>CM042689.1:285377880-286577880 GCA_023614405.1 Avena insularis
ATCTTGTCATAGTCGACCTTTGAACATTGTTGTGAACTCTTTACCAACATGTCGACTATTTCATAGATGTGAAACATCCATGTCTATTTCTTTATATATCCAAACACAATCAGTAAGGTCTTACACCTTTCTCGAGGGTCCTTCAAGTTCAAAACTTGATTTCTGTATGGAACTATCACGGATTTTATGGCTTCAAGCCATTTTATGGAGTTAAGGCATCATCGCTCTCAAGCATGTAGTCCGTTCATTATTCTCAAATAATGATTCAACCCTCAAATCTTGGTATTTGATTGTTTACGGGCTACTTGGTTCAATAGAAACTTTGACCTCGTAACCACAACCTTTGAGGCACGTGAGCCATGAGCACCATTGCTGCCTCCGAACACTTTTTGTGCAACTTTGCACATATAGCTAAGGTTCTTTTAACCTTATCAAATTTCTATTGTCCTCCCACTTATCTTTTCACAAAAATTCCTTCTCAAAGAAACTTGACGTTCTAAGTGACAAACACTTTGTCTCAGACTTTATGGAGGAATACTTAACAGTTATTCAAAATAACATACAAAGACAGTTCATCGACTTTGGTTGCAAACATATTTCTTATGCATAGCATACCAATGTTTAAGAAAGGACAACTTGGGTTTTATCCCAAACCATAACTTTATATGGTGTCATTTCAACGGATTATGATGAAGCTCTTTTCAATGGAAAGCAGTAGTCTCTAAAGCTTTTAATCTTTAAAATATAATGACAGTTTATGAATTACACCTTTGATCTTACCATGTCAAACAAGGTTTAATTACATATCTCGAGCGATCCATACTCTTATGGTGTTTCGGAAGCATAAATCCAGGAACGATTCCTTAAATCTTAGGTATTATGCTAAACTTGTAACTCAAATATCTTCCTTTATGATCTTATCATAAACTATTTATATTCTTGTTACAATGTTTTGCACTTCATCTTGAAAGTCTTTGAACTTTTCAAATGTTTCATACTTCATCCTTATTAAGTAAATATTCATATATTCAATCAAATTTTGGAGAAAGTTTATGAAGTTGAAATTCATCGCTCTTGACTACACATAATGGACTTCATACAACAATATGTACAAGTTCCAATAATCTAGTCATCTGTTCCTTTTGGCCTATGAGCGAAGTTTTAATTATCTCTAGGAAAGTTTCTGGCGTCATTTGATCAAAATCAAAAGACTCAAAATTCCATCCACATGGAGTTTCTTCATGTTTTCTTTCCAATATAATTTAAACGGCCATGTCACTTCCTAAGTGATCTTTCAATCAATTTGTCTTTCGACATTTTAGCACTAGTTTTATGGATGTGATTTCTCCAGAGATTTGTAAATCATCCATCTTTTATGGATTACGGCAATTATTTGAACAACCCTTTTGTTCTCATAATACCTAATAAAACAAATCTTGAAGGCAAGCTTTGATGTTTAACGAGCAACACAATAACCCTTTATTTGTTCTCGATGAACATCATCACTATTAATTTGCTAGTTACTTAGGCCATTGTAGTTCATGAATTGTGTTGTTTTATGATGATTCATACCAACAAATTCAGTATCCAATACTCAAGAACTACATTGTTTAACAAGCAAAGAATACAACCATAACATGTATATCCTCTATATACCTAAGCTGAACAATTCTAGTATTTTCTTTTTCGCCATATATTTATGAGATTCTCTTCGGTATTTCCTTTTACATTTGAAAGAATCTATCAATATCAATAGTGGAGCCATAAACATGACACATAGTCCAAAGCGTGTATAGTTAAATACCAATGTCTTTGGACTTGCACTTTGAAGTAGATCACCATCATCAAATGTTTGGTGTTCTTTCAAATTCCTTTCTTTAGTAATCTCTTGGTGTAGTAAACATTTTACCTACATCAAATATTCACCCTTATCATGGAATTATTCATGATCAAGCTAATGGTGAATTGTGAGTATAATGTTGCTCTCCAAAACCTTTTGGAGGATTAGGACAACTAGTGTCTCAACCTTTGTAAATTCTCATCAAATATGAGAACATAAACTTTGCCATATTATACTCTATCATGTTGTAAACAAAATATTGTTTCAGATATCGCAATATCTTCCACATATGATGGTTTCTGAAACAATTCTTTCAGCTCCTAGATAACCTTGATATTAAAACAATCTTTTGAATATCAAGAATCATGGAGATAAACATGATACTCATATACCAACACTGGAATTTATTACTCTTGATTTAATACCAATTATTAAACTTCACGGAGTAACCAGAACTTACTGAAAGTTTGCAATAGGACTTTTAAACTTTAGATTAACACTTCAAAACAATACGATACCAGTTCGTAAAGTAACTAACCAGAATTCTATAGTTCTATCATCTCAATTATAACTAAGCATAAGGTGGTAAACGGATGCAAATGACTACAACAACTATGCAAATTCACTTTGATTTAATTTATGATAAATAGTGTTCAACTTTTAATCATATTGTTGTTGAACTCCCACTCAAAATAATATCCCTCACATTATTTTAGTGATCACACGAACCAAATCCACCACATCAAAACCGATCATCACGAGAGTTGATGTAGCTTCAATGGCGAACAATCAACATGTTCATCATATCTACTATATGATTCATGCTTTACCTTTCGGTGATCCGTGTTCCGAGACCATGTATGTACATGCTAGGCTCGTCAAGATCAAACCTTATCTTCCGCATGAGCAAATCTGGCTTGCTCACGTTGTATACACTAGCAGAATCTAACACACCCGATCATCACGTGGTGCTTCAAAACAACGAGCTTTAGCAACGGTGCTTACTAAGGATGAACACTTTAAAACATGAAATTGTGTGCTTGAGGGATCATCTTATAATGCTATCGTCGTGAACTAAGCAATACAAGATGCATAAAAGGATTAACATCACATGCAATTCATAATATGTGATATGATATGGCCTTTCTTCTTGTGCTTCCGATCTCCATCTTCAAGCACGAACATGATCTCCATCATCACCGGCGTGGCGTCCAGGTCAATGGCGCCGTTTCATGGTTGTCATCCACCAGCATCAACTATTACAACTACTTTGAATAGACACGCAAGTCTTAATGGAATTAAAAGACAACCATATGGCTCCTGTCGGTTGCCAACTTACAATAATGAACATTGCATACATCATATATAATCACAATCATAGCCATATCACATCACAACACACTCCTGCAATAACAAAGTTAGACGCCTCTAATTTTCTTTGCATGTTTTACGTGGTTTGGGGCTTTCAATAAGTGTCGTTCTAACTTACGAACAAGAACCACAACGTTGATACTAGTATTGTCAATCACCCGTTGTAAATTGAATCTTAACTATGTTGGGAGAAACAGGCACCCGCAAAGCCACTTATGCAATACAAGTTGCATGTCAAGCGTGGAGCAAGTCTCATGAACGATGTCATGTAAGGTTAGCGGGCGCTTCATCCCACCATCCCGCAAGATGCAAAGTACACAAGAAATCGACAACAAAAGCATCAACACCCACAATGACCATTGTGTTCTACTCGTGCAAATGATCTACATATAGACACGGCTCGATACCCCTTTGTGGGGTTCGTAGCATGGAAAACAAAAATTTCTATCGCATGAACACACACAAGCGAAGATCTATCTACTAGATTGCAGCAACGAGTCGATAGAGTACTAACCCTCGAAGATCCAAAGTGGTTAACGAGAGCAGATTCTTGTGGATGATGTAGTCGTACACTTCCGATCTCAAGATCGCATAGACGATCCTTCCGGTGCTGTGTTCCGACAGCGCTCCCGCAGTCGGTCACACGTTCGGTACTTGATGGAGACCTTCCTCTCCCTTGTTCCAGCAGGCAGCGGAGGTTGTAGCACTCTCCTCGCGATTCTAGCAGCACGACGGCGTGGTGTCGGAAGTAGAGGGGAGATCTCGCAGGGCTTTGCCTTAAGCCGGAGCGAGTATGGTGGATCAAGAGAGGTGCCTTGGCGATCTAGGGTTTAGAAGCACCAAGGGTAGGGGTGTAGCCGGCGGCTAGGGTTTGGGGAAACCCTAGTCGGCGACTTGGGAGGAGGCCCTAGGCGGCGGCAGCAGCAGGTGGTGGCGCCAGGAGCTAGGGTTTGAGGTGTAGGTGGAAGACAGAGTTAATATAGGTTTTAATAAATCTATGGCTTCCTAATCCAATCCTAGGTCACGATCCTACAGTCAACACACGGGCTCTGATACCATCCTGTAACACCCCGGTTCTAAAAAGACCGTGGCTTCTATGTGACATGCCAATCCCTGGATCGGTTCATTGGCGCACAATAGAATAAGATGAATAACATAGCAAAAATATCCGTGTATCATGAATAACGATGATCCAGAGTACCATTATTTCAATAAAAGCTTAGCACAAGCTAGCTCAAATTATTCAGGTAGCAACATAAGTAAAGTAATTCCTCCATTCTTCAAATTGCCCACAAGTGAACAAGTGCCGAGTGGAGTACCGTGGCCTATATCGATTACTCAGAATCGGAATAACCTGCAACATGAAACGTAGCAGCCCCGAAGGGTCAATACATGGAATGTATGGCAAGTAGAGCTAGTAAGGAGACAATAGTACTAACATCTACATGCATATTTGGCAAGTGGAGCTGTATGCAGCTTGCATTTGAAAATACATTTGTCCTACTTTCATAAACAGTTTTTGATTTTCTTTGAAAAGATCTCAATTAAGTTAACCCAACAATATTAAAACAATTATGAAATTAGAATGAGCGAGAAACATGTCATGGAATCAATATCAAGCAACTCAGTTGTCCATAACCGGGGACACGGCTAATTGATTAGATTATACACCCTGCAGAGGTTTGTACACTTTACCCATGTGACTTGGCCAGCCCAGCTCGTACCATCACTCTCATTTCGGTGATGATAGGGAGAAGTCCAAGAAGAGACTGTTCGGGAAGTAGCTCCTCAATCCCGACGCGCACCAGTCCAACCTACCAAAAATTCTACATCTCTGGATACGCGGGTTCGAGTTACCACAACCTACTAAGTCCAACCAACCGCCCATTCCATTATTGGCACATGGTTGTACACGTAAGCTACCAAATAAAGAAGCCAATCAATTTCTCTCGATACCTGGGTGCCTTTCCGCAATGAAACCACCAAAAAATATCAATACCATCACACCCAGGAGATTCATTGGTTAAGTTGTTTTAGTTTTCACAAACCAATACTTTTAGAAACGAGTCTCAATGATGAAACCTAGCCCTCGTTCAACATAGCATGGCTAAGCACATCTACCAACGGTGGTTCATCTATAAAGAGGGTCCTACCACATAATAGGACATAGCATAGCGATAGTATCATCCTACACATGCATCTACAAAATACACGACAATGCAATGAAAATAGTAGGACGATATCATGAACAAGGTAGCATCTACTTGCCTTGGTTGTAGCGGTCGGAAGAACAATCCAAACACGAGCAAGCGTTGCACTCGTCACAATCTACACGATACAATTGCAATCATAAACAAACAATCCACAAGCATATGCAACAATATGATGCATGAAGGTATGCAAGGCAAGTGAATTGGTGCTACAGCTGCACCACATAATAGAAATCAGTAGAGGTACTGATTGCATGCATGGAAAATAGTTTTAGCGCAAGGAAAACTAATACGCAAAAAGTAATGCCCAAAACTAGAGCTAGAACTTAAATAATTCACTACCAGTAGTATACTGTTTGTAAAATCTTGGGAAAATTCTACCGCATAGGCATCGCTTATTAGAAACAATACCAACTGGAATTACTCAAAAAGGAATTATAAAACTCCCGGAGTAATTAAAACACTGCAGAAAGACACTATACAGTTTCTACAGAAGTTTTTACTGTAAGCCTATCTTTTTAATTCATGATGAGATTCCCCTCATTCCACTGAATCCAGGGACATATCATACGCGATTTTTGGAGCTACGGATCTTTTTCTACGAATTTATTACTCCGAAAAGGCCACTAACTAGTTTGATTAAACTGTACTAAACCTTGCTACAAAAGCCTGAACCAAAGGTACAGCGAGATTCTACACGACTCACTGAATCTACACATATTTTATTTGCAATTTTTGGCCAAGCGGTTTAATTACTACGCAATTTACAAGTTTCTACCAAAATCTGTCAACTAAAAGGATTAACGAAATTAACCAGTCAACGTAATACATTGACTGGTCAAGCATCTGCTATTGGTGCTGACTGGGCGTCTGACTAGTCAACGCCTGAGTCTGACCGGTCAACGAACGATCTAAGCCGCTGATCTGAGATCTGACGGTGGCTGCAGTCTTACCGGAAACAAACGGCGAAACGGACGGCGGCGAGTTCCGGACGGCGGTGACGATCAGTTCCGGCGTCGGAGTTTTTCCTGCGCGGATGGTGAGGGTCAGCGCAACGGATTAAAACGGTCACGCAACGGCGGCGGTGTTCGGCACGCGAGCATGTGTGTGTGTGCGTGCGTGCATGCATGCGTGTGCGTGTGTGCGCGAGGCGCAGCGCAGCGGCATCGGCGGCAGCCTGGCGGCGCAGCGAAGCGTTAGCGGCTGGCGGCGCAAGCGCGGCATAGCGGCAAGCGGCAACAACAAATGGCGATAGCATGGCCTTGGCTGGCGGCAGCGAAGCGCTGGTGGCGAGCAATGAGAAGCGGCAATGGCGGCGGCGACGAAGCGGCGCAGCGCGGCATGTGGGCGGTGGCGGCGGCGATAGCGGCGGCAGCGAGAGAGAGAGGAGAGAAGAGGCGGCCTCACTGGCGGCGAGGATGGCGGCGGGAGGATGGCGGCGGCGGCGGCGGGTCGCGGCTTTGGCGGCGTGTGCGCAGGAGGCGGCGATCGGGGGCAGGCGGCGGCGGTCTCGGGGCAGCGTGCGAAGCGGCGGTTCGGTCCCTTAAGTGGCCTCTGCGGTCCTACTCCAATTCGGTATGAGTTGGTTTAGGACTCGGAAATTGGTCAGAAATTCGGACCGTTTTCCGTGATTCACTAAACGCCGCAACTTCTCCGTCTGAGCTCAGAATCGGCGATTCTTGCTCCTCTGGTTCGTACAGTCGAGGGAACAATCTAGGGTCAAGGTTCGGGGCGAAACCACTAGGCTACAAGGGTGGTCCATGCTAGTCCTACTAAAGCTTCCTTGAGAACCTCGTAGCAAAATAGAATAGGGTTTCGAAATTAGCGTTTCGTCGATTCTTTTCAATCGACGGTTTTGCATGGGAAAGCATGATGCAATGATATGAATGATATGCAGAACCAAATCTAAAATTTGGGATGTGACAAGACTAACCCCCTTAAGATGAATCTCGTCCTCGAGATTAAGTAGCTAGCAAATAGGTGTGGGTAGTCCTCTCGGATGTCATCCTCACGCTCCCAAGTGGCTTCCTCTTCGGTGTGGTGGCTCCACTATACCTTGCAAAACTTGATCGTCTTGGTACGGGTAGTCCTCTCCGCTGTCTCCAGAATCTTGACCGGTTTCTCCTCATAGGTCAAGTCGTTCTCAAGCTGAACCTCCTCTAGTGGTACAGTGTCTCTCAACGGTGTATCCACCATCTCCGGATGGCACTTCTTCAGCTGGGATACGTGGAACACATTGTGAACAGCGGACAGAGCCTCTGGCAACTCCAACTGATAAGCAACTTCTCCTTTGCATGCTAAGACCCGATACGGTCCAATAAATCGAGGTGCCAGCTTACCCTTTATTCCAAATCTCTTGATTCCACGAAGTGGCGACACTCTGAGGTATGCTCTATCACCTATCTCATACACCACTTCCTTGCGCTTGGCGTCAGCGTAGCTCTTATGCCTTGATTGTGCTACCTTCAGCCTGTCCCTAATCAAGGCGACCTTCTCCTCAGCATCCTTGATCAAATCAGGTCCAAGCAACTGACGTTCTCCTACTCCATCCCATAGCAATGGTGTCCGGCACCGTTTCCCATATAGCACATCGAACGGTGACGTCTTGATGCTTGTCTGATAGCTGTTGTTGTAGGAAAACTCCGCATACGGCAAATTCTCATCCCAACTAGAGCCATGAGCCAAGGCGCAAGCTCTCAGCATGTCCTCCAAAATCTGATTCACCCTCTCGGTGCATCCATCGATGCATGGGTGAAACGCTGTGCTAAACTCCAATCTAGTACCAAGTGACTCGTGTAGCTGGCGCCAGAAGTGTGAGGTAAATTGGGTGCCTCTATCAGATACAATACTCTTGGGAACTCCGTGTAGGCACACAATCCTGTCCATGTAAATCTTGGCCAACTTTGCACTCGTATAGGTCGTCTTCACCGGTATAAAGTGGGCTACCTTGGTCAAATGGTCAACCACTACCCAAATAGAGTCATGTCCTGACCTGGTCCTGGGCAATCCTGTGATAAAGTCCATTCCCACTCTATCCCACTTCCAATCCGGCACGGGCAATGGCTGTAGCAGTCCTGCTGGCTTCTGGTGTTCAGCCTTCACTCGGCTGCACACATCACATAAGGCAATATGCTTGGCGATATCCCCCTTCATGTTGTTCCACCAAAATCTGCTCTTCAAATCCATATACATCTTCATGTTGCCTGGATGTATGGGGTATGGCGAGTTATGAGCCTCCTGAAGAATCAACCCCCTTATCTCCGGGTCGCTGGGCACACACAAACAATCTCCATACCATAAGGTACCGTGCTCATCCTCGCGGTTATCCTTTTCCCGATTCTCCTTCATCTTTTCCTTTATATCCTCTATTTCCTTGTCTCCTATCTGAGCCTTTATGATCCTGTCCTGTAACGTCGGTTGGACTTCCATTGTAGCCAAGTATCCTTCAGATACTACCTCCAGTCTAAGGTCCTTGAATTGTTTGCACAAATCCTCAGGCAATTCACCAATTGTCAATCCATTGGCATAAACCTTCCGGCTCAGAGCATCTGCTACTACATTGGCCTTTCCTGGGTGGTATTGTAGATTCATATCATAGTCCTTGATAAGCTCCAACCATCTCCTTTGTCTCATGTTCAGTTCCTTATGTGTAAATATGTACTTCAGGCTCTTGTGGTCGGTGTACACATCACAGTGTTTTCCCATTAAGTAATGCCTCCATACCTTGAGCGCATGAACCACTGGCGCTAACTCCAAGTCATGTGTGGGGTAATTCCGCTCATGGTGCTTGAGTTGTCGCGAGGCATATGACACTACTCTCCCATCTTGCATCAGCACACTCCCAAGTCCCTGTCGAGAAGCATCACAGTACACTTGGAAATCCTTCTGAAGGTCTGGTAAGCACAGAACAGGCGCGGTCACTAATCGTCGCTTCAGTTCCTGGAAGCTGGCTTCACATACGTCTGACCACTCAAACTTCCTCTCCTTCTTCAGAAGTTCAGTCATCGGCTTAGCAATCTTGGAAAAGTTTTCAATGAACCTCCTGTAATATCCAGCAAGTCCCAAAAGCTTGAATCTCTCCTGCATTCTTGGGTGCTTCCCACTCGATCCTGCAGTCACTTTGCTTGGATCCATGACTCCTTCTCCCGACACTCGTGTCCAAGAAACCAACGGTGTTAAGCCATAATTCACACTTGCTGAATTTGGCATACGACATGTTCCTCAGCTTCTCCATAATCAGTCGTAAATGTTTCTCATGCTCAGCATCATCCTTGGAATATATCAGTATGTCATCAATAAACACCACCACGAACTTGTCCAAGTACTCCATAAATACCTTGTTCATCATGGTCATGAAATATGCCGGGGCATTCGTTAGTCCAAAAGACATAACCGTATACTCATATAAACCATACCTAGTGGTGAAGGCGGTTTTTGGTACGTCCTCCTCCCGGATCTTCAATTGGAAGTAGCCTGATCGCAGATCAATCTTGCTGAACACCTTTGCTCCTTCCAGTTGATCAAACAAATCATTTATGTTTGGCAGAGGGTACTTGTTCTTGATGGTTACTTCATTCAGCGAGCGATAGTCTACCACTAATCTCTTGCTGCTATCTTTCTTCTCCACAAACAGAATAGGTGCTCCCCATGACGACGAACTAGGCTGAATGAATCCCTTTTCCAGCTGCTCTTTCAACTGCTTCTTCAATTCCTTCAGCTCATCCACATCCATCTTACATGGTTTCTTTGCAATAGGTCCTGTTCCCGGCATCAGGTCGATAAGAAACTCTACATCCCTGTCAGGTGGCATCCCTGGCAGCTCTTCCGGAAACACGTCGGGGTAATCTCTAATCACTGGCACAGTATCCATGCTAACCCCTTAAGAGAATTCAACTTACACCTTCTCGGTCGTGCGGCCGACTTGAATCTAATCCTCTTACCATCCGGGGTTTTGAGTGAAACAGCTCGCTGTGCACAATCTATGTGTCCCCCATGCATAGACATCCAATCCATACCCAGAATAACGTCTAATCCCTGTGATTCCAACACTACTAGATGTGCAATGAAGTTGTGTGTTCCAATCCTCACAGTCAAGTCGTGGCATCCCGCGCTAGCTATCATATCTCCTCCAGGTGAACTCACTCTAATAGAACTTTTCATAGACTCAGTAGGTAACTTATACTTATCCACAAATGCCCTTGATATGAATGAATGCGATGCACCAGTATCGAAAAGTATAAGTGTCGGGTAAGTGTTGATTGGGAACTTACCAATCACAAGGTCAGGCTCATCTAGAATCTCCTCCACATTCATGTGGTTCACTGTGGCCTTCTCGCCGTTGGTTGGCTTCAGTCCTTTCCTCTCCGGACAGTTGTCAGCATAGTGTCCCTTCTGCTTACACTTGAAGCACGTCACCTCACTCAGATCCTTCTTCACAAAGCTGCGATCACGGTTGCGGTCATGTCCACCGTGTCCTCCAGAGTGGTGAGAGTGTCCTCCCTTGTGGCTGTGGTGGTTGCTCCACCTGTTTGTGCTTCCCTTCCAAGATTCTGGCCTTGTCCATAAGCTCCTGGAAAGTGGGGCAGTAAACCACAAGTAGCTGTACTGAAAGCTCATCACTGAGGCCATCCAGGAATCTCTCCCTCCTTTTTGCATCAGTGTCAACATCCTCAGGTGCATAACGGGACAGGTTGTTGAACTCCTCAATGTACTCGGCCACGGTGCGATTGGTTTGGCGCAAGTTGCGGAACTCCTTCCTCTTCAGGCTCAAAACTCCTGAAGACACGTGGTTGGTCCTGAAACCTTCCTCAAACATTGCCCAAGTTACAGTGTCCAGCGGGTGGGTGATTTGAAAAGTGTCCCACCAAGAAGCGGCTGGTCCCTCCAGTAGGTGAGCGGCAAACCTCACCTTCTCAGCATCAGTGCATCCGACAGTTACTAGATCCTTGTTGACTGAACGCAACTAGTCAAGAGCAACCATTGGTTCCGTTGCAGTAGAGAACTTAGCTGGCCTTAGCCTCAGAAATCTGGTGAGAGCATCTCCCTGAGGCTGATTGTTTCCATTGTTGTTGTTCTGATTTGCCATGAACTGAGTCATCACTTGGGTCAGTTGTGCCTGAGCTGCCATGAGCTGCTCCAACTCAGTGGGATGACAGCGGGGAGGCATCTGTGGTTCAGCACAGGTAAGTTTAGAAAGAATCAACTACGGTAATAGGATTCTACCCATGCATATGATCAAACAACAACAGACAATAGCAGACAATCACAAGCAAGCAACACATCAACAATCAAGTGATCCAGCAACATCCTAGGTGTTATCCTAGCAGTATATACCTACTGAAATAGTTTTGCAAGAGTTGGCAATGGTTAACCAAACCGTTGATCAACTAAACAGCAAAAACAGCGATCTGCCAGAACAGTCCAGCAGCGTTCATGAATTTTTCCGCCTGACTTAAACTCGTCAGAAAATTTATATGATTTTTGCACATATAGTACAAAGAGTTTCGCATCAGCACAATGTTTTTCAGATTTTTCCGAGTTACCAGAAAAATATGAAAAATCGCGCAGTACTGCTGTATCAGCAGAAAACTGCAGCGAAAATAACACAGATGATAACCAAATTGCCATAACTCTTTTATAAAATTCGCACAAATAATTTCTGGGATATTGGGGTACACAAATAAGCAACTAAAAACTCTTAAACTAACACGAACTAAGCTTCACATCGATCGAGACTAATCCTAACGAATTTGCCTAACGTGGACTAATTGGTGGACTTCTATCTACTTCTTGAAGAGATTGAGGTAGGTCCTTGCGGTCATGCGTTGGCGCTTCGGCTCGCGGTACAACCGTGGAGGCGGTGTGTACACCTCTCCTCAATCATCACTTGAGATCTCAAACTCCACCTCTTCTGGATCCTCCTCTTCTTCTTCACTCTCAGCTGCAACTGCAACAGCTTCATCTCCTCCACCATCATCGTCTCCATCATCATCCTCGTCCTCATCATCATCGTCGTCTCCACTATCATCATCATCCCCATTGTTGCCATCATCTCCATTGTCATCATCAGAGGGTGGATTCAGCTGTGCTTGGAGAGCGGCAATTTGGGCTGTCATAGCTTCAATAGTTTGATTCCTTTCTTGGACGGTCCCTTGCAACTGTTGTATGTTCTGGGTGTTCTCCTGCACAGTACCATGAAGATGAGCTATGGTTGCATCTCTGGCTATCAGGGAATTCTCCAGAACTCCCACAGCTTCATGCAAAGTGCCAATCTCCTGTCCTTGGACCACCATACCATTGCTAGTAAAATCTGCAATCTCCTTTATCATCATCACTTTATCAGCTAGAGCTCCATTCTCCCTTTCCATGTCCTCTATGTGCCTCCGACGGGGCGGCATGTTGTTCCTGTCGCCCGGGGTAACCACAATGTGCCCATCTTCATCACGCCTCCCATAGTCACGGTAGGGTGAGTCTGCAGGCAGTAGGTGTCGGACATTATGGCACTGGCGAGACAGGGCTTCATGTATGGCCAAGTTGATTCCAAGTCCCCAGTTGCAGTATGTCTTGGTGTAGATCAAGTGCACGAGGTTTGGTAAGGCGGCATCTCTGAATATGAAGGTAGTGATCTCCCATGCATCCTCTCCATATCCATAGGTGTACAGCCTTCTTCCCTTGAACATGGGCAGTGGCAATCCCAATGACTGAGAGAGCTGAGCTAACTGCCTTGCAAAGGGCCTTGGTGACTCCATGGTTGCATACTCAGTCCTGACTTCTCCCATCTATCAATTAAGAGAGGAAAGTGTGAGAATAGCATATGGTAAGAATTTACGAGAGTAAAAGGCATAAGATGAAAGACAGAGTTAATATAGGTTTTAATAAATCTATGGCTTCCTAATCCAATCCTAGGTCACGATCCTACAGTCAACACACGGGCTCTGATACCATCCTGTAACACCCCGGTTCTAAAAAGACCGTGGCTTCTATGTGACATGCCAATCCCTGGATCGGTTCATTGGCGCACAATAGAATAAGATGAATAACATAGCAAAAATATCCGTGTATCATGAATAACGATGATCCAGAGTACCATTATTTCAATAAAAGCTTAGCACAAGCTAGCTCAAATTATTCAGGTAGCAACATAAGTAAAGTAATTCCTCCATTCTTCAAATTGCCCACAAGTGAACAAGTGCCGAGTGGAGTACCGTGGCCTATATCGATTACTCAGAATCGGAATAACCTGCAACATGAAATGTAGCAGCCCCGAAGGGTCAATACATGGAATGTATGGCAAGTAGAGCTAGTAAAGGAGACAATAGTACTAACATCTACATGCATATTTGGCAAGTGGAGCTATGTCTGGCTTGCATTTGCAAATACATTTGTCCTACTTTTATAAACAGTTTTTGATTTTCTTTGAAAAGATCCCAATTAAGTTAACCCAACAATATTAAAACAATTATGAAATTAGAATGAGCGAGAAACATGTCATGGAATCAATATCAAGCAACTCAGCTGTCCATAACCGGGGACATGGCTAATCGATTAGATTATACACCCTGCATAGGTTTGTACACTTTACCCATGTGACTTGGCCAGCCCAGCTCGTACCATCACTCTCATTTCAGTGATGATAGGGAGAAGTCCAAGAAGAGACTGTTCGGAAAGTAGCTCCTCAATCCCGACGCGCACCGGTCCAACCTACCAAAAATTCTACATCTCTGGATACGCGGGTTCGAGTTACCACAACCTACTAAGTCCAACCAACCGCCCATTCCATTATTGGCACATGGTTGTACACGTAAGCTACCAAATAAAGAAGCCAATCAATTTCTCTCGATACCTGGGTGCCTTTCCACAATGAAACCACCAAAAATTATCAATACTATCACACCCAGGAGATTCATTGGTTAAGTTGCTTTAGTTTTCACAAACCAATACTTTTAGAAACGAGTCTCAATGATGTAACCCAGCCCTCGTTCAACATAGCATGGCTAAGCACATCTACCAACGGTGGTTCATCTACAAAGAGGGTCCTACCATAGCATAGCGATAGTATCATCCTACACATGCATCTACAAAATACACGACAATGTAATGAAAATAGTAGGACGATATCATGAACAAGGTAGCATCTACTTGCCTTGGTTGTAGCGGTCGGAAGAACAATCCAAACACGAGCAAGCGTTGCACTCGTCACAATCTACACGATACAATTGCAATCATAAACAAACAATCCACAAGCATATGCAACAAATATGATGCATGAAGGTATGCAAGGCAAGTGAATTGGTGCTACAGCTGCACCACATAATAGAAATCAGTAGAGGTACTGATTGCATGCATGGAAAATAGTTTTAGCGCAAGGAAAACTAATACGCAAAAAGTAATGCCCAAAACTAGAGCTAGAACTTAAATAATTCACTACCAGTAGTATACTGTTTGTAAAATCTTGGGAAAATTCTACCGCATAGGCATCGCTAATTAGAAACAGTACCAACTAGAATTACTCAAAAAGGAATTATAAAACTCCCGTAGTAATTAAAACACTGCAGAAAGCCACTAGACAGTTTCTGCAGAAGTTTTTACTGTAAGCCTATCTTTTTAATTCACGATGACATTCCACTCGTTCCACTGAATCCAGGGACATATCATACGCGATTTTTGGAGCTACGGATCTTTTTCTACGAATTTATTACTCCGAAAAGGCCACTAAATAGTTTGATTAAACTGTACTAAACCTTGCCGCAAAAGTCTGAACCAAAGGTACAGCGAGATTCTACACGACTCACTGAATCTACACATATTTTATTTGCAATTTTTGGCCAAGCGGTTTAATTACTACGCAATTTACAAGTTTTTACCAAATCTGTCAACTAAAAGGATTAACGAAATTAACCAGTCAACTGTGTCTGTTGACTGGTCAAAGCGTCTGCTGACTGGGCGCTGACTGGGCATCTAACTAGTCAACGCCTGAGTCTGACCGGTCAACGAACGATCTAAGCCGCTGATCTGAGATCTGACGGTGGCTGCAGTCTTACCGGAAATAAACGGCGAAACGGACGGTGGCGAGTTCCGGACGGCGGCGGCGATCGGTTCCGGCGTCGGGGTTTTTCCTGCGCGGATGGTGAGGGTCAGCGCAACGGATTAAAACGGTCACGCAATGGCGGTGGTGTTCGTCACGCGAGCATGTGTGTGTGCGTGCGTGCGTGCATGCATGCGTGTGCGTGTGTCTTGGCGCGGCGCAGCGGACATTATGCGGCAGCGGCCTACAAGGCGCAGAAGGGCGTTAATGAGCGGCTAAGCGGCAGCATAGCTATAGCAGCAGCGCGGCAATGGCTGGCAGCGATAAGCGGCGCGGTATGGGCAGCGGCGAAGGCTGCAGCAGGCGCTGGTGGCGGGTAGGGCGGCAGCGAAGCAGGCGGCGCGTGAGGCGGCGGCGGCATGTGGCAGGCAGCGGCGATGGCGGCAGCGAAGAGAGAAGGAGAGGAGAGGCGGCGGCCTCACCTGGCGGCGGGGATGGCGCGGCGGCGGGGATGGCGGCGGCCAGCGTGGCCGGGCGGGCGGCGGCGTGGTCCTTGGAGGTGCGTGAAGGCGGCGTGGCGCGCGGCGTCTCCGGACGCGTCCAGCGTGGCGGGCAAAAAACGCAAGGGGTAAGCGGTTCGGTCCCTAAGCGGGCCTCATGGTCCTACTCAATCCTTGAGTTGGTTTAGGACTGGAATCGGTCTAAATTCGGACCGTTCGTGATTCACTAAACGGCATAACTTCTCCAGACTCCGTCGAATCGGCGATTCTTGCTCCTACGGGTTCATACAGTCGGGGAACAATCTAGGGTCAAGGTTCGGGCGAAACCACTAGGCTACAAGGGTGGTCCACGCTAGTCCTACTAAAGCTTCCCGCAGGAACCTCGTAGCAAAATAGAATAGGGTTTCGAAATTAGCGTTTCGTCGATTCTTTTCAATCGACGGTTTTTCATGGGAAAGCATGATGCAATGATATGAATGATATGCAGAACCAAATCTAAAATTTGGGATGTGACAGTCGGTATCTCTGCATACCTAGTTCAACCTCGTTACCGATAAGTACTCTTTTATCGTTCCGTGGTATGTGATCCCTTGTGAGCCACATGCTTGCAAGCTAATTGGATGACATTCCACCGAGAGGGCCCAGTATATCTATTCGTCATATGGATGGACAAATCCACTCTTGATCCATGTGCCTCAACCCATACTTTCCGAACACTCAATGCCACCTTTATAGCCACCCAGTTACGGTGTGGTGTCTGATGTCATCAAAGCATCCTTCCAGTGATGGTGATTAGAATGATCTCATGGTCGAAGGAATTAGGTTACTATGTATTAGAAAGCTTATAGCAAATGAACTATATTAAATGACTTGATCTTTATGCTACGCTTAACTATAGGAGTATGTCCATCACATCATTCTCCTAATGATATGACCCTGTTGTTAATAACATCTTCTATGTTCATGATCAGGAAACCATGATCATATATTAACCAACAAGCTAGTTTAACAAGAGGCTTCACTAGGGACTCTTTTATGTTTACAAATCACACAAGTATTAATGTTTCCGGTTAATACATTTATAGTATGGTATGTAAACATTTATCATAAGCATGAAGATATGATAATAACCACTTTATTATTGCCTTGATTTTCTCCGGGCTGGCCTCGATTCCACGTTGGGAAACGACGAAGCCCAATAATTTGCCGGCTAGAACCCCGAAGACGCACTTCTTAGGGTTAAGCATCATGTTGTATTTCCGAAGATTGTCAAAGATTTCTTTTAAGTCGGAGATTAAGTCATTTGATTTTTTAGACATCACCGCTATATCATTCACATAGGCGTGAACTTTCCAACCAATTTGATCATGTAGGCATCTTTGCATTGTCCGCTGGTATGTTGCATCTGTGTTTTTCAGCCCAAATGGCATCGTGACATAGCAAAATGTTTTGTACGGTGTAGTGAACGAAGTGGCCAATTGGTCCGACTTCCTTATCTTGATATGGTGGTATCCTAAGTATGCATCGAGAAACAACAAAAGCTCCGAGCCAGCCATCGAGTCAATGACTTGGTCAATGCGAGGCAAAGCAAACGGATCTTTGGGACATGCCTTGTTCAAGCCGGTGTAATCAATGCACATTCTTAATTCTTTGGTTCCCTTTTTTGGGACGAGTACAGGATTGGCCACCCATTGGGTGTGAAGGACATCTCGGATAAAACTAGCCTTAAGTAACCTAGCTATCTCTTTGCCTATGGCGCGTCTCTTCTCATCTCCAAAGCGTTGTAGAGGTTGTTTCATTGGTTTACATTTTGGATCAATATTCAAGTTGTGCTCGGCAAGTTTCCTAGGTAAACCTTTCATGTCGGCAGGTTGCTAGGCAAAGATGTCCCTACTCTCACGGAGGAACTCGACGAGCGCGCTTTCCTATTTAGGGTCCAGGTTCGTCCCAATGGCGGTGGTCTTGGAGGCATCGCCTACCACAAGTTCCACCGACTTGGTCTCGATGGTGGCCTTGAATGCTGGGGCGGAGTCAGAAATCTGTTTCTTCTACGCGGGCATCTCCGAGGCATCGACCTTGCTCTGGATCTCCTTGAATTCTTCGTTGTAGAGGACAGCTTCTGCATAGGCTGCTTCTCCAATCTCGTAGTCTCGTTCTTTGGTAAAGCTTCCGGATACAGTGATGACGTCGTTTGGTCCAGGTATTTTGAGCTTGTTGTAGACGAAGCATGGCTTGTCCATGAAGGTGTGGAATATGTCGCGGCCGAATATGACGTGGTACACGGTCTTGAAGGGGACCACCTCAAAGGTCATGCGTTCTTGGCGGTAATTATTAACATCACCAAAAGCGACCTGAAGTGTGATGCATCCAAGGGACCGAGCCTCCCGACCAGGAACTACGCCGTGGAAGATGGTGTTGGTCCGCCTTAGGTTTGCCTTCGTCAAGTTCATCTTCTGCAGTGTATCCAGGTACATGATGTTGATGCTGCTTCCACTATCCACCATACATTTGGTGAACTCATTGTCGTCAATCAGGGGGTTGATGACCATGACGTATTGGTTCTCCGTAGGGATGAGGTCTGGGTGATCCTTCCTATCCCAAGTAATTGGAATCTCCGACCAGTGAAGGAATTGGGTAACAGGGGGTAGAGTAGCCATTAGTATCCTCATGGAGGTCTTCTGTTGTCAGACGGTGGGGGTGCCAAGGAAAGTGTGGAAAACTGTCGCCTTCTTCTCGAAGGGGTTCTTGCCTTTGTTGTCGCTCTTGGCGGCGTTCTTGGGGTCAACGTCCTCGTCCATGTCACTTGAATCCTTGGACTCCTCCTCCTTCTTCTTCCCCTTGCCCTTGCCTCGCAGTTTATTCTTCCGACTTTGCTTGTAGCTAGACTCCGGGTCTTCCTTGAGGTCGTTGAGGAACTTGTAGTGGCGATTGGTGTGGGTGGCCTTGCCGTTGGCGTTGAGATGTACGAGGCACGGCATATCGCGGTACTCCTCATAGGTTTGGGGAACACGGAGCGCTGCCGAGGTAGTTTCACTTCCTCGCTGCTGCCCACGACCTGCTCCTCGTCCTCGGCCATGCTGTCCGCCATCACCTCGTCCTGCAAAAGTCATAGCGACCATGTCGGGGGTTTGCTTTTCTTCTGGTGCGGTCTTCCGCTTGGTGTTGTTGTTCCTCCGAGCTTGAGTTGGAACGGCCGTTGCCGGCAGAGAGCCGTGAGCATCATCATCGGCAGCCGCGAACTCACTGGCCAACTAGATCATCTGGTTCAAGTCTAGCTGGTGATTGTCCTGCAAGCACTTCAGCTTATGTCAGAGCAACGTGCCCCTTTCCAACCCATCGATGAAGGCGGCCATGGCGGTCTGGGCGTGCTCTCCTGCGCAGGAATTCTTCATATCTAGCCAGCAGGAGAGGTATGCGCGATATGTCTCGACTTTATCTTGCACGCACGCTGTAGATCGCCAATAGCGCAGGGACGTTTGTACGTCCCCTCAAAGTTCTTGGTGAACGCTTCTTGCATGTCCAACCAATTGCAGATGGATGTTTCCGGCAAGTCATCAATCCATTGACGGGTCGTGCCCGCCAACATCAATGGGAGGTATTTGACGGAAACGTTGGGGTTACCCCCAACGATCTCCACCGCGTTGCCGTAGTCCTGCAACCATGTAGCTGGCTTGGCGATGCCGTCATAAGGCTTGATGGTCTTGTCAACCCGAAAACCTTTAGGGTAAGTTGCGGACCGTATTACAGTTCCAAAGCAACGTGGTCCCATGTATGGTCCTTCCCGGGCCTCGTGGATCTTGCCCAGAAGCGAACGTGCATCGTATGGCTCCGGGTTTCTTTTCTTCTTCTTGCCATCATGGGATGGGCTGCGTGAACGACGCGGGCCTCCTCCGCCATGGTGGCTGCTAGGTGGCGACAGAGGCGGAGGTGGCGGTGGGTTAGCCTTCTTGCTGTTACCCTCCTGCGATGCCTCACACTTTTTGCGGTTCCATGTCAGACGCGGAGGATTGTGGTGCGACCTTCTCTTATGTCCTTGGTTGCGCTCTCCGTCACATCGTGTCTTCTCCGTGTTTTCGCAGATGACGATGCCGCTCTGCCTTGGCGGAGGCATATCCGTATGACGGTGAGCCTTGGTGTATTCGCGATGTCGGGGTGAACGGGGCGGTGGAGATAGGCGACGAGGTTGGGCCTTACCTCCATGGTCGGAGGATATGGGGATAGCATCCTTCCTGTTACGCGCATCCCTCCGTCTTCGCTCTGACGAACCCGTCTGAGACCCGACATCAAGAGGAGATCTGTCCCTTGGTGGTTTATGCTGGCTAGACTGGAAAAACGCTGGGTCAGACTCAAGCCTCTGAGAGGTGGCCTTTTCCTGCTGTTTCACCGCCTTGGCCACTAGGTCATAGACCTGGTTCACCGCTTCGGGTGATCTATCCTGCTCCAGAAGGATCTTGGCGACGGTGAGGTTGAGGAGAGGAGTGGGCATCACCTGCCTGCCTTCACTGTCAATGTATGGCTTGGTCTGTGTCGGCTTCGGGGGAGCCCATCCTAGATTTCTCCGCATGCCAGGATCATTGATGATGCGAGCCGGAGCTTTCTTGTCCGTCTGCTGCTGGAGGAGAGTCTTGTACTCAGCCTCTATTGCTCTAGCTTTCTCTATTGACTTCTGCGCGTTGGCCAGATCTCGATCTAGCTTTGCGCCTTGCTCATGATGGCTGCGCTTCCTCCGGCAAGCCGGGCGCTTCAAAAGCTGGACTATATTGAGAATATGAGCCATGGTCATAGGCTCGACGAGGAGATTGTCGTACATCACTCTATCAGCTGGAGTAACTTGGGCAGCAGCAGACGTAGATGCCAGAGGCGACGGGTTTGCGGTATTGTTGTTGCTCGGACCAGTGCCGAGTTCCTGCAGCTGCTGTACTGGGTTAGGCGGAGGGGGCATGTCCTTTGCACGATCAATGTCGGCAGCAATAGGTGGTCCCTTCCCTTCACCTCTCGGGACGTGACGGTGTTGTTGGCCTACTCGTCACGCTTGTAATCCTCCTCCATCTCCTGCATAGCAGAGTCTAGCTCCTCCGGGCTGAAATCTATCTCCTCCGAATCTGCGCTGAAGTCGGCGTAGAGCGCGTCAATCATGGAGTCGAAGGGTGCTGGGGCTTCCTCGATGACAGGGGTGGAGGTGCAACAGCAGCGACGATGACTGGGGGCGGTGGCGCAGCTGCAGCGATAGCTGTGGGAGGCGGAGGTGGCGGTGGCTGAATCGGAGGGGCTCCGTCAATGAGCGCGAGAGCTGTTTGAGCTGCCTCCTCGGCCTCCGTGTAGTTGTTGACGGTGTGCACCATGCTTTCGAAGGTGAGGCATCCTGAAGCCTGCTGTCGCCTTAGCGAATGCCGGAGAAGCGTACCTTGGTCTAGTCCTTCCACAAAGTGATACATGGCATCATCATTGGGGTAATGCGCCAGATCGGCCCGTATACGGAGCCACCTGGTGAGGTAATCGCGGGGGGGTTTTGCCCTCTCTCTGAACGCATCGCGCCAGATCAAAGATGGTAACCACGTCGACGAACTTGGATCTCTATTGTCCAGACGCGCGGACGAAGCCGGCGGACTTGCAGTGATCTTCCACCCTTATATCCTGCACAGGGGCGGTTTGGGTGGGCCTTGAATTTTTCTGATCTTTGCCGGCAAACTCCAAGGAGAGATCCGACATCGATCCTTCCGCGAACGTATCATCCCCGTAGGCGGTTCGTGCGGGTCTTGATGCTCCTCTGAAGACCAAGGAACTAGTGCCCGAGTCGGTTTCGCTGATGTAGAGGTGGATATCTTCGATAGGGACGATCGAGCACCGCGTAGGGTTTGTCTTCGCCGGGATCCAGAACTCGTCGGGAGGGACGATCGGAACATTGCCAGAGAAGAGAACACGACCGATGGCTACGGTTTTGCCGATTCCCGCGAAGATCTTGGTCCTCGCCCGCTGAAGAGCCTGAAGCGCCTCTGGCCCCACGGTGGGCGCCAACTATCGTGGTATTGCCGACGAGTACGCCATGGAGGGGTCCTCATAGTGCGTGTTTAGAGACGTGGGGGCAGGAAGACGGTTGACGGGTACGAGGTAACACAGCTTACCCAGGTTCAGATCCCACGACGGTGGCGGAATCCTACTCCTGCTATAAATCACTATAAGGGCAATACGCCGAGTTACAGGGATTGGTTCTCTATGCGAGGTGACTAGAAAGTCTAAGTTATCGTAATCGACACTAGGTTGTCTGAGATTGTGCCCTAAAGGCTCCCCAGCCCAACTTATATAGTCGCCAGGTCTTAGGGTTACAGGGGAAAGTCCTAGCCGGACAGGTTACAGAGTCCTACACTACTTACAACTAGTCTAGCGTGTCTTGCAATCTAAGGCTCCGGGTACGTCGGTGACTCCTCCGTAGCCTTCCTTTATCCGGCATGGGCCTCCTTCCGATCCATCTAATCACACCCAGCAGGCCATGGGCCATGCTACCAACTGTGGGTCACCCGGGTTATCCGGATAGGAGACATGCTATGAGGATACCCATATAGCATATCCCCAACAAGAGTCGCTGGAGGAAGAAGATGATGCGAGGAAGAATGAGGTAAAAAGATAAAATCTACCACGGTTATTATTTATAGTACTTTGTGTCAAGATTTGTGCAAGTTGATCGAACGATTGATGCGTGGACAGCGTGTGCGTGCGCGTACGCGGAAATTTCGCCCTGTTCCCACCGCCGCCGCCAACGTTTCGCATCCTTCGCGCGGGAATATGCTAAATGGGTATCACCATAGCATGTCTCTAATCCGGATAACCCGGGTGGCCCACAGTTGGTAGCAAGGCCCATGGCCTGCTGGACGGACCAGTTAGATGGATCCAGAAGGGAGGCCCATGCCGGATAAAGGAATGCTACGGTTAAGTCACCGACGTACCCAGAGCCTTGGAGTGCAAGACACGTTAGACTAAGTTGTATACTGTGTAGGACTCTGTAACCTGTCCGGCAAGGACTTTGCCCGTAACCCTAGGATCTGGCGACTATATAAACCAGACTTATGGGAGCCTTTAGGGCACGACACAACTCATATCGCGCACAGCGAACCAATCCCTGTAACTCGGCGTATTGTCATTATAGTGATTTATAGCAGGAGTAGGATCCCGCCACCGTCGTGGGATCTGAACCTGGGTAAGCTGTGTTACCTCGTACCCGCCAACCTTCCGCCTTACCCCACGTCTCTAAACACACTCTGTGAGGACCTCTCCATAACATACTCGTCGGCAATACCATGACATTGCGAGGGTTTAGCCAAATATTATATTTTCGGCAGGGGTGACAAAAGTACCACCCTCCCTTGAGGACGATTCCGGAAGCGGAGGGAGACCCTTTGGCGGTTGGTTCCGTTTTCACCGACTTGGAATTCTCGTGGCTGCTAATTCTGCGATGGGATTGCTGCCAAAGGCGGCATAGCCTTGATTGCGTTTGAAGAGACTGCTGTTGAAGTATATAAGTGGATTGAACTAGCCCTTTCCATCAGTTCGGACTTTTGGTTGCGTTGGGTAGTGCATGAAGCTTAACATGGTATCAGAGCCTAAGGTCTCGAGTTCGAGTCCTGGCTTTCGCAATTTATCTTAAAATTGTCGTTGACCCCTTTGTGTCCACGTATAGGCCTCTTGAGTCATACGTGAGTTTCGCGCGCCGTCGCTCTCTTCCGGTTGCACGTGCTAACTTCTCCCCATCACACGTGATAGGGGGTGTTGAAGTGTATAAGTGAATTGCACTAGCCCTTTCCATCAGTTCGGACTTTTGGTTGCGTTGGCTAGTGCATGAAGCTTGACATGGTATCAGAGCCTAAGGTCTCGAGTTCGAGTCCTGGCTTTCGCAATTTATCCTAAAATTGTTGTTGACCCCTCTGTGTCCACGTATAGGCCTCTTGAGTCATACGTGAGTTTCGCGCGCCGTCGCTCTCTTCCGGTTGCACGTGCTGACTTCTCTCCGTCACACGTGAGAGGGGGTGTTGAAGTGTATAAGTGGATTGCACTAGCCCTTTCCATCAGTTCGGACTTTTGGTTGCGTTGGCTAGTGCATGAAGCTTAACATGGTATCAGGGCCTAAGGTCTCGAGTTCGAGTCCTGGCTTTCGCAATTTATTCTAAAATTGTTGTTGACCCCTCTGTGTCCACGTATAGGCCTCTTAAGCATACATGAGTTTCGCGCGTCGTCGCTCTCTTCCGGTTGCACGGGCTGACTTCTCCCCGTCACACGTGAGAGGGGGTGTTGAAGTATATAAGTGGATTGCACTAGCCCTTTCCATCAGTTCGCCCTAAAAGATCTTGCAATAGGTAGCGGCACCATAATTAGGAAAGATAATATTAAAGAATTCTTTAACTATGTTAGCAAGCATGAAGATATTGAAGAAAAATCTATAGCAGAGCTTGCTCCTAATTATGAGATTGTTGCAGCTTCTTTAGTTCATATGTTGGAGGCTAGGTTTGTTAGCCTTAACCCCTTCATACAATTCCTGTTCCTAAAACTAAAAGAAGAAAAGAATGTTGAAAAGAGAGAATTCATCCTTGAAACTTTATCAAAAGAATTTCATGATGTTGCTTGGGAGGCCAAAAAGGTTTTTGAGCGTTTCAATATGCTAGGATCAAGTGTAGATGTTGTGGATATTTCTGATAAAACTAAGCCTAGAGAAGAATTTAAGATACCCATACCCTTTAAGCTTGTTGGAATGCATGAAGCCTTTGAATTTTTTTTGATAGGATTGCTCCTGAAAATCTTTTTGACGAAAGTAGTAGACCAAAGAGAGATGAGAAGGGATCCTCCAAAACCCATTTAGATGAGATACCTTTCATAGTTGAAGATTTTGCAAGTATGAATGTTAATGCTTCTTTATTTGAAAATACTTGATTCTTCTTGCTTCTTGTGCCTAACTTAAAGGCGTTAAAGAAAAGTACTTGTTGGGAGATAACCCAAGAGTTTCCTTGAGTCTTGGAAGTTACTACTTCTGTAATGACCTCTCCTTATCCTTTTTGTTTGCTTTTTGTGCGAAGAATGACCTCTAATGAGAGGGAAGTAAGATTTGGGGAGTTGCTGTCCAGAAACAGATTTCTGTCCTCCACCAAAAAATTTCGTGAGGAGTCTCTGTAACTCAGATTGAGATGACAATTTACGAATAAATCCCCCAGTATAGATAACTTTCATTAGTACAACACTTTTTGATTTGAGCAACAGAAGATGTTTGAAAAATCGGTTTCTACCTGCTGGTCTATTTTGACAGATTTCTGTCATTATTTGCATTTGCTTCTTATTGATTCCTTTTTGAGTTCTCTTTAGGTGAATTGAGCTTTTTGAAGGAGTTACTAAAGTATCTTGTGTTTTTAGTGAAAAGCCTTGTTGTTCCAAAGCTTTGCCAGAGGTCTAATATCTTTTGAATAAGCTAATGTTGCTAAGGAAGATTGTGTGAAGTTTTGTGTGAAGGAAAAATTCCAGGTGTAGAGAAAGAATGACGCAATGAGATGAAGAATGGATAAAATCTCAAGCTTGGGGATGCCACCATGGTGTCACCCCAAGAAATATCCAAGAGGTACAAGCGTCAAAGCTTGGGGATGCCCAAGGCATCCCCTTCATCAATAAAAAGCTCAGGTCTGTCTAGACACTTCGTTTTTATTGTTTCATGCACAGTTGTGTTATTCTTGGAGCGTATTAGTTTTCGTTTGCTTTGCTTAGTTTGTTTAGTTTTCTTAAGTAGTTTGGTTGGTTTGTAAATAAGTTCTGCTTGGTGTTTGGAAAGGAGTAGTAAGTTCTTGCTTGAAGTGCAAGAGGAGCTTGCATTGACTGTGACTTAGACTTTAGCATGACATGCTAGGTGTTGTTTTCATCTTATGCTTAGTGATTATTGTTGTATCATGTCTTGTTCCAAACAATTGGGATTGCTAGTGTGCCTTGAAGAAATTATGCGTTGTATTAGCATGCAAAAGCATAGTATTGTGGTATTCTCCTTTGATGCTTTGCTTGGGTTGACTTGGCACATGCTCACACCATGTTATGACAAGTCACCATTAGCCTCTATTATCATTTAGTCCTTTACTTGTAGTACCACTCTTTGCTTTGATTAGTATGCTTTGTTGCACTGCATGATTATGGCCATTATGATCTCTTAGTTGGTTGCTCCCAGTCTTTTGCTAGCCCCCACTTGTATGAGTAATTTCTACTCATGCTTCCAACTCCTAAGAAACCAAGTTATTCCAAAGTGTCCACTATAAACTCCTATGCATGGTGTGTTACACCATTCCAAGTATATTCTTGTTTTCAACTATCTTTCAATTAAAAACTATTTTGTTATGTGAAAACTTAGTGATTAAAGCCCTCACAAACTTGATGGCACACTTTATATTCTTTGCCCCTAATAAACTTGAACCATTGTGACAACTTTGTTGTATGTGCTTGCACTTATAAGTTGGAATTAGTAGAACCTGCTGTCACGGGGAACGTTTTCAACATTGCACTTGTACTTTGTACTCAGTTGATATCATGTTCTTTTTGTCTATGGATGTCACCAGTGTGAAATAAAGAGGGAAGTTGTAAGTCCATGGAGTTTGTATCATGTGTTCGAGAAACGCCTGGGCTGCTAGCCTAAGCCATGCCTAAGCATGGTGGAAACTTGCAGCATCACCATAGTGAGCTATCTATGAAGCATCCTCAATAAAAAGCTATGCATATGGTAAATAAAAAGATTGTTGAGATGCTCATTGTCTGCTTGCCTTGTCATTTTGGTTATGGGAAAGCTCATGTACCATGTGCAAGGGGTACCCCGTTGGCGGTTCTCAATGATATGCAAATACTTATAATGACAAGAACTTACCTAGACCCAAAGTTGAGTATGCATGAGGTGTGGCCCTCGTATTCAAGGGACTTGAGATTGCCAACTTATACTTCGTCAAGCATATACTCCATCTTTGCCACTTTAACCTTAACCACTTCAAGATGCTTATGATAGGGGCAATGAGGGCTGAAAGCTAACAAGTACCATAATTTTTGGAACCTCTTTTTGAAACTTGTAATCACTTCTTCCTTTACAAAAAGGCCTTTCTTATACCATTATTGAGTCTCCACCTTTTACCTTTAGGCACCATTAAGAGAGCATAGTTGTCATTCTGTGTGCAGTGTTCCAAAGCTTATTAATTGATGCATATTGTGATATTAATTATTCTTATGCTATTTGTTTTTAGTCACCGTTGTGAACTTTGAAGGTGTCCTATGCATCTATATTGCTACTCTATGAGGGACAAGCTGATTGCCACTATGCCATGTTTTCTGTATGTGAAACAAACAAACGTTTTTCAATGCATGTTATTCATGATCTTTATTTGTAGCTTGCCATGTTGCATGCATAGTTACTATGTCCTATTGTTAGAACTCCATCTTTCATGCACATGTTTAGAGTTCTTTGATCCCAGCTTTCAATGCTTGCAAATGGTTGGATCTTTATTGTGAGGGTGCATGTCACCTCAAAAAATATTCTTTTATCACTTACCTACTCGAGGACGAGTAGGAGTTATGCTTGGGGATGCTTGATATGTCGGAAACGTATCTATAATTTTTGATGCTCCATGCTTGTTTAGTATCTACTTTGCTTTACTTGTCTACACTTTGAGGTGCTTTTTACATGTTTTCTGGTACTAACCTATTAACAAGTTGCAACAGTGCCAGATGCGTGTTTTCTGATGTTTTTGGTTTCAGAAAAGTTAGTAAAGAAATATTCTCATAATTGGACGGGACAAACGCCAAAGTTAATTACTTTCCGTGGGGAACAAGAAGTCCAGAGGAGAGCCGGAGGGGCCAGCCAGGGGGGCAGACCCACCCTAGGCGTGGGTGGGCCCAGCCCCGCGCCTGGCTAGGGTTTGCCACCCTTGGCCGCCTCCTCGGTCTCCCTATTCACCTATAAAAAGCCCCAGTTGCAGAAACCCTAGGCACCCGATCAAATCTCCACGAAACTGTCTGTAGCCACCTCCACCATCGTCCCTAGATCGGGGGGATCTGAAGTTCTTCCCGGCACCCTGCCAGAGGGGAGATCATCCCGGAGGCCTTCTCTCCGGTATGATGCGTGAGTAGTTCCACCTTGGACTATGGGTCCATGTAGTAGCTAGATGGTTGTATCTCCTCCTTTGTGCTTTCATGTATAGATCTTGTGAGCTCCATTCATGATCAAGATCTAATCTACTTGTAATCATGCATGTTGTGTTTACGGGGATCCGATGGATATTGAGATTATTATGTTGGTTTGATTAATGGTTTTGTCTTTATGATTCTATCATGTCTGTGTTGTTTGTGATCTTGCATGCTCTCTGTTTTTAGTAGCTATCTTGGCCAAATATTTGCTAGTGACTCCAAGAGGGGATATTTATGCTCGATAGTGGGTTCATGCCTCTAGTTTCCAAGGGAAGTGACAGAAATCTCTTCGGTTGTAGATGTGCTATTGCTACTAGGGAGAAAACAACGGTCTCTTGTTCATGCAACATGTGGATTGTTTACCTTACACACTTTTCTTAAAGCAGTTGTCTGTTGCTTGCAACTTAATACTGGAGGGGGTTCGGATGATAACCTGAAGGTGGACTTCTAGTCATAGATGCAGTTCGATGGCAGTCTATGTATCTTGTTGTATTGCCCAAACGAATCTGAAAGGATACGGATTTCGCCTAGAGGGGCGGTGAATAGGCGATTAAAACTTTTCCTAGAGTGGCTCAACAAAGGCGGAATAAAACTAGTGTTTACTATGTTAAGAACAACCTAGAACAACTAAGGTTCACCTATGTGCACCAACAACTTATGCTAAGCAATACAAGTAACAAAGTGATAGCAAGATATATATTACTTCAAGCACGAAGGCTATCACAATGTAAAGTGCATAAGTAAAGAGCTCGGGTATAGAGATAACCGAGGCACGTGGGGACACCGATATTTTACCGAGTTCCTCCCAACATGGAGTACGTCTCGTTTGGAGAGGGGGTGGTATCAAACCACCAACGCCACAAAAGGCCTCCCTTATTCTCCGGTGAATCTCACCCCAATGGGATCGATTCACGCTTCCACTATCGGTGCACTTGTCGGTGGCAACCGGAACCTCTCACAAGGTTGGGGCACTTCTCCACAACTTAATTGGAGGCTTCCAACAAATGCCACAAAAGGCCACAACAAATGCCACCAAGGCCACAATGCCACCAAGGCCAGAAAAACGGCTAGGGTTCCAAGAACCCAAGAGGGACAAGCTCTAATGAGCAATTCAAACCAAATCCTCCGAGAAGAACTCAAACCGATGCACCAAATGCAAATGGCAAGAACACCATAAAGGTGTTCAAATCCCTCACTCCCAAGTTCCAACAAAGCTACTAAAGCTATTGGGGGAACAAGAGAGGAGGAATCAAAGAGAGACACAAAATCCCCCAAAATCTAGTTCCCCAAAGATACACTAACAAAGAGATGTTTTGGTTTGGTCAAAACGTAGATCTAGATCTCCTCCAACTACCCCTCAAATATATGCAAGAATCAGTGGAGGGGTGAGTAGAAATCAAGCTCAAAGAGTAAGGCAAATCGAGGCAAAGCTTAGACAAAAGGAGGAGGAAGAAGCAACCCTAAATGAAAATGGACAAAAAAATTATATAGGGCTAGACAAAATATAGTACCGTAAAAACCCGGTACTACCGCACCCTGCGAGCACAGCCAGGAAAAAACGAATCAAGGGCAAGCAAGTGGGGCAGAGCAAGCGAGGCAAGCGGCAAAGCAGCAGAGCATGCGGCCATGTGAGGCGAGCGATAGTAGCAAGCAGCGGCAGCAGAGTAGCAATCGGCAGCAGAAGCAGTAGCCTGCAACAAGGCAGAATCGACGGCGGGCGCAGTAGCCAGCAAGCAGCAGCGATGCAAAGCAACAGCAGCGGTAAGCAAATCGGCGGACTGCCGCGATGCGGATCTAGATCTAGGAAAATATCTGGGCCTGACGATACTACCGGTCCACCCGGGCGGTAGTACCGGGCCGGCCGGTAGTACCGGATTTAGGTACCTAGCGAGGCGAGAAAATTACAAATAACCACCACATTACAGGCTAGGGTGTCGAAAAGCCACCACCTTACGTTAGGGTTTCAAAAAACCACCACTTCAGCACTAGCATGTAACAAAAAACACTGATTCTGTTTTAACCCTCCACTAACAGAAAAATTGACCGGTGGGACCTACTAGTCAGGCTGACGTGGCAAATGGTAACGGTGGAGGACAAACGGCATGAACATGCAGCCACTTCAGACGTAGGGCCCACCTGTCATCACCTTCACCCCAAACTCTCTTTCTCCTAGACATTTTGGCAAGCACCTTGTGCACTGAAGCGCCTCCGCTGCCATTGCCAATGGCGAGACATGCTGCAGCACCATTCTCTCTACTTGCCGCCGCCGCAACTGAGTGCAAGCCGCCTACCCATGTGCTCCAGCCGTAGCTGCCCTCCCGTGCCTCACGTATTTCCCGAATGGACGCGATCCATCTCGCTGGCGCGCATGCCGACGGCCAGAGCTGGTGGCCAGGAGCGGTGTCAGCGGAAGACGGCATCGTGAGGCTCAGACCAGCGGCGCTTGAATTCGCTACTCCAGTTGTTAGGGAGGATCAAAGTTCGAAGGTCGTACGCCCGCGGCGGCGCAGAGGTGAGCGGCGGCGGATGCGCTTAAGGAACAGGGGCAAGCGGCCACACGCCCTACACCTGGGGTGGCTCCAGATGGCGCTCTCACGCGGGGTACCAGCAGGAAAGGGGAGGGGCAGTGCCGATACAGGACTGGGCGGTGCGCCGGCCGCCGGGAGGAGCAGATGGATGGCGCGCCGCTCGTGGGGAAGAAGACCGGTACAGGAATTGAGCGGGGCCGGTAGCAGGGGGGTTCTCGCCGGCAGGACAGGGGGCGGCGAGTCGGCGGGAAAAGGTATGCTCGCCGGCGATAGCAGGGACGCGCGGCTGGTGGTAGTGGCCAGAATTCCATCGTGGATTTTTTCATGGGAACAGTTGGGTGGATTGGTCAACGCTGAATTTTAGGAAGAAAAAGTAGGAAAAAAAAGAATGCCTAACGTGTGTGTATCCTCCACAGTTATTTTTTGCCACGTCAGCCTGACTGGTAGGTCCCACCGGTCAGTTTTTCTGTTAGTGGAGGGTTAAAATCGAATCAGTGTTTTTTGTTACATGTTAGTGCTGAAGTGGTGGTTTTTTGAAACCCTAACGTAAGGTGGTGGCTTTTTGAAACCCTAGCCTGTAATGTGGTGGTTATTTGTAATTTTATCTAGCGAGGCAGAAATAAAATGGGTCGTTTTTAGGTCCGGGCGGTAGTACCGTCCCGTCCGGGCGGTACTACTGCTCGGCCCAGAAAACAGACTGACATGCAAATATTCAAACGGCAATAACTTTTGACTGGAAGCTCCGATTGACCCGATTCAAATTGCGTTGGATAGAGGACGACAAGGGCTTCCCAATAAAAAGTGTAAATATTGATTATCACCAAGTGAGAAAGTATCAAGTAGAATAATGTGAAATACCTCACTTGGTGAGAAACCGAAAAGCCGCATAAATCAAAATCGCAACAAGATACAAAAGGAAGATCCGATTTTTATGAACAAGAGCTTGTTATGGAGATTAGCACAAGCTCTATATCCACACATGGATAAGACCAAATAACAACCAAATACGATGATTCAAGTATGCAAAGGTTTGAGCTCTCTCCGAACGATGTGACCGAATTACTCATACGAGAGCCCCTCTTGATAGTACGGTTATCTATCCTAAACCCGGTCTCACACACACAACGTGAGACCGGCAAAAGAGAAAACCTATCAAGATTATACCTTTGCCTTGAGCATTCCACTTGAGCACGATGTAGACGGTCTTGCCCTTCTCAAGATGGAACGCCCTTCTTAATTCCTCATCATCGACCTCGCATATTGAGCTTGCCCAACATATCTTCTTTGCATTCCATCGACCTTGAAGCCAATACATGCTCCAAGCGATGTCAATGGACAAATCCTACAAGTATAACTTAATACACACATTAGTCCATAAAGATTGTCATTAATTACCAAAACCACACATGGGGGCCCAACATGTTCTTTCAATCTCCCCCATTTTGGTAATTGATGACAATCCCTTTAAGATGGTTTATATAAGGAATATTAATGAATAAAATGGTAATACCAATATCAAATACTACAAAAGTATGTGATATTGGTACCATCACCATATATAGAGCAAACTCCCCCACAATCTATGCATGTGTGATGAACTTGAATTTCATTGCATATATTGTCAATTATCATTGGTGGAGTTTCCTCTATATATCACATGCTAAGCAACAACAAAGATGCAAGAGCATGAAAGGCAAATGCTTAAGAACCAACTCAATGAATAGCCCAACTTCCCTTAAACCCTCTAAAACTTCTCCCCCATTGGCATCGATTGCCGAAATGGGTGACAAGTTCTAGAAGGCAAATATAGTAATAATTCCTCCAAAGGTGTGCCTTCGCACATATCCAATGATAAATACTTGGGAGGGAGTAGAACTATATCGAGGACCCGAAGATTGCTAAAATAAAGTCAAATGATGCAAGCAACTACAAGTCCGACAAACCAATTTGAAAACAACAAATGAGTCCAAATGAAAACTACAAGATATTATGATATGAGCAAAAAGGTGCTTTAAATAACTAATAGAGAAGCTCCCCAAGATTTGTGCACTATTCAACATAAATGCATTAGAATACATATTGCACAAATATGGAATCCTTGCCCCCCCATAAGCATTTAAGACGCAATAAATGAGAAAAAAGGTAAATAAGCATTATTAAATGAATTAGATGAGCTCCCCAAAGATAATGCACCAATTGTGATAATTGGATTTGGGAACAAGGTGCATAATCATGGAATCCTCACTCATCCAAGTTCATTTAATAATACAAGGCATGAGAGAAAAAATATGAGTGCCCAAAGATGCAAACAAGAGGAACAAGCACTCATAGGCAATTAAATTTGGAAGCCACCGAAGAATCAAAAGAAATAGAAAGGTGGTCTCCAAGGATTAAAAATCGACTAAAATTATCTCCTCATATGTGTATATGTATCTAATTGGAAAACATCACAAAGACATATGCCAAAGAAGAAATATGCACACATAAAGAAGATTATACAAGAAAGCACATGAAAGGCAAAAATGAAGTCATAACATATATCAATAAGATTTTAGCTTCAAAGCATGGCCAAAGGCTCACATATATCTTATTGTACATTAATGAGCTTCAAACACCAACACACTACATATATTACAACTATCACCAAGGGAAAAGGAGAAAGTTGGAATATATGGAGAAAGGCAACAAGTATCATAAGATAGAATAGAATAGAAAAAATCTCACTATTGCACATGAGAGAAGTTGATGAAATGATAGGCAATAAGATTGCTAGATTGAAATATTTGGTATTGGAGGATCATATGCATGATTTTGTATAGTCCCAATTATATGCACTCATCTCAACTTAAACACATATACAATAGAGAGTCCTCTTAAACCATGGCTAGAACTACAACAATTACAAATAAATTAATTCATGCTAGAAGGCAACCGACAAACGGTTGGAATCAAGATATGTGAGCATGAGAAAGAGATACTTGTTACCGAGATATAATTGGTAGGATGTAGAGGATATGAATTCGTTGATCATCCTATAGCTTGCCTCAAATTTTCTTCTAAGCATCACTTCTTCAAAATTGAGAGACAAGCGTCCAATGTATCTCCAATGTACCTAAAACATATTTAAGTACAAAATGGTCCCTAAACATATTGGGTCCAAAGTAGTTAGTGCAACTACAATACATAGGAGAGACTCCACATAATTATGTGCATATTGATATGAAATTGAATTTCATGCACAACTTAGCCGATGGGAATCGGTGGAGTTTCCCCTATATATTGGATCAAAGAAAGGAAACATGCCTTAATATAAACATATAGTAAACATGCATGCATAAAGATTTCAAGAACCAAAAATGAGATACAAATAGAACAAAAACACCAAGTAAACCGAGTTGGCACACACAAGAGTGTGACAAGAGAAGCGGTGTCCAAATTGTATCAAATAACCAATTCAACACATGAAAGAGCAAAAGTTCAAAAATGAACTAGGCAAAAGCCAAAGAGCAAAAGATAGATAAAAATACAAATGCTCAAGGATTTATCTCATTCTAAAATGGTCAAAGTGTGAAATAAGGAATGAGACAAAACCAACTCCCAAAAAGAGTAAGGTTCCAACAAGTAAATCAAACTCTCCAAACTTTTCATGATGGCACAAAATACCAAAACGAAAAGATCAAACTTCCAAGCACATAAAACCCGATATGGACCAAACTCTCCAAATTTTTATTTTGAATGAAAAATGCACACAAATGAGATCATCACCACTACCTACATTAAATAAAACACACGAGAATACCAATAAAATAAGAAGATTCATAAGAGGCAAGGAAGGAATGGGAGCACACAAAACATTTACTTGGCCAAAGATAGGATACGTTTTAAGCAAAGGCCAAAGTGACTATGATCAATAAATTCTACCATAACTTTAGTACTCATTGTCCAAGGACAAGAAATATTGGGAATAATTTTCCCAAGGTAGCTTGCATGGATATCCAAGATCATAGTCACAACAAGAAGCATATAACTAAATATAAGAATTGAGCATGATACTTCAAGCAAGATTCTTGGTAGCTTCCAATAGTCACACAATCACTAGTGATTAGAGTAACTTGAAGCAAATGGTTTCCATGATGATATAGAGATCTAAATATGAGGAAACACACACACACACCAAGAAACACTCTCATATACAAGATCCAAGATATGATCAATAAAGGCATTCAAGCAAATTGGAACTTGTATGAGAAAATGTGTCACATAGGTGCTAGATAATTATCAATATCAATTCTAAGTGACACAACCTCGAATATTCACATTTACTAGGATTGTAATATGCACTAAGCATATGAATCCCCCATAATGTGACACTACCATAAAAACCAACACGAGGCAAAATAATACAAATAGATATAATTAATGGACATTATAAAACTTACATTTATCATGAGAATTGTACCACATAGAGACTAGATAATATCCCAATATAAATGCTAGGTGGTATTCCTCATGTACACACATTTTTAGGATTGTGGAATGCCTAAGCGTAACACTCCCCCAAAATGGGATAGTCCATTAATCTCTCACAAGAGCCAAATAAGATACCAAATATAAACAAGTAAGGCTCAAGCACAAGAAACACACATACATGTTGTGCCACTTAATCATACACAAATATGATTGATATCTCAAGATAATTAAGTGGAAAGCACAATATGTACAAAAGCATGGAAGATACAAAACCAACACATGCATAAGGGGCGAGTAACTTTCAATGTAATGAGTTAAGCATATGTTACCGCAAGGAGGAATATTGGAAATATAATATAATCATGATAATACAAATGGCTTGGCTTGACAATAATGATTGATGAAGATCCCTCAATTCTTCATAATATAGCCAAGTCTCCAATGCCCTCCAAAACACACCTATTAATCAAGTTTTGGCTTGTTGGTCCCCAACCAAGTTGGGTCCTAAGAGGTTAGTCACAATAGGCTTGGCAACCCAAATGGTTCTTTTCTTGACACCACATTGAGCACCAACAAATTTGGCAAACACATTGCCAACCTCATCCTTACAAAGTGAATAAGCATCATCAATCAAGATAGGATGGGATGAGGAGTTACCAATAGTGCATGCGGAAGAAATGTGCCCCTTCTCACGACATATGTAGCAAGTTCTACTCTTGATATCTTTCTTCTTAGGTGAAGCCACACCTCGAGGAAGGGCTCGAGTAGTGCCCTTGGGAAGAGGCCCATTGATGACTTGAGGTGGAACTTGAGGCCGCTTCCCTTGATGCTTCACACTAAGAGGCTTTTTCTTCAATGGGAAAGATCTAACATGGTGCCCTTCTTCCTTGCACTTGAAGCAAACAATGTTGGCCGGATTCTTGACTTGATGTTGGCCATTCTTCTTGTTGTCCTTGTAATTCAACATGATAGTGGACTTGTTCTTGACATTGGAGTTGAATCCAAGCCTACTCTTGTCATTGGGGGATTTTTGCACACTCAAGATTTTGTTGAGTGCGGCCTTCCCTTGATGACCCCTTTTCAACTCATTCTTCAAAGAAGTGACTTGAGCCTTGAGCTCTTTGATTTCCTCTACATGGTTAGGTTCAACAAAAGTACTAGAGGAAGTAGATGCTACATTGTTAGAGCAACAAGGCACGGAATGTAATTCATCACGAGATATGGCATGGTTGTGAGAGGATGAATTACAAGGACTAGCACATGGCAATATAACATTTGGAGTAGATGTAGTGCTAATGTCCACATGAGGCCCACTAGATGTTACCTTTGACATGATGGCCTCATGAGCTAAATTTAGCCTACCATGGGAGACTAGAAGATCCTCATGTGAGCTTGAGAGCTTAACATGACTTTCTTCTAATTTCACATAGTTGCTAGTTAGAAAAGCAAGTTGAGCTTTTAGCTCAACATTCTCCTTCGAAATAGATGCTTCACAATAAATGGAGTTAGTAGTACAAGCATCATCATTATTAGCAAGAGGTGAGTGCAATTTGGTAAGCTCTTTTGAATATGAAGCTTTAAGTTGCTCATGTGACTCAGTGAGTTTGATGAGCTCACCCTTGATGACCCTAGAGCCATTTTTGAGGTGCTCAAAATCCTCAAGGAGTTTAGCATAAGCAACTTCAAGTTCATCATTTTTAATCTTGAAGGAGTTTGCCACCGCAAGTTCTCTATCATGGTATTCCTTTACTCTATATAATTCTAGAGTAAAAGTCTCCTCAAGAGATTCTTTGGTGGTCTGTTCTTCTTCAAGGGAGTCCTTTAGTTGTGCAACTTCATTAGCATACTCACGCTCAAGTGCAAACTTTTCATCAATTAAGTTTTCTTGCTCCTCAATAAGATCATTGCCTTCTATGGCACAATTCAAGATTTCAAGAAAGTTGGAGGAAGCAATTTTATTTTTGAAGAGAGCGCTATAGACAATCTCTCCCATTTTCTTAATAGAGGTAATATCATACTTACTTCTATAATCATGATTATCATTCTCAACCTCATCATCATAATGAGATACAATGGGGTTCAAAGAGGTTACCTTTGCTCCCTTAGCCATAAGGCACATGTGAGAACCGGAGGAAGGTGATGATGAGATTGCACTTGTATCTCTCTTCAAGACCTTGTCTTGGCCCATAGAATCTTCATTTTACTCTACATGGTTAGCAACACAAGACTAGAGGAAATGGAAGCATTTTTATCATGGCAACAAGACAACACAAGCATATCATCATGAGATTTATTCAAGTCATTTCTACATGATATGCAAGGACTATTAACACAAGCATGTAAGGAGTTTTGAGTGCTAGAAGTGTTAAGGTCCAAATATAGATCATTGCAACTAGATAGGGATGAAGGATTACAAGTAGTAATATCACTATCCATATTGCAATTTCTATCACCACTCACCATATCATTACCTTGTGAAAAATCACATGTTGGTGAAGTGGTAGAGGATGAGAACTCATCTCGACCGGAAGTGGAGCAACACAATCATCCTCAATAATGTTGGACTTGCTATATTTCTCTTGAAGCTTGGTCCATATCTCACGAGCGCTTGAATAAGGCATGATAGAAGAAAGAACTACATTGCTCACAACATGCAAAAGAATTTTAGTAGCTAGAGCATCTATATGAGAGTTCAACTTCTCCTCTAAAGATTCGTTTTGGGTATCCATAGGAGAAGAGAGACCCACATATAGATATCCCTCGATAATTGGGTGAATTTCCCGAAATAAATTAAGCATGCGAATTTTCCAAACATCATAATTTGTGCCATCGAATGTGAGCGTGTCCTTGTGCACTAATCCCCTAGCTGACATCTTTACTCTCAAGGCGGTGAAGCCTAAAATGAGAGACCGGGCTCTGATACCAATTGAAAGGATATGGATGTCGCCTAGAGGGGGGTGAATAGGCGATTAAAACTTTTCCTAGAGTGGCTCAACAAAGGCGGAATAAAACTAGTGTTTACTATGTTAAGCACAACCTAGAACAACTAAGGTTCACCTATATGCACCAACAACTTATGCTAAGCAATACAAGTAACAAAGTGATAGCAAGATATATTACTTCAAGCACGAAGGCTATCACAATGTAAAGTGCATAAGTAAAGAACTCGGGTATAGAGATAACCGAGGCACGCGGGGACACCGATATTTTACCGAGTTCCTCCCAACATGGAGTACGTCTCGTTTGGAGAGGGGGTGGTATCAAACCACCAACGCCACAAAAGGCCTCCCTTATTCTCCGGTGAATCTCACCCCAATGGGATCGATTCACGCTTCCACTATCGGTGCACCTGTCGGTGGCAACCGGAACCTCTCACAAGGTTGGGGCACTTCTCCACAACTTAATTGGAGGCTTCCAACAAATGCCACAAAAGGACACAACAAATGCCACCAAGGCCACAATGCCACCAAGGCCACAAAACCGTCTAGGGTTCCAAGAACCCAAGAGGGACAAGCCCAAATGAGCAATTCAAACCAAATCCTCGGAGGAGAACTCAAACCGATGCACCAAATGCAAATGGCAAGAACACCACAAAGGTGTTCAAATCCCTCACTCCCAAGTTCCAACAAAGCTACTAAAGCTATTGGGGGAACAAGAGAGGAGGAATCAAAGAGAGACACAAAATCCCCCAAAATCTAGATCCCCAAAGATACACTCACAAAGAGATGTTTTGGTTTGGTCAAAACGTAGATCTAGATCTCCTCCAACTATCCCTCAAATATATGCAAGAATCAATGGAGGGGTGAGTAGAAATCAAGCTCAAAGAGTAAGGCAAATCAGGGCAAAGCTTAGACAAAAGGAGGAGGTAGAAGCAACCCTAAATGAAAATGGACAAAAGACTTATATAGGGCTAGACAAAATATGGCCGTTGGGGTATTTTTTCTGAACGGTCCGGTAGTACCGCAAAAACCCGGTACTACCGCACTCTGCGAGCACAGCCAGGAAAAAACAAATCAAGGGCAAGCAAGTGGGGCAGAGCAAGCAGCAGCGATGCAGAGCAGCAGCAGAGCATGCGGGCCATGTGCGGGGCAGAGCAGCTGCGCATGCGGCAGCAGTAGTAGCAATCGGCAATGACAGCGGCGTATAAAGCAGCAAGCGGCGGCGTGCGACCGGCTTCGGCAGCGGCAGATGCAAAGCGGCAAGAGCGGCAGTCAACAAGACGGGCGCGTCGCGATGTAGCATGGGCCCAAACGGTGCATGCGGGCGCAGCGGCAAGCGCGCACGGGCGAGGGCCAGCAGCGGTAGGCGCGGGACCCAGCCGGTGGGCCAGCAAGCGGCAGCAGCGCAAGTCAACGCGCGGGACAGGCGGGTGCGGGGCTGGGCAAATCGAGCGGACACGCACGGATCTAGATCTAGGAAAATATCTGGGCCGGACGGTACTACCGGCCCATCTGGGCGGTACTACCGGGCCGGCTGGTAGTACCGGATTTAGGTACCTAGCGAGGCAGAAATAAAATGGGCCGTTTTTAGGCCCGGGCGGTAGTACCGGCCCGTCCGGGCGGTACTACCGCTCGGCCCAGAAAACAGACTGACATGCAAATATTCAAACGGCAATAACTTTTGACTGGAAGCTCCGATTGACCCGATTCAAATTGTGTTGGATAGAGGATGACAAGGGCTTCCCAATAAAAGGTGGAGTATCACCAAGTGAGAAAGTATCAAGTAGAATAATGTGAAATACCTCACTTGGTGAGAAACCGAAAAGCCGCATAAATCAAAATCGCAACAAGATACAAAAGGAAGATCCGATTTTTATGAACAAGAGCTTGTTATGGAGATTACCACAAGCTCTATATCCACACATGGATAAGACCAAATAACAACCAAATATGATGATGCAAGTATGCAAAGGTTTGAGCTCTCTCCGAACAATGTGACCGAATTACTCATACGAGAGCCCCTCTTGATAGTACGATTATCTATCCTAAACCCGGTCTCACACACACGACGTGAGACCGGAAAAAGGGAAAACCTATCAAGATTATACCTTTGCCTTGAGCATTCCACTTGAGCAGGATGTAGACGGTCTTGCCCTTCTCAAGATGGAACGCCCTTCTTAATTCCTCATCATCGACCTCGCATATTGAGCTTGCCCAACATATCTTCTTTGCATTTCATCGACCTTGAAGCCAACACATGCTCCAAGCGATGCCAATGGACAAATCTTATAAGTATAACTTAATACACACATTAGTCCATAAAGATTGTCATTAATTACCAAAACCACATATGGGGGCCCAACATGTTCTTTCAGAATCTCATAGGATCTTTCTGACTAGTAATTGCATTGTTATGCCTTGCTCACTTCCTGTCAATTGCCCTGCTGTAATTTGTTTACCCTTCATGTCATGTTGTCTATCTAAGGAGAGCACTGTAGGGGTTCGTAGCATGGAAAACAAAAATTTTCTATCGCATAAAACAAACAAGCCAAGATCTATCTACTAGATTGTAGCAACGAGTCGATAGAGGAACTCACCCTCGAAGATTCCAAAGCGGTTAACGAGAGCAGATTCTCGTGGGTGATGTAGTCGTACTCTTTCCGATCTCAAGATCGCAGAGATCCTTCCAGCGTTCTAAGCGGTTCTGCATGATCGGTCACACGCTCGGTCGTTAAATTTCGAAGACCTTCCTCTCCCTTGTTCCAGAAAGCGGAGGTTGTAGCACTCTCTCGCGATTCCGGCAAAGACAACGGCGTGGTACCGGAAGTAGAGGGGAGATCCCGCAGGGCTTCGCCTTAAGCCGGTGCGAGTATGGTGGAGCTTATGAGAGAGGCTATTAGTGGTCTAGTAATTAGACACACCAATTAGAAGGCTATAAACCAATTAGAAGGCTCTAAACCGCTGGCTAAAGCAATTAGAAGCTCTAAACCAAAACGGCTCTAAACCGGAGATTAGAGGTGGAAACTTGTGTGTGCTAGGAGGGAGCCCTGCCCCTCCTTATATAGGTGGGAGGGCTGGCGGGACAAGGGAGGGAGTGGAGTCCCTCCCAACTCGGCTTGGGTGGGCGCCGGCTTGGGAGGACTCCTCCCCAACTCGGCTTCACCTCCTCCTCTTTCCCACTTCCCAAAATTGCTTGACTTTCAAACTAGCCGTTTGACTTTTCAATTTAGGATTTAATTTAATCCTTTATTTGGGACAGCAAGAACACTTAGTACATGATGCAATCATTCCAACTTACAATGACACATTCATGTACCCTTCCCCCCCCGGAGTGCCGGACATTCCGGGACCTTCTAGAATGTTCCCGATGAAAACACCGGAACCATTCCCCAACTCGAAATGGGACTTTCCTTATATGAATCTTATTCTCGGACCATTCCGGATCTCCTCGTGATATCCCGGATCCCATCCGAGACCAACAACATTCGTCTCTTTCTCATAATACCATAACTACTCAAACAACGTCAATCCTTAAGTGTCTCCCACGGTTCGTGAATTATGCGGACATGATCGAGACACTTCTCCGAACAATAACCAATAGAGGAATCTGGAAATTCATATGGCTCCCACATATTTCTACGATTACTTTGCGATCGAATGAACCACTTACATACGATACCAATTTCCCTTTGTCTCATGATATGTTACTTATCCGAGGTTATGATCGTCGGTATCTCTGCATACCTAGTTCAACCTCGTTACTGATAAGTACTCTTTTCTCGTTCCCGTGATATGTGATCCCTTGTGAGCCAGTCACATGCTTGCAAGCTAATTGGATGACAATTCACCGAGAGGGCCCAGAGTATATCTATCCGTCATGTGGATGGACAAATCCCACTCTTGATCCATGTGTCTCAACCAATACTTTCCAAACACTCAATGCCACCTTTATAACCACCACATTACGGTGTGGTGTTTGATGACATCAAAGCATCCATCCGTAAAGGTGATATGCATGATCTCATGGTCGAAGGAATCAGGTTACTATGTATCAGAAAGCATATAGCAATTGAACTATTGAAATGACTTGATCTTTATGCTATGCTTATCTATAGGAGTATGTCCATCACATCATTCTCCTAATGATATGACCCTGTTGTTAATAACATCTCTATGTTCATGATCAGGAAACCATGATCATATATTAACCAACGAGCTAGTTTAACAAGAGGCTTTACTAGGGACTCTTTTATGTTTACAAATCACACAAGTATTAATGTTTCCTGTTAATACAATTATAGCATGGTATGTAAACATTTATCATAAATATGAAGATATGATAATAACCACTTTATTATTGCCTCTTGGGCATATCTCCAACAGTCTCCCACTTGCACTAGAGTCAATAATCTAGTTTCAAACCTTTGTGTATTCAACACCTATGGCTTTCCGGTGTTGTATGTACACGATTGCTAGTGGTCAACTGATCTCCGGATCTGACACTTCCAGTCCGTGTAATTGCATATCTTTGCCTCTACGCATCACTCATTCTCTAATGAGATGGCTTTGTATAATTTGGTCTTTCGGTGACCTTTAGTTCTTTGGGGTTAAAACATGTTGATAATATTGTCGCACAATATATCTTCATAGTATTATCCCGCTGTGAACTACACCTAGTTTGATAACAAACTACTTGACACAAATGCCCTCTTTTGCTGCTATAATAGCAGTCATATACTTAGCCTTTTGTTGTAGTATCTGTCACAATGTCTTAACTTTGGAACTCATCCAAATCCATTATGGAACTTACTTTCCATTATATTGTGCCACCCTTAGTTTAGATTGAGATAAAACTTAATTTGTACTCTTTTACAAAACTAGTATCAATGTAGTACTTTTACAATGAACTAACCATCTATTCGTCACTTCTACAAATAATATACTCTTAGTTCTTCCAAAAGATCATAAGAATATCCTTACTATCGTCCAATGATCATCTTATGAATCATTCTGGTATATGCTCATAACATTTAGAGCATAGGACATATCTGGATTTGTACATACCACAGTATGATTGATATAAACACTCTTTGTGATTTCATACATCAAGTATCAATCTATATTTGAATCTTTGTTTCACTTACCAAATGTCAATACATTTGAATATATCATCAACATTGAACTCATTCATTCCTTTACGTATGCGACAAGAACCTTTTCTTGTAGTTTCTATATTGAACTCATTCAATATCTCGTCTATGTACTTCGGCACAACCATATTAGCGCCTATTGATGCCAAATATTTGGTTTGCCTAAGTCTTTCATCGAGATGAAATTCTTAATATGTGTTAATAAAAGATACATCATTTCCAATCAACAATATGTCCTCCACATAATGTATTAGAAATATGTTTTAGCGCCCCACTTAATTTCTTGCAAATGCAAGCATCTTCATTGTCTCTGATGAAATTAAACTCTTTTAACAGTTTCATCATAGTGAAGATTCCAACTCCGCTATGCTTACTTCAACCATTGAAGTTTGCATATGCATTTAGCATCCTTTGAATTAACAAAACCCTTTGGACCGTGTCATGCACACGTCCTAGGTAACCATTCTATTAGAAGAACTTGTTTTGTGTATTCTACTACAAAATTATATGTAGTGGTTGCTACATTAATCCGTCTAGACTAAATATCGCTATGAAAGATCAGATCTTGTCATAGTCAACTTTGAACACTGTTGTGAATTCTTTCCCAACATGTCGACTATTTCATAGATGTCAAACATCCATGTCTACTTCTTTATAGATCCAAACACAACTGTAAGGTCTTACACCTTTCTCGAGGGTCCTTCAAGTTCAAAACTTGATTTCTCGTATGGAACTATCACGGATTTTATGGCTTCAAGCCATTAGGCGAGTCAAGGCCCATCATTGCTTCTTTGCATGTAGTAGGTTCATTATTCTCAAATAATGATTCAACCCTCAAATCTTGGTATTTGATTGTTCATCCGACCTACTTGTTTCAATAGGAACTTGGATCTCCGTGACCACAACCTTTGAGGTACGTGAGCCATGAGTTTTGTTGCTGCCTCCGGAACACTTTTCGGCGCTGCGCAACTCTGCACATATAGCTAAGGTTCCTTTAACCTTATCAAAGTTCTATTGTCCTCCCACTTAACTTTTCACGAAAAATTCCTTCTCAAAGAAACTTGACGTTCTAAGCGACAAACACTTTTGTCTCCGGTGTTTATGGAGGAATACTTAACATTTATACAAAGACAGGTTTATCCGACTTTGGTTGCACACATCTTTCTTATGCATAGCATACCAATGTTTTAAGAAAAGACTACTTGGGTTTTATCCCAAACCATAACTTTATATGGTGTCATTTCAGCGGATTATGATGGAGCTCTTTTCAGTGGAAAAGCGGTAATCTCCAAAGCTTTTAATCTTTAAAATATAATGGCAGTTCTATGAATTACACCTTTGATCTTACCATGTCAAACAAGGTTTTAATTACATATCTCGAACGCTCCATACTCTTATGGTGTTTCGGGAAATGCAAATCCACAGAACGATTCCTTAAATCTTAGGTATTATGCTAAACTTGTAATTCAAATATCTTCCTTTATGATCTTATCATAAACTATTCATATTCTTGTTACAATGATTTTGCACTTCATCTTGAAAGTCTTTTGAACTTTTCAAATATTTCATACTTCATCCTTATTAAGTAAATATTCATATATTCACTCAAATTTTCGGAGAAAGCATATGAAGTTGAAATCCATCGCTCTGACTACACATAATGGAGTTCGTACAACAATATGCACAAGTTCCAATAAGCTAGTCTTTCGTTCCCTTTTGGCCTATGAACGAAGTTTTAATTATCTCTAGGAAAGTTTCACAAACGTCATTTGATCAAAAATCAAAAGACTCCAAAATTCCATCCACATGGAGTTTCTTCATGTTTTCTTTCCAATATAATTTAAACGGCGATGTCACTTCCTAAGTGATCTTTCAATCAATTTGTCTTTCGACAATTTTAGCACTAGTTTTATGGATGTGATTTCTCCAACGAGATTTGTGAATCATCCATCTTTTATGGATTACGCAATTATTTGAACAACCCTTTTGTTCTCATAATACCGATAAAACAAATCTTGAAGGCAAGCGTTGATGTTTAACGAGCAACAAAATAACCCTTTATTTGTTCTCGATGAACATCATCACCTATTCTTTTGCTAGTTACTTAGGCCATTGTAGTTCATGAATTGTGTTGTTTCGTATGACGATTCACACCAACAAATTCAGTATCAAATACTTAAGAACCACATTGTTTAATAAGCAAAGAATATAGCCATAACACATATATCATCTATATATTTAAACTGAACAATTCTAGTCTTTTCTTTTCTGCCATATACTTATGAGATTCTCTTTCAGTATTTCCTTTTCTGTTTGAAAGAATCTATCAACATCAATAGTGGAGTCATACTTATGACACATAGTCCAAAGCGTGTATAGTTAAATACCAATGTCTTTGAACTTGCACTTTGAAGTAGATCACCATTATCAAATATTTGGTGTTCTTTCAAATTCCTTTCTTTAGTAATCTCTTGGTGTAGTAAACATTTTACCTACATCAAATATTCACCCTCATCATGGACTTATCCATGATCTAGCTACTTTTAGCTTGTAACGGTGAATCGTGAGTATAATGTTGCTCTCCAAAACCTTTTGGAAGATTAGGACAACTAGTGTCTCCAACCTTTTGCAAATTCTCATCCAAATATGAGAACATGAACTTTGCCATATTATACTTTATCATGTTGCAACCAAAACTTTGTTTCAGATATCACAATATCTTCCACACATCATGGTTTCTGAAACAACTCTTTCAGATCCTAGATAACCTTGATATTAAGAGAATCTTTTGAATATCAAGAATCATGGAGACAAACATGATACTCAAACACTAACACTTGGAATTGTCACTCTTGTTTTAATACTAATTATTAAACTTTATGGAGTAACCAGAACTTACTGAAAGTTTGCAATAGGACTTTTAAACTTTAGATTAACACTTCAAAACAATACGATACCAGTTCGTAAAGTAACTAACCAGAATTCTATAGTTCTATCATCTCAATTAAAACTAAGCGCAAGGTGGCAAACGGATGCCAATGACTACAACAACTATGCAAATTCACTTTGATTTTAGTTTATGATAAATTGAGTTCTAATTAATAATTAAATTAATCTAGGTGAACTCCCACTTAAAACAACATCCCTCACATTGTTTTAGTGATCACATGAACCAAATCCACCACATCAAAACCGATCATCACGAGAGTTGATATAGTTTCAATGGCGAACAATCAACATGTTCATCATATCTACTATATGACTCATGCTCTACCTTTCGGTAATCCGTGTTCCTGAGGCCATGTCATACATGCTAGGCTCGTCAAGATCAAACCTTAGCTACCGATAAGCAAATCTGGCTTGCTTTACGTTGTATTCACCGCGGAATCAAAGACACCCGATCATCACGTGGTGCTTGAAGCGCAAGCTTTGGCAACGGTGCATACTAAGGGTGAACACTTTAGAACTTGAAATTTATGTGCATGAGGGATCATCTTATAATGCTACCGCCGCTACTAAGCAATACAAGATGCATAAAGGATTAACATCACAGGCAATTCATAATATGTGATATGATATGGCCTTTCTTCTTTGTGCTTTCGATCTCCATCTTCAAGCACGAACATGATCTCCATCATCACCGCATAGCATCAAGGTCAATGACGCTTCTTCATGGTTGTCGCCCACCAGCTTCAACTATTACAACTACTTTGAATAGACACGCAGGTCTTAACAAAATTAAAGACAACCATATGGCTCCGCCGTTGCCAACTTACAATAAGGAACATTGCATACATCAAATATAATCACAATCATGGCCATATCACATCATCGCACACCTGCAAAACAAAGTTAGACGCCTCTACTTTCTTTGCATATTTTACGTGGTTTGGGGCTTTCAATAAGTGTCGTTCTAACTTACGAACAAGAACCACAACATTGATACTAGCATTGTTGATTACCCGTTGTAAATTGGATCTTAACTATGCTAGGAGAAACAGGCACCCGCAGAGCCACTTATGCAATACAAGTTGCATGTCAAGCGTGGAGCAAGTCTCATGAACGATGTCATGTAAGGTTAGCCCGGGCCGCTTCATCCCAACATACCGCTAGATGCAAAGTACACAAAAAGCAATCTACAATAAAAGCATCAATGCCCACAATGACCATTGTGTTCTACTCGTGCAACAGATCTACATATAGACACGGCTCTGATACCACTGTAGGGGTTCGTAGCATGGAAAACAAAAATTTTCTATCGCATACAAACAAACAAGCCAAGATCTATCTACTAGATTGTAGCAACGAGTCGATAGAGGAACTCACCCTCGAAGATTCCAAAGCGGTTAACGAGAGCAGATTCTCGTGGGTGATGTAGTCGTACTCTTTCCGATCTCAAGATCGCGTAGACGATCCTTCCAGCGCCACGTTCGGCAGTGCTCCATGATCGGTCACACGCTCGGTACTCGACGAAGACCTTCCTCTCCTTGTTCCAAAGAAAGTGGAGGTTGTAGCACTCTCCTCGCGATTCCGAAGACAACTGGCGTGGTACCGGAAGTAGAGGGGAGATCCCGCAGGCTTCGCTTAAGCCAAAGCAGTATGGTGGAGCTTATTAGTTAGGCTATTAGTGGTCTAGTAATTAGACACACCAATTAGAAGGCTATAAACCAATTAGAAGGCTCTAAACCGCTGGCTAAAGCAATTAGAAGCTCTAAACCAAAACGGCTCTAAACCGGAGATTAGAGGTGGAAACTTGTGTGTGCTAGGAGGGAGCCCTGCCCCTCCTTATATAGGTGGGAGGGCTGGCCGGCCAAGGGGAGGGAGTGGAGTCCCTCCCCAACTCGGCTTGGGTGGGGCGCCGGCTTGGGGAGGACTCCTCCCAACTCGGCTTCACCTCCTCCTCTTTTCCCACTTCCCAAAATTGTTGTTTGACTTTCAAACTAGCTGTTTGACTTTTAAATTTAGGATTTAATTTAAACCTTTATTTGGGACAGCAAGAACACTTAGTACATGATGCAATCATTCCAACTTACAATGACACATTCATGTACCCTTCCCCCCCCGGAGTGCCGGACATTCCGGGACCTTCTAGAATGTTCCCGATGAAAACACCGGAACCATTCCCCAACTCCGAAATGGGACTTTCCTTATATGAATCTTATTCTCCGGACCATTCCGGATCTCCTCGTGATATCCCGGATCCCATCCGAGACTCCGAACAACATTCGGTCTCTTTCTCATAATACCATAACTACTCAAACAACGTCGAATCCTTAGTGTGTCTCCCTACGGTTCGTGAATTATGCGGACATGATCGAGACACTTCTCCGAACAATAACCAATAGAGGAATCTGGAAATTCATATGGCTCCCACATATTTCTACGATTACTTTGCGATCGAATGAACCACTTACATACGATACCAATTTCCCTTTGTCTCACGATATGTTACTTATCCGAGGTTATGATCGTCGGTATCTCTGCATACCTAGTTCAACCTCGTCTTGATAAGTACTCTTTTCTCGTTCCTGATATGTGATCCCTTGTGAGCCACCACATGCTTGCAAGCTAATTGGATGACAATTCACCGAGAGGGCCCAGAGTATATCTATCCGTCATGTGGATGGACAAATCCCACTCTTGATCCATGTGTCTCAACCAATACTTTCCAAACACTCAATGCCACCTTTATAACCACCCTGTTACGGTGTGGTGTTTGATGACATCAAAGCATCCATCCGGTAAAGGTGATATGCATGATCTCATGGTCGAAGGAATCAGGTTACTATGTATCAGAAAGCATATAGCAATTGAACTATTGAAATGACTTGATCTTTATGCTATGCTTATCTATAGGAGTATGTCCATCACATCATTCTCCTAATGATATGACCCTGTTGTTAATAACATCTCTATGTTCATGATCAGGAAACCATGATCATATATTAACCAACAAGCTAGTTTAACAAGAGGCTTTACTAGGGACTCTTTTATGTTTACAAATCACACAAGTATTAATGTTTCCTGTTAATACAATTATAGCATGGTATGTAAACATTTATCATAAATATGAAGATATGATAATAACCACTTTATTATTGCCTCTTGGGCATATCTCCAACAAGCACCTCTAGTGAACTATGGATCCAGGTCCAATCTTTACCATTGATACATATTCCACTGTTACTTGTTTACTTGATGCAAACCATTACCTTCCACACCATACATTTAATCCTTTGTTACAGCAAACCGGTGAGCTTGACAACCTCACTGATTCATTGGGACAAAGTCTTGAGTTTGTGTTATGCAGGTCTCTGTGTTGCTTGCAACACCTGTGTGACGTTTCCTTCCTCCTTATGGTTCGATAACCTCGGTCTCAACTGAGCGAAAACTTGCTGCTTGCTGCTTCACACCTTGCTCTTGGGGTTTCCAACGAAGCGTTCCACGACAAGTGCTAGGCGCCATCAACCACGCCGTCGATCACGCCGTTTCCCGGCCTACCGATCCTCGCTGGGTCAAGGATGATCTCGCTATCATCCAATGGATCTACCAGCGGGTGTCCACTGAGATCTTCAATCTCGTGTTTCGCGACGCCACCAGCGCAGCCGCCCTCTGGGTGGATCTCCGACAGCTCTTCCAAGACAATGTCGATGCCCGCGTCAACACCCTCCACACCGAGCTCCGCAACACCATCCAAGGTGACTTTCCCGTCGGCGTCTACTATCAAAAGCTCAAGACGATTGCCGATGAACTCCAAGAGCTCGGTGACCCCGTCGCCGACCGTCAACTGATCAACATCCTCCTAGTCAGGTTCGGTGACCGCTTCGAAAAGCAAGCCTCCTTTATTCCCATGATGCGGCCCCGTCCTACCTTCACCGAGGTCCGATCTATGCTGTAGTGGGCCGACCGTGCCCTCGCAAATAAAGAGGCGCGCCATCAAGTCTTCGCCGCGATCCAGCAACCTCCTACTCCTGCTGCTCCTACGCCGCCTCCTCCGTCCCCGGTGCAGCCACCTCCGGGGTGGCGCCCTAGTCTGAACTAGAAGGGCAAAAACCCTATCTTTCGGCCGCCTCGACTACCCACGGCTCCTCCTAGTGGCCCGACGCCTCCAGCCCCGGCACCTCCTGCATCTCCTAGCTGGCGCCCGATGCACGACCTGGGATTGTGGCTTGTCTAGGCTCGCCCATGCCTGGACCGCGGCCTCCTGATTGGTGCTCCTCACAGCTCTGGCGCCTGGACGCCGGGCATGCGCCCCCACGCCAGCTCTCTGGGCCTCTTCGGCACTCGCCCTCCGCACCAAGCCTACATGACTGCACCGACCTACATGCCTGGTCCGACATATTACCAGCAGTACAACGCGCTAGCTCCAACTTCGATGCATGCTGGTGCCTACATTTCGATCCACGTCCATCACCACCTGCACCGTCGCCGTCCTCTTCCTCGTCACCGATCTAGGACCAAGCGGCGTTTATCCAGGCCATGAACCAATTTGCTACTCAAGGAAACTCAGGTACCGATTAGATATTCGATTCTGGATCTTCTAGTCACATGTCTTCTTCGAATAATATGCTGTCAAATTTTTTCTCATCGCCTTTTTCCTCTATAACTCTTGGCAGTGGTTCTACTATCCCTATCTCCGGTGTTGGTAATTCACAACTTCTCTCACCCACAAAAACTCTCCTCCTTCGTAATATTCTTGTTGCACCCGATCTCATTAAAAATTTAATCTCTGTTTGATAATTCACTCGTGACAATCCTGTTTCTCTCGAATTTGACTCCTTTGGTGTTTTTGTGAAGGATTTTCTGACCAAGGCAGAGATCGCTCGCTTCAATAGTGATGGAGATCTCTACTCCCTCCATGGTGTTCCCACGGCTGCTCAACCCTCATCTATGGTTGCTTCGGTCGAGCTTTGGCATCAACGTCTAGGCCACCCCAATAAAATCGTCTTAGATTATCTCCTTAGTGATTTCTCTATTCCTTATAATCGTGATAGTCATAACTCTCTAGTTTGTGAATCTTGTCAACAAGGAAAACATGTGCGTCTTCCGTTCAATCCTTCTACTTCTTATAGTACTTTTCCCTTTGAATTATTATATTGTGATTTATGGACGTCACCTATTAAGAGTATTTCTGGGTTTAAGTACTATCTTGTGATCTTGGATGATTTCACTCATTATGTATGGACTTTCCCTTTACGTAACAAATCTGATATACACACCATCCTTCTCAATTTTCAATGCTATGTTGCAACTCACTTTTTTTCTCCCCATTAGGTTCATCCAATGCGATAATGGCAAAGAATTTGACAACAACCAAAATAGTAATTTCTTTCTCCACCATGACATTCTCCTCCGTTTTTCCTGCCCCTACACTTCCCTTCAAAACGGCAAAGCTGAGAGATCTCTCTACACTATAAACGACATAATTAGAACCCTTCTTATCCAAGATTCTATGCCCCCACATTTTTAGGCCGAAGCTCTCCTCACAGCCACATATCTCCTCAACATTCGTCCCTCCAAACTTAACCCACAAACCACGCCATAGTACTCTCTCTTTCTATGTCATCCCAATTATCCTGAACTTCGAGTATTCGGTTGTCTCTGTTTTCCTAATACATATGTCACTTCACCTCATAAACTAGCCCCTAGATCTCTACCCCGTGTTTTTCTAGGTTATTCCGATGAGCACAAAGGTTATAGATGTTTTGACCCAGTTTCTGGTCGTGTTCATGTCTCCTGTCACGTTACTTTCGTTGAAAACTCTTTTCCTTTCGCCACACGTACATTTCCCCATGATTCGGTCTCCACCGATCCCTCTCCCTCGACTCGTTTAGCTACACCACCTAATCCCCTACACATCCCAATATTCCCTACACAACCCCCTACGCCCGAGCCTACATCCGTTGTGTCGGGCGCTTCGCTCACTTCTCCTGTCGCGGGCTCACAGCAGCCTGCTGCCGCACCACCCTCCCCACCCACGGCACATTCTCCTTCTGCATCACAAACCTCATCTGATGCATCACCCAACTCCACTGTCACACCTCCCTCTTCGGCACCCAATTCTGAGCATGATCCGTCTCCACATTTACCCTCCTATGCTATTCCTATTCTAGCACCCACCAATGATCATACTATGCGTACCCGCGGCAAATCTGGTTTTTTAAAAAAAACCTCCAAACGTCTTAATTTTTTCGCTCAACCCAACCTTTCTCCCATCCCAAAATCCTACAAATCCGGTCTTCTCGATCCTAACTGGTCCGCTGCTATGAAAGAAGAATACCATGCTTTGGTCACCAATGATACATGGCAGATAGTTCCCCGTCCTTCTAATTCAAACATTGTTTCTGGTAAATGGGTCTTTCGTCAAAAATTTCACTCTGATGGTACTCTCTCTCGCTACAAAGCCCGTTGGGTATGCCGTGGCTATTCTCAACAACAAGGAATTGACTATGATGAAACCTTTTCTCCTGTTGTCAAACCAAGCACAATTCACACCGTTCTTAGCATTGTTGTTTCCTCTTCTTGGCCTATTCATCAACTCGATGTCAAAAACGCTTTTCTTCATGGTTCTCTTCAAGAAACTGTCAATTGTCAACAACCTTTAGGTTTCGAAGATCCTAGTTCACCCAATCCTGTATGTCTTCTCAAAAAGTCTCTCTATGGCTTGAAGCAAGCACCTCGTGCATGGTTTCAGCGCTTTTCTACATTCATCCAACTATATGGTTTATTCCCTCTCTCTCCGACACATCTCTCTTATCTACCAATCAAATGATAATATTGCCTATCTCCTCCTTTACGTTGATGACATTATTCTCACAGCCTCCACACAAACCTTTCTCACCTCTATTATCTCCAGTCTTCAACACGAATTATCTATGACTGATCTAGGTGTGCTTCATCATTTTTTGGGTATTGTTGTAACTCGTGATTCTTCTGGCCTTTTTCTTTCTCAACGCCAATATACTCTTGATCTTCTCTCTCGTGTTGGCATGTCGGACTACCAACCATCCCGCATCCCCATCGACACCACTTCTAAATTTTCTTCTACAGGCAAATCATTCTCTGATCCCACTCTATACCCAAGTCTCGTAGGAGCACTTCAATATCTCACTCTTACACATCCCGAAATTTCCTATGTTGTTCAACAATCGTGTCTTTTCATGCATGATCCACGTCTTCCTTATTATAATCTAGTCAAAAGAATTCTTCGATATCTCAAAGAAACTCTTGATCATTGCCTTCATATTAATTCTTCTTCCCCAACAACTTTGACAGCATATTCTGATGTAGACTGGGCTGGATGTCCTGAGACTCGTCGGTCCACATCTGGTTACTGTGTTTTTCTTGACAATAATTTGATTTCTTAGTCTTCTAAGTGTCAGCTAACGGTTTCTCGTTCGTCTGCTGAGGCTGAGTATCGGGCGGTTGCACATGCGGTTGCAGAAATAGTGTGGTTGCGTCAACTTCTTGCCGAGCTTCATCGCCCCATTCAGCAAGCTACCATTGTATATTGTGATAATATCTCTGCAGTTTATATGGCGGGCAATCCAGTTCAACATCAGAAAACAAAACATATTGAGATCGACATACATTTTGTTCGCGAGAAGGTTGCTCTTGGACAAGTTCGTGTTCTTCATGTTCCAACCACGACGCAATTTGCTGACATCTTCATCAAGGGGCTTGTTACTGCACCATTCATTGACATACGATCCAGTCTCAACGTCGTTGAGCTCGCCGATGAGACTGCGGGGGGTGTTAGACTAGACAATGTTGAGTCGATTTTGATTTGTTAGAGTTTGTTTTAGAATTGGTTTAAGTCATCTTGGCCGACAAGTTTTGTAACCCCATATATACTTTGTACCCCTCAAGCAATATTATTATGCAAGTCAATCAAATTTACATAATGCATAAAGACTTGTTCAGTAACCCTAGCATGCTTACTGGGTGTGATGGGAGTAGGAAATGGGTTGCATAGGACGTTTCAATTGACAAGGTCGCATGCTAGGCCTACTAGATTGTCCATGCATAACATCCGTAAAAACAAAAATAGTCGGAAATGGAATTTTCATTTCCGCGTTAGTTCTTCTAGAAAAGGCTATTTTATCGTTTCTGTTTCTATTCTGCAAAATTTCATTTTTTTCATACTCTCATTTTGTTTCCTTTTTCCGCGGAAAAGTCGGAATGTTTTTGCTCATGATCTATTTTCATCCCCATTGTTGGCATGTTTGTGTTGTCCTAGTATTTTATTTATTAAACTCATGTATGTTGTGATTGTTTGATTTATAAAACTAGGCGAAACACAGTAATTGTTATTCTCCCCTCAACGTGTGCATTTATAACACACGTTTAAGTGATTTCACGGGTTGGACCGGGCCATTAGTCACTATGTGTTTAACTTTTTATTTTTTCTGGTGGGTTTTTCAGTTGGTTGTTGGTTTTCTTTTGGGTTTTTTCTTGGGTACGGTTTTTTCTTGTTATTGGCTGGTGAAATTTTCTCTTTTTTCTTTTTATTTCTTTGTTCTTAAAGCTGAACATTTTAATATTTTGAACAAAATTTGAATTGGAATAATTTTCAAATTTGAACATTTTTTAATATGAAAACTTTTTTAATTTAAACAACTTTTAATTTTTTTGAATTAAACATTTTCCAAATTTGAACTTTTAAAAATTTGAACATTTTCTATTACTGTAAAAAAAATAACTATGCTTCTTACTGGCCGCATGCAGAGCGGTACATATGGGGGAACAATCAGGGGTGCGATATAAAAGCATGCATTAAGCGGAGAATAGCTTGCAAGGCCAAGTGGACACCGACAGGGCCTGATATGGGCTTGACCAGCTTGGTCGGGCTGATCTGGGCCTGATCTAGGCCTAGTTGGTACTGCTGCTGCGTCCGGACTGCAATCACCGTGGGTGATGGAGGGTTGTTCCTCTCCCCTAGGCTGTCGGGTGGCTCGTTTCCAGCAGGTCTGTGTTTGTTCTTCCCCGTCCTTCTCGGCGGCGGTGCGATGTGGCGTTGGTTGGAGACTTGGCTCGAGCTCGTGGACGCCGGGTCGGCGGCCCCGGAAGGTGAACTGCGCGTGCGACTCTTCGACGAGCGACGTGGCGGCGGTGGTGGTTCTCTCTTCGGTCATGTGGGTGGCGAGGAGAGGGCGTTGGGAGGCTTTGGTGTTGGTGGCGCTTCGGCTTCGACAACTCCCAGATCGTGTGTCGGAGGCCTATCTTGGGGACAACGGGCGTGGCGAAAGACGAGGAGCGGTACGAAGGTTTTTCTGGGCGAAAGCTCGGTGCTTTGGCACCATTGGGGGCGATGCCTGTGGTACCGTTACCCTCTTGGGGGCACCGATGCGGCTACCTTCCTCGCGTCAGGGCTCCGGGTAAAAACCTTTGACCATTGGTCTCGGCAGCGGCGGCGCGGTGCGTCGTTACCCTCTTGGGGGAGTCATTGTGGAGCCCCGGTTCATCCCGTCTCGGCCCTTTGTCTCCGGTGGCAAGTTTAGGTTTTCCGCGTTTTTTCTGTTTATTCTGATCTGCTTTGTATAAGGGGCCTCCTCTCCATCTTGTATCTGTTCGGCCGATGTGGCTTTATTCTATAAAGCGGGGCGAAAGTCTATTTTAAAAATAGCAGCTCTTGGCAAAACCCTATGTCAAAAGAGAGAGGGAACTTGCAGTGTACATGAACGTGGATTGTTATGGGCCACATACCACAGGCCAGGCGTAAAAGTTGGCACGCAACAGCCCATAAGTTGACATTCCTTCTAACTCTCTGGAATTCTTATATGCCGCCATAATGCGGGATGTAATAGGTCCTGCTACTGCGGGTAGCGACGTGGGCCACGGCCTGTTAGCATATTCTGTACGGTTTTCTTCGTGTTTTCCCGGTTTTCTGTGTTGGTTTCTTAGAGATTTGTTTTCTTTTTCCTATTTCTTTTTATCTTCTTTCTTCTCAAATTCGAACTTTTTAAAAATGTAATCATTTTTCTAAACTTATCTATCTATATCTAATAATAAGAAAGGGTCGTTTCTATATTTTTTGGACGATTTTACCTTTTCACAAAAATCCATAATATTTTCCATGCCACAATACCGGTTCACTTTTATTTATTTTCATGTTTTTTTTACCTTTGAGCGATCCTCTCTCTCCATCTCACAATGTCTGTGACCGGTTTTACCTTGCACGATCCTGTCTCCATGTCACACACGATTGGCGTCCAATCTCTTTTATTATTGCCCGCATGCTACGTCGTTCGTTGGCCTTTGTCAAACCAAATCTGTGTTGGTTTCCGTTTATAAAAAGACCAGGGTCACGTCCCATGTGAGGAGAACAAAACATTAAATGAGCGAGATTTCACGTTGCAACTCCCTGCTTCCTCCCACATATAGAGGCAATGAACGAACGGCTGCCTCCTCTCAATATCAATCAGATAAAAACCCTAGCATAGCAGCAGACTACGGCAAGTTTGACAAGGAGACATGCGTGCAAGACGTGCAAGCAGGATGAATCTTCGATGCTCTTCTATCTCTTCCAAACCGATCCCCTATACCTCGATCTCTACCAGAAAGTCCATACAAATCTCTTGATCGGAAACACCTATTAATATAGATACGGTGTTCCAAAAAACCCGGTAGCTTGTTCTTGCTGACAAAACTAAAAGGAAATATCCAATCGCTGAACTCAGACCAATCTGATGGCAATGATCTTCCTCTGCCTAGTGACGCGTTCGATCCAGAAGGTAGCTCGTCTAACCGTCTACGATTTTCTTGTTCGGATGGCACAAGTTCGACCAAAAGTCATCGCTTTCCTGTTGCCTTTACATAAGGAAAATGATTCCCGTCCTCCGGGGATGCGATCCTCCGGTTATCACGCACACGCTTCCTCCTGTGATGGACGTCTGGATGGTCCCCACATAGTCATCTTCCTAACTGCATCTGCTCTTCTTACTAACCGAACAAGAGCTTCTGTAAAAAAAACAGCACGAGACCCTCAGATCCCTACCCGCCGGAGTAGCACTCGTCGCTGACACCACTGGAACAGGCCCGCCGGAGCAGGGATCCGCCGCCACCTGACTGGAACCTCGGCCGCGCTCTTGCCCCCGTCCGTCGCCGGTCCAGTTCCCGACGTTGTCTCCTGCAGGCGCCCTGTCGTCGTGTCCTGCGTGCTCCGACTGGAGCTCGAGCGCAGCCATGGCTACATATTGTTCCCTTCTCCGTCTTTGATGTGGACCGCGACGACCATCGCCGACTGAGCGCTCTCCATCCCCTTGTTGGTGCATCGACCTTGCTACACACCCCTGGATGCTTGGAGCCGCCAGTGTGCATACGTACTGCTACCTAGTGCTACCAACGGCATCGAGGTTTGCTACATGGGGTTAGCGACACCGCTACCTACTACCACCGCCGCCGCTACCTACGGCGTCGAGGTTTGCTACGTGCAGCCTGCGACGGTGCTACAAGTGTGTCTTGGATTTTGCTAAAATGTCTCCGGCGAGGTGTCCGACGAGGTCGGATTTGCTACGATATGATATATTTTTTGCTACATACATTTTGTGTTTTTGCTACAATAGGATAAAGTTTTTGCTACACAGTCTTCGATGAGGTCTACCGACGAAAGTTTTCGACGAGTCTCCGGCGAGATCGGATCTGCTACATTAGCATTTTTTTTGCTACACGGTCGCCGGCGAGGTCTCCGGCGAGATCTAGTCTGTCTATTCTATTTTCTGGACCAAACCGCTACATGTAGCAAAAGCGGGGCATTTTGTAGCAAATCGGGATAATTTATAACAAAAACGGGAATCTAAAAAAAAAACACGTGTCAAACAGAAGACCCGGGATCTGAGAGAGTTACCCCCCGGAGACGCGTAGCGTTGGCCTTTACAGGCAGATTAAGAACTTCGACAGCAGGAACGACCAGTGTGTGGCCAAACCCGTGATCCAATAGATGCCTACACACGAGTATGAGTGGTCTTATTTAAATAGCAGGCGGACGAAGCAGTAAATAGCACACAAAACCTTAGAACGGTGAACACGCTCAAGGTGACTGATTTATACATAAGCCTCAAATTTAATCATTATATATTACTTTATAGGTCTTCGTAATATATATTTTTTATCCTGGTGCAACACACGGATACGTTTCATAGTACTTTTTAAAATCAAAACAACTTTACAATTTATACATTTCAAAATTTAAATATTTTTGAATCTAAATAATTTTCAAATTTGAGAAAAAAATTAAAAATCAAATCTAAACAAATTTTACAACTAAACAAATTTCAAATATAAGACCTTAAAACTTTTTTACATTAAGAACAAAAAAGAAAATGCAAAAAATAATTAAAAAACAGAAAAGAATAACATACCTGCTTTTACTAGGCCGCCATGAGGAGCGGTCCATTAAGAACCACCTCACACGAGAGATTTGTGAAAAAATGCCAATCTTCTGCAATCATTGTGGCCTAATTGGACACTGGTTTCAAGAGTGTGGCACGGGAGAACACGATCATGCTAACTTTGCTTGGGGAGACTTCATTGTTGCTGATGAATGGAGGAATCGTGGAGGAGGACGTGGGTCTGGGGGTCGTGGCAATGCAGCAAGAGGCAGTGGTAGAGGAAGAGGTATGTTTGGGCGTGGTAGTGGTCGAGGAAAGGAGGACCTAGGAGAATTTAGCTCTGAGAGGAGTTGGAGATGGAATGCAAATATGAACCAATCGAAGAATATCATTGTGTCGTCGGGACAAATGACACATTCAGAACAAGAGTTGTCGTCTGACAGGGATATTGGTGGTGATATTCCGAACCCTCTAAGAGGGAAGCGGGTGGCAGCAAATTCAAATCAGATTATTCATCCGGATAATCAAACTGTGGAGGTAAACCCTGGTGCAATGGTGACGACCACCGTTTGCAAGTATGATTGATCAAATTGAGAAGGAGAAGATACCACCAAGTTCATAAGCTCAAACCCCTCAAAAGAATATGAATAGGAAGAAGCTACGGACTAACGGTGATGAAATTGTTGGTAATACAACAAACGATGGATCCGGCAGTTGGGGAACCGGCAGTTGGCAATGAAAATCCTAAGTAAAAACTGCCGGGGCCTCGTTGGGGAACCGGCAGTTCGAGCGCTTCTGAATGATTAGAAGCGAAGAGGAGCTGATGTCATTTTCTTATTGGAAACTCACTTGGAAGAGTGGCCCGCGGAATGCCTTCGTAGACGCTTATGTATGGACTACAAGCATGTTGTGCGCAGACTTTGTTTATTCTAGAAGAAGGAGATTGAGATTGACCTAAGGTTTAAATGTAAAAACTATATTGATGTTACAATTGGGAGAGGGTTCGAGAATATCTGGCGATTTACATGTATGTATGGGGAACCACGATGGCAAGATAAAGATATGATATGGCAGAGATTACGAGACTTGTATGCTGAATGTGATATGCCATGGCTAGTGATTGGTGATCTAAATGAAATCCTTTACCCTTTTGAGAAGGAGGGTGGTAACCCAAGACCGCAACGGTTTATGCAGGCTTTCAAGGATGATCTGGAGGATTGTAATCCGGAAGACGTAGGATACACATGAGACAAATTTACCTGGCATAGGGGGATGATAAGAGAAAGGCTAGATAGAGCGTTATGTAATGAAGCTTGGAGAAACAAATTCCCGGATGCTGTGCTTGAAAATTTACCATACAACAGGTCGGATCATAGACCTTTGCTGTTATGCTTTGAGGAAGAACCAACCCAGGACACATATGGGCCGGAAGTTCTGCGTTTTGAGGCACGCTGGTTGAAAGAGCCAAAGTTCAAAGAAATTGTGGAAGAGTCATGGATGCGCAATTCAAACGTTGCAGGACTGGAGGGAAAACTTTCCCGTGTTCACAAGGAACTCCATAGTTGGGATAGAGTGGTTCTAAAGAAATCAAAAAGAACAATTCAAAATGCCCAAAAAGAACTCGAGAGAGTGGCACGAGCTGATTTAACTAAAGCAAATGTGGAACGGCAGAGGGAGCTGGCGACAGAGATTGAGAAGCTTATTGAACAAGAAGAGATTTACTGGGCTCAGCGCAATCGTCTAAACTGGCTGCGGCTTGGAGACAAAAATACTTCGTATTTTCATAATTTTGCAAAAACAAGGAGGCAGAGGAATAAGATCAAGAAGCTCAAAAATGATAATGGAATTTGGGTCGAGGGCATAGCCTATTTAAATCTCATGATTTCGGACTACTTTTTTGGTCTTTTCTCCACGCAGGTCTATGATACGGATCCAGACCTGCTAGATAAAGTTACTCTAAAGGTTACCTCTGAGATGAATGATGCATTACAAATTCCTTATACAGTAGAGGATGTTAGAAGGGATTTATTTTCTATTAGGGATATGAAAGCACCAGGTCCTGACGGGTTACGTGCGATTTTCTTCAAGAAATGTTGGGACATTATCGGTGACTCTTTGGCACAGGAGGTATTGGAGGCCATAAATAATAAAGTTACCCCGGATGGGTGGAACGAGACGGTTATAGTTCTTATCCCTAAGGTGGAGAGCCCTGAACTCATCACCCAATACAGACCAATTAGTCTCTGCAAAGTTTTATACAAGGTAATATCTAAAATGATTGCTTTATGTTTTAAATGTGTTCTTAATGAAGTTATCTCTCCTGTGCAAAGTGCTTTTGTGCCTGGTAGAATGATTACTGATAATATCCTTGTTGCTTACGAGTGCTTGTAAACCATCAAGAACAAGAAAGGAAAATCTGGATATTGTGCGGTGAAACTAGATATGAACAAAGCTTATGACCGTGTGGAATGGAATTTTCTAGAGAGAATGCTGATACGGATAGGGTTTCAAGCAAATTTTGTGGAGTTATTAATGGCTTGTGTTAAATCAATGTCTTACAGAATTAGATATAATGATCAGGAGACGGAAGGGTTTATACCAACTAGAGGCTTAAGACAAGGGGATCCTCTTCCCCCTTATCTTTTTTTAATTTGTGCAGAAGGTTTGTCGAGCTTATTAGCTCATATGGAGGAGGTTCATGGCATTGAAAGAGTTAAGGTGTGTAGAAATGCACCATCAGTTTCACACTTGTTATTTGTTGATGATTCTTTGATCCTTATGAAGACAAACGTAGTTAATGCAACCTCGTTGAGTGAAGTTCTTGACCAATATTGTGCAAACTCAGGCCAATTGGTTAGTCAGACAAAGTGCAACATTTATTTTAGTTCTAATGTGGATGTTCAGTTGAGGACGGATATTTGTACTCAATTGGATATTATGACAGAGGCGGTCTCGGATAAATATCTTGGCTTACCGACTATGGTGGGAGCCGATAGGAGTGACAACTTCATATACTTGATTGAGCGTGTTATTGCTATCCTGAAGGGCTGGAAAGATAAAATAATGTCAATGGGGGCTAAAGAGATCCTGTTAAAAGCTGTAATACAGTTGATTCCAGTGTTTGCAATGGCGGTTTTTAAAATCCTAAAAAACATTTGTAAGCAATTGAATGATGCTATGGCTGCCTTTTGGTGAGGAGATACAGACGAGCAAAAAAGGATACACTGGTGTGCGTGGTGGAAAATGTGTATACGTAAGGCTCAAGGTGGCATGGGGTTCAGAGATCTACATGCTTTTAATCTGGAGATGCTTGGAAAGCAGACTTGGAGAGTTCTGAACAATCCCGAATCACTTTGTGCAACTATTTTGCGTGCAAAATATTATCCGGATGGGAAGTTGCTTAATGCGGGTCCAAAGAAGGAATCGTCGTATACTTGGCAGAGCATTTTTAGAGGAATCCAAACTTTCAAGAGAGGGCACATATGAAGAGTGGGTAATGGAAAAAATATTAACATCTAGAACGACCATTGGGTGCCAGGTACTATGTCAAGAAAGGTTGATACTGATAGAGGAAATGTTATTCTCAGAACCTTGGACGAGCTGATGGATCCAAACACTAGACAATGGGACGAGGATATCATTAAATCTATTTTTAACCCTTTTATTGTGAGATCAATTTTGCAGATTCCTATAAGTCAAAACATGGAGGATGATTTTGTGGCATGGCATAAAACAAAAAATTTCATCTTCTCGGTGCGGTCAGCTTACTATTCCGAATGGGATCATCAGTATAATGGGAAGATGTCGAGAGCTGATGGTCAAGGTCCTTCACGAGTAAATATTGTTTGGGACAAGTTTTGGAAACTCCAAGTCCCGGCCAAGATCAAAAAATTTATTTGGCGATCTTTGCATGGTTTTATTCCTGGTATGTGTGTCCTTGCAAATCGTCATATTAAAGTTGAAGCACAGTGTCCTATTTGTAAACAAGGTGCGGAAGATATTCAGCATCTCATCTTCACTTGCAAACAAGCGAAAGAAGTGTGGAGAGCTCTAGGCCTAGAGAATTACATAAACCAGATGATCATGGTGGATAGGTCGGGTTCAGTTATTTTGGAGGAGATCCTTACTAACCCTACAAAGTTCACCCCCGTCGTGAGCAAACTATGTCTGCAAGAAACCATCGCTGTGGGGACATGGTATATATGGTGGCAGCGGCGCGAGGCAGTAAAGGGAGAATCAGGGGCTCCAGCACAAACATCGGCTTTTTCAATACAAGCCCTAACAATGAACTATGGTGCAGCATCTTGCAGGGTCGTTCCGAAGGAGGTAACATGGACTAAACCCTCCTATCATCAGTATAAGATGAATGTGGATGCTGCTTTCCAAGGTGGAAGGGGTGCAACAAGTGCTATAATCCAAGATGACCATGGAAGGGTGATTGCTGGAGGCGCCTGGCCTTTCAATAACATCTTAGATGCTTCATCTACTGAAGCAATGGCTCTTAAAACAGGGTTACAAAAACTGAGAATATTGGCTGCTCCCCGACGGTCGATGAATCGGATAGTTTGGAGCTAATAAACGTATGCAAGGGAGAAATCGAGATATGGAGTCCTTATTCTGTTATTCTAGCTGACTGTTTGAGATTTTACAGCGCATGGGGAACATCACTTTTTTACAATGCCCCAGAGAAGCAAATAGGGCTGGAATTATAACTCAAAACTCGTGAGTTAAATGAGTAACTCGTGACATAGCTCGACTCGGCTCGAACTCGGTGTCTAACGAGTCGAGCCAAGTTTTTGATTTCAGCTTGTTTATTCACCCAAGCTAAATGAGCTACTCATTTAGCTCGTTAAACTCGTTCAAATATAGAGTTTGAAAATTTTCATAGATAAGTGCCAAACTATAAATGTTTCTTAAACCTGTAATGGTGTAGAGCTACTATATTTTTCATTGATCTTTCTTTGTGTTATTATGAAAGTACTATTGTTTATTCTAGTTTCAAATTAGTAGGTTAATTACTAATTTTTCTTATATGTGCTCATATTCATAACTTATAACAATCTAAACGAGCTGCTCACGAGCTACTTGCGAGTTTGTCGAGTCGAGACGAGTTTCAAATATGAGCTCGTTCTGTAAACGAGCCGAGTCGAGCTAACTCGTTAGTTGAACGAGCTTTAGCGAGTCGAGACGAGTTGGCTCGGCTCGACTCGAATTCCAGCCCTAGAAGCAAACAAAGTGGTGCATAATTTAGCTAGATTAGCTTATGATTTTGATTCTGTAATAGGTTGGGATGGTGATCCACCTCCCTCAGTTTTAGCTGATGCTTTGAACGATGTAACTTTCGGATGATTTTGGGGCTGCAAGTTTCAGACGTACTCTTTTTCCTTACCAGGGTACCTAAGGGGACTGGAAGGTTTTAATGAAGCGGCTTGCAGCGTAATATATTATGGTTTCAAAAAAATAAGAACCACCTCACACACAGGTATACGTGGGCGTGGGCAGCCCGATCTGGCCAGCCTGGCCAAAAAAAGCTCAACGAGCCGGGCTTTTAAGACCCGCAGGACGGGTCTAGACTTGAGGTTTGTGGATAGGTGGGTGCACGGCCAGGCTTGAGCCAAAAGAAATGCACAAATAAGGAGAGGCCCGGCCTACGTCCCGACGGCTCGGAGAAACTTTCACAGCAGTGGGCTAGGCTTGGGCCGAATTTTTAGGCCTGACATCCGGGCCGAATCAAGGTCGGACCTGTGATTTGCGCGAGCGGGCTTTGTCAGGTCCGGCCTGAGCACGACCTGGCCCGGAACATGCCCAGGTATACACATAAGCACACACACGAGATCTTTAGGATTTGACTCGGCTCCTATATGCCACTTAAAGATGCACTGTGTGGGGCGCCACACACCCGCTCGCCTCGTGTAGAGCCTGTTGGGTCACAACTCAATATAATTTTTTTGGCTTCTCTTTTTCTGTTTTTTTATTCTTTATGTTTTCAAAAATTGAATAAAAGTTTGAAGAGATTTAACATCTAAACATTTTTAATTTTATATTGTTTCAATTATGATTCTTTTTAAAAAATAATATATTTGAAATCCGAACAATATTCAGTTTGAAAATTTTCAATTTGATTTTTTTAAATCTAAATTCAAACTTAAACCATTTTCAAAATTAAACAAACTTTTATATCAGAACATTTTCGAATTTAAAAAATGTGAATAAGTTTCAAAACCTGAAAATTTTAAAAATCTGAAAAAAATCAAAATCATAAAAATATTGTATAAACCGAAAAAGAAAAAAAACGAAAACAGAAAAAAAGAAACCGAAAGAGAATAAAATGCGAACTGGGCCAGGCCGGCCCATACCGCGCACGGGCAGGCGACGGTTGCAGCCGACTCGGATGATGAGTTCTCATCCCACAGCGTTTCCCGTCTCCTGTACGACCACGATGATGAGTTCGCATCCGGCAGCGTCTCATTTGCAAAGTTCGACTCGGTTTGGCTCAATTCATCTACAGTACTCCATATAGCAACGGGCACATGGGTCATTGGCCAATGCAATAGGAGAGGGAGCACAGCTTGACGAGATACCCGAATTGTAGCCGCCGCGAATCCGCCCCCTAAGATGGCGACGACGATCGTCGAAACAATCGAACCTAAGACGGCGGCGCCGCCCTGCTACGCCGGCCGCAAGCGGCCGCAGGCGCTCGCGCTGGCCGTGTACGACCCTGCTGCCGCGGCGCAGCACGCCAAGCGGACGACGCAGTCAAATATCTCGGCGAATGCCGGTGCTTTGGTCCCGTTCGTGGCGCCGCCCCCCATCGATGCTACCCCACTCGCAGTCGCCGCGCCCAACCGAGCCGAGCCGTCGTGGCTCCGCACGAGGCTGTTGGAGCTGGGGTTTCGGCTTGACACAGAGGTGTTCTTCATCGACGAGAAGACCGTGACCGCCACCGACCTGGACGCGCAGCAGAACCGCTTCCGCCTCCCGACCGACGGCGTGCAGCGACACCTCCGGGGGATGCTCTCCGACGTTCAACAAGAAGCCGCTGACATGCTGCACCAGCAAGGCCCTAGGGCGAGGACACCGAAACAGCCGCAGATCGAAGGGGAGCAGGGCGGAAACAGGAAGAAAAAGAAGAAGGGGAAGAAGCACGTGGGGCTTCCCGTGGTCGTGGTGGACATCAGCGGCCTCAAGAAGAAGCTCAAGCTGACGCAGTGGGCGAGCAGCCGCGGCACGGTCATCAAGGGGGATGGGTACCTGGAGTTCATCCGACGGTGCAGCTTCAAGAAGGACGACGTCGTCGAGATCTGGGCCTTCAAGGAGAAAACGTTCAGATTCTTCGGCGTGAACGTGTGTGTGGAGGGCCCACTCCATGTCGTGATTGCTAAGAAGGAGCAGTAACTCGCAGCATAGACAGGAAGAGGAAATCGTCTAATGTAGTGCGCATGTATTAGTTGTTCTTTAATTGTTTTTTTTGCAGGTAAAAGGAAACTTTATCAAGCAGGTTGAGTTACAAGGCGATTATGTTCTAGTATCTCAAAGAACAGTTTTAGGACAGGAAGCTAACCATATGACAGTATAATAGACAGAGTATTAGTTTTTCTTTGATTATTTCTAGTACTACTTAGATTTTTTTTATCAGTCACCAGCCTCTGAAGCCTAACCAGGTTTTTTTTTTCTCGGTGACACTTTTTTACTGGAGGACACAGGAAAATCCGCCGATAAATCTCGAAAATCCTGAAAAATGTTTGTTCAACTTTATTTAGATAAATTATAATTTTAAAAAGTTAAGTTATATAAACGTATAAATTTGTACTGTAACTTCATACTAAATCTTGCGAGATGTAGCGGCAATAACGAATCACTGTTGCAACTATTTTTTAGTTATTTATAGAAAATGCACACTAAATAGAGAAAGTTCCAACTACTCTCGATCTTTTTAGTTGTTTGTAGCAAATGTACGGTCAATAGACAAAGGGATTATTACGACATGAGGAGAAGACATACACACGACCTATCGCATGTTCCTTTGTGTGCTAGACATGGCATGCTGTGTCTATTACTCCTTGGAACGGTCTTTCGCCCCTGATTTGGATGAGTCGGGTTCTAAGGCTGGTTCTAATGAAAGTATCATAACTAGTATCATGCATGTCATGTTGGCAAAAATTTAATATGACACAACAATTAATGAAGAAAGAGATGGTTAAAGTATCATAGCACGTAAAATTAGGAAGTCCTCGTACAAATAAATCTTGTACATAATTTTGTATTAAGATTCTACAAATTACTCCCTCCGTTTGAGGGCTTAAGGCGTCCTCGTTTTGCATGTTTTTTCTTTGACCAAGAATTACTCTAAATACGTAAAGAGTTCTGGTATAAAATTAGTATCACTGTAAAGTATTTTTCAATACGAATTCAATGGTACTAATTATATACAATATAATCAAGATTTTGTTGCTTAATTCTTTTGGTCAAACTTTGCTTTGTAAAACATGTGCGCCTTAAGCCTTAAAACGGATGTAGTATTGAATATAGTACTGGTATGATACTACCATATGATATCATGCACTATAAAGATAATATCATACACCAGTATCATATGCATAACACTAGTAGTATGATACTACCACTAGGACCAGCCTAAGGAGATCGCGGCACGTGTAGATGAACGAAGGACGAGATGATAAGTTGTTCAATACAAGAAAGTAGCACATTCTTTCACTAAAAATGAGAGAAAGAAAATGTATTCCCTACCAAAATACTAGTGTATATATTTTACTAAAAGAGTGTGTCTACTTCTCGGCTGACTTAGGATAGTTTCCACCTTCTCACCTATAAGTTGATTGAGAATGATCAATTTCAGTTGATTGAGAATAGTCAATTTCAGTTGCAAACCCACTTGACAGTTATAATCCCATTTAGAATTAAAAATATAAGTTATTACAAAAGATCTTACTTGCAACTAAAAATCTATAGATAAAAAAATCCGCATGCATCAATTGATGCAGACGCTGGAGCTACCGTATCCTACTTGCAATTCACATGACATGGTTCTTGCAAAACCGATGAAATAAGACTTGAGAGAGCTCTAGTTTAATTATCAGTAGATTGAAAATTAAATTAGAGCCTAGTTAGATCATGAGAATTAAATTAGAGCTTGGTCAAATCTTAAGTCATCTTGCAACTTCATTAAAATAGGCTTGCGCCCGTCCTCCTCCCCTTCACCGCTATATCAATATAGCAAAAGACCATTATATCAATATATAGCAAAGGACCGATACAACTTGGATAGCAATGATGGGTCCAACAACACAAAATCAGCCCAAAAAAACAAGATAGAAAAGGAGAGAAACAATGCCGACACATGTGGTTCGACAAAAGAGGAGATGTCTCGCCACCGTTGTGCCCTTTAAAGAAGTTCCATCACGCTCCTAGCACTCTAAAACGTCGCGCACTCTAAATAGGGAAAGGACGACGACGTTGTTGTCCGGACCAAACCGAGGAGACCCCCAAAACGCCTTCTAGGGTTTCCTGGTACGCTACGAGAATGGTGGAGAGGTACATCCGACGCCCTTCAGAAAGGATGGCGACATCCGCAGGTGTCAGCGGGTCGGTGCCAAAGCGATGAGAATTTTCCCAACCCCTCAAAGCAGACCCTCGGGCGCGCTCTTAATCGTTCCACCAAACTTGCCACCCACTAGCAAAACTTCCTAGAAGGACCCGTGAAGTCCTGCCGTCAAACTACCACCACCCTTTGGATTTTTTTACAAATATAACCCCTGCAATTTCCTATAGCCAAAACTGCCCCTTGTCACTGCAATAGGCAAAAGTGCTCTGGCGGGAAGTTAGAAAAGTGACACGTGCCACATCCCGCTATGGCACGAGGCGGGCCAATCATCGCGCCATAGGCCGTGGCAGGACGAATCTGCCGCCAGCGCACGAGGCGAGATGTTGTGGGGCCCGGGGCAGGAGGTGGACGCTCCGCTGGCGGGACGTCGCATCGAACTTTGAGACAGGGGCGGTGGCGGGATGAGCTGCCCCCCGCAGCAACTGTCCCCTAACGATGACACGACTCGACATGACTGCATGTATAGTAATAAGACCACCGATGAGAGCTACAGAAAATAGACCGCCGAAAGAGCACCAGTATAGCAAATTGATTATCGAACTTTGCAGCGCATTCGCATGCAGATTTGTCCCGCTAGTAGAGAAGGCTGGCTTATAAAAGGAGTAGTATCACGCTCTTCATAGATGCATCCTTCTCGGTTTCTTCCTTTGTTTGCTATTTTCTTTGGTGGCTATGAGTTTGCCTTACTGTGACCAATACTACAGGCCAAGAAATATGAATGATGCGAGTTTGCCTCCTGGTGTAGAATATCTTCGGTGTTGGTGTGGGACTCTTTGCAAAGTGAAGGAGTCCACAGATTTTTCTGATAAAATGGGCATGAAATTTTTCATGAGTCCCAATTATCAGTATGATCCAGCTCCGTAGAGTTACAACAGGCCGGTATGTTTCATCTATAACAAAATGATATATGTTTTGTTTTATGAAATATTTACTATGTTCCTATTTGTGATGCAGTCTCCTCCACCCTTGTGCATATGGTATCGTTGGATTGACACGGAGCAGCTCGAATGGGCGCTTCGTGAGATAGAAGTGAGGAGTCGCCGTGCATAGCAAAACTTTCACGAGGACGAGCGTCGTGAGAAAGAGGCGGAAGAGCGTAGAGCGGCGCAACAGGAGCAATGGCGTCGGTTAGAGGAGCTACGGAGGTAGAGAGAGGAACAACGACGCCTCAGGGAGGAGGAGGAACGACAGGCTAGGGAGACATACAGGCAGACTCTGGGAGAAAGGGCTGCTGAGGCAAGGGCAGCCGAAGAACCCGGTGATAAGACAAGAAAATGGCCACGCTGGACGCAAGACGACTAGACTTTTGTCCTAGTGTCTGAATCCACCCCTCCCATTGTAGTATCTTAATTAAAGTACTCGTATTTTAAATTATGCATTTAAATGTATCCTAATTTCTATTGTACCGTGTGGTAATGAAAAATAAGTACCTAAGTATTTTTATTTTAGTTATATCTTAAATATTTGTGAATTTTTATTTAAAATTGTATTTTGAACAGCAAGACAAGATAATAGTAATATGTCTCTCACAAATATAGAATGATACATTAATGTTTAAATAGAAACCGGCTATATCGCCGGAGTTATAATAATCGTCTCATTGTCTCAGTTGTTTCCTCGCACGTCCTTCGTATATGTGATCTGAAGGATAACTCCATAGGTCTGTTGGCTTGGGATTTGTGCGGAGATTTAGCGGTGATAGTATAAAATGATCCCTAGTTTCTGTATCTTATTGACTGTCAGGAATTTGGATTGTACGAACATCAGTATATAATAAATCCATTATTGGATCATATGTTGGTTGTGATGGTCCAGGGTTATACGAAGACTAAAGTTTGTCGTATGGCTGATCATATGTGTAGTTGACATGGTTATACCCGACGGGTACATAACTTCAGCATACCTGGTCCAGCCCAAGGAAGGCCCACAGCAGACATACGCTGATCCATGAAGATTTTCGGGTGGCCAAGGCCTATTGACGCCTTCGGATCCTTGGAGAGCAAGACTAGAGTTCAAATACAACTTGTAACCTACTCGTATCGGTACCTGAGACCTAGCCTCCTCATATATAAAGGCTAGGAGGGGCCAACGAGGAGGACAGATCCATACTTTCGTACACGCCTCCATGCCAGATCGAATCTGCGCAGAACTTTAACTTCGGTTCCGCCGTAATCAAAGAGCAGACAAGCAGGAGTAGGGTTTTCCCTCCGGGGGCCTGAACCTGGGTAAATCTCGTGTCCCCTGGTTGCTTGTCTGTTAACCGTGCCACGATCTCCAGCATCCCCATCTTCTCCAAAACACAAGTCCATAACAATGGGCATTGACGAGATCAAACCTCGTCAATTGGCGCCGTCTGTGGGAATCGGGGGTGCTGATTGTGCGGTCGTGACGGTTCCGACCCGATCGATCTACAACTCCTCGATGACGGAGAATCACCTCCTCTTCGGCGCTTTCGACTTCACCGCCCACTCGCCGGCCACCATGAAGGATTTCGAGCCCGTAGGCGACGGACTCGAAATTCTGTTCGGGAGCTTCTGCTTCCAGGTGGGACAAGCTGGCACCCTCCGCCTCCCTGAGCGGGTGCCCGTGCCGTCCATCAGGCCCGCTTCGTGGGCTCCACACCCTGTGCTACGCACGTCACCATCAACAGATGAGTTTTTTGACAGCAGCAGCTGCAACTCCGATCTGTGCGATCCACCTTCGGATGAAGGGACCTACGGTTCCGGATCCGAAAGCTGCGGCAGTAGTCAACCAATCTGCAGGCGCTATCTGTGCGCCGCAGGCGACCACGACTCGGGGGCTCTCTCGACATCGGCGACCCAATGCGGTTTTCGGCTGCGATGACCCGATACATCCTTCGGATGTGGCGACCTCGTGCGGTCTTCGACCGCGACAATCTTCGGATGCGGAATTCGCTGCCGCCATCGACCCCAGGAACCCGTCGCTGCTATGACCGTGGTCCGCCGCGTCGACTACCTCCGCCGTGTGACCCGCTACCGCGTCGACTTCGCCATGACAACCAACAAAGCTAAGTTTCCCTCTACTCAGAGTTGATTCTTTTATTTTTAACTCGCACTCGAAACACTCGGGGGTTGCGCCCTCTTCGAGTAACCTAATGTGCCATCAGCTCCACGCACTCGAGCACCTCGAACGCGACAGCCCGAGTAGCTGATTCTGCCTGATCGTTGAATCCTTGAACTCCGAGTGCCTCGGCAAGGTACTGAGACTAAGGGTAATCAGGCTAACGAAAAGGCCTAGCATACAGTGCAAAAGTGTCTAACTTGATCGGCACCAGAATCTTACTATACAAGCCGACGGGCAAATATTCTTTACAAGATACAAGTACTTCACAACTTTTTATGTTTTCTGCAGCTTACAAGGATGTCGACTGCGTCGAGCTATTCTATTAGGTCCTCCAACAGGAGTCGACAAAGCAACTGGCTACGCCATAAACTCAAGACCCGAGTCGAGTCCCTCCTCGGATGGTTGCATCGCTTAATGCTACAAAGGCGCAGCGCTGGTTGCGCACCCGACAGAAGCAACAACGTCGACTTCACCCGCAACGTCGAGTCCTTCCGGCTAAACGCCGCACGACTCCGCCACGTCGACTCCGACTGCATCATCGATTCTTGGCTCCTTATGCATGAGACGCTGACTCGATGCACTTTCGGGTCAGTGATTTTTCCTCGCATGAGTCTCCACTCGATTCTGCGACTCGACTAGACACTCGGGGGCTACTCCTATCAGGAGCGCTGGTCGCGCACCCGATGTACTTCCGGTCAGCGGTACGCCCGCGAGATTGTCCACTGCGTCTACAAGATACAAGACCCGAGTCTCTGCCCGAGTCTACGACTCTGCCAGACACTCGAGGGCTACTCCAAACTGGAGCAATGGCCGTTCACACACAAGAGCTTCGAGTCCTACGGACTCGGGGGCTACTCCCATAGGGAGGAAGGATTCAAGCATCTGAAAATTTTCGAGTCCTTCGGACTAAGCAGCTGAGCAACGCTTGCACTAAAAGTCTCCGCTCGAGTCTACTACTCGAACAGACACTCCGGGGCTACTCCCATAGGGAGCGCTGGCCGCGCACCCTATGAAATCTTCGACTGCGATCTTCCGGATCCACACGCAAAAACTTTTCGGCAACTCTGCCCCAATTAATGCTAAGTGAGTAACATCCTCCTTGGCCACCCGAAACACCTCCGCGGTGATAAACATTCGGATGCTGCGTCTGCGATGCAAAGATAAGACCTATAGATATCATCTGATGGCCTGGCAACGCACCTGACTGCGCTCTGCTAGTATGAATCCGTACCAACAGGTACGATGAAAAATCCTGACGGACGTGTTGGGTACACCATTTAAAATCACTGGAATTCCACTCCTGTAAGTCCTCCGCGGCCTGAATCGAATTACGCCAGCATATGTTCCGGGTTCGAGTCGAGGGACTCGCACCTGAAGAAGATCGTGTTGTTTTGTCCTAAGACGATTAACTGACCCTGATTCGTCGGGTGAGTCAGGCACACGCATCAACAATCCCTACGCATTCTCTTGAAAGACAGAGTTACACCCGAAGGATTAAAGAGTCCTCAGACGAATCTACGATTCGACTGAACACTCGGGGGCTACTGACATGGTTATACCCGACGGGTACATAACTTCAGCATACCTGGTCCAGCCCAAGGAAGGCCCACAGCAGACATACGCTGGCCCATGAAGATTTTCGGGTGCCCAAGGCCCATGACGCTTTCGGATCCTTGGAGAGCAAGACTAGAGTTCAAATACAACTTGTAACCTACTCGTATCGGTACCTGAGACCTAGCCTCCTCATATATAAAGGCTGGGAGGGGCCAACGAGGAGGACAGATCCATACTTTCGTACACGCCTCCACGCCAGATCGAATCTGCGCACCCTGTAACTTTCGATTCCGCCGTAATCAAAAAGCAGACAAGCAGGAGTAGGGTTTTCCCTCCGGGGGCCTGAACCTGGGTAAATCTTGTGTCCCCTGGTTGCTTGTCTGTTAACCGTGTCACGATCTCCAGCATCCCCATCTTCTCCAAAATCCAAGTCCATAACAATGGGCATTGACGAGATCAAACCTCGTCAGTAGTAACTGCTATGGCCTATAGATGGGTGAGGAGGTGGCATGTTGGAATTAAATCCAACATCATCATTGTCCCATGCATCGTCAGGAGTGGTCTATATAGGAACAATAAGTATTAGAATGAGTAAAATATAATAATAAGTTAGTACGATTATAAAAATGCGTACCGGTATTTCCTGAAATAGTTCTCTAGTAATTTTCAGGAATATTCCTCTCATCAACCGAAATCAATCTAAAAAATAGTCTGCATGTTAGAATTCAATTATTACAACAGACGTGGATTAAAAGTATGAGACTCACGCATGGCGGTTGTCTTAAAGATTCAATCCTAGAGGGTTCCACGGTAATCCTCGATGATATACGTATAAGAGTAGCGTCTTGGCGTGTTCTAGTCTGTCAGCATAAGAACATTATAAATGTTTTTTTAAAATAGATTTTTAAGTGTAGAAAATACGTACATTCTCACGCATAGAGACGCTGCGTGCTGGATTTACTAGGCTTGCTCTCGCTTCATTCGGCCGCGACGAGAAAAACTTAGGCATGTTGTACTGTCCTAGCATAATATCATCCGGCCACAACTCTAGTTAGTAGCGGTATGTAAAGCATTCTAAAAAATGCGCCTCAACCTACTCTTGATGGTATTCAGCATGGATCGAGGGTTCTCTCTAACTATTTCACGCACATCAGTCATTATGCTATGCTGCCTACTTAGCTGAAAATAACAACCAATGTTATTCTTGTAAATGTAGAATTATAAATACAGTGCTAAAAATATGCATAATGTGTCATCACGGCGGTTTGCTGCAGTACGTTCTATCCCCCCCTCTAGCTGCTCTTGACGTGTGCGCTGTGCTGGCCTATCCGTTGAAGTGCGGGTGAGCTTGAAACGTGTGCTCGCATTGTACCATGTCATATAAGCATCACACGTACTATCGCATCTGCCGCACCCTCTCGTAACGCCTTCACCGATACACTGATCTTATCTTTTACCATGGGTGCAACGACATGTGCCACATATGCGGCACTGACATTGCGGTGTTCAGGAATAGTGCCAGTTAGCTCACAACTATGGGGAACCATGCGAGTTATCGTCCAAAGCTTGCATATTCCCACAGGTTGACGAGCGACGACTCTTCCAGGACAACCAAACTCTATGCAAAGAACCTTCAGCAAATGTTTATCAGATTTCTTCACTTTATGTTCTCGAGAAATGAAGAAGGCATATCTTCTGATCGCCATGTCCACAGCCTCCTTGCTCGGGAACTGTTGGTTTTCTTCTAGGATGGTAGCTCCGACTCCACGGACAGAGGTATCATCTTGACCGATGACAAGAGCCTCTATGTCCTCAGGTGCCATTGCTGGTGCCACTACTCTCACTTGACTTGGACCGCCTCCTTCATCTTCATCATCATCTGACGATTCACGATCGTCGTCGCCAGAATCAAGCTCGTTTGACTGTCCCTCAATCCATTCATTAAGGTCGACAATCGCCATGGAATAAGGTCCATTATTCTGGCTAGGAACAAAGGAATCTTCCACATGTCTCCTCTCCACCGTCTCCGAATCTATAGCCATTGCGGCGATGGATACTTGGAGATCACCGGCTGCAGTGCTGCTACCAGGTATGTCGCTGACATCAACAAGCTGCACATACACCATCGGTTGCCCATACATGGCCGCACCAGGTGTGCTTGCAAATTTCATGTATGAACCCCATAAATTTTCGCCTTTAACATGGCGAAGTGCCCACCGGTAATCTTCTCCCATTCTCTTGCAAACGACCGCTTACGGTTATTTTTTGGGCCATCTCTGGCCCAAATTCTACGCGGATGCGCCTTCTAATGTCCGTGAAACTAGCATTCACCAATTCTTTCACTATGACATTCTTTGTCTCACAACGCGACAGATCAAGCCCGACGGCAAAAAACATACAAAGTGTTCATCGTACCTAAGCACATCACATTAATATAACCATATTAATTATATATAACCATAACCATAGTTTATTAACATAATTTTATATTAACACAATACATTACTACCTACATGTAGTTGTCTAATCCACGTGCAAGAAATATTATTACACGTCCTAAACGATCTAATTAAGTGGTATATCTAAAATATAGCTACAAAAGCCTAAAGATTCCTACGCGATGTAATTACATTGCATAACTAAAATATTACTACACCACTAAAATATTTTTGTATGACCTAATTAAGATTGCATAGCTAAAATATTACTAGATGAGTTCAAATATTTCTGTACGTTCAATTAAGTTGCATACCTACAATATTGCTAAAAGAGCATAAATATTTCTACACAATCTAATTGTGTTGCTTAGCTAAAATATTTCTACAAGACCTAATTAGGTTGGATAGCTAAAATATTATTACAAGACCTCAAATATTTCTATACGACATAATTAGGTTGCTTATCGATATTATTATTATAAGAGGTCAACATTTTCTACACGACGCTCGTATGGCTGATCAGTTGCTTCGCTCAAATGTTACGATACGAAATCAAATATTTTTACCCAAGCTAACTAAGTTGTAAAGCAAATTGATAATAAAATATGGCCTAAAAACTGATTAATATACAACATGTATAGCTTAAAGAACAATCAACGGAAACAACATACCTGAATCGATGAGTGTCCCTTTTCAGCCTCTGAACACTAATGCAACCTCAGACTATTAGAGAGAGTAGAGCGTGTGGGTAAACAGACCGAAATATATCGCAGAGTCGTCGTAGAATGAAGTGAGTAGCAGATAACAACATACCTGAATCGATGAGTGTCCCTTTCCAGCCTCCGAACACTAATGCAGCCTTAGACTATTAGAGAGAGTAGAGCGTGTGGGTAAACAGACCGAAATATATCGCAGAGTCGTCGTAGAATGAAGTGAGTAGCAGTTGCGGTACTTAAAGGAACGGATGGAGCTTCCCTTTAGAAAGAACAACAAACAAGTTCTAAGAAAGCAAAAGTTGCTACAAGTTTCAACGAGCACCTCCCCTCGATGGTTTAATTGCTGTGCACTTTAGTTTAATTACTGTGCAGTCATGTCGAGTTGTGTCGTCGTCAGAGGACAGTTGCTGTTTGGGAGGCAGCTCATCCCGCCACCGCCTAGGGCGGGTTAAACAATCCGCCACCGCCCCTGGCCCAATGTTCGACGCGGCGTCCTGCCAGTGGAGGCTCCACCTCTCGTCCTGGGCCCCACCACATCCCGCCATGTGCGCCGACAACAGGTTCATTCCGCCCCCCACCCCCCATCGCGGGAACTTCGTTCCGCCTCGGGCCCTGGGGGGAGGCACCACGTGTCACTTTTCTAGCCTCCCGCTAAGGCATTTTTTCCTTTTGCAGTGACGGGGCATTTTTGGCTATAGCAAATTGAAGGGGAGTATATTTGTAAAAAAATCCACCCTTTGCACCCAAACCACCGGACGAGACCCTAACGCACTGGATGCTACCCGTCCAGGCCTAGATCAGGCCCACATGGCCTATATCTGGGCTTGATTACCGGCAGTCCACCCGCCACGGGATCTCACTCCGTCGCACCATGGCATTGTTCGCCGCCGCCACTGGCGGGAGGCCTCGTCCTCCCACCACGAGCGCGGGAAGAAGACTGTCACCATGAGCCCCATGCGGAAGAAGCCTGGCAGTTCACGTCATCGGCAGCGGTGGAGGAGAGGGAGGAGGACTTGAGGAGGGTCACCTCTAGATCATTATCAGAACTTAACTTTTTATTTATTCCGTTGTGCGCTGTACTTGCGTGGGCTGTGGCTGGATGTATCCTAAGCCATCTTGCAACTTGTTACCGGTTTGTTGCAACTGAGATTGAGTAATATCAACTGAAAATTAAATTAGCTCTCAACCGAGCGAGAATTAGACGAACCTAGAAAGTTTGGACCGATTTTTCTTTCCAAAAATAGGTCCTCTGCGCCAAAGCAGCTGAAAAATATCAGATGCAGCCACGGCTAAACTCTGCAACTTCTACAACACAAACCACACTTTTATTGAACGCACGGAGATACGAACGTCCTAAATCGACCACATGACACAGGCTGTCAAGCCAATCCAAAGAGGCCGGTAAACGTCGTTACCACCGACCAGGATTCAGGAGGCGGCGGTCGATTAGATGGGGATTGCTCCGTTGACGCGCGGGTAGACGACGCCGGCTGGGTGGCCCATGATGCGGCGGCCCTTGCGGCGGCGGAACAGGTACACGGCCGCGCCCAGCGGCCACTCCACCACCCCGGCCACGACGAGCGCCACGAACCCGAGCGTCGGGCCGATTACCTTGCACCGGCACGGGTTGCTCCTCGTCCCGCACTGCACGCAGATCGGCACGAACGCCATTGCTCTTGATAAACAGGGAGCTTCTCTGTTAGTCGTACACTGGTCTCAGCTTCGAATGTTTGATGGATAGATGCAGGACAATGATGCTCAGCTTGTTAACCACTATGAAGTGGTCGAGCGACTCGGATCTCGGGCCTATATAACATTTTTGCGCCGCAGACGCGTGGCACCATTGGGACATTACGTGGGCCGCTATCAAGTTGGTTGCAGAAGGAAGGCGATGACTCGGCTCACGGGTTCACTTCCACGTCGCCTGGGAGAAGCGCACCACAAATCCGGACCTCACGCGTGTATTATTCTGTGTTTGTTTTTTGAGGAATCCCTCATCCGGCCGGGAAGCGCTGACAAACGAGGCCCAGCACACATGTTAAATCTGTTTGCCAAAGCAACAACTGAAGTAGAAATCCGTTTGGTCTACCACACGTATCCTTGAAGCTGCGGTTAAAATTAAAATTATGGAGTTGGTTCTTTGTTTTTTATTCTACGTTACTTTCTCCTACTCATATTTGATTTAGACTTAGATTCAAATGTATCTAACACTAAAACATGTCTAGATACATTTAAATCTAGATAAATTCAATTCAGCTAATATTGTTGAATAATAGAGCAATTTACCAAGCGAATTACCCATAATAAACGCTAGATAAAACATGATTAAAATGAAAGATAAAATACTAATTATGTGAAATAGTGAAAACAGATTAATACAGATAACCAAGCAGACTGCAAGACATAGGTCTTGAGATGCAATCAGAACAAGATTGATAAAGAAAACATACACGACAGCGGCAGCAGAAGAGGAACCGCCGGTGTTCGTGTTGACACCGTCGTTAGCCATATCGTCGAGGAAGAGGGTGCTGATGTCGGGGAAGAAGTCCTTGTTGGGGAAGACGTCGGCGCAATCGGTATCCGAGAGAGAGTCCGTGATGAAGCCAGTAGTCGCGCCGATAGCGCTCCCCAAAAACCTTATCGCCCTTCTCCGCATGACAGACACGAAGCAGCGGGTCTCGAGGTTTCTTGTCCCGGCTCGCGGTGCACGCCGCAAGACGGGATGGGAAAGATCTAGTTAGTGCAGTGCTCTGAAACTGGAGGCGCAAAGGATGTGTGGCAGTGTAACTGAGAGGAGGCGCGACCTCTCTCTCTTATAGGCACAGAGGGGAAGGTAGACAGACTGCGCAGAAGATGAAACGAATGGACGGTAGATGAAGCGAACAGGCGGCATCCCACCGGACAGCCTCCACTCAATTCATATTCATTTAACTCGTATTAAAAGTCCACTCAAAGCAAACGTTTCAGCTTACATACAAGGCTGCATCCGTGATTCCATAACCGAGGCGAGGCGAGGCGAGGCGAGGTGTGGCGTGGCGAGGACAGCGAGGAGGAGGAGCGCGCGTGTGAAACTCTCTCCTTCTCCTTCTCATCCTTTTACCAAGTGGTAGGAGAGCTCACCTTATAAGCTGGTCCAACTTTCACTCAACTAGCAATGTGGGACTAAACATTTGTCCCAGCTCTTGCCTTGCATGAATGGGCCAAATGGGCCTCTAGGATTTCAGAAATTTATTGGCATATAATAAATGGGCTGGGCCTATTTAGGCAAAAATTCCAACAACCCCACACCAGATCCCAGAGGCACATAAAGTTGGCCTTTGGTTCCAAAACATTGTTTATATACTGGTAATGTAGTGGAGACTGTTAAGTTGAACTTCCACCTAGAGCTTTATGTTATACTAGGCCGCAACTTGTACAGTGGACTATGCCTTGAACTGCAAGTTTGCTGCGAACCTAGCTTTACAAAAAGTCTTGACCGATAATAGGCTACCGTGGGACTTCCCCGCGGGTGGAGCTTATACGTCATACTCCATGATCTTTCATGAGTTTATTAGAGAGCACCCTACTCTCATAGACTGTGACGTTTTAACAGTCAGACTCATATAGGTGTGTTCTTCAAAAGATGTTCTGCAGGACAACATCTTTGCTTAGGATAAGCCACTTAGAACACATTAAGATAATAAATCAACCTGCCGTGCAGAATAGGAAAGTATTGCATCTTTATGGAGTGGTGTTTATTAAAGTAGGGATACTTTCTTCTCAGCTAACCAACAGCTTGTCCCCCAATTCTAATTCACGGGATCTCCGATCACATAGAGTGGTTTACCACTGTGGAAAGCTCAAATTGTGGGTCTCATACCCATCTCCTTCGATGCATTTTCTATCACGTTGCGTGATAGACCCTTTGTGAAGGGATCTGCCAAGTTTTTAGATGTTTGGATATAATCCAATGCAATAACTCCAGAGTTTCTCATTTTCCTGACAGATTTTAGTCTCCTCTTCACATGTCTTGAGGACTTCATATTATCCTTAGAACTGTTCATCTTAATAATCACAGTTCATTGGAATTGCGGGTATAGGTTTTTCAACCACAGGTAAGTCCATCAAGAGTTCACAAAGCCACTCTGCTTCAACAGTGGCCGTGTCTAGTGATGTGAGTTCTGCTTCCATAGTTGACCTCGTTAAGATGGTCTGCTTGCAAGACTTCCAAGAAACAGCGCCACCACCAAATGTGAAAACATATCCACTCGTGGCCTTTATCTCACAACATCGGATATCCAATTTGAATCACTATAACCCTCTAGTACCCTCGGATACGGTATAGTATATGCCATAGCTCGCATGCCTTTTAGATATCGCATAACTCTCTCAAGAGCATGCCGTGATCATCTCACGGATTTCAAACAATCGACCGAGTTTGCTTACAGCAAAGGCGATGTCAGTCTCGTGGCACTAGCTAAATACATAAGAGCCAATGATTTGAGAGTATCTTAGTTGGTCTCTAGCATTTCCTCGATTCTTTGAAGCAACACACTAGGATCATACGGTGTAGGAGAAAATTGGCGTCGCTATACCGAAACGACTCAAGATCTTTTCCACATAGTGGGACTGAAGCAGTGTAATCCCACCATCATCATCTCTCAATAGCTTGATGTTCATGATGACATCAGCTACTCCTAGATCCTTCATCTCAAAGGAACGAGATAAGAAATCTTTGACCTCCTTAATTGCATTAAGGTTGGTTCCGAAAATCAGTATGTCATCAACATACAAACAAAGGATGACTCCCTCACCCCCACCATGGCGATAGTATACACACTTGTCAGCTTCGTTTACAACAAAGCCTGCAGCGGTTAAGGTTTTATCAAATTTTTCGTGCCACTGCTTATGTTCTTGTTTAAGACCATATAAAGACTTCAGTAGCTTGCACACTTTTCTTTCTTGACCATTTACTACAAAACCATCTGGTTGATCCATATAAATTTCCTCATTCAACTCTCCATTTAGGAAAGCCGTCTTAACGTCCATTTGATGAACGAGAAGACCGTGTGAGACAGCCAGAGAAAGTAGTACTCGAATGGTGGTCAACCTTGCTACAGGTGAGTAAGTGTCAAAGAAGTTTTCACCTTCCTTTTGGGTATAACCCTTGGTCACAAGCCTTGCCTTGTACTTCTCAATAGTACCATCAGGCCTTAGTTTCTTCTTAAACACCCATTTACATCCTACAGGTTTGCACCCATAAGGACGATCAGTAATCTCCCATGTTTCATTAGCTAAGATGGAATTCATCTCACTATGAACAGCTTCCTTCCAGTAGTCAGCATCAGGAGATGCATAAGCTTCTGAAATGGAAGTGGGAGTATCATCGACAAGGTACACAATGAAATCATCACCAAAAGACTTTGCAGTCCTTTGTATCTTGCTCCTTTTAGGAATTTCATTATCATCCTCCTTAGGACTATCAGAGTGTTCAATTGAAATGGTAGGTTCAGAGAATATAGCAAATTCCTGATTAGATGAACTAGGTATCTCCGGATTTGATGAGTTAGGTTTATCCTTCATTGGAAAGATATCCTCAAAGAAAGTCGCATCAGTCGACTCCATGATTGTACCGACATGAATGTCAGGCATTTCAGATTTTACTATTAAGAATCTATAACCAATGCTATGAAAAGCATAGCCCAGAAAAACACAATCAATGGTTTTTGGTCCAAGCTTGCGCTTCTTGGGGATTGGTACATTAACCTTTGCCAAACAACCCCAAGTACGTAAGTAAGAGAGTTTTAATCTTTTCTTCTCCCATTATTCGAATGGAGTAATTTCTTTGTTATTTGTGAGAACTCGGTTTAGGACATGACACGCGGTCAATAGTGCCTCCCCCCACCATTCCTTAGAAAGACCCGATGTGTCTAACATGGCGTTAACCAAATCTGTTAGAGTACGGTTCTTTCTTTCGGCTACTCCATTTGACTAGGGTGAGTAGGGAGGCGTCCTCTCATGAATTATGCCATGTTCCGCACAAAAGGAATCAAACTCGTTTGAAAAATACTCTCCACCACGATCAGACCTAAGCCTCTTAATCTTTCGATCAAGTTGATTTTCTGCCTTAGCTTTATAGATTTTGAAGAAACTCAAAGCCTCATCTTTTGATTTCAGAAGATACACATGACAATATCTCGTAGAGTCATCGATCAAAGTCATGAAATATTTCTTTCCACCTTTTGTCAACACACCATTCATCTCACAAAGATCAGAATGTATAAGCTCTAGTGGTGTTAAATTTATCATTTCTGTAGTCGTATGTGACTTGCGAGGTTGTTTAGCTTGCACGCAGACTTGGCACTTAGATCCCATAACAGTTGAGAAATCAGGGATTAAATTCATTTTGGCTAGCCGTGTCATACAACCAAAATTAATATGACAAAAACGAGAGTGACAGACATTTGATTCAAAATTCGTGTAAATATGATTAACAACTTTATTACAAATGTCTGACAGAGATAAGCGAAACAAGCCTCCGCATTCATAGCCTTTACCAACAAAGGTTCCATACTTCGAAATTACAAATTTATTGGACTCGAATACAATCTTGTAGCCATCTCGACACAGAAGAGATCCGCTAACAAGATTTTTATTTATTGAGGGAACATGATGCACGTTCTTCAGGCGCACGGTCTTTCCCGAAGTGAACTTCAGATCGACCATACAAACACCATGAACAGAAGCATGCGAGCCGTTCCCCATCAGCATGGTTTGAGTCCCTCTGACCTGATATGAAGAAAACATGGAAATATCAGAACAGACATGTACATTAGCGCCCGTGTCAATCCACCAATCAGGAGAATGACATAATGAAAGAAACGAGGTAATATACCATACCCAACATCTTTCATCTCAACGTCGCCCATGACAACATTAGCAGTCTTGCTGCTCTTCCCATGCTGGCGCTTGTCAAAGCGGTTGGGACAAGCAGGAGCCCAATGATTAGGATCACCGCACACATGACAAGCACCTTTCCTTTTATCAGTCTTCTTCTTGAAGCTGGTGGACTGTGAGACCTTGTTCTTTCCATCGAACTTTCCTTTGTCATCATACTTGCCTTTGTTCTTGAACTTGTGAGTCTGGAAGTTCCTTTTCTGTACCAGGTTGGCATTAGAACCTCCCTCGGTACCTCGAGCACGTGTGTCTTTTGCTCTCGCCTTCTCTTCCACATCAAGAGTCCCAATGAGATCCGCCACGGAGAACTCTTGTCTCTTGTGCTTCAGATAAGTAGCAAAATTTCTCCATGACTGAGGAAGTTTGGCAATGATGCCTTCGGCAACAAACTTGTCCGGTAACACACAAGTGAAGTGCTCAAACTCCCTGGCAAGTGACTGTATCTCATGAGCCTGCTCCACAATGGAGCGGTCATCAACCATCTTATAGTCATAGAATTGTTCTATGACATACAGTTCACTGCCAGCATCGGAGACTCCAAATTTTCTCTCGAGCGCATCCCACATATCCTTGCCATTGCTAAATGACAGATATGAATCGACAATATTGTCGCCAAGGATGCTGATCAAGGCAGCCTTGAAAGTGGTATCAAGTTTTTAGAACGCTTCTTCCTGAGCGGGATTAAGTTCTCCATCAGGTGCGTCATAGATGGCGTTATAGCAGCTCATGGTCTGAAACCAGAGCACTGCTCTCGCACGCCATCATTTGTAATTCACACCTTCGAACACAGGTGGCTTTATAGAAGCAACAAAGCCACTTGGGACAAATTGCCTGAAATAAGGTTTTTGGATTGTTGAATAATAGAGCAATTTACCAAGCGAATTACCCATAATAAACGCTAGATAAAACATGATTAAAATAAAACACAAAATACTAATCATGTGAAATAGTGAAAACAGATTAATACAGATAACCAAGCAGACTGCAAGACATAGGTCTTGAGATGCAATCAGAACAAGATTGATAAAGAAAACATACACGGCAGCGGCAGCAGAAGAGGAACCGCTGGTGTTCGTGTTGGCACCATCGTTAGCCATGTCGTCGAGAAAGAGAGTGCTGATGTCGGGGAAGAAGTCCTCGTTGGGGAAGACGTCGGCGCAATCGGTATCCGAGAGGGAGTCCGTGATGAAGCCAGTAGTCGTGCCGATAGCGCTCCCCAAAAACCTTATCGCCCTTCTCCCGTACAGGACTCGAAGCAGCGGGGTCTCGGAGGCCTACTGTCCTGGCTCGCGGTGCACGCCGCAAGACGGGATGGGGAAGATCTAGGTAGCGCAGTGCTCTGAAACTGGAGGCGCAAAGGATGTGTGGCAGTGTAAATGAGAGGAGGCGCGACCTCTCTCTCTTATAGGCACAGAGGGGAAGGTAGACAGACTGCGCAGAAGATGAAACGAATGGATGGTAGATGAAGCGAACAGGCGGCAGCCCGCAACCCGCGGCGCGCGCGTGTCGTGTCGTGACGAGGCGAGGCGTGGCGTGGCGAGGCGAGCGAGGAGGAGGAGCGTGCGTGTGGAACTCTCTCCTTCTCCTTCTCATCCTTTTACCAAGTGGTAGGAGAGCTCACCTTATAAGCTGGTCCAACTTTCAATCAACTAGCAATGTGGGACTAAACATTTGTCCCAGCTCTTGCCTTACATGATTGGGCCAAATGGGCCTTCACGATTTCAGAAATTTATTGGCATATAATAAATGGGCTGGGCCTATTTAGGCAAAAATTTCAACAATATGGGTGAGAAAGAGTATTATTTTTATATAACTATCTTAAAAATAAAAAATGTTATAAAAAAAGTTTAAAGACCTTGAAGATTTAATTATTTCTTTCAAAATTTATTTTATAATAATAAGACAGTTTGCATATCTCTATCATATATTATTTGCTATTCATGGTATCGATCATAAAAAAAAGAAAAAGAACTTGAACCCAAAAGGTTTTTCTCAAAAAAAAAACTTGGACCAAAACAATACTCCTAAATCTAGGAACACAAAATCCTAATATTTCTTAGAACTTCTCTCTCAATAGTCTTTCGCTCCGCTTTATAGAATAAAGCCACATCGGCCGAACAGATATCAGGTGAAAGGGAAGCCCCTTATACAAAGCAGAACAGAATAAACAGAAAAAACGCGAAAAACCTAAACTTGCCACCGGAGAAAAAGGGCCGAGACCGGGATGAGCCGAGGCTCCACAACGACGCCCCAAGAGGCTAATGACGCACCGCGCCGCCGCCGTCGAGACCAACGGTCAAGGGTTTTCACCCGGAGCCCTGACACGAGGAAAGTAGCCGCATCAGCGCCCGCAAGAGTTGGTATTTACGATTCTTTGTATTTTTATTCTATGTTACTCTCTTCGACTCATATTAGTTGACTTAGACTTGTGTAGATTCGAATGATCTAGCACTAAAACATGTCTAGATATATTTAAACTTAGACAAATTCAAGTCAGCTAATATGATTGGAGGGAGTGTTATTTTTATTCAACTGTCTTAAAAATAAAAATATGTTATTTAAAAAGAGTTTAAAGACCTTGAAGATTTAATCGTTTCTTTTAAAATTTACTTTATAAGGGAGTACCAAGATTTTAGGCGCCTGAGAACTTTTTATGTCTAAGTCGCTGATAATATCCTACCATTTGTGCTAATTCACAGTTGCAACCTACTTGCAACATATATAATTCGTACTAATTCTCAGTTGTAACCTAGTTGTAACTCATTAAAATCATAGTTACAACCTAGTTGCAATTCATATAGAAGTCACATATTGCATGAATCGCGACGTAAATCTAATGGCGAGAAAGAAGATTAGGTGACTGAGATTTAAGAAGTTTTCGGACGCCAGAACTAGAAAATCCCATTTTATAATAATCAGACAGTTTATGAAAATATGTTATTAAAAAGAGTTTAAAGACCTTAAAAATTTAATCGTTTCTTTTAAAATTTATTACGTATCTCTATCATGTATTACTCGCGATATCATGGTATCGATTATAAAAAAAAACTTGGATCCAAAAGGTTTCTCGAAAAAAAACTTGGACCCAAAACAATACTGCTAATATGTAGGAACACAAAATCCTAATATTTCTTAGAACTTCCAACGACGAAACATGAAGAATATGATTAAATGAGAAACATGAGCAAGTATCGGCCGACTTTGAACTTTTCATTCGTGTGCATGAAACCTATGCAACTGTTAATAGGTCGCTGGAATTTTTACAAAAACAAATTTAATTATTTCAAGTCAACTATTTTGTTGTTGTTACCCATTCTAGCAGCACATCTTCTAAAATATAATACTCACTCCATCCTAAAAAGAATGTCTTAAGTTTGTCTAAATTTAAATGTATCTAGACATATAAAGATATATCCAAATTCAAACCAACTTGAGACATCCTTTCTAGAAAACGGAGGGAGTATTTGAATATGACAACGGTGTTAGATAAAAATAGACAAGTGTTTTCAACCCTAGCACATTGAAGAATGGCGAAAACATTTGGGTAACCTTTACGGTACCCTTTACTAGTCCCAAAATGGGGTGCTGCCCTTTGCACCACCTCCCTTATTAATTTATTTTGTTTGACATCGGTTTAACATAATTGGTCTTGACACTATAGGAATGGAAAGCTATGTCGACGGCCGGTCGGGGCCGTCGGCGTAGCCATCGTCCAGGCCAGCCCCGCCAAGCAGTCGTCGGCGTAGAATTGCCCTCGGCATATCCTATGCTACGCCGACGGCTGCCCTCGGCGTAGCTATTTTTTATTTTACCTCATTAAATTTTAAAAAATCATAACTAAATTATTCTAATTCGGAAAAATACAAATAATATATCAAAATTTGCAAAAAAATAAGATCTATCAATCTACACTCAAATATTACACATTTGTAAATAAAAATTAAGTGAAACATAAAACATTATATATAATTTAAAACGGGCATAAAAATTCAAAAACGATTAAAACAATGTGAAATCTTCGCGTGGTATTATATTATGTGACATAGTTAGAAGGAAAAATATAAAACTTGGTATATTGATTATGTCTCAAAAAAACTTTCACAAAATGACCTATCTCATTCGAGGTTTCTTGGCTTTCGGGTCAAATAACCAATGTTATAGCTAGAATCAAGGCATAGTTTGTGATAATGTTCCCATATTTTGCATACATGTGCATCATGGGATGGAGAACAATGTTGCAGGAGGAAGTTTTCCCTTTTTGTCGCACCAAAAAACCATTTTCCATTTTCCAAGCACAAAAAACGGACGGTTTTGTGAAGCAACCACCAAATAGATAGTTCAAAATACTACCACCACATTTTACAAAAAATACTAGACCACCTTATATGGATAATGTCCCAACAGGGGGATCTGAAACCTTTTCGTTCACCTCTGGTGAAAAAGACAAATTCCTGCTGAATCGGTAGGAAGTGGGTCAGATATAAAACTACAGGTACATGATCTGATGCCCATTTTTTTTACAAAAATTATTTTTAGGTTCATAATATGATATTTTATCAAAGATCCAATGCAAGTTTAGTGAGAATCGGCCCCGAGCTAAGAATCTTCATGCCCGTCGTTCGACAAAGTTTGACGATAGTTTAAAACGGACATAAAAAATTCAAAAACGATCAAAACAATACGAAACCTTCGCATGGTGTCATATTATGTGACATAGTTAGAAGTAAAAATATCAAATTTGGTATATTAATTATGTCTCAAAAAAACCTTCACAAAATGACCTATCTCATTCGAGGTTTCTTGGCTTTCGGGTCAAATAACCAATGTTATAGCTAGAATCAAGGCATAGTTTGTGATATGTCCCCATATTGTGTATACATGTGCATCATGGGATGGCAAACAATGTTGCAGGAGGAAGTTTTCCTTTTTGTCGCACCAAAAATCCATTTTTCCATTTTTCGAGCACAAAAAACTGACGGTTTTGTGAAGCAACCACCAAATAGCAAATTCAAAATACTACCACCATATTTTACAAAAATACTATACCACCTTATATGTACAATGTCGCAACAGGGGGATCTGAAACCTTTTCGTCCACCTCTAGTGAAAAAGACAAATTCTTGCCGAATCAGCATGAAGTGGGTCAGATATGAACTACAAGTACATGATCCGATGCCCATGTTTTTTTACAAAAATCATTTTTAGGTTCACAATATGCTATTTTAGCAAATATCCAATGCAAGTTTAGCGAGGCTCGGCCCCGAGCTAAGAATCTTCATGCCCGTCGTTCGACAAAGTTTGACGATAGTTTAAAACAGGCATAAAAATTCAAAAACGATCAAAACAATGAGAAACCTTCATGTGGTGTCATATTATGTGACATAGTTAGAAGAAAAAATATCAAACTTGGTATATTGATTATGTCTCAAAAAAACTTCACAAAATGACCTATCTCATTCGAGGTTTCTTGGCTTTCAGGTCAAATGACCAATGTTATGCCTAGAATTAAGGCATAGTTTGTGATAATGTGTCCATATTGTGCATACTTGTGCATCATGGGATGGCGAACAATGTTGCAGGAGGAAGTTTTCCTTTTCGTCGCCCCAAAAAGCCATTTTTCATTTTCCAAGCACATAAAACGACGGTTTTGTGAAGCAACCACCAAATGGCTAATTCAAAATGATATCACCACATTTTACAAAAAATAGTAGACCACCTTATATGAACAATGTCCCAACAGGGGATCCGAAACCTTTATGTCCACCTCTGATAAAAAAGATAAATTTCTGCCGAATCGATAGGAAGTGGGTGAGATATGAACTACAGGTATATGATCCGATGCTCATGTTTTTTTATAAAAATCATTTTTAGGTTCACAATATGGGTGATCAGCCGAAAAATTTGACTAAGACTACAATTTAGTTAAATATTAAGTGTAATTAGGGTTAAAAATGTTTAAAGTGAGAGATTAACGAGTCAAACAATTCAAAGATTCAAAAATTGAGATTTTTTTTTAAAAAATATATATATATTTTAAATGTTTTTGCAACCTGTCGACAAACTATGCCGACGACCTCTACGTGCTCCGTCGAAGAAGGCCTTTGTCGAGGAGGCTATGCCGAGGGCATTTTAGCTTATGCCGACGACTTTTTATCCTCGGCATTTTGGCCTACGCCGACGATTTTTTGACCATGATAGACCATCGATGTTCATGCATGGACAATCGACCGATGGAATGCTGCTATAGGGTTAACTAACGCAAGTGCATAATTTCGGTATGTTGATGTTTTACAAACGTTTGCGGTCTGCAGTTGCACTTGAAAGGCTTATGTCGATGGCTATCATTTTTGTTTTTGTTTAGCTAAACAGAAAGGCGTGAAGCAAAATCTCCTGTTAGGTGGTTACCCTCCCAAGAAGGATTTTTAACTGAAAAATAGGAAGCTCCCGCGACGCTCCCCCGTGGGCGTCGGGGGAGGTAACCCTAGCCGCCGCCTCCGGTCTCCTTCCTTCCCCCTCCTCCCCTCGCCGCCGCCGGTGGGCGCGGCCGGGCAAAGCCCGTGCTGCGTAGGCGGCGGCGGGGTCCTCCCTCCTTCCCTCGCGTGGATCCCAGGCCGGCGCGGGGCGGTCTTCCACGGCGAGGATCTGGTCTTGCAAGGTCTCCGGCGGCGGGGACGTGCGTGGCTGGCCACGGCGGAGCCTGGGGAGGCGGTGTGCGGCGGCGGTGCTGCGGGGGCCAGGGCCCCTCCTCGTGGCTGCTCCTAGATCTTCTCTGGGTCCTGGTCATGGGGGGTGGTGGGGCGACAGGCGGAGACCATGGAGGGCGTCGGCTGGCGGCAGGGACAGTGGTCCGCCAGTTGCAGTGGCGACCCAGACGGCCTTGACAGCGGGGCACTGGCCCAATCTGGGCCTGATGCGGGCCCGATTTGGGTCAGGAGGGCTTTGGGCCAGGCCTTGGTCTGGCCCCTACCCAGGTGCGGAGCAGCAGGAGCGGCCTGACCCAGGCTAGGCGGGCCTAGGTAGGTTGCGGATGCTGTCTTGCTTGACCCGCTGCCCGGCCCGTGTGGACTGGATCCAAGCCAGGTGGGCTTGGACTTGGTGCTAAAGTCCTCTGTCCGCTCAGGCGAGCCCGAGGTGGACAATCCCCGGCCTAATCCGGAGGGCTCTGGCCTCTTCCCACTCGCGGGCCATTTCTTGGTGGCCTGCGGTGGTGCTCCTCAGACCGGCGGCGGTCCGGTAGGCCCGGGTGACCACGGTGGTGATGGCGTTGCTGTTTGGCGGCGGGGATCTGCGGTGGCGGCGGATTCACTGGTGGACGGAAGAGTAGAGACTAGTGCTAGGGTTGGCGGCGATGGTGACACCCTTGCTGCAGTGTGGTGGCGGGGCTTCACGAGTCCTTTTTGGGCTCGGCCGGGCCAGTGAGGGCCTGGTTTGCCCTTGCCGCTACATCCGGTCGGCTATCGTCCTCCGGCGGTGGAGGTAGTTCCCTCCCGCGTGTTGCTGTACCGCCAACTCTCGCCGAAGTTTCTTCTTTTCGGTTGTATCAGCCTCACATAGTGGGTCATGGTGAGGCGAGGGGGGTGACTGCTAGACCGTAGTGGCGTGTGCTGGTGGACGACGAGCTTGGTGGAGCAATTTGAAGCGTCCGGGAGTGTGGTTTTTTTGAGGGGTCGGGAGAAATCCTTGTCGTCTAGACACCGACGTGACGGCGCCTGCGGGTGTCGCCATCCTTCCTGGAGGGCGTCGGGTGTATCTCTTCCCTACACCCCGTAGCGTATCGGGGAAAACCCTAGGACCTGTCCGGACAGCAGCGTCGTGGTCGTCGCTTTCCTTCTTGAAGGTGCTGCTTGGTACGCGATGCTTCGAAGCGCTAGTAGTGTGGTGGGAATTCTTCGGAGGGCGCAGCGGTTGTGGGTCATCCTTGTTTTCGTCGAGCCATTGTCGTCGGCTTTGTTTTCTTTTCTTGTTCTTTTTATTTTTCTCTGTTTCTTTCTTTGGGCGTTGTGCTGTCTGGCCCAGCAGCGGTCTTAAACGTGGTTGCTATATTTATATAGCTGGGCGTATGCCTGTTTCGAGGAAATCTCCTGTTAGGTAAGAAATGACATTCTAAGTTCCAAAGAGTCGAGAGAAACCATCCGTGTGCATTCCACACCATCTGGGAGCGACGAAAACAGTTATATTGACGAGAGAACATACATGTACATAGACGGCGACATATAGCCTTGTCAAGTTTACAAGGGGGAACGAGTAAAAGCGTGACACATGCACTCAGCAGGTGCCTACCGGAGCAGGTGTCGCATTTTACCGCGAACGAACCAAACCCCTATTATTGAATCAATCACGCACACACACGACACAAGCTAGCTGACCAGCACACACATGACGATTAGATTGGTATTGCCCTGGTGACGCGCGGGTAGACGACCCTGGCCGGGTGGCCCATGATGCGGCGGCCCTTGTGGTGGCGGAACAGGTACACCACCGCGCCCAGCGGCCACTCCACGACGCCGGTGGCGACGAACGCCACGAACCCCAGCGTCGGGCCGAGCACCTTGCACCGGCACGGGTTGCTCCTCGTCCCGCACTGCACGCACGCCGGCACGAACGGCATGGCTGCTAGCTGCTAGCTGCACTGAAGACTCCTCTTGTCGATCGAACGATCTCCTCTGTTTGTCTTGGTGGATGATGAATTGCCAGGCGTGTTTGTAGCTGTTTGTGATTCGAGGCATCATGGCGTCAGTGCATATATAGAGGCTTTGCGTCGGGGACGCGTGGCGCGAAGGGGAGTACGTGGGGCGCTAGTAAACCTGTTCTGCTGAGGCTTTGCAACAGACAGGTGATGACTAGGCCCAACGGTGGACTGCCGCGTTGCAAGGCAGAAGCGCAGCACAAATCATGAGCTCACACGTGTGCCATGTTCGTTTCTTGGAGTTCTCTCGAACCTCCTCACGTAATGGATTCCTCTGGGAAGAAAGCTTTAAACTATTGCACCCTACTCCTGTGCCGAACGTGCACACGCAGCTTTACCAGTGTGTGCACCACGGCTCACGCCGGCCGCGTCAACCTTCCATATCTTTCCTCAATGACACGTCACGTGCTACGTTTATCTATTATTCGTACTTGAGCTCGTTCTCCATTTTTTTTTCAAAATAGAAGATTCAATGAATCTCAGCATTTTTTTTATTATTTTACTAGTGTGTTGCTACAAGATGATCGGTTTTCTTTGTCTAACTTTTATGCACGACAAGTTCTACTACGCTCGCGTAGCCTCATCACCCTCCACCTTCCACCAGCGCATGGCTCCATCCCCGCTTCTACTCGTCAACGCCACCTTACTCTCCCCTTTATCGAACTCACCGATCGCCACCTAGCTTGGGACCCACACCTACGCTTTCCTACCTTAGGGAACCAGTGTATTCGCCCACGCCGCCACCCTTCTTCGTTCCTAGGAGGCCACCTCCTATGCACCACCCTGGATCGTTTTGTATCAGGGTCGCTTATAGCCCGATCCGTTGCTTGAAGGAAATAGGGACGCGCGCCGGCCAGCAATGGTAAGAGAGAGGTAGCGGGTTGGGATGTCCCTCGGAATGTGGGTCCTCGGAGCGAAAAACCGAATAGTGCCCTAAGAATCTAAGATGGATCACATGAAAACTGAAAGTATAGTGTCAAAAACTGAACAGATAACCAAACAAGTCGGCATCTCGGTTCATCGGTCTGAACACTGGTTCGGCAGATTCAGCTATTGGGTGCTAACTTATCTTGCAATAGTATTTCGTCATGTATTCTCCACATAAGGTTTAACCAAGTAATGAATCTAGGACTTGGTATTTATTTAACATAAACTCACATAATTTGCAAAAATTCTTCTCTGAAAATAATATGCCAAGAAATATACTTATGGCAAAATCAGTAGCGGTACCCAACAATTTTACTAGCATCAGAACAACTACACTCACAGGTAACATGACTTTCTTTCCCTTTCCTCTGCTCTCCCCCACCGCCCTCCCTTGAGAGTCTATAAGGTTCTCCCGGCTCGCTCCCCTCTCCTCTCTGACGGTGTCGCCGGCGTGGGCGAGGATGCATGGCCTTGGCTGAGAAGTAGTAGTAGGACTAGTATGAGTTTACCCCTAGTGGAGTCTGGTGCCCTGCCGTGTCTGAGCTTGTCCTGGGTGCTCCTGAGCGGTGCCTGAGGCGTTAGCCTTGTCCTCCTCTTGCTTCAAGTGCTCCGGTGGCTGGAGATCGAAGCGGCTGGAGGTCCCAAAGCTACTGCTCTCCCAAATAAGATCGTTTTGTGGTCAGATCCGTGGGATTTGGCCTCTCCTTTTTATGCCTCTGCAGATCTTCGTGGTGGATAAGGTGGAGTGGTGAAGAGGAGATCGACACTGCAATCTGGAGCTCATCATCGACGACGCATCGTCGTCCTTGGGTCGCTATTCCGTTGATTCAGTTAGCCGAAGGGAAGCTGCTCCGAGCTCTGGCGCTGCTTTGCTGGCGTCATCTCTACATCAACCTCCTGGCTGGCATGCCTACAAGGAGGTCCTCTTGCAGCTTTAGCGCGGTGCTCCTCGTCGATTCCATCCCAAGTGGTACAGTCCCCGGTGATGGAGAAGATGGCCGCGTTTCGATGCTAAGATCCGATCTTGGTGGAGAAGGACCTGATGCCATTTTTCTTTTCAGATCTAGGGTTCTGTATGTATTTTCAGAGGACTTGACTGTATTTTTTCTTTTCTTTGATGTCCTCTGTTTAATCTATATCCCCATCGACGAATATTAATGCAGTGTCTCTTGGTCCTTCGGGGCCTTTCCTTGTAAAAAAACACTGACATGTAACTAACACAAATATATCTAGCATCTCCTTCAAACCTTGATAGTTTACCAAATCATCATTAGTAGAAACGGCATAAGAAGAGTATATAGCATAAAACCACCATTTGGATGTTCAAATTTACCAAATGCCACCACTTAACGTTTTCGGCACAAAATGCCATCACATTGATGACAAAAAACTGCCAATTTATGGTCAAATATATTGAAATCCGGTCGGTTTTTGTCCAAAAACGTAAAGTAGTGGTATTCGGTAAATTTGAACATCAAAATTGTGGTTTTATGCTATATACTCGCATAAGAACGATGCACATGTTGTTGCCAAGCAGAGATGGCATTTGTAGTATCATACCTTGAAGGAGGTGCGGCGCTCATGGATTAAAAACAACAAGACCATGAACACAACATCAAAACAGCTGAGTCGTCACAATTTAGAACATGTCTGTTAGTTATCGTTCATGGTTGAACCTGTCGAACTGCAGCTGGACCTCAATGGCAAGCTAGGGGTGAGAGCTTTCCGCTGAAGACCATCTCGTCCAGCGTCGCAGTGAGGTTCTTGCCGATGGTGGTTTGCCAGTAGATCTCCAAGGCCGACATCCCTCCCTGATCCCCCTTTTCCTGCGACGACAGCTCACCATCGACAATATCAAATATCATAACAGGACATACAAGTTTCAGAAACACCTCACGCTGTAATTAATCGTTAATTTTCATCAATATTTGTCCACTCGCGCCAAAAATTAGATAACCAATAGAGATTCGTCAACATTCAGAACAATATAGACAGAATCAGTAAGAAAACCCGACCCTGGTATTTCGCCTTTCGCCTGTATTTCTCAACTCGTCCAACAACTAGAAAACCAATTTACGTTTATTCATCAAGCAAGCAAACCCAGCTCTGCTCCATTGCTGAAAACTAACAGCGCACAAACGAATCGAAATAGCATCAGAAACAAATTAAACTTCATCCTTGGATATAGACCTGATTTTAGATCAAGAATCCAAGCAAGTGACCAAGATCTCCTAGTCCAGACCGAGCACTCATGAGTTCGTGGACACTGGTAGGCTGCAGGATCAGCGGTCCGGCGATCCCCGTCCCTTTGCTGGATGCGCCCCTGTCTGAAGATCAAGCTCCGCCACCACCCTCTTCTTCACGGGTAAACGCCGCTAAGACTGACCCCATCCCCAACCTTCACTGGTGCCGAGAACGCTGTTCGTCACTCCCATCCTCGCCCCGCTTGAGTTCTCCTCACCGCAAAAAAAGACCTCGTCCCCCCCGGCCATGGAGCCTCATGCCCGACAGCGTGACGGCCGACGTTGCTTGGCCCAGGCGCGCAGGGGAGGAGCTGAGGAGCATCACGGGTACATGCCAAATCTAAACTTCTTCACTTGGCGGTGGCAGTGCACCTTAAATTATCTGAATTGTTACGGGCAAAATCGTCTAAAACAAGGCAGACGGAAGGCTGACGACAAACGTCACCAATCTTTTTATAATAGTATAAATAAGCAAAATGTCCGTACGTTATCACGGTCTCTTAATTACCCATGTAAATGTTATTATTTGCATAATATTTCAAAGTATATAAACATGAATCAGTTTTTGTTACATGTCTGATTTTTTTTTGAAAAATGGTATCCTTTTTATTTTTACCATATTTTTGCCTTCTTTTTACACTGAAATCTTAAAAGACAACATTTTAAAAAAGTAAACCTCGGTCCAATCAGGCCCAACCATGCCGGCCCAGCTAGGAACCCAAAAGCCACATCGCACCACCAGGCACGCCGGCAAATCCTATACACCGCGCGCTCACAGTGGTGCGAGTTGGTCGTGCCGCATACCCCTAGGACATCTGAGCATAGCTTTAGGGCTGTCGTATTCTCAACTAGCTAGGGGTGGCTGAGGGCCGCGCGATCGTAACAGATCGGTACGTGAGAAACCCTAGCAGCACCGTCTCCATTTCCGTCTTTTTCATAGATCGGTTCCCCCTCCTTCGGTAGGCCTCGCCGGTGGCGGGAGGAGTGAGGAACCCGATCTATGCGTAGAGTTTTTAATAAAAGTAGTTCTTTCAGTATATTAGGTTAGGGTTTTGGTCGTCGTCTTTTTTTGGTTTCCGCCTCAATTGAGATGACATCGTCTACAATAAGTGATCTACTGTCCTTCGTTCGACGATGAGTTCTTCTTCCTGACGTCAATGGTGGTGCTGGAAGATTACAAGTTTTTAGGTATGGGCCTTCAGATCTTGCTTCACCAGATTGATTTTGGATCTTTTCTCATGGTTGCCGCGAGGAGGTTTATCCTTAATATTTGTCCCGGCTGCTACGTCCTTGACAATGGTGATTCGTACCCTCGACTCTCCAGCGATGTGGACCAGGCTGTTCGGTTACTTTTCCCTGGCATACTGGTGTTGGTACTCTTGCCGATGGTGATTGACTACTTCAATGGCTGCGCGCGTGCACGTAGCCTTGGCATTGCGGCTCAAATTAAAATTATGGAAGAACCTTCGTCGGTATTGTCAGGTCTATGGTCTGGTTTTATTCGGCTGCCTTCGGAAGATTACAAGATTGTGTCATGGAAAAAGAAAGAGTTTGAAGACCTCAAAGATTTGCTTGTTTCTTTTAGAGTTTATTTTATAATCGTTGGAGTCAGTTTATGTATCTCTATCATGTACTATTTGTTTTTATGAATATATGTGGTATTGATTGTAAAAAAAAAAGACATCTGAGCCTAGCCCATGCTTCGCCGTTTTTGTTTTTGCAGGTTCTATTTTTTTTTCTATTTGTACATAGTTTTCCTTTCATGTGATGTGATGTTTTTGATTTTTTTTTGACGTTGCTACATATCACAGTCTGAGAATGTTAGAATCTGGCGAACGTCCTAGTCCAGCAATTGCATGCATGGCACTAAAGGACAAGATTTCTAGTTAGTTAATTTAATTCAAAAACGAAACTTCAAAATATTTTCTAGGTCAAACCGTTTATTCGAATTAAGATCTGTTTTTACTGTTAGGTTAGTCGTGACGAGATCTTTAAAACTAGATCCTATGTTAGTATGTTTTAATAACTTTTTTTGGACCAAAAGTTATCCATCCATAACACGTAAGTTATCCGGATTTTATCATATAAGTTATCCACTCAATAACATATAATTTATCTATCACTATAAAATTTACCCATAAATCACATGCTCAGGATGGGAAACTTTTTTGTTTAGCCACAAGTTATCCATCAGTAACACGAGAGTTATCTAGGATTTAGCATGTAAGTTATCCATTAAATAACATGTAAGTTATTCATCACTATAAAATTTTATCCACAGATAGAATATAAAAAGTTATTCTAACGGTTCGGCTTCGTCGCCAGTTACCACTCTCACAGCATACGAGGTACTCAACCTCGAAAGACTAACGTGTCAAACATCAAACATATTTTTTTAAAAAAACTAAATCTAATCTTATTTTGCATAGGATATAAATAAATGTGGTCTTATGCTCATCCACCATGCAACCAGTAATCTAGCGAATCGACTTTGTCTTCCATCACCGGTACCGTGAAATACGTGTGACAAAGCCTCGAAAGATGTTAGGTTACCGAGCATTAATCGCGTCGATGCTAACACATTAATGACAATAAAGTCTCAGTGCCCTAATAACTAGGTTATGATGTTTCAATTAAACTTCCTCAATACGTATGCGAGAACACCTCTACCAACATTTTTATATGGTGGATAAATTATGTGTTAGTGGGTTGATAACTTACATATTATGACATGGATAACTCATGTATTTAGGATGGATAACTTTTTGCTCCAATTTTTTTTCTCGAAACGTCATTAACATGGGATCTAGTTTTGAAGATCTCGTCGCGACTAGTTTAACGGTGAAAACGGATCTTAAATTGGACAAATCGTTTTCTCTACAAGACATTTTAAATTTTTAGTTTGATTCTAAACTAACTGACCGCATGTGTTCACACTTCCGGTCAAGTTTGGACAAATAGCAACCGGTCTAAGAATAGATTTTTCTTTTTTTAATCCACATCAGCATCTTTATACAGTCACGAGGTCAAGCTAGGATGTAAAATAGCATCAGTGGATAAATCTTCCTTTTTACATTATGAAAAGCAAATACCTACCGCATCAGTTTTGACATGTACAGGAAACTTGTCGTTCTTCTCTACAAAACCAACCCTGAATCCAACTTCTCAATCTGAACCACGATGCTCCCATGCTTTCCGGCCCGGTAAATTAAATAAAAATAACCTAAAGCCATAAGAAATTCAAAGATTAATCCTATTCGAAAAAAAATCAAACTGGATAACCTTTTTCTGCCACTCCCGCCCGCGAGGCGCCGCAGCCACCTGTGCAGCGCCAGCTAGGTTGGCGCCACACGCCTGCCACGCTGTCCGGTTGGGACCCGCACAACTGCCACGCTGGCACCTACATGCAGCGCCGCCGGGCCTGGTGTCACATGCATGCCTGCTGCGCCTCTCGACACGGCGCTACACGCCTTGCCATGTTGGCTCCGCGGGACCCAACACCTTAAGTGCGGCGCCAGTCGGGGAGGCGCCGCACCCACCTGTGCCGCGCCATGGTGGCTGGCGCCGCACACCTGGAGCCCTTAAGGCGGCGCTGGGTCGGCCCAGCCCAACCCTCTTCTCCATTTCCTTCCTTTCCTCACCACTCACCACTTAGAACGGCGGCAACTGCGGCTAGGGCTCACTCTTCCCCAATCTCCACTCAAAACCCCAAGATTTGAAGAAAAACTTAGGGGATTTCTTCCCCAATCGCCTCACCAAGGTATTCTCCTCTTCGCCCTTCAATTTCATCCGCAAATTTTAAGTTATTTGTACTTAGATTGAGAAATTTCTCCAAATGCTAGGCCACCAATTGGATATGTAAATTTGTATGGAGCAATGGGGTGTTTGGTTAATATATAGAGTTAGGATTGGTATATTAAACCTTCATGTATATAGATAAGATTGTTAGGGTTAGGGTTAGAGTTAGGGTTAGGATATGGTTGTATGATCTTGTTATTAGTGTAAATTTCGGCATAGATACTTATTGAATTTATGTACCATTATGTTCTTATATTTATTTTAGGGATAGCTAGAATTGTCCATGTTCATCATATGGACAAGGAAGCTTTCTTGAGAGGCAATATTGAGCCAGACCCGGAAGATATTGACTTGGTGTTTGATCGTAGTCCAAACTATGCGGAGGTGTTGCAACAAGTTCGGGTGGATTTGAATTGGATGGATCCTAGTGATGTTGTTGAGTTGGAGGGTAGGCACAATGTGGGATTTGGGATGCACAACCGTTGGAAGACAATGCGTATCAGCTCGGAGCAACGTTGGTTTGCATACAAGGAAGTGGTGGCCGAATCACAAGACAAAGCTCTTGAGTTATTTGCCACAAAAAAGGTTGATGGTAATATGCAAAGGAGTATCATATCGGTTGCCTCCCCATATGAATCTCGGAGTCCTCCATCCATGAACCAAGAGGAATTGACTGAGCCTCCTTTGACGCAGCAAGATGAATTGAGGACATCTCTGAGCCCCATTTTAAAGAATCAAGATGAAGCATTGGAAGAGGAGAATGATGAGTATGAGGATAGTGAGAGGGAGGTTGAGCTCTGTGACAATACTATTGGAAATTTAGACTTATATCATACACAAGAGAACATGGATCATGACATCCCGTTTTCTTGAATGTATGTATCCGACTCGGATGAGGATGGTCCCGCTGAAGAAGTTGATGAGGAGGGGTTCACTAAGGATGAGGCCGAAGTGCATGAGAAGGTATTGGGCAGGGATCATCGGGTACCCTTGTTTCGTGATCTTAGTCTAGCGGATGAAGCCACGGTTGATGGCGGCAAGGGTGTAGTGCTTGGACTAAGGCCAACTTCCTATCGGGATGTTAGTCATGAGAAGAATGGGATTTCAAAAGGACAGAGGTTTGCCACATTGTTGGAACTTAAGCAATGGATCAAGGACTTATCTATTAGGTATCATCGTCCTTTCACTGTGGTTCACTCGGACGTGAAGAAGCGTTACACGGTTAAATGCGAAGATGATGGTTGTCCTTGGATAGTGCGGGCAAGACCATACAAGGGGGGCCTGATTGGCGCATTTCAAGTTGTGTGTCAATGCACATGTGCCATGGAAAAGGATGGATGGCAAAGATGTGAAGCACGAGCACCGACAACTGACCTCTCAGTTCCTCGCCTTTAGGCTTTCAAACCAAATTTCTTCACTTCCGACAATGACCATCAAGATGGTCATGGAGTTCGTGGAAGCAATCTTTCACTATGAGGTGAAGTATGGGAAGGCATGGAAGATGAAGCAAGCCGCATTCAGGATGTTGTACGGTGGTTGGGAAGAATCATACAACCGAATCCCTAGGTTGTTGTTAGCAATGGACGATGCTAACCTGGGCATGGTTCATGTGGTTGAGCCATATGGAAACGAAACGATGGTTCGTAATGAAAGAAATGTTTGAATATTTGGGCGTGCTTTTTGGGCATTCAAGCAATGTGTGAGGGGCTTCGAACATTGTAGGTCGGTAATCTCCATGGATGGCACCTTCTTGACTGGGCAGTTTCGTGGCACTCTCTTGATTGCAATAGCAAATGATGCAAACAACTGGTTGCTTCCCTTGGCTTTTGCTTTGGTAGAGGCGGAGAACAATGTTAATTGGGAGTGGTTCTTCCGTCTTTTGAGAACGAAGGTTTTACCTCTTGATAGGGAAATATGTGTCATCTCGGATCGCCATCAAGGAATTCTCAACGCGGTGACGATTGACATTCCCGGGCATCTTCCTTTACACCACCGATGGTGCATGAGACATTTTTGTTCCAACTTCTATAGGGCATGTAAGAGCAAGGAGTTGGCTAATGATCTTCAAGATTGTTGTCTTGCTTTCACGGACCGACGTTTCACAAATCTATATCTCAGATTGTGGAACAACAAAAAACTCAATTCCAAGGGTCAAGAGTTTCTCAATAAGCACACTGAGCTCTGTGACAAGTGGGCACAGGCTTATGATGAGGATGGCCGGAGGTACGGTCAAATGACAAGCAACATGGCAGAGGCCTTCAACAAGGTTCTTAAAGGTGTCCGTGCATTGCCCATCACAGCAATAGTTCGATACACATTTGACAAGTTAAATGGGTATTTTTTGAACTACTCACTTGAAACCGATAAGCAAATTGTGGGACAAAACAAGAAGGAGTACAAGTATGAGTTCCCACCTAGGGTTGACGATTGGAGGACATTTCAGTCAAGGAAAGCGGACTCCCAAGTTGCCATGGTTTTTGATAACGACGAGCTCATTTACCAGGTGGTCGAGCCTAGAGGAACCACTTCGGATGGTGTCCAACACGGAGGCCGAGCCTTTAAGGTCTCTCTAAGGGATTGTGATTGCACATGCGGAAGGCCGTTGTTGCTCCATCTAGCTTGTTCTCACTTGCTATGTGCGTCTCGAAAACTCCATGTGGATTATAATCACGAGCACACCGTTAGAGAGTCCGAGTTCTCTATCATGAAGACAACAGATACATGGGCTCCTAGATTTCATCCATACCTTGACCAATCACAATGGCCGGAGTACCATGGACTCCAACTATGGCCCTATCCGGAATGGAAGGTTGTTAAACGTGGTAGACGCAATACAAAGCGTTTTAGAAGTGTCATGGATGGATGGGGACGTGTTGGTGCGCGGGAATCAGGAAACGACCAATTTCAAGAACCTCGTGAGAGATCTCGTTGTGGGAACTGTAGTGGTGAAGGACACAATGCACGGAGTTGTGCAACACAAGGGAAGAGGGCAAAGGGAAATGAAGCAAGCAAAAGTGGTCCAAGCCAACAAAGAAGTAGCCAACAAATTCCAAGCCAACAAATTCTAAGCCAACAAATTCCTAGCCAACCAAGAAGTAGCCAACAAATTCCTAGCCAACCAAGAAGTAGCCAACAAATTCCAATCCAACCAAGAACTAGCCAACAGGTACCAAGCCAACCAAGAACTAGCCAACAAGTACCAAGCCAACCAAGAACTAGCCAACAAGTCCCAAGCCAACCAAGAACTAGCCAACAAGTCCCTAGACAACAAGCTCCTAGATAACAAAGAGGTCGATCACTTGGGCTTAGAAGAGGAAGAGGGTGTGGCGGTTTTAACCCGGCTAGTATGTTAGGTTACTTGGCAGGACCAAATCCTTATGTTAATAGGTACGGATGAAATATTCATACTTGCATGCTTATGTTACTATCTACTATGCTTATTTCATTGAATCAATTATTGTTTGAAGGGTTTCGCAGCATAGTAAATCAAAAAAATCTACGGATGCGAACGGGAAAGCCAAGATCTAATCTAGGAGATGCATTCAACGAGAGGGATAGATGAGATCTTCATACCCTTGTGAAGGGGTTCATAGCATGGAAAACAAAAAATTTCTATCGCATACAAACAAACAAGCCAAGATCTATCTACTAGATTGTAGCAACGAGTCGATGGAATAACTCACCCTCGAAGATTCCAAAGTGTTTAACGAGGCGATTCTCGTGGGTGATGTAGTCGTACTCGCCGATCTCAAGATCGTGTAGGCGATCCTTAGGCGGCTGCGTTTGGCAGTGCTTCATGGTCATCATCGCTGAAATTTTCGATGAAGACCTTCCTCTCCTTGTTCCAGCAGGCAGCGGAGGTTGTAGCACTCTCCTCGTGATTCCGGCTGACGGCGTGGTACCGAGGAAGTAGAGGGAGATCTCGCAGGCTTCGCCTTAAGCCGGGCAGTATGGTGGACTATGAGAGAGGCCTCGGTGATCTAGGGTTTAGACACACCAAGGAGAGGGCTAGGCGGCTAGGGCTTGGGAAGCCCCAACTCGTGACTAGGGTTTGCCCTAGGCGGCGCGGGGAGGCAGGAGGCTGAGGCTAGGGTTTTGGGTGGTGGAGGTGTAGTGCAGAGGCAGCCTGCCTCCTTTTATAGGTGGAGGGCGCCGGCCAAGGGGGAGGGAGTCCTCCCCCAACTCGTCCTCCAAGGCCGGCGGTGGAGGGAGAGGAACTCCTCCCCAAGTAGGTTTCCTACTCTCCCTCCACCAAGCAAACTTGCCGTTTGACTTTTCAAATTGGCGTTTGACTTTTTCAAACTAGGATTTGATTTATCCCTTTATTTTGCTCAGCGATGACACCTAGTACATGATGCAACCATTCCAACTTGTTATGACACATTCATGTACCCTTCCCTCCAGTGCGGACCTTCCAGAACCTTCTAGAACATTCTCGATGAAAACACCGGAACCATTCTCCAACCCCGAAACAGGACTTTCCTTATATGAATCTTATTCTCCGGACCATTCCGGATCTCCTCGTGATATCCCGGATACCATTCGAGCCTCCGAACAACATTCGGTCTCTTACTCATCATTCCATAACTACTCAATAACATCGAATCCTTAAGTGTGTCTCCCTACGGTTCGTGAATTATGCGGACATGATCGAGACACTTCTCCGAACAATAACCAATAGAGGAATCTGGAAATTCATATGGCTCCCACATATTTCTACGATTACTTTGCGATCGAATGAACCACTTACATACGATACCAATTTCCCTTTGTCTCACGATAGTTTACTTATCCGAGGTTTTGATCGTCGGTATCTCTGCATACCTAGTTCAACCTCGTTACTGATAAGTACTCTTTTCTCGTTCCCGTGATATGTGATCCCTTGTGAGCCAGTCACATTCTTGCAAGCCAATTGGATGACATTCCACCGAGAGGGCCCAGAGTATATCTATCCGTCATATGGATGGACAAATCCCACTCTTGATCCATGTGTCTCAACCAATACTTTCCAAACACTCAATGCCACCTTTATAGCCACCCAGTTACGTGTGGTGTTTGATGTCATCAAAGAATCCTTCTGGTGATGGTGATATGCATGATCTCATGGTCGAAGGAATTAGGTTACTATGTATTAGAAAGCATATAGCAATTGAACTATTAAAATGACTTGATCTTTATGCTACTCTTATCTATAGGAGTATGTCCATCATACCATTCTCCTAACGATATGATCTTGTTGTTAATAACATCTCAATGTTCATGATATGGAAACCACAATCATTTATTAACCAACAAACTAGTATTATAAAGAGGCTTTACTAGGGACTCTAATTTAGTTTACAAATCACACAAGTATTAATGTTTACTTGTCAATACTGTTACAACATGAATGTAAACATTTATCATAAACACAAAGATATAATAATAACTATATTTATTATTGCCTCTAGGGTATATCTCCAACAGTCTCCCACTTGCACTAGAGTCAACTAATCTAGATTACATGGTAATATACCGAACACCCATGGCAGTTTGGTGTTGGTCATGTTTTGCCCTCGGGAGAGGTTTAGTCAACGGATCCGCCACATTCAGATCTGTGTGTACTTTGCAAATCTTTATGTCACCATCTTGGACATGTTCTCGAATAGCATGAAAACGTATCTTGATGTGCTTCAGCTTCTTGTGTGACCTTGGTTCTTGCGCATTGGCTATGGCGCCCATGTTATCATAGTAGATAGACATTGGGTCCAGCACACTTGGAACCACAGCGAGCTCTGTAATGAACTCCTTCATCCATATCGCTTCTCGTGAAGCCTCTAAAGCAGCTATGTATTCCGATTCAGTTGAAGATCTCGCCACAACGCTTTGCTTTGCACTCCTCCAGCTAACTGCTTCACCATTCAAAGTAAATACGTATCCAGATTGAGATTTAGAATCATCCGGATCGGTGTTCCAACTAGCATCGGTGTAACCATTAACAACGAGTTGTTCATCACCTCCATAAGAAAGAACCATTACTTAGTTCTTCTCAAGTACTTAAGGATGTTTTTGACCGCTGTCCAATGATCCACTCCTGGATCACTTTGATATCTGCTAGTCAAACTAACAGCATATGCAATGTCGGGTCTAGTACATAGCATGGCATACATTAGAGATCCTATGGCCGAGGCATATGAAGTCTTACTCATTCTTTCTCTATCTTCTGCCGTTGCTGGACTTTGAGTTTTACTCAAGGTCGTATTGGGCAACATGGGCAAGAACCCCTTCTTGCTATCCTCCATTCCAAACCTCTTTAGAACTTTGTCCAAATATGTACTTTGTAACAATGATATTAGGTGTGTCGATCTATCTCTATAAATCTTTATGCCTAATATGTAAGCTGCTTCGCCAAGATCTTTCATTGAAAAACTATTATTCAAATATTCCTTGACACTATTAAGAAGGTCTACATCATTCCCAATCAACAATATGTCATCTACATATAGTATTAAGAATGCTCTGAGCTCCACTCACTTTCTTGTAAATACAAGCTTCTCCATAAGTTTGTATAAAACCAAAACTTTTGATCACCTTATCAAAACATTGATTCCAACTTTGGGATGCTTGCTTCAATCCATATATGGACCGTTGAAGTTTGCTTACCTTGTTAGCATCTTTAGGATCGACAAAACCTTTGGGTTGCATCATATACAACTCTTCATCGATGTCTCCATTGAGGAACGTTGTTTTGACATCCATCTGCCATATCTCATAATCATAATATGCAGCGATTGCTAACAAAATCCTCACAGACTTTAGCTTTGCTACTGGTGATAAAGTCTCATCGTAGTCAAATCCTTGAATTTGTCGAAACCCTTTTGCGACAAGTCGAGCTTTATAGACAGTAACATTACCATCAGCATCTGTTTTCTTCTTGAAAATCCATTTGTTCTCGACAGCCTTCCGGCCATCCGGTAAGTCCACCAAAGTCCATACTTGGTTTTCGTACATGGATCCAATCTCGGATTTCATGGCTTCTTGCCATTTATTGGAATTTGGGCTCATCATCGCTTCCTCATATGTCGCAGGGTCATTGGTGTTGTCCACCAACATGACACTCATAACGGGATCATACCAATCGAGGTAATCGAGTTCTCGTTGACCTGCGAGGCTCTGTAGCAACTACAACCGAAGTTTCATGATCATCATCATTAGCTTCCTCTCTTATTGGTGCAGGCACCACAGGAACTACTTTCGGTGCTGCGCTACTCACAAGTTCGAGAGAAGGTTCGACAACCTCGTCGAGTTCTACTTTCCTTCCAGTCACTTCTTTCGAGAGAAATTCCTTCTCTAGAAAGGATCCATTCTTGGCAACGAAGATTTTGCCTTTGGATCTATGATAAAAGGTATACCCAATAGTTTCCTTCGGGTATCCTATGAAGACGCATTTTTCCGCTTTGGGTTCAAGCTTGTCCGGCTGTAACTTCTTTACATAGGCTTCGCAACCCCAAACTTTAAGGAACGACAATTTAGGTTTCTTCCCAAACCATAATTCATACGGTGTCATTTCAACGGATTTAGATGGTGCCCTATTTAAAGTGAATGTGGTTGTTTCTAATGCATAACCCCAAAATGATAGCGGTAAATCTGTAAGTGACATCATATAACGAACCATATCTAAGAGAGTTCGATTACGATGATCGGACACACCATTACGCTGTGGTGTTCCCATCAGTGTCAATTGTGAAAGTATTCCGCATTTCTTTAAATGCTCGCCAAACTCGTAACTTAGATATTCACCTCCACGATCAGAACGTAGAAATTTAATCTTCTTGTTACGTTGATTCTCTACCTCACTTTGAAATTCCTTAAACTTCTCGAAAGTTTCGGACTTATGTTTCATGAAATAGATATACGCATATCTACTCAAGTCATCCGTGAAGGTAAGAACATAACGATAACCACCGCGCGATGCTACACTCATTGAACCACACACATCGGTATGTATGATTTCCAATAAGTCCGTAGCTCGCTCCATCATACCAGAAAATGGAGTCTTAGTCATTTTTCCCATCAGACATGCTTCGCATCTTTCAAGTGATTCAAAATCAAGTGATTCAAGAAGTCCATCGGAATGGAGTTCCTTCATACGCTTCACTCCAATGTGACCAAGACGACAGTGCCACATATAGGTCGAGTTATCGCTCGATTTCAAACGTTTAGCTTCAATGTTATTAATATGTGTATTTCCACTATCGAGATTCAATAAGAATAGACCATCTATCAAAGGTGCATGTGCATAAAACATATTACTCATATAAATCGAACAACCATTATTCTCGGACTTAAACATGTAACCATCTCGCAATAAACAAGATCCTGATATAATGTTCATGCTTAACGCAGGCACCAAATAACAATTATTTAAGTATAAAACTAATCCCGATGGTAGATGAAGAGGTAGCGTGCCGACCGCGATCACATCAACCTTTGATCCATTTCCTACGCGCATCGCCACCTCGTTCTTCGCTAGCTTCCGTTTATTCTGCAACACCTATTTCGAGTTACAAATATGAGCAACCGAACCAGTATCAAATACCCAGGCACTACTAAGAGTACTAGTGAGATACACATCAATAACATGTATATCGGATATACCTTTCTTCTTGATGTTGCCGTTCTTCAAATCCGCCAAGTACTTTGGGCAATTCCACTTCCAGTGACCTTCTCCTTGCAGTAAAAGCACTTAGTATCAGGCTTAGGTCCAGCCTTGGTCTTCTTCCTCGGTGCGGTAACTTTCTTACCACCCTTCTTGAAGTGTCACTTTTGCTTAGACTTGCCTTTCTTGAATTTGGTGGTCTTATTGACCATCAACACTTGGTGCTCTTTCTTGATCTCCACTTCTGCAGATTTTAACATAGAGAAGAGTTCTGGCAACTGCTTGTTCATGCTTTGCATATTGTAGTTCATCACAAAGTTCTTGTAACTTGGTGGTAGTGATTGGAGGACACTGTAAATCCCCAAAGCATTAGGAATCACTATACCCAAGCTTTGGAGTTTGTTTGCGTGCCCAAACATCTTAAGCACATGCTCACTGACGGAGCTGCCCTCTTCCATCTGGCAGTAAAAGAACTTTTCAGAAGCCTCATAGCTCTCAACTGCCGCGTGAGTCTCAAAAATCAATTTGAGTTCACGGACAATATCATGTGGGTCTGAATTCTCAAACCTTTTCTGAAGCTCCAATTCCAAACCATAAAAGATAGCACATTGAACTGTGGAGTACTGAGTCTTCCGAGCGAGGTAAACATTCTTTACTTCATCGGTAGCGATGGCTGCGGGTCACCAATGTGCATCCACACATAGGTCAAATTACCAGCATTGAGGACAATCCTCAAATTGCGGAACCAATCCGCGAAGTTGCTTCCATTGTTTTTCAACTTTTCTTTCTCTAGGAACGCATTAAAATTGATGGTAGGGGCCGCCATTGATCTACAACATATTTGCAATAGTTTAGATTAAGTTTATGACAAATTGAGTTCTAATTAATAGTTAAATTTGTAGGGGTTCGTAGCATGGAAAACAAAAATTTTCTATCGCATACAAACAAACAAGCCAAGATCTATCTACTAGATTGTAGCAACGAGCCGATGGAATAACTCACCCTCGAAGATTCCAAAGTGTTTAACGAGAGCAGATTCTCATGGGTGATGTAGTCGTACTCTTTCCGATCTCAAGATCGCGTAGACGATCCTTCCAGCGCCACGTTCCAGCAGCGCTCCTTGATCGGTCACCGTTCGATTTTCGACGAAGACCTTCCTCTCCTTGTTCCAAGGCGTGGAGGTTGTAGCACTCTCCTCGCGATTCGTGACCGGCACAACGGCGTGGTACAGGAAGTAGAGGAAATCATGAGGGCTTCGCCTTAAGCAGTGCGAGTATGGTGGAGCTTATGAGAGAGGCTATTAGTGGTCTAGTAATTAGACACACCAATTAGAAGGCTCTAAATCAATTAGAAGGCTCTAAACCGAAATAGCTCTAAACCGGGGTTTAGGTCTAGGGTTTAGTTTAGAGGATAGGAACTTGTGTGTGCTAGGAGGGGCAGCCCTGCCCCTCCCTTTATAGGTGGGAGGGCCGGCGGCCAAGGGGAGGAGTCCCTCCCCAAGTCGGCCTTGGGAGGCGCGCCGGCCAAGGGGACTCCTCCCCCAAGTCGGTTTCCTCTTCTCCTCCTCTTTCCACTTTCCAAAACGTGCCGTTTGACTTTCAAACTAGCCGTTTGACTTTTCAATTTAGGATTTAAATAAACCCTTTATTTTGGACAGCAAAGACACCTAGTACATGATGCAATCATTCCAATATGTAATGACACATTCATGCACCCTTCCCCCTTCCGGAGTGCCGGACATTCCGGGACCTTCTAGAATGTTCCCGATGAAAACACCGGAACCATTCCCCAACTCCGAAACGGGACTTTCCTTATATGAATCTTATTCTCCGGACCATTCCGGATCACCTCGTGATATCCCGGATCCCATCCGAGACCAACAACATTCGGTCTCTTTCATAATACCATAACTACTCAAACAACGTCAATCCTTAAGTGTGTCTCCCTACGGTTCGTGAATTATGCGACATGATCGAGACACTTCTCCTAATAACCAATAGAGGAATCTGGAAATTCATATGGCTCTACATATTTCTTTATTACTTTGCATCGAATGAACCACTTACATACGATACCAATTTCCCTTTGTCTCACGATATGTTACTTATCCGAGGTTATGATCGTCGGTATCTCGCATACCTAGTTCATCCTCATCGATAAGTACTCTTTTCTCGTTCCCGTGATATGTGATCCCTTGTGACCAAGTCACATGCTTGCAAGCTAATTGGATGACATTTCACCGAGAGGGCCCAGAGAATATCTATCCGTCATGTGGATGGACAAATCCCACTCTTGATCCATGTGTTTCAACCAATACTTTCCAACACTCAATGCCACCTTTATAGCCACCTGTTACGGTGTGGTGTTTGATGACATCAAAGCATCCATCCAGTAAAGGTGATATGCATGATCTCATGGTCGAAGGAATTAGGTTACTATGTATCAGAAAGCATATAGCAATTGAACTATTGAAATGACTTGATCTTTATGCTATGCTTATCTATAGGAGTATGTCCACCATATCATTCTCCTAACGATATGATCTTGTTGTTGATAACATCTCAATGTTCATGATAGGGAAACCACAATCATCAATCAACCAACAAGCTAGTGAAGTATAGAGGCCATACTAGGGACTTCAATTTAAGTTTACAATTCACACAAGTATTAATGTTTCCTTGTTAATACTATTATAGCATGAATGTAAACATTTATCATAAACACAAAGATATATAATAATAACTACATTTATTATTGCCTCTAGGGCATATCTCCAACAGTCTCCCACTTGCACTAGAGTCATCTAATCTAGATTACATGGTAATATACCAACACCCATGGCGCTTTGGTGTTGGTCATGTTTTGCCCTGGAGAGGTTTAGTCAACGGATCCGCCACATTCAGATCTGTGTGTACTTTGCAAATCTTTATATCCCCATCTTGGATATGTTCTCGAATAGCGTGAAAACGCAGCTTGATATGCTTCACTTCTTGTGTGACCTTGGTTCTTGCATTGGCTATGGCGCCCATGTTATCACAAGAGATAGACATTGGGTCCAGGACTAGGAACCACACCCAGCTCAGTAATGAACTCTTTCATCCATATCGCTTCTTGTGAAGCCTCAAGCAGCCATGTATTCCGATTCAGTTGAAGATCTCGCCACAACGCTTTGCTTTGCACCTCCAGCTAATCGCTGCACCATTCAAAATAAATACGTATCCAGATTGTGATTTAGAATCATCCGGATCGGTGTTCCAACTAGCATCGGTGTAACCATTAACAACGAGCTGTTCATCACCTCCATAATAAAGAACCATATCCTTAGTTCTTCTCAAGTACTTAAGGATGTTTTTGATCATTGTCCAATGATCCACTCGATCACTTTGATATCTGCTAGTTAAACTAACAAAGATATGCGATGTCGGGTCTAGTACATAGCATGGCATACATTAGAGATCCTATGGCTGATGCATAGGAGTCTTACTCATCCTTTCTCTATCTTCGCCGATGTCGGACTTTGAGTTTTACTCAAGGTCGATTAGCAACATGGGCAAGAACCCTTTCTTGCTATCTTCCATTCCAAACCTCTTTAGAACTTTGTCCAAATATGTACTTTGTGACAATGATATTTGGCGTTTCGATCTATCTCTATAAATCTTTATGCCTAATATGTAAGCTGCTTCGCCAAGATCCTTCATTGAAAAACTATTATTCAAATATTCCTTGACACTATTAAGAAGGTCTACATCATTCCCAATCAACAATATGTCATCCACATACAGTATTAAGAATGCTACAGAGCTCCCACTCACTTTCTTGTAAATACAAGCTTCTCCATAAGTTTGTATAAAACCAAAACTTTTGATTACCTTATCAAAACGTTGATTCCAACCGGATGCTTGCTTCAATCCATAGATGGACCGTTGAAGCTTGCATACCTTGTTAGCATCTTTAGGATCGACAAAACCTTTGGGTTGCATCATATACAACTCTTCATCGATGTCTCCATTGAGGAACGTTGTTTTGACATCCATCTGCCATATCTCATAATCATAATATGCAGCGATTGCTAACAAAATCCTCACAGACTTTAGCTTTGCTACTGGTGATAAAGTCTCATCGTAGTCAAATCCTTGAATTTGTCGAAACCCTTTTGCACAAGTCGAGCTTTATAGACAGAACATTACCATCAAGATCTGTTTTCTTCTTGAAAATCCATTTGTTCTCGACAGCCTTCCGTCCATCCGGTAAGTCCACCAAAGTCCATACTTGGTTTTCGTACATGGATCCAATCTCGGATTTCATGGCTTCTTGCCATTTATTGGAATCTGGGCTCATCATCGCTTCCTCATATGTCTCGGGGTCATCGGTGTTGTCCACCAACATGACATTCATAACGGAATCATACCAACTGGAGGGTACGATTTCTCGTTGACCTCGAGGCTCAGAGCAACTTCAACCGAAGTTTCATGATCACCATCATGAGCTTCCTCTCTTATTGGTGCAGGTACCACAGGAACTTCTTCCGGTGCTGCGCTACTCGCAATTTCGAGAGAAGGTTCGACAACCTCGTCGAGTTCTACTTTCCTTCCAGTCACTTCTTTCGAGAGAAATTCCTTCTCTAGAAAGGATCCATTCTTGGCAATGAAGATTTTGCCTTCGGATCTATGATAGAAGGTATACCCAATAGTTTCCTTCGGGTATCCTATGAAGACGCATTTTTCCGCTTTGGGTTCAAGCTTGTCCGGCTGTAACTTCTTTACATAGGCTTCGCATCCCCAAACTTTAAGGAACGACAATTTAGGTTTCTTCCCAAACCATAATTCATACGGTGTCGTTTCAACGGATTTAGACGGTGCCCTATTTAAAGTGAATGCGGCTGTTTCTAATGCATAACCCCAAAATGATAGTGGTAAATCTGTAAGTGACATCATAGAACGAACCATATCTAAGAGAGTTCGATTACGACGTTCAGACACACCATTCTGCTGTGGTGTTCCGGCGGTGTCAATCTGAAAGTATTCCACATTTCTTCAAATGCTCACCAAACTCGTAACTTAGATATTCACCTCCATGATCAGAACGTAGAAATTTAATCTTCTTGTTACGTTGATTCTCTACCTCACTTTGAAACTCCTTGAATTTGTCGAAAGTTTCGGACTTATGTTTCATGAAATAGATAGACCCATATCTACTCAAGTCATCCGTGAAGGTAAGAACATAACGATAACCACTGCGCGATGCTACACTCATTGGACCACACACATCGGTATGTATGATTTCCAATAAGTCTGTAGCTCGCTCCATTATACCAGAGAATGGAGTCTTAGTCATTTTACCCATCAGACATGCCTCGCATCTTTCAAGTGATTCAAAATCAAGTGATTCAAGAAGTCCATCGGAATGGAGTTTCTTCATACGCTTCACTCCAATGTGACCAAGACAGCGATTGCCACATATAGGTCGAATTATCGCTTGATTTCAAACGTTTAGCCTCAATGTTGTTGATATGTGTATTTCCACTATCGAGATTCAATATGAATAGACCATCTATCAAAGGTGCATGTGCATAAAACATATTACTCATATAAATCGAACAACCATTATTCTCGGATTTAAACAAGTAACCGTCTCAATAAACAAGATCACGATATAATGTTCATGCTTAACGGGCACCAAATAACAATTATTTAAGTATAAAACTAATCCCGATGGTAGATGAAGAGGTAGCGTGCCGACCGCGATCACATCAACCTTTGATCCGCTTCTCGCGCATCGTCACCTCGTTCTTCACTAGCTTCCGTTTATTCTGCAGCTCCTGTTTCGAGTTACAAATATGAGCAACCGAACCAGTATCAAATACCCAGGCACTACTACGAATACTAGTGAGATACACATCAATAACATGTATATCAGATATACCTTTCTTCTTTATGTTGCCGTTCTTCAAATCCGCCAAGTACTTTGGGCATATTCGCTTCCAGTGACCTTCTCCCTTGCAGTAAAAGCACTCAGTTTCAGGCTTAGGTCCAGCCTTGGTCTTCTTCGTCGGCGTGGTAACTTTCTTACCACCCTTCTTGAAGTGTCCCTTTTACTTAGACTTGCCTTTCTTGAATTTGGTGGTCTTATTGACCATCAACACTTGGTGCTCTTTCTTGATCTCCACTTCTGCAGATTTTAACATAGCAAATAGTTCGCAACTCTTTGTTCATGTTACGCATGTTGTAGTTCATCACAAAGTTCTTGTAACTTGGTGGTAGTGATTGGAGGATGCGGTAAACCCCCAAAGTATTAGGAATCACTATACCCAAGATTTGAAGTTTATTTGCGTGTACTGACATCTTAAGCACATGCTCACTGACGGAGATGTCCTCTTCCATCTTGCAGTTAAAGAACTTTTTAGAAGCTTCATAACTTTAAATTGCCGCATGAGTCTCAAAATTAATTTGAGATCCTCGACAATATCATATGGGTCTGACTCTTCAAACCTTTTCTGAAGCTCGATTCTAAACCATACAAGATAGCACCTTTGAACTATGGAGTATTGATTCTTCCGAGCAAGGTAAACATTCTTTACTTCATCGGTAGCATCAGCTGCAGGTGGGTCACCCAGCGGTGCATCCAGCACATAGGTCAAATTACCAACTGTGAGGACAATCCTCAAATTGCGGAACCAATCCGCGAAGTTGCTTCCATTGTTTTTCAACTTTTCTTTCTCTAGGAGCATTAAAATTGATGGTAGGGCTGCCATTGATCTACAACATATTTGCAATAGTTTAGACTAAGTTTATGACAAATTGAGTTCAAATTAATTAATGAAATTAAACTATGTGAACTCCCACTCAAAACAACATCCCTCACATTGTTTTAGTGATCACGAACCAAATCCACTACATCAACACCGATCATCACGAGAGTTGATATAGTTTCAATGGCGAACAATCATCATGTTCATCATATCTACTATATGATTCATGCTTTACCTTCGGCGATCCATGTTCCCGAGGCCATGTGCATACATGCTAGGCTCGTCAAGATCAAACCTTAGCTACCGCATAAGCAAATCTGGCTTGCTTACGTTGTATTCACCAGCGGAATCAAAGACACCCGATCATCACGTGGTGCTTGAGCGACAAGCTTTGGCAACGGTGCATACTAAGGGTGAACACTTTAGAACTTGAAATTTATGTGCATGAGGGATCATCTTATAATGCTACCGTTGCCTACTAAGCAATACAAGATGCATAAAGGATTAACATCACATGCAATTCATAATATGTGATATGATATGGCCTTTCTTCTTTGTGCTTCCGATCTCCATCTTCAAGCACGAACATGATCTCCATCATCACGGCATAGCATCAAGGTCAATGGCTTCTTCATGGTTGTCGCCCACCAGCTTCAACTATTACAACTATTTTGAATAGACACGCATGTCTTAACAGAAATTAAAGACAACCATATGGCTCTGCGGTTGCCAACTTACAATAAGGAACATTGCATACATCAAATATAATCACAATCATGGCCATATCACATCATCAGACACCCTCGCAAAACAAAGTTAGACGCTTCTACTTTCTTTGCATATTTTACGTGGTTTGGGGCTTTCAATAAGTGTCGTTCTAACTTACGAACAAGAACCACAACATTGATACTAGCATTGTTGATTACCCGTTGTAAATTGGATCTTTACTATGCTAGGAGAAAGCAGGCACCATAAAGCCACTTATGCAATACAAGTTGCATGTCAAGCGTGGAGCAAGTCTCATGAACGATGTCATGTAAGGTTAGCCGGGCCGCTTCATCCCAACATACCGCAAGATGCAAAGTACACAAAAGCAATCTACAATAAAAGCATCAACGCCCACAATGACCATTGTGTTCTATTCGTCTGCAGATCTACATATAGACACGGCTCGATACCCTTTGTAGGGGTTCGTAGCATGGAAAACAAAAATTTTCTATCGCATACAAACAAACAAGCCAAGATCTATCTACTAGATTGTAGCAACGAGCCGATGGAATAACTCACCCTCGAAGATTCCAAAGTGTTTAACGAGAGCAGATTCTCGTGGGTGATGTAGTCGTACTCTTTCCGATCTCAAGATCGCGTGAGCGATCCTTCCAGCCATCGTTCAGCAGCGCTCCCTTGATCGGTCACACGTTCGGTACTGACGAAGACCTTCCTCTCCCTTGTTCCAGAAAATGGAGGTTGTAGCACTCTCCTCGCGATTCCTAAGTGACCTGGCGTGGTACCGGAAGTAGAGGGGAAATCCCGCAGGGCTTCGCCTTAAGCCGGTGCGAGTATGGTGGAGCTTATGAGAGAGGCTATTAGTGGTCTAGTAATTAGACACACCAATTAGAAGGCTCTAAATCAATTAGAAGGCTCTAAACCGAAATAGCTCTAAACCGGGGTTTAGGTCTAGGGTTTAGTTTAGAGGATAGGAACTTGTGTGTGCTAGGAGGGGCAGCCCTGCCCCTCCCTTTATAGGTGGGAGGGCCGGCGGCCAAGGGGAGGAGTCCCTCCCCAAGTCGGCCTTGGGAGGCGCGCCGGCCAAGGGGACTCCTCCCCCAAGTCGGTTTCCTCTTCTCCTCCTCTTTCCACTTTCCAAAACTTGCCGTTTGACTTTCAAACTAGCCGTTTGACTTTTCAATTTAGGATTTAAATAAACCCTTTATTTTGGACAGCAAAGACACCTAGTACATGATGCAATCATTCCAATATGTAATGACACATTCATGCACCCTTCCCCTTCGAGTGCGGACATTAGGACCTTCTAGAATGTTCCCGATGAAAACACGGAACCATTCCCCAACTCCAAAACGGACTTTCCTTATATGAATCTTATTCTCCGGACCATTCGGATCACCTCGTGATATCCGGATCCCATCCGAGACTCAACAACATTCGGTCTCTTTCTCATAATACCATAACTACTCAAACAACGTCGAATCCTTAAGTGTGTCTCCCTACGGTTCGTGAATTATGCGGACATGATCGAGACACTTCTCCGAACAATAACCAATAGAGGAATCTGGAAATTCATATGGCTCCCACATATTTCTACGATTACTTTGCGATCGAATGAACCACTTACATACGATACCAATTTCCCTTTGTCTCACGATATGTTACTTATCCGAGGTTATGATCGTCGGTATCTCTGCATACCTAGTTCATCCTCGTTACTGATAAGTACTCTTTTCTCGTTCCCGTGATATGTGATCCCTTGTGACCAAGTCACATGCTTGCAAGCTAATTGGATGACATTTCACCGAGAGGGCCCAGAGAATATCTATCCGTCATGTGGATGGACAAATCCCACTCTTGATCCATGTGTTTCAACCAATACTTTCCGAACACTCAATGCCACCTTTATAGCCACCCTGTTACGGTGTGGTGTTTGATGACATCAAAGCATCCATCCAGTAAAGGTGATATGCATGATCTCATGGTCGAAGGAATTAGGTTACTATGTATCAAAAAGCATATAGCAATTGAACTATTGAAATGACTTGATCTTTATGCTACGCTTATCTATAGGAGTATGTCCACCATATCATTCTCCTAACGATATGATCTTGTTGTTGATAACATCTCAATGTTCATGATAGGGAAACCACAATCATCAATCAACCAACAAGCTAGTGAAGTATAGAGGCCATACTAGGGACTTCAATTTAAGTTTACAATTCACACAAGTATTAATGTTTCCTTGTTAATACTATTATAGCATGAATGTAAACATTTATCATAAACACAAAGATATATAATAATAACTACATTTATTATTGCCTCTAGGGCATATCTCCAACAAAATTATTCTAGGTGAACTCCCACTCAAAAAAAATATCCCTCACATTGTTTTAGTGATCACACGAACCAAATCCACCACATCAAAACCGATCATCGCGAGAGTTGATGTAGCTTCAATGGCGAACAATCGACATGTTCATCATATCTACTATATGATTCATGCTTTACCTTTCGGTGATCCGTGTTCCGAGACCATGTCTGTACATGCTAGGCTCGTCAAGATCAAACCTTAGCTTCCGCATGAGCAAATCTGGCTTGCTCACGTTGTATACACTTGCAGAATCTAACACACCCGATCATCACGTGGTGCTTCGAAACAACAAGCTTTAGCAACGGTGCTTACTAAGGATGAACACTTTAGAACTTGAAATTTATGTGCATGAGGGATCATATTATAATGCTACCGTCGTTAACTAAGCAATACAAGATGCATAAAGGATTAACATCACATGCAATTCATAATATGTGATATGATATGGCCTTTCTTCTTTGTGCTTCCGATCTCCATCTTCAAGCACAAACATGATCTCCATCATCACCGGCATTGCATCAAGGTCAATGACGCTGCTCCATGATTGTCTCCCACCAGCCTCAACTATTACAACTACTTTGAATAGACACGCGGGTCTTAACAGAAATTAAAGACAACCATATGGCTCCTGCCGGTTGCCAACTTACAATAAGGAACATTGCATACATCAAATATAATCACAATCATGGCCATATCACATCACAGCACACCCCTGCAAAACAAAGTTGGACGCCTCTAATTTCTTTGCATATTTTACGTGGTTTGGGGCTTTCAATAAGTGTCGATCTAACTTACGAACAAGAATCACAATGTTGATGTTTGAACTATCAAGTGCCTGTTGTAAATTGGATCTATACTATAATGGGAGAGACAGACACCCGCAAAGCCACTTATGCAATACAAGTTGCATGTTGAGCGTGGAGAAAGTCTCATGAACGATGTCATGTAAGGTTAGCGGGCTTCATCCCATCATACCGCAAGATGCAAAGTACACAAGAAGCAATTGATAATAAAGCACCACCGCCCACAATGACCATTGTGTTCTACTCGTCTGTGAGATCTACATATAGACACGACTGATACCATCAAGGGGTTCAGAGCATGGAAAACAAAAAATTCTATCGCATACAAACAAACAAGCCAAGATCTATCTACTAGATTGTAGCGATTCGATGGAATAACTCACCCTCGAAGATTCCAAAGTGTTTAACGAGCGGATTCGTGGGTGATGTAGTCATCTTGTCGCCGATCTCAAGATCGTAGACGATCCTTCCGGCGCTCAAGCAGCGCTTGCAATGGTCACACTGCAGACTTTCGATGAAGACCTTCCTCTCCCTTGTTCCAGCAGGCAGCGGAGGTTGTAGCACTCTCCTCGTGATTCCGGCAGCACGACGGCGTGGTACCGAAAGTAGAGGGGAGATCTCGCAGGGCTTCGCCTTAAGCCGGAGCGAGTATGGTGTACTATGAGAGAGGCCTCGGTGATCTAGGGTTTAGACACACCAAGGAGAGAGGGCTAGGACGGCGGATAGGGCTTGGGGAAGCCCCAAGTCGGCGGCTAGGGTTTGCCCTAGGGCGGCGGCGGTTGCAGGAGGGCCGGCGGCTAGGGCTAGGGTTTTGGGTGGTGGAGGTGTAGGTCTAGAGGGGCAGCCCTGCCCCTCCTTTTATAGGTGGAGGGCGCCGGCCAATGGGGAGGGAGTCCTCCCCAAACTAGGCCTCCAAGGCCGGCGGTGGCGGGAGAGGAACTCCTCCCCAAGTAGGTTTCCTACTCTCCCTCCACCAAGCAAACTTGCCGTTTGACTTTTCAAATTGGCGTTTGACTTTTTCAAACTAGGATTTGATTTATCCCTTTATTTTGCTCATCGGTGAAACCTAGTACATGATGCAAACATTCCAACTTGTTATGACACATTCATGTACCCTTCCCCTCCGGAGTGCCGGACCTTCTTGAACCTTCTAGAACATTCCCGATGAAAACACCGGAACCATTCTCCAACCCCGAAACAGGACTTTCCTTATATGAATCTTATTCTCCGGACCATTCCGGATCTCCTCGTGATATCCCGGATCCCATCCGAGACTCCGAACAACATTCGGTCTCTTACTCATCATTCCATAACTACTCAACAACATCGAATCCTTAAGTGTGTCTCCCTACGGTTCGTGAATTATGCGGACATGATCGAGACACTTCTCCGAACAATAACCAATAGAGGAATCTGGAAATTCATATGGCTCCCACATATTTATACGATTACTTTGCGATCGAATGAACCACTTACATACGATACCAATTTCCCTTTGTCTCACGATAGTTTACTTATCCGAGGTTTTGATCGGTGATCTCTCGCATACCTAGTTCAACCTCACATCGATAAGTACTCTTTTATCGTTCCCGTGATATGTGATCCCTTGTGAGCCAGTCACATGCTTGCAAGCCAATTGGATGACATTCCACCGAGAGGGCCCAGAGTATATCTATCCGTCATATGGATGGACAAATCCCACTCTTGATCCATGTGTCTCAACCAATACTTTCCGAACACTCAATGCCACCTTTATAGCCACCCAGTTACGGTGTGGTGTTTGATGTCATCAAAGCATCCTTCTGGTGATGGTGATATGCATGATCTCATGGTCGAAGGAATTAGGTTACTATGTATCAGAAAGCATATAGCAATTGAACTATTAAAATGACTTGATCTTTATGCTACGCTTATCTATAGGAGTATGTCCATCATACCATTCTCCTAACAATATGATCTTGTTGTTAATAACATCTCAATGTTCATGATATGGAAACCACAATCATTTATTAACCAAAAAGCTAGTATTATAAAGAGGCTTTACTAGGGACTCTAATTTAGTTTACAAATCACACAAGTATTAATGTTTCCTTGTCAATACTGTTACAGGATGAATGTAAACATTTATCATAAACACAAAGATATAATAATAACTATATTTATTATTGCCTCTAGGGCATATCTCCAACACCTTGAAGAAATCACACAGCGGAACGTTCAACAGAATGTGGTTGATGTAGTCGTACTAGCCTTCTCCTCCTCGCGATCCGATCCGATCCAACGCCGCAAGTGGCGACGCCTCCGAGAGATGCACACGTACGGCACCGCGACGTCTCCTCCTTCCTCGGTCCAGCAAGTGGGGTGGAGAGATAGATTGGATCTGCAACACGACGGCGTGGTGCAAAGGTGGAGAGTTTCTGCGGCAGGGCTTCGCCTACGCGCAGTCGGGAGAGAGAGAGATCTGGAGGGCAGCAGGTAGGCGGCTAGGGTTCAAGGAGGCGTGGGAGGAGGGTGCGCCCCTGCCCTCTTTGTATAGAGGGATGGCCGGCCCCCTTGCCCCTCCTCCAAGCCCTAGGGCCGGCAGCCACAAGGGTGGAGTGGGGCGCAAGTCTTCCCCCCCTTCTAGAAGATCCCCTAGGGTTTCCCTAGGGTTTTGGCCGGCTGGGCCTATGGGGCCTTGTGCCCCTGGCCCAATGTGTCCAGGGCACTCCCTCGTAGGACCACTCCCCCCTCCGACAAGTGGGGCCATGTTGGTACCACTCCGGAAGCTTCTAGAACCTTCCGGTACAATACCGAACATTCCGAAACAATTCTGAAATCCAAAAACTGCTTTCCTTTATATGAATCTTATTCACCGGACCATTCCGGAACCTCTCGTGATGTTCTGGATCTCATCCGAGACTCCGAACAAAAACTCATAAACCAATTATCCATTCTATCCTAGCGTCGAGGCACGTTAAGTGTGTGACCCTATGGGTTCGAGAATATGCAGACATGATCTTCTATCAATAATCAACAGCGGGATCTGGAAACCCATATTGACTCCCACATATTCATCGATGATCATATCGGATGAACCACGATGCCATGATTCAATTAATCCCATATTTATATTCCCTTCGTCACGCGATATTTTACTTGCCCGAGATTCGATCGTTTGTATCGGCATACCTAGTTCAATCTCGTTCACAACAAGTACTTTACTCGTTCCATAATCCAATATCACTTTGTGATTAACTCCTTAACCACGTGCTTGCAAGCGGTGTTGATATCGATTAACGAGTGGGCCCGAAGTATATCTCTCCGACTTGGGAGGGACAAATCCCATCTCGATACATACAACCCAACAAGTACTTTCCGATCACCTGAGAGACACCTTTATGATCACCCTCTCATAGGATGACGTTTGATGACCTCAAAGCTTTCTTCCGATACCAGGGAGTTGCATTATCTCATGGTCTAAGGAATACAATATTTGACATAAGAAAAAGCTTCGCAAAGATGAACACGAAGACACGATCTAATTGCTCTGCTTGATTTGGGTCTGTCCATCACATCATTCTCCCAATGACATGATCTCATTATTAATCGACAACTCATGTCAATGGTTAGGAAACCTTAACCATCATTAATCAATGAGCTAGTCCATAGAGGCGTACTAGGGACACGGTGTTGTTCATAAACCACACAAGTATCCAAGTTTCTGCTTAATACAATTCTAGCATGGAATATAAACTTTATCATGAACAAGAATTATAACAATAACATCTTTATTATTGCCTCTAGGGCATATTTCCAACAGTCTCCCACTTGCACTAGAGTCAATAATCTAGTTTACATCTGGCAACAATCTAACATCCATGGCATTGAGGTGCTGATCATGTTTTGCTCGTGGAAGAGGTTTAGTCAACGGATCTACGACATTCAGATCCGTATGTACTTTGCTAATCTTCAGATCTCCATATGTTATATAATCTCGAATTATATGAAATCGGCGGTTGATGTGCTTGGTCTTTGGATGATATCTTGGTTCCTTAGCCAATGCTATGGCGCCAGTTTTGTCGCACAATATATCTAGTGGGTCCAAGGCACTTGGAACCACACCAAGCTCAGTGATGAAGTTCCTGATCCAAACTCCTTCACTTGACGCTTCTGCAGCAGCCATGTATTCTGATTCTACTGTAGATCCTGCGATCACGCTTTGCTTGCAGCTTCTCCAGCTCACAGCTCCTCCATTAAAAATATAAACTTATCCTGTGTGAGATTTAGAATCATCCGGGTCGGTGTCGAAACTAGCGTCGACGTAACCTTTTACGACGAGCTGCTCATCACCTCCATAGACCAAGAACATTTCTTTAGTCCTATTTAAATACTTTTGGATGTTCTTTACGGCTGTCCAGTGTTCCACTCCTGGATCACTTTGGTATCTGCTCGTCAAACTAAGAGCATTGGACACATCCGGTCTAGTACACAACATGGCATACATGATAGAACCTATGGCCGAGGAATATGGCACTTTGCTCATGGTTTCTCTATCGTTTACCATAGCTGGACACTGAGCCTTGCTCAATATCTTACCTGACAACATGGGCACTAAACCTTTCTTTGCCTTACCCATTCTGAACCTTTTCAGAACTTTGTCTAGGTATGTACTTTTGCTTAAAGCTATTAGGCGTCTTTGTCTATCTCTATAGATTTTGATGCCTAATATATAAGCAGCTTCTCCTAGGTCTTTCATTGAAAAACATTTATTCAAATAACTCTTCACTTCGTTAAGCATACCAATGTCATTTCCAATAATCAATATGTCATCCACATATAGTACTAGAAATGTCACTGAGCTCCCACTCACTTTCTTGTAGGTACAAGCTTCATAGCAATTTGGAACAAATCCAAAGCTCTTGATCACTTGATCAAAACGAAGGTTCCAACTCCGAGATGCTTGCTTCAGTCCATAAATGGAAGGCTGAAGTTTGCACACCTTATGAGCATCCTTAGGATCGACAAAACCTTCGGGCTGCATCATATACAACTCTTCATCAATGTTGCCATTGAGGAACGCAGTCTTGACATCCATCTGCCATATTTCATAATCATGAAACGCAGCAATTGCTAATAAGATCCGAATGGACTTAAACATCGCTACGGGAGAGAAAGTCTCATCGTAGTCAACACCTTGAACTTGTCAAAAACCTTTCGCGACAAGTCGAGCTTTGTAGACAGTAACATTACCATCCGCGTCTGTTTTCTTCTTGAAAATCCATTTGCACTCAACGGCCTTACGGTCGCTAGGAGGGTCCACCAAAGTCCATACTTGGTTTTTGCTCATGGATCCCAATTCGGATTTCATGGCCTCTAGCCATTTCTCAGAGTCTGGGCTCATCATTGCTTCCTCATAGTTCGCAGGTTCACTGTTGTCTATCAACAAGACAGTTAAGACAGGGTTGCCGTACCACTCAGGAGGGGCACGTGACCTTGTCGACCTGTGACGTTCAGTAGTAGCATCGTCCAAAGTTTCATGATCCTCATCATTAGCTTCCTCTCTTGTTGGTGCAGACGGCAATGGAACAATTTCAGGTGCTGCGCTACTCTCCAACTCGAGAGAAGGTTCAATAACCTCGTCTAGCTCTACCTTCCTCCCACTCACTTCTTTCGAGAGAAACTCCTTCTCAAGAAAGGATCCGTTCTTTGCGATAAACACTTTGCCTTCGGATCTGTGCTAGAAGGTATACCAATCGTTTCCTTAGGGTATCCTATGAAGACGCATTTCTCCGCTTTGGGTTCGAGATTGTCCGGCATCAACTTCTTGACGTAAGCTTCGCATCCCCAAACTTTAAGAAACGACAACTTAGGTTTCGCACCAAACCACAGTTCATACGGTGTCGTCTCAACGGATTTAGATGGTGCCCTATTTAAAGTGAATGCAACTGTTTCTAATGCATAACCCCAAAATGATAACGGCCAATCTGTAAGAGACATCATCGATCGCACCATATCTAATAGAGTTCGATTTCAGCATTCAGACACACCATTGCGCTGTGGTGTTCCGGGTGGCGTGAGTTGCGAAACTATTCCGCTTGCTTTAAGATGCGTGAGAAAATCATAACTCAAATATTCACCTCCACGATCGGATCGTAGAAATTTAATTTTCCTATTACGATGGTTTTCCACTTCGTTCTGAAATTCCTTGAACTTTTCAAACGTTTCAGATTTATGTTTCATTAAATAGATATACCCATATCTACTTAAGTCATCAGTAAAAGTGAGAAAATAGTGATATCCGTGCGTCAAAACACTCATTGGTCCGCATACATCGGTATGTATGATTTCCAACAAGTCCGTTGCTCGCTCCATCATTCCGGAGAACGGGGTTTTGATCATCTTTCCCATGAGGCATGGCTCGCACGTGTCAAATGATTCAAAATCAAGAGACTCCAAAAGTCCATCAGAATGGAGTTTCTTCATGCGTTTTACACCAATATGACCTAGACGGCAGTGCCACAAATAAGTTGAATTATCACTATCTACTTTGCATCTCTTAGCCTCAATGTTATGGATGTGTGTTTCATTGCTTTCAAGATTCAGAAGAAATAAACCATTCATAGCAGGTGCATGACCATAAAAGATGTTACTCATATAAATAGAACAACCATTATTCTCCGATTTAAATGAATAACCGTCTTGCAATAAACACGATCCAGATATGATGTTCATGCTCAACGCATGCACATAATAACATTTATTAAGGTTTAAAACTAATCCTGAAGGTAAAACTAAGGAGAGCGTGCCGATGGCCATCACATCAACTCTTGATCCGTTGTCAACGCGCATCGTCACCTCATCCCTTGCTAGCCGCCGTCTATTCCGTAGCTCCTGTTTCGAGTTACAAATATTAGCAACTGAACCAGTATCAAATACCCAGGCACTACAACAAGCGCTAGTAAGGCAAACATCAATAACATGTATATCAAATATACCTTTAATGGTGCTAGCCTTCTTGTCCGCTAAGTACTTCGGACAGTTGCGCTTCCAGTGACCCTTGTCCTTGCAATAGAAGCACTTAGTGTCCGGCTTAGGTCCAGACTTGAGCTTCTTCTCAGCAGGGGCAACGCGCTTGCCGCTGCCTTTCTTGAAGGACTTCTTTGCACCCTTACCTTTCTTAAAGCTGGGGGGCTTGTTGACCATCAACACATGATTATCTTTCTTGATGTCCACCTCCGTAGCCTTCATCTTAGCGAAGAGCTCAGTGATCGTATCAATGGAACCAATCTGATTATGAGTAACTACAAAACCTTTGTAGCTAGGAGGGAGTGATTGCAGAACTTTGTCAATCTTGAGCTCTTCTGGAATCTTGCAGTCCAGTTGCTCAAGACGTTGAGTGTAGCCCGACATCTTAATGGCGTGCTCACTAACGGAACTCCCTTCCTCCATCTTGCAGTTAAAGAATTTCTCAGAGATCTCATATCTCTTAGAATGATCCTGAGTCTGAAACATGGTTTTCAGTTCCTCAAGAATCTCAAAGGGCCCGGCGAACTCCTCAAAACGATTTTGAAGGTCCGATTCCATAGCAAACAACATGGTGCTCTTAATCACACCATAATCATCTTTGCGCAACTGATAAACAGCTTTTTCATCAGCCGGCGCATCTATAGCAGGGGCGTCACCTAGCGCTTTCTCGAGGACATAGTCCTTTTGTCCACCAGCGAGAATTATTCTCAGATTGCGGAACCAGTTGGTGAAGTTAGACCCATTGTTTTTAAGCTTTTCTTTCTCAGCAAAAACGTTGAAGTTGAAGTTAGACTTGATTTACAAAATTTGCAAGTACAATTTTAGACTATGTTCATGATAATTAGTTCAACTTAATCAAATTACTAGATGAACTCCCACTAAATTCAACATCCCTCAAGTTGTTTAGTGAACACGATCCAAATTCACCACACCTAATCCGATCTTCACAAGAAGAGATGTGGTTTCAATGGTGGACAACAAAGTGTCGATCATATCATTCATATGACTCATGCTTAACCTTTCGGTTCGTGTGTTCCGAGGCCATGTCTGTACATGCTAGGCTCGTCAAGTCAAACCCAAATATTTCTGCGTGTGCAAAACTGGCTTGCACCCGTTGTATGTGAATGTAGAGTTTATAGCACCTGATCATCACGAGGTGCTTGAACACGGTGAACTTTCGCAACGGTGCATACATGGGGAGAACACAATTTTATCTTGATCTTTAAGTGAGGAATCATCTTATAATGCTACCGTCGCGATCTAAGCATAATAAGATACATAAAAGGATAAACATCACATGCATATAATTTTATGTGACATGGTATAGCCAATCTCCGTGCAATGATCTCCATCTTGTGCGTGCCAGCATGATCTCTATCACTCCACCATGATTGCCTCCACCACGAATAGCAACTACAACTATTGCTAACTACTTAACGATAAAGTAAAGCTATTACATTGCGTATAAGAAGTTGACACACATGTCATACACAATTATAAAGACAACCATATGGCTCCTGTCGGTTGTGTACTCATCGACATGCAAGTCGTGAAATATTACAAAACATGATCATTGCATACAACATACACATCATATCTTGGGCCATACCATATCACAGAAACACTCCCTGCAAAAACAAGTTAGACGCCTCTACTTTGTTGTTGCATGTTTTACGTGGCTTATGGGAGTAACAAGCTAAGAACGATTCTTACCTACTGAAAGCCACAACGGTGATATTATGGTTGCCAACATCCGATGTAAATCCCATGACAACTATAGTGAGAGAAACTGGCATCCACCAGCCGCATGTGTGGAACAAGCCACACGTTAAGTGCGGATCCGGTCTCGCGAACGAGGTTGCGTAAAGTTGGCCTGGACCGCTTCGATCTCACTATCCCGCGTCATAAGAAGTACACAACAAGAAGCTTGCAACAGAAAACATCAACGCCCACATCAATCATGTTGCGTTCTACTCGTGAAACACATGTACGCATAGAACTAGCTCTGATACCACTGAAGGGTTTCGCAGCATAGTAAATCAAAAAAATTATACGGATGTGAACGGGAAAGCCAAGATCTAATCTAGGAGATGCATTCAATGAGAAGGATAGATGAGATATTCATACCCTTGAAGAAATTGCACAGCGGAACATTCAACAGTACGTGGTTGATGTAGTCGTACTAGCCTTCTCCTCCTCGCGATCTGATCCGATCCAACGCCGCAAGTGGCGACGCCTCCGAGAGATGCACACGTATGGCACCGTGACGTCTCCTCCTTCCTTGGTCCAGCAAGTGGGATGGAGAGATAGATTGGATCTACAACACGACGGCGTGGTGCAAAGGTGGAGAGTTTCTGCGGCAGGGCTTCGCCTACGCGTAGTCGGGAGAGAGAGAGAGAGATCTGGAGGGCAGCAGGTAGGCGGCTAGGGTTCAAGGCGGGATGGGAGGAGGGTGTGCCCCTGCCCTCTTTATATATAGGGCTGGTCGGCCCCCTTGCCCCTCCTCCAAGCCCTAGGGCCGGCGGCCACAAGGGTGGAGTGGGGGGCAAGTCTTCCCCCCCTTCTAGAAGATCCCCTAGGGTTTCCCTAGGGTTTTGGCCGGCTGGGCCTATGGGGCCTTGTGCCCCTGGCCCAATGCATCCAGGGCACTCCCTCGTAGGCCCACGCCCCCTCCGACAAGTGGGGCCACGTTGGTCCCACTCCGGAAGCTTCTAGAACCTTCTGGTACAATACCGAACATTCCGAAACAATTCCGAAATCCAAAAACTGCTTTCCTTTATATGAATCTTATTCTCCGGACCATTCCGGAACCTCTCGTGATGTCCTGGATCTCATCCGAGACTCCGAACAAAAACTCATAAACCAATTATCCATTCTATCCTAGCGTCAAGGCACGTTAAGTGTGTGACCCTACGGGTTCGAGAATATGCAGACATGATCTTCTATCAATAATCAACAGCGGGATCTGGAAACCCATATTGACTCCCACATATTCATCGATGATCATATCGGATGAACCACGATGCCAGGATTCAATTAATCCCATATTTATATTCCCTTCGTCACGCGATATTTTACTTGCCCGAGATTCGATCGTTGGTATCGGCATACCTAGTTCAATCTCGTTCACAGCAAGTACTTTACTCGTTCTGTAATCCGATATCACTTTGTGATTAACTCCTTAACCACATGCTTGCAAGCGGTGTTGATATCGATTACCGAGTGGGCCCGAAGTATATCTCTCCGACTTGGGAGGGACAAATCCCATCTCGATACATACAACCCAACAAGTACTTTCCGATCACCTGAGAGACACCTTTATGATCACCCTCTCATAGGATGACGTTTGATGACCTCAAAGCTTTCTTACGATACTAGGGAGTTGCATTATCTCATGGTCTAAGGAATACAATATTTGACATAAGAAAAAGCTTCGCAAAGATGAACATGATGACACGATCTAATTGCTCTGCTTGATTTGGGTCTGTCCATCACATCATTCTCCCAATGACATGATCTCATTATTAATCGACAACTCATGTCAATGGTTAGGAAACCTTAACCATCATTAATCAATGAGCTAGTCCATAGAGGCATACTAGGGACACAGTGTTGTTCATAAACCACACAAGTATCAAAGTTTCTGCTTAATACAATTCTAGCATGGAATATAAACTTTATCATGAACAAGAATTATAACAATAACATTTTTATTATTGCCTCTAGGGCATAATTCCAACATTGTTCACATTCATGCATCCTTTACTAACTTGTAGCTTTTATTCTTATAATAGGTATGGCGACTCAACCCAACAAGGGAAATGATGGGGACGGTGTGAACTACTCGGCGATCTGGGTGAATGCTATGGAGGTGGTGGAGAAGAGGAAGGAAGCCGAGGAAGAGAGGAAGAGGAAGGAAGCTGAGGAAGAGAGGAAGAGGAAGGAGGCTGAGGAAGAGAAGAATAGGAAGGCATTTGAAGAGGTAGTTCAACTTGCTCGAGACTTGGCGAAGAAGAAGGACGAAGAGGAAGAGAGGAAGAAGAAAAAGGAAGAGGAAGAGAGGAAGAAGAAAAGGGAGAAGGAAGAGGAAGAGAGAAAGAGGCAAAAGGAGAAGGAAGAGGAAGATAAGAAGAGGAGGGCCAATGCTAGGCCACCTTGCGCCGACCAAGAGTAAAGGCCATGGAAGGCGTATCATACTTCTGATGCCCATGGGAAGGAGGTTCCTATTTGTTGGTGTGGAACCGATTGCACTGTCAAGAAATCCGAAGACTACTTTTCCGATAGTTGGGGAAAGAAGTTCTTCATGTGTGCCAACTACAATCGCTCTACCGAGCGTAGCCGCAACCCATACGACACTCCACGGGTATGCTCAAAGCTTTTTAGTTCTTCATGTGTCCCAAACTATTCCATATCATATCCTCTAACATGGACTATTTTCTTGTAGTCTCCCCCTCCGGTATGCAGGTACTACACTAGGATAGATCTTGAGCAACCTCAATCCAACAAGGCTATCCAAGAGATCGATTTTGCCATAAGAAGAAGGCGCTACCACGAAGCGCTGCGTGACGAGGAGATGGCGAAGAAGCGCAAGGAACGTAATGACGAGCTCCGTAAGAAAGAGGAGGAGGAAAAGCGCCAAGCTAAGGAGGCTCGTTCTGCGGAGAGGGAAATGCTTCGTCGAGCGGCGTGACGTTCCATGGAGGAAGAGGAAGAGAAGAAGAGGAAGGGCAAAGGGCCTATGCTTTAGACTTTGAGTATGTAACTGGGAGCTCGCGTACTAGCAAGTGCTCTATTTCGTGATGTCGAAGACGGGTTATCATTATTTATGTGTGAACTTAGTGTGATGTCGAACTATGTACGATGTGTGATGTCGAACTATGGGTGAACTATCTATTTGTGTATGAACTATGTATGATTTGTGATGTTCGAACTATGGGTGATCAAAATCTTACTCATGTATGTTTGATGTTGATCACAAACTTATTCATATTCAACTTAATACTATGTGTGATTGTGAGTGTGCGGCACCATCTCTGACGGCGCTGCACCTATAAGCATGCGGCGCCACCTGAGTTGGCTCTACACGCATATCTGCGGCGCCGCTCCCTACCTGGCGCGGCAAGCAAACCTCCTGTCAGTTTGACAGGAGGTGGCCTGGCATGTGCAGCGCCAGCTGAGAGGGCGCTGCACGTGCATCTGCGGCACCACTCCCTACCTGGCATGGCAAGCAAACCTCCTGTCAGTTTGACAGGAGGCGGCCTAGCGTGTGCAGCGCCAGCTGAGAGGGCGCTGCACGTGCATCTGCGGCGCCAGGTATGGTGGCGCGGCAGGCCTGGAATCGTGTGGCACCGCAGAAAATGGCGCGGTAGTCCTGGAAGGTTGCGGCGCCCAGCGCGGCAGGCCTGGCATTGTGCGGCGCCGTGCGCCATGGTGCGGCAGGCTTGGGAGGTTGCGGCGCTCAGCGCGACAGGCCTGGGAGGCTGCGGCACCCAGCGCGGCAGGCCTAGGAGGATGCGGCGCCGCATGCACTGGTGAGGGCCACCTTACATGGCGCCGCATGCCTGGAGTTTGCTTAGAAGACATATTCCTTTTCCAAGATATCATCTGGCTAGCCTTTTAAGCCAACCTAGCTCACATGTCACCAAATCTCATATTGCCTTCAAACTAATTTTCCTCTTCCAATAAAGAAACTTGTCTCAAACATTGTCATGGGATTAACATCATAGTCTCACACAACATAGTCTCAAACATCATAGTCTTACACATCATTGAACCAACACATCATAGTCTCACACATCATAGTACCAACATAGTCTCAAACAATAGGACGCTTTCTAGCACAACATTGAACCAACATAGTCTCACACAACTACTACTTTCTAGCATGCTTGCTCTTGCCTCCTCTCCTCGGAGCAATCTTCTTCTGTCGGGCTCGTCCTCGGGATCGGACTCGACAATAGGACGATTTCTTGGCCTTAGCTTGATTGCAGACCTTACCTTTCGTTGATACTTCTCCAATGACATGTCGTCCGGCACGGCCTCGTCTTCGTCTTCGGCCTTTACAATAAGAGCAATGATCTCATTAGAGTGATACATGTAAATTCTAAAATATGTCATCGGTGCAAGTTTATCTCTTACCGTGGAAGATTGCTCATCGTCGGGGCTGCTTTCCTCTCGTGAAGTGGACTTTGCCGGTTCCTTGGACGACGTCGCAACAACCTCAGGATCCTGACAACCAAGCAAGTTCGTGAAGCGTCGTAGCTTTTGTGCCTGCTTCCTAAAAATCCCTTAACTTACTATTGCCCTCCTCATCCCTCGGGAACTCCAAAGCGCCCTCCAACTCATCCGCCTGCTTCTGGACCTTCGTGCGCTGCATTGCAAGCAAATCAATGACACATATTACATAAATCCGACTAAGATAGTAACAGGAACATGAACTACCGACTTACCACAAAGTTCATCACGGGGGCAAAGGAGGTTTGCCGCCCTTCTCTAACATCTTTGTTGCACTCAAGGTTCCTCAGCTCGTCCCATGCAGGCAGCGGCTCTTCTAATATATCTTCCGGATATGCATCCGGTAGGAGCTTCACACGAGTCTTCTCTAGAAACCAATGGAGGTACTCGTTGAAAGCGTCCTCACAATGGGGTTTTGCGGACATTCTTTTTGATTTCTTAGCTTCTCTCACACATAAAAGAAATCTAGTACGTGTTTCTGGTGAATCTTGCCCCAGTCAGTCTTCTTGCTCTTGAGCCTGTCCAACATGTATGTGAATAAAGAGAAACTTTTTTAGCACACACAACTATCATACATTGTCTTCAAAAACATGTATAGAACCAATTCTTACTGATGAAGAGCTTCGTCGGTGTCCTGGTAATCGGTAGGGGTAGCCTGATAGAGACCAAACTGTCTCATAACCCGTTGCGGCATATAATGCTCAACAACCCACATGCATATCATGGGGCACTCCATATACTATAGATTGCGTTCCGCGTCGCACTGTGGGTTAAGACGGAACTCCTCGCAACCAAAATTTTCCCTAGGACCATATACCTCCCATACAACCTTAATCGCAAACAAGATAGTTCAATGAGAAGAGCACTTGAAAGGAATACTAAATGGAGTATGTCCAGAAATTCTTACTTTCTCCGGGAGAAGGTTGTCAAACTCATTGGTGTATCTCAGGTACGCGTTTTGTAAGTCAGTTGGAGGCTTTGAGACCACGTCCCAATTGTAAGCCCATGTGGGCCACTTCAACCTTTCTCCGCCATCACTATAGGGTTTGGAAGGCATATGTTTTGGCATACCAACTGGAAAGCGTTCCCACATCCACACCGAGAGGAGTAGCAACAGACCACCGATATAAGCCTCAGCCCCAGTCCTTCGACAAGCCTTGTCCAGCTACACAAGAAAGCAAACAAACTTAGTCATGCATAAGTTGGAAGAGCATATGTAAAGAGGGGAACAATAGAAACAACCAATTACCCGCCGGTACAAGAAGGCCAATGCCACTGAACCCCAGATCCATTTTTTATCCATCACAGTTAAGGCCTTCAGCCAGTGCCAGTGAGCCATGTTGCCCTTACCATCAGCAAATATAGTCTTCGTGATGACATACCACACATACACACGGGCATATATAATAATCTCATCCTCACTAGCATTCTCAGGACATGTACTAAATTTTTGTGCTATCCACTTGAAAGTAGCCCCGACTGTGACTCAATTTCTCCCCCTTTGAGTTTATAGTGTCACCAGGACAGTTACCACCGGTAAGGGAACACATCCGCTCACGCCAGCCGTCGGAGCCTGTGTTAATGCACAGAGGATCCCCCTGGATATGGAGTGCAAGGATCATGGACATGTCCTGCAGAGTGACGGTCATCTCACCGCTACGGAGGTGAAAACTATGCGTCTCCGGCCTCCACCGGTCGACGAGCGTGGTGATAGCAGCAGGCTTCATATGCGGTGAACCACGATTGATCATATGGATGAATGGGAGCAATCCTAGCGCTTTGATGTGCACCATGTACCGATCATCATACCGCATCATCTCTTGGAAATGCTCGTGATACCCCAGTCATAGGGGAACAAGAGGTTGCACACATAGAAGCTCGATTATAACATGTCCATCCAACTTGAGAAACATATAATGATTTTGAGGTTTTTTTACCTTGATCCCCTCGGCAAGAATGTGGCCACGATGAACCTTATCATACGATGGCTCAAGAAGCGACATGCCTTCTACGAAACCGGGTTGTACATGGGGTGGTGTACGGGCTTCTTCCGATTTCGATTCCGGCATTCCAGTTAATTACAAAAAGTAGAACTATATATGTGAGCATATTATAAACCAACTACTAATACGAATAAATTGCTATGTGAGCAAAATTATGTGGGCACCTCTATGTGAGCAATGTGGGCATCTACATTTTTCCAAACCATTATTCCAATGTGGCATCTCTATGTGAGCAAAATTATAAACCATTGTTTCTATATGGGCATATCTTTGTGACCTAATTTTACAAACCCTAGTTTCTATGTAGGCATATCTATGTGACCAAGGTTCCAATAGCTATGAACAACAAATTAGAACTAACATGTATATGAAAAAATACTATACAAACATGACATTGCTCCATAGAATCTTAATGGGATTTAGGGTTTCACCATGTCATTGTCATTGCTAACTCTAGACATCAACCAAACATGACTACACATCAACTAATCCTATGGGATTTAGGGTTTGGACGAATTTTGCAATTACAAACAAATAAAATGGAATTTTCGGATGAACTAGAGGGATGTGAGGGAGAGTACCTTTGAGAATGGATTGGGGATGAAATCCCCTAAGAAACCAATGGAGATCTTGCCGTTTTGGAGATGATTGGAGAGGGGGAGTGAGTGCAGCCGCCGCCGCCACCTCGTGCTAGGAACTAGGAAGAATGAGGCTAGGGTTGGGGGAGAGGGAGGCCACACGCGCTTAAGGGCTCCAGGCGTGCGGCGCCAGCTACCATGGCGCTACAGAGGCGGGTGCGGCGCCACCCCGACAGTCGCCACACTTACGGGCTGGGGCCCACGACGCCAGCGTGGCAACTCGTGCCGCGCCAGCCCGAGCGGCGCAGCGTGCATGCTTGCGGTGCCATGCTTGACGGCGCTGCATGGTTGAGCCAGCGTGGCAGCTGTGCGGCGCCATCTTATATGGCGCTGCAGACGTGCGTGCGGCACCACGCGGGCGGGAGTGGCAGAAAAGAATTATTCAGTTTGAATTTCTTTTCGAAAAGGGTTAATCCTTGAATTGGTTACGACTTTAGGTTATTTTTATTTAATCTGCCTCCCGGCCCTTAAGTGATCCAGTTCAGGGACCAAAGCAGTCCACGACTCCGTCTTTGCATTTGCATCACTCAGCTGTCTCCTCTCCTTTGTCAACTTGTTGAGCGGCCCCTGCACCGTCGAGAGGTTTACAGGCCTTGTCCGCGTACTTCATCCATGCGAACTGCTGCTTGGCACCACTTGTCGCCAACAACCGCTTCATCACGTTGTTCTCGTCCTCAATCGCACGGAGCCTGATGGCCAATCTGGGGCGCGACGCAGAGTCACGAACCTAGATGATGAATTCGTTGGCGTCAAGAACCGCTACCTCCTCTATGTCCCTTCCTCGATCCGGCGGACCGACGGAACGGGCAGCATCGTCTGCGTCCTCGTGGCCACCGGTTGACTTGCTAGCAGCGCCGCCCCTCCCATCCTCTGCCTTCCAGCGAGGCCGAGGCCGAGCACGGTAGCCTGCGTGCGCCACCCTTCAGTCCCCTTCCTTGGGCACACCCGAACGCGCGGCGCCGCCGGCAGCGCCACCCCTCCCATCCTCTGCCTTCCAGCGAGGCCCAGCTCGAGCCCGCAGGTGCCGCCCTCCACTCCTCCAGTCCCCTTCCTCGAGCCCATCCGACAGACGGAACGCACGGCGTCGCCTGCGTGACCGGCCCGCCCAGAGCTGAACGGAGAGCAGGCGACGGAACACGCGCCGCCGCCTGCGTGACCGGCCCGCCGGGATCATAACGGAGAGCAGGCGCGCGCAGAGCTGATTACCTTCAAACAGCTAGAGGCAAAATCATAAAAACCGGGCAGAAGGATTTTAGTGGTGATGAATGTCCCCAATATTTTTAATAGTATAGATAGATAGATTTAACACGGGACTGAAAGAAGAGTATAAGTCCAAAACAAGCCATCACTTAACACCTATAAACCCGTGAGTAGGCCACCAGGACGTATATGCTGAAAACTCGAAAAACCCCACCAACTACAAACTAGGAAGATCGCATATCCCAAGATATTCTCTAGGCGAAACAGAAGCGCTCGTCCAATCCAGTAGAAGCCGTCACCTCCATCGAACCATTGAGCAATCTTTAGAGTACAGATCCACATGATACTCGCTAGACTTTCCATCGACGCATCCATATTGCCAAACAACGCCCCACCCTACTCTCATCCATCAAGGCACATCCATCGTCGATACTCCAGGATGCCATGCCGCCAAGACCCGCCGTCATCAACGAGATCGATGCCACACCGCTCCATCTCATCAAACACCACCAACAACCACTGGTCTCACAACGCAGGTCCAACTCCCACATGTTGCTCCCAAGGACGAGAACAACTGTATGTCTGGTCGCCTCCAGGTTCATCCGCCGTGTCGCCCGAGCAGCCACACCTGTCATCACCGAGAAAGGGCCGCCCCTAGACCCAATCATAGCATGCGTGTAAACCCCAACTGACATGTTCTAAACCACGAGCCCATGTAACTCCATTATGGGTCCAAGAGTAAATCCCACGTCATTCCACTCTCGAATGGCGGGCATGGTACCGTACAACATCTACATCCACAACCAAAGTTATAGTTTCAAGTGCGAGAACATGACCTGATAGGTAAGCACTCATCATATGTACACAAGTGAGCACGTATAGTGTAGGACCGTATATAAATATAGCATAACATATTCATCTAAAAGAAATGGAAATATATAGGCAACGTTAATAGAAAAAATCCAAAATATTTAGATAGAGCACCTAGAGGACACACGTTCCAACAATACATCATACATCAAGCAAAAGTGAATATAGAATCCGAGTACGGACCAAAGGTGCTAATAGGCATACGATGACAAGAACATAATCAAGTAAACTCTAAGTCCAAACACATCAGGAATTCTGTTAGGATTCTCGAACTACTCCTCGTGATAGTCCTCGTTAGTGTGCTTCATGTAGTAAGAACCAGATTCATCCTCGTGATCAAATATATATACTCAACGGGTAATCGACCTAAAGTAAAAGTAAAAGAAAAGCATCAGTACCGAGGCATGTATTGGCTAGTCTAGAATTCAGCTTTGCTTGTCTACAAAGGTAAGGCGGGTTTAAGCGGCTGCAAATTTTGCACTAACTAACTTATAGATACATGCTATAAACTGAGGATATCACATATGGATGATAGAGACCTATCCTATAACAAGATATAACTAACACCAAATATAGCCTTATCCAAAGAGCCCCCCTCGAAATCCACATACGATAAAATCATCCAAAGGAACACATGTTGGCAATTTTATTATTCGTTACTTAGTTTGTAGGGATATTACTAGTCAAGTTACAAACAAAAAATATTTAGTGTAAGTTCTCTATGATCACGATGCTCTTGAGTAGTCCAGAACCGCGAACATGACTTTCTAAAAAAATTACCCTGCAAGGATGCATTATTGTACCCATACATGCATGTTTAACCCTTTTGGCAACATATTTATAGGATAAAAATTTTGTACGTCTTCCAGTACTCTAATAAGAAAACTATCCCATTGCTACACAAATATCCAGGTAGCCACCTACTAAAAGTTATCCAATCTCAGAGGCATGGCCATTCTTAAGATGGCACAACGTTTGAGACTACGACCAGAACGGGATATTTCGATCTAGCCAAATCTTATAGCCCCTCGAATGCTGCCCATCAAGTATCCCACCTATATGTGTGCTTGACACAGTTGTCCACCAAAATATCATATTATATCGCATCACATCACATCACCCATCACAATTTTATTATGCATATACTCGTTAAAAATTGACTACATTTGTGGCATCTGGATACATGGGTAGCGTCGGTAGTAATCAAAGGGGTTCCCGTAGGTCCCATGTGATGTTAACACGATAGTCGTAGAACATTATGATTAGAACCACGGGGTCGTAGGTGACACGAGGGAGAGTGACATGGGTATGCCCTATGGATGTCTTATGTTAGCCTACCCGGTATCAGCCTGGCAGATGCCCACACAATCACCCACTACAGATGACAAAGCCCAGTGAGGATTCGGGTGACCCAGACCCATAAGAATGCGACTTCTTGGGGAACACAGCCAGCTGTAGATAGAATTTCAAAGGGTTAAACCCTAATCTGTAACCGACTCAACCTACCCGAGACCTGGCCTCTCCATATAAAGGCCAGGAGGGCACGACGAGGAGGATCTCACCTCAGCAGCGGGCGGGGCCCAGCGCGCGGCAGCAAGCGCAGCAGCTAGGCAGCGCACGCGAGGGAGCAGACGCGCGCAAGGGAGCTGGCCTCGCGGGTCAACGCGGCAACGGGCGGGGCCCAACGCGAGCGGATCTGGCGGCAGCGCGCGGCGTGACGCGAGGTAGAGCGAGCGGCTGTAGGGAGAAGCTGGGCTGGGGTTTTCTGGGCAGATATTTCTGGGTCGGCTGGTACTACCGGCCCACCCGGGCGGTACTACCGGGCCGGCCGGTAGTACCGGATTTGACTACCTAGCAAGGCAGAGAATAGTTGGTGCGCGCTCAGGTGCGGGCGGTAGTACCGGCCCGCACGGGCGGTACTACCGCTCGGCCCAGAAAACAGATTTTCCCTTTTCTTTTTAAATAAGATCGGCAAATATTCAAATGACCATAACTTTTGATTGGTAACTCCGATCGACCCGATTCCAATTGCATTGGAAATAGGACGACATGAGATACCTATCACCAAGTGAGAATGTATCATGTATTATAATGTGAGATACCTCACTTGGTGAGAAACCGAAGAACCGCATAGATCAAAATCGCAACAAGATGCAAATGGAAGATCCGATTTTGATGACCAAGAGCTTGTTTTGGAGATTACCACAAGCTCTATATCCTCTCATGAATAAGACCAAATAACAACCAAATACGATGATGCATGTATGCAAAGGTTTGAGCTCTCTCCGAATGATATGATCGAGTTACTCATTCGAGAGCCCCTCTTGATAGTACGGTTATCTATCCTAAACCCGGTCTCCCACACAAAACATGAGACCGGCAAAAGTGAAAACCTATCAAGATTATACCTTTGCCTTTAGCATTCCACTTGAGCTCGATGTAGATGATCTTGTCCTTCTCAAGATGGAACACCTTTCTTGATTCCTCATCATCGATCCATGATCACCGAGGATGGCAAGCATTAAACATGAGATCTTCTACAGATGGCGCATTTTGAGCTTGCACAACACATCTTCTCATTTCATTAACCTTAAAGCCAACACATGCTCCAAGCGATGTCGATGGACCATTCCTACAAGTACAACTCAATACACACATTAGTCCATGAAGATTGTCATTAATTACCAAAACCACACATGGGGGCCCAACATGTTCTTTCAGCAAGTGCAGCCAATCTACTAAAACAAGGCAATATGATAACCAAGACATGTTGGAGATATGCCTTAGAGGCAATAATAAAAGTGGTTATTATTATATCTTTGTGTTTATGATAAATGTTTACATTCATGCTATAATAGTATTAAACCAGAAACATTAATGCTTGTGTGATTTGTAAACTAAATAAGAGTCCCTAGTAAAGCCTCTTTGTAATACTAGCTTGTTGGTTGATAGATGATCGTGGTTTCACGATCATGAACATTGAGATGTTGTTAACAACAAGATCATATCATTAGGAGAATGGTATGATGGACATACTCCTATAGATAAGCGTAGCATTAAGATTAAGTCATTTCAATAGTTCGTTTGCTATAAGCTTTCTGATACATAGTAACCTAATTCCTTCGACCATGAGATCATGCTAATCACCATCACCGGAAGGATGCTTTGATGACATCAAACACCACACCGTAACTGGGTGGCTATAAAGGTGGCATTGAGTGTTCAGAAAGTATGGGTTAAGGCACATGGATCAAGAGTGGGATTTGTCCATCCATATGACAGATAGATATACTCTGGGCCCTCTTGGTGGAATGTCATCCAATTGGCTTGCAAGCATGTGACTGGCTCACAAGGGATCACATATCACGGGAACAAGAAAAGAGTACTTATCAATAACGAGGTTGAACTAGGTATGCAGAGATACCGACGATCAAAACCTCGGATAAGTAAACTACTGTGAGACAAAGGGAAATTGGTATCGTATGTAAGTGGTTCATTCGATTGCGAAGTAATCGTAGAAATATGTAGGAGCCATATGAATTTCCAGATTCCTCTATTGGTTATTGATCGGAGAAGTGTCTCGGTCATGTCCGCATAATTCACGAACTGTAGGGAGACACACTTAAGGATTCAATGTTGTTTAGTAGATATGGAATGTTAATAGGGATACCGAATGTTGTTCGGAGTCTCGATAGGATCCGGGATATCACGAGGAGATCCGGAATGGTCCGGAGAATAAGATTCATATAAGGAAAGTCCGATTCCTGAGTTCGGGAAAGTTTCCGATGGTTTCATCGGAGAGGTTCTAGAAGGGTCTAGAAGGTTCACCTGTCCGGAAGGAGAATGGTCCATGAATGTGTCATGGGTAAGTGGAATGATTGGATCATATCCTAGGTCACATGGTGTGTGAATTTGTAATAGAGAATTAAAGCTCTAAACTGAAAGTTAAACGGGAGTTTGAAAAGTCAAACTGGAACAATGGTTTCCTAGTGGGAGAAGAAACAAGTCCTTCTCTCAATCCAACTTGGGTTTGGGTTTGGATTCAAACCCACCCCTCCCAAGGCTGCCCCACTCTCATAAATAGAGGGGGAGGTCTGCCCCAAAGTACACAAGCCCTAGCCCCTCTCCACCCGGTCCATCGCCACCGCCCTAGCCGCCGCCGACACCTCCTCCTCCCGGACTTCTAAACCCTAGATCTCCGAGAAACCCTAATCCACCATAACTCGCATAGGCTTAGGCAAAGCCCTGCGGGGTCTTCCCTCTACTTCCGACACCATGCCGTCGTGCTGTCGGAATCGTGAGGGGAGAACTACAACCTCTGCTGCCTGCTGGAATAAGGGAGAGGAATGTCTTCATCGAGTACCGAACGTGTGACCGATGCGGAAGCGCTACCGGAATGCAGCGCCGGAAGGATCGTCTACGCGATCTTGAGATCAGAAAGTGTACGACTACATCACCCACGAGAATCTGCTCTCGTTAACCGCTTTGGAATCTTCGAGGGTGAGTGCTTCTATCGACTCGTTGCTACAATCTAGTAGATAGATCTTGGCTTGTTTGTGTGCATGCGGTAGAAAAGTTTTGTTTTCCATGCTACGAACCCCTACAGTGGTATCAGAGCCGTGTCTATATGTAGATCTGTTGCACGAGTAGAACACAATGGTCATTGTGGGCGGTGGTGTTTTTATTATCAATTGCTTTTGTGTACTTTGCATCTTGCGGTATGATGGGATGAAACGGCCCGGGCTAACCTTACATGACATCGTTCATGAGACTTGCTCCACGCTTAACATGCAACTTGTATTGCATAAGTGGCTTTGTGGGTGTCTGTCTCTCCCATCATAGTATAGATTCAATTTACAACGGGCACTTGATAGTTCAAACATTAACGTTGTGGTTCTTGTTCGTAAGTTAGAACGACACTTATTGAAAGCCCCAAACCACGTAAAATATGCAAAGAAAATTAGAGGCGTCTAACTTTGTTTTGCAGGGGTGTGCTGTGATGTGATATGGCCATGATTGTGATTATATATGATGTATGCAATGTTCCTTATTGTAAGTTGGCAACCGGCAGAAGCCATATGGTTGTATTTTAAATTCCGTTAAGACCTGCGTGTCTATTCAAAGTAGTTGTAATAGTTGAAGCTGGTGGACGACAACCATGAAACAACGTCATTGACCTTGACGCCATACCGGTGATGATGGAGATCATGTTCGTGCTTGAAGATGGAGATCGGAAGCACAAGAAGAAAGGCCATATCATATCACACATTATGAATTGCATGTGATGTTAATCCTTTATGCATCTTGTATTGCTTAGTTTGCGACGACAACATTATAAGATGATCCCTCATGCACACAATTTCAAGTTTTAAAGTGTTCATCCTTAGTAAGCACCGTTGCTAAAGCTCGTTGTTTCGAAGCATCACGTGATGATCGGGTGTGTTAGATTCTGCAAGTGTATACAACGTGAGCAAGCTAGATTTGCTCATGCGGACATGGTCTCGGAACACGGATCACCGATAGGTAAAGCATGAGTCATATAGTTGATATGATGAACATGTTGATTGTTCGTCATTGAAGCTACATCAACTCTCGTGATGATCGCTTTTGATGTGGTGGATTTGGTTCGTGTGATCACTAAAACAATTTCAGGGATATTGTTTTGAGTGGGAGTTCACCTAGATTAATTTAACTATTAATTAGAACTCAATTTGTCATAAACTTAGTCTAAACTATTGCAAATATGTTGTAGATCAATGGCGGCCCCTACCATCAATTTTAATGCGTTCCTAGAGAAAGAAAAGTTGAAAAACAATGGAATCAACTTCGCGGATTGGTTCCGCAATTTGAGGATTGTCCTCAATGCTGGTAATTTGACCTATGTGCTGGATGCACCGCTAGGTGACCCGCCTGTAGCTGATGCTACCGATGAGGTAAAGAATGTTTTCCTCGCTCGGAAGAATCAGTACTCCACAGTTCAGTGTGCTATCTTGTATGGTTTGGAATCGGAGCTTTAGAAAAGGTTTGAGAACCATGACCCACATGATATTGTCCGTGAACTCAAAATGATATTTGAGGCTCACGCGGCAATTGAGAGTTATGAGGCTTCTGAAAAGTTCTTTAACTGCAAGATGGAAGAGGGCAGCTCCATCAGTGAGCACTTTCTTAAGATGTCTGGGCACGCGAGCAAGCTTCAAAGCTTGGGTATAGTGATTCCTAATGCTTTGGGGATTCATCGTGTCCTCCAATCACTACCACCAAGTTACAAGAACTTTGTGATGAACTACAATATGCAAAACATGGACAAGTCGTTGCCAGAACTCTTCTCCATGTTGAAGTCTGAAGAAGTGGAGATCAAGAAAGAGCACCAAGTATTGTTGGTCAATAAGACCACCAAATTCAAGAAGCAAGGCAAGTCTAAGAAAAGGTAAACTTCAAGAAGAGCGGTAAGAAAGTTACCGCGCCGGTGAAGAAGACCAAGGTTGGGCCTAAGGCTGATACTGAGTGCTTTTACTGCAAGGGAGAAGGTCACTGGAAGCGGAATTGCCCTAAGTACTTGGCGGATTTGAAGAACGGCAACATCAAGAAGAAAGGTATATCCGATATACATGTTATTGATGTGTATCCCACTAGTGCTCATAGTAGTGCCTGGGTATTTGATACTGGTTCGGTTGCTCATATTTGTAACTCGAAACAGGTGCTGCAGAATAAACGGAAGCTAGCGAAGAACGAGGTGATGATGCGCGTTGGAAATGGATCAAAGGTTGATGTGATCACGGTCGGCACGCTACCTCTTCATTACCATCGGGATTAGTTTTATACTTAAATAATTGTTATTGGTGCCTGCGTTGAGCATGAACATTATATCCATATCATGTTTATTGCGATACGGTTACTTGTTTAAATCCGAGAATAATGGTTGTTCGATTTATATGAGTAATATGTTTTATGCACATGCACCTTTGATAGATGGTCTATTCTTATTGAATCTCAATTGTGGAAATACACACATTAATAACATTGAAGCTAAACATTTGAAATTGAGCGATAACTCGACCTATATGTGTAGGGGTTCGTAGCATGGAAAACAAAAAATTTCTACTTCATGCACACAAACTAGCCAAGATCTATCTACTAGATTGTAGCAACGAGTCGATAGAGGAACTTACCCTTGAAGATTCCAAAGCGGTTAACGAGAGCAGATTCTCGTGGGTGATGTAGTCGTACTCTTGCCAATCTCAAGATCGCGTAGACGATCCTTCTGGCGCTGCGTTCCGGCAGCGGTTCCGCAGTTGGTCACACGTTCGGTACTCGATGAAGACCTTCCTCTCCCTTGTTCCAGCAGGCAGCAGAGGTTGTAGCACTCTCCTCATGATTCCGGCAGCACGACGGCGTGGTACCGGAAGTAGAGGGGAGATCTCGCAGGGCTTCGCCTTAAGCCGGAGCGAGTATGGTGGACTATGAGAGAGGCCTTGGTGATCTAGGGTTTAGAGGAACCAAGGGAGGAGGCTAGGCCGGCGGCTAGGGCTTGGGGAGAGCACCAACTCGGCAGCTAGGGCAAACCCTAGGGGCCGGCGGCGACTTGGTGGAGGCCAGCGGCTAGGGCTAGGGTTTTGGTGGAGAGAGGTGTAGGGAAGAGGGGCACCCCTGCCCCTCCTTTTATAGGTGGGAGGGCGCCGACCAAGGGGAGGGAGTCCTCCCCCAAGTCGGCCTCCTTGGACGGCGGGTGGAGGGAGAGGAACTCCTCCCCAAGTAGGTTTCCTACTCTCCCTCCACCAAGCAAAACTACCGTTTGACTTTTCAAATTGGCGTTTGACTTTTCAAACTAGGATTTGATTTATCCCTTTATTTTGCTCAGCCATGATACCTAGTACATGATGCAACCATTCCACATTGTCATGACACATTCATGTACCCTTCCCCTCCGGAGTGCCGGACCTTCCGGAACCTTCTAGAACATTCCCGATGAAAACACCGGAATCATTCCCCAACTCCGAAACAGGACTTTCCTTATATGAATCTTATTCTCCGGACCATTCCGGATCTCCTCGTGATATCTCGGATCCCATCCGAGACTCTGAACAAGATTCAGTCTCTTACTCATCATTCCATAACTACTCAACAACATCGAATCCTTAAGTGTGTCTCCCTACGGTTCGTGAATTATGCGGACATGATCGAGACACTTCTCCAATCAATAACCAATAGAGGAATCTGGAAATTCATATGGCTCCCACATATTTGTACGATTACTTTGTGATCGAATGATCCACTTACATACTATACCAATTTCCCTTTGTCTCACGATAGTTTACTTATGCGAGGTTTTGATCGTCGGTATCTCTGCATACCTAGTTCAACCTCATTATCGATAAGTACTCTTTTCTCGTTCCCGTGGTATGTGATCCCTTGTGAGCCAGCCACTTGCTTGCAAGCTAATTGGATGACATTCCACCGAGAGGGCCCAGAGTATATCTATCCGTCATATGGATGGACAAATCCCACTCTTGATCCATGTGTCTCAACCCATACTTTTCGAACACTTAATGCCACCTTTATAGCCACCCAGTTACGGTGTGGTGTTTGATGTCATCAAATCATCCTTCCGGTGATGGTGATTAGCATGATCTCATGGTCGAAGGAATTAGGTTACTATGTATCAGAAAGCTTATAGCAATTGAACTATTAAAATGACTTGATCTTTATGCTACGCTTATCTATAGGAGTATGTCCTTCATAACATTCTCCTAATGATATGATCTTGTTGTTAATAACATCTCAATGTTCATGATAGAGAAACCACAATCATCTATTAACCAACAAGCTAGTATTATGAAGAGGCTTTACTAAGGACTCTAATTTAGTTTACAAATCAGACAAGTATTAATGTTTCCATGTTAATACTATTATAGCATGAATGTAAACATTTATCATAAACACAAAGATATAATAAAAACTACATTTATTATTGCCTCTAGGGCATATCTCCAACAGTCTCCCACTTGCACTAGAGTCAACTAATCTAGATTACATGGTAATATACCGAACACCCATGGCAGATTGGAGTTGGTCATGTTTTGCCCTCGGGAGAGGTTTAGTCAACGGATCTGCCACATTCAGATCTGTGTGTACTTTGCAAATCTTTATGTCACCATCTTGGACATGTTCTCGAATAGCGTGAAAACTTAGCTTGATGTGCTTCAGCTTCTTGTGTGACCTTGGTTCTTGCGCATTGGCTATGGTGCCATGTTACCACAGTAGATAGACATTGGGTCCAGCGCACTTGGAACCACACCGAGCTCTGTAATGAACTCCTTCATCCATATCGCTTCTTGTGAAGCCTCTGAAGCAGCTATGTATTCCGATTCAGTTGAAGATCTTGACACAATGCTTTGCTTTACATTCCTCCAGCTAACTGCTCCACCATTCAAAGTAAATACGTATCTAGATTGTGATTTAGAATCATCCAGATCGGTGTTCCAACTAGCATCGGTGTAACCATTAAAAAAGAGTTGTTCATCACCTCCATAAGAAAGAACCATATCCTTAGTTCTTCTCAAGTACTTAAGGATGTTTTTGACCGCTGTCCAATGATCCACTCCTGGATCACTTTGATATCTTCTAGTCAAACTAACAGCATATGCAATGTCGGGTCTAGTACATAGCATGGCATACATTAGAGATGCTATGGCTGAGGCATAGGGAGTCTTACTCATTCTTTCTCTATCTTCTGCCGTTGCAGGACTTTGAGTTTTACTCAAGGTCGTATTGGGCAACATGGGAAAGAACCCTTTCTTGCTATCTTCCATTCCAAACCTCTTTAGAACTTTGTGCAAATATGTACTTTGTGACAATGATATTAGGCGTCTCGATCTATCTCTATAAATCTTTATGCCTAAGATATAAGCTGCTTCGCCAAGATCTTTCATTCAAAAACTATTATTCAAATATTCCTTGACACTATTAAGAAGGTCTACATCATTCCCAATCAATAATATGTCATCTACATATAGTATTAAGAATTCTATAGATCTCCTACTCAGTTTCTTGTAAATACAAGCTTCTCCATAAGTTTGTATAAAACCAAAACTTTTGATTACCTTATCAAAACATTGATTCCAACTTCGGGATGCTTGCTTCAACCCATATATGGACCGTTGAAGTTTGCATACCTTGTTAGCGTCTTTAGGATCAACAAAACCTTTGGGTTGCATCATATACAACTCTTCATCAATGTCTCCATTGATGAATGTTGTTTTGACATCCATCTGCCATATCTCATAATCATAATATGCAGCGATTGCTAACATAATCCTCATAGACTTTAGCTTCGCTACTGGTGAGAAAGTCTCATCGTAGTCAACTCCTTGAATTTGTCGAAACCCTTTTGCGACAAGTCGAGATTTATAGACAGTAACATTACCATCAGCATCTGTTTTCTTCTTGAAAATCCATTTGTTCTCAACAGCCTTCCGGCCATCCGGTAATTCCACCAAAGTCCATACTTGGTTTTCGTACATGGATCCAATTTCGGATTTCATGGCGTCTTGCCATTTATTGGACTCTGGGCTCATCATCGCTTCCTCATATGTCGCAGGGTCATCGGTGTTGTCCACCAACATGACACTCATAAAGGGATCATACCAATCAGGAGTGGTACGAGTTCGCTGACCGAGGTTCTCAGAGCAACTTCAACCGAAGTTTCATGATCATCATCATTAGCTTCCTCTCTTATTGGTGTAGGCGTAACAGGAACTTCTTCCAGTGCTGCGCTACTCGCAAGTTCGAGAGAAGGTTCAACAACCTCGTCGAGTTCTACTTTCCTTCAAGTCACTTCTTTCGAGAGAAATTCTTTCTCTAGAAAGGATCCATTCTTGGCAACGAAGATTTTGCCCTCGGATCTATGATAGAAGGTATACCCAACAGTTTCCTTCGGGTATCCTATGAAGACGCATTTTTCCGCTTTGGGTTCAAGCTTGTCCGGCTGTAACTTCTTTACAGAGGCTTCGCAACCCCAAACTTTAAGGAACGACAATTTAGGTTTCTTCCCAAACCATAATTCATACGGTGTCATTTCAACGGATTTAGATGGTGCCCTATTTAAAGTGAATGCGGCTGTTTCTAATGCATAACCCCAAAATGATAGCGGTAAATCTGTAAGTGTCATCATAGAACGAACCATATCTAAGAGAGTTCGATTACGATGTTCGGACACACCATTATGATGTGGTGTTCCCGGCGGTGTCAATTGTGAAAGTATTCCGCATTTCTTCAAATGCTCGCCAAACTCGTAACTTAGATATTCACCTCCACGATCAGAACATAGAAATTTAATCTTCTTGTTACGTTGATTCTCTACCTCACTTTGAAATTCCTTAAACTTCTCGAAAGTTTCGGACTTATGTTTCATGAAATAGATATACCCATATCTACTCAAGTCATCCGTGAAGGTAAGAACATAACGATAACCACCACGCGATACTACACTCATTGGACCACACACAACGGTATGTATGATTTCCAATAAGTCCGTAGCTCGCTCCATCATACCAGAAAATTGAGTCTTAGTCATTTTACCCATCAGACATGCTTCGCATCTTTCAAGTGATTCGAAATCAAGTGATTCAAGAAGTCCATCGGAATGGAGTTTCTTCATACGCTTCACTCCAATGTGACCAAGACGACAGTGCCACATATAGGTCGAGTTATCGCTCAATTTCAAACGTTTAGCTTCAATGTTATTAATATGTGTATTTCCACTATCGAGATTCAATATGAATAGACCATCTATCAAAGGTGCATGTGCATAAAACATATTACTCATATAAATCGAACAACCATTATTCTCGGACTTAAACATGTAACCGTCTCGCAATAAACAAGATCCTGGTATAATGTTCATGCTTAACGCAGGCACCAAATAACAATTATTTAAGTATAAAACTAATCCCGATGGTAGATGAAGAGGTAGCGTGCCAACCACGATCACATCAACCTTTGATCCATTTCCAACGCGCATCGTCACCTCGTTCTTCGCTAGCTTCTATTTATTCTGCAGCACATGTTTCGAGTTACAAATATGAGCAACCGAACCAGTATCAAATACCCAGGCACTACTACGAGTACTAGTGAGATACACATCAATAACATGTATATCGGATATACCTTTCTTCTTGATGTTGCCGTTCTTCAAATCCGCCAAGTACTTTGGGAAATTCCGCTTCTAGTGACCTTCTCCCTTGTAGTAAAAGCACTCAGTATCAGGCTTAGGTCTAGCCTTGGTCTTCTTCGCCGGTGCGGCAACTTTCTTACCGCCCTTCTTGAAGTTTCCCTTTTGCTTATACTTGCCTTTCTTGAATTTGGTGGTCTTATTGACCATCAACACTTGGTGCTCTTTCTTGATCTCCACTTCTGCAGATTTCAACATGGAGAAGAGTTCTGGCAACTGCTTGTTCATGATTTGAATATTGTAGTTCATCACAAAGTTCTTATAACTTGGTGACAGTGATTGGAGGACACGGTAAATCCCCAAAGCATTAGGAATCACTATACCCAAGCTTTGGAGTTTGTTTGCGTGCCCAGACATATTAAGCACATGCTCACTGACGGAGCTGCCCTCTTCCATCTTGCAGTTAAAGAACTTTTCAGAAGCCTCATAACTCTCAACTGCCGCGTGAGTCTCAAATATCAATTTGAGTTCACGGACAATATCATGTGGGTCATGGTTCTCAAACCTTTTCTGAAGCTCCGATTCCAAACCATACAAGATAGCACACTGAACTATGGAGTACTGATTCTTCCGAGCGAGATAAACATTCTTTACTTCATCAGTAGCATCAGCTGCAGGCGGGTCACCCAACGGTGCATCCAGCACATAGGTCAAATTACCAGCATTGAGGACAATCCTCAAATTGCGGAACCAATCCACGAAGTTGCTTCCATTGTTTTTCAACTTTTCTTTCTCTAGGAACGCATTAAAATTGATGGTAGGGGACGCCATTGATCTACAACATATTTGCAATAGTTTAGACTAAGTTTATGACAAATTGAGTTCTAATTAATAGTTAAATTAATCTAGGTGAACTCCCAGTCAAAACAATATCCCTCACATTGTTTTAGTGATCACACGAACCAAATCCACCACATCAATCATCACGAGAGTTGATGTAGCTTCAATGGCGAACAATCGACATGTTCATCATATCTACTATATGATTCATGCTTTACCTTTCGGTTATCCGTGTTCCGAGACCATGTCTGTACATGCTAGGCTCGTCAATATCAAACCTTAGCTTTCGCATGAGAAAATCTGGCTTGCTCACGTTGTATACACTTGCAGAATCTAACACACCCGATCATCACGTGGTGCTTCGAAACAACAAGCTTTAGCAACGGTGCTTACTAAGGATGAACACTTTAAAACTTGAAATTTATGTGCATGAGGGATCATCTTATAATGCTACCGTCGTTAACTAAGCAATACAAGATGCATAAAGGATTAACATCACATGCAATTCATAATATGTGATATGATATGGCCTTTCTTCTTATGCTTCCGATCTCCATCTTCAAGCACGAACATGATCTCCATCATCACCGACATTGCATCAAGGTCAATGACGCCGCTCCATGGTTGTCGTCCACCAGCTTCAACTATTACAACTACTTTGAATAGACACGCGGGTCTTAACAGAATTTAAAGACAACCATATGGCTCCTGCTGGTTGCCAACTTACAATAAGGATCATTGCATACATCAAATATAATCACAATCATGGCCATATCACATCACAGCACACCCCTACAAAACAAAGTTAGACGCCTCTAATTTTCTTTGCATATTTTACGTGGTTTGGGGCTTTCAATAAGTGTCGATCTAACTTACGAACAAGAACCACAACGTTGATGTTTGAACTATCAAGTTCCCGTTGTAAATTGGATCTATACTATAATGGGAGAGACAGACACCCGCAAAGCCACTTATGCAATACAAGTTGCATGTGGAGCTGGAGAAAGTCTCATGAACGATGTCATGTAAGGTTAGCCTGGGCCGCTTCATCCCATCATACCGCAAGATGCAAAGTACACAAGAAGCAATTGATAATAAAAGCACCACTGCCCACAATGACCATTGTGTTCTACTCGTACAACATATCTACATATAGACACGGCTTTGATACCACTGTAGGGGTTCGTAGCATGGAAAACAAAATTTTCTACCGCATGCACACAAACTAGCCAAGATCTATCTACTAGATTGTAGAAACGAGTCATAGATGAACTTACCCTTGAAGATTCCAAAGCGGTTAACGAGAGCAGATTCTCGTGGGTGATGTAGTCGTACTCTTGCCGATCTCAAGATCGTGTAGACGATCCTTCCGGCTCTGCTCGCAAGCGCTCTGCGATCGGTCACACGCTCGGTACCGATGAAGACCTTCCTCTCCTTGTTCCAAAGCAGCGGAGGTTGTAGCACTCTCCTCATGATTCCGGCAGCACGACGGCCTGGTACCGGAAGTAGAGGGGAGATCTCGCAGGGCTTCGCCTTAAGCCGGAGCGAGTATGGTGGACTATGAGAGAGGCCTTGGTGATCTAGGGTTTAGAGGCACCAAGGGAGGAGGCTAGGCCGGCGGCTAGGGCTTGGGGAGAGCCACAACTCGGCGGCTAGGGCAAACCCTAGGGGGCGGCGACGACTTGGTGGAGGCCGGCAACTAGGGCTAGGGTTTTGGTGGAGAGAGGTGTAGGGAAGAGGGGCACCCTTGCCCCTCCTTTTTTAGGTGGGAGGGCGCCGGCCAAGGGGAGGGAGTCCTCCCCCAAGTCGGCCTCCTTGGCCGGCGGGTGGAGGGAGAGGAACTCCTCCCCAAGTAGGTTTCCTACTCTCCCTCCACCAAGCAAAACTGCCGTTTTACTTTTCAAATTGGCGTTTGACTTTTCAAACTAGGATTTGATTTATCCCTTTATTTTGCTCAGCCATGATACCTAGTACATGATGCAACCATTCCACATTGTCATGACACATTCATGTACCGTTCCCCTCCGGAGTGCCGGACCTTCTGGAACCTTCTAGAACATTCCCGATGAAAACACCGGAATCATTCCCCAACTCCGAAACAGGACTTTTCTTATATGAATCTTATTCTCCGGACCATTCCGGATCTCCTCGTGATATCCCGGATCCCATCTGAGACTCCGAACAACATTCAGTCTCTTACTCATCATTCCATAACTACTCAACAACATCGAATCCTTAAGTGTGTCTCCCTACGGTTCGTGAATTATGCAGACATGATCAAGACACTTCTCCAATCAATAACCAATAGAGGAATCTGGAAATTCATATGACTCCCACATATTTCTATGATTACTTTGCGATCGAATGAACCACTTACATACGATACCAATTTCCCTTTGTCTCACGATAGTTTACTTATCCGAGGTTTTGATCGCTTGTATCGCATACCTAGTTCAACCTCATTATCGATAAGTACTCTTTTCTCGTTCCGTGGTATGTGATCCCTTGTGAGCTACCACATGCTTGCAAGCTAATTGGATGACATTCCACCGAGAGGGCCCAGAGTATATCTATCCGTCATATGGATGGACAAATCCCACTCTTGATCCATGTGTCTCAACCCATACTTTCCGAACACTTAATGCCACCTTTATAGCCACCCAGTTACGATGTGGTGTTTGATGTCATCAAAGCATCCTTTCCGGCGATGGTGATAAGCATGATCTCATGGTCGAAGGAATTAGGTTACTATGTATCAGAAAGCTTATAGCAATTGAACTATTAAAATGACTTGATCTTTATGCTACGCTTATCTATAGGATTACGTCCTTCATACCATTCGCCTAATGATATGATCTTGTTGTTAATAACATATCAATGTTCATGTTAGAGAAACCACAATCATCTATTAACCAACAAGCTAGTATTATGAAGAGGCTTTACTAGGGACTCTAATTTAGTTTACAAATCACACAAGTATTAATGTTTCCATGTTAATATTGTTATAGCATGAATGTAAACATTTATCATAAACACAAAGTTATAATAATAACTACATTTATTATTACCTCTAGGGCATATCTCCAACAATATGTGGCACTGTCGTCTTGGTTATATTGGAGTGAAGCGTATGAAGAAACTCCATTCCGATGGACTTCTTGAATCACTTGATTTTGAATCACTTGAAAGATGCGAAGCATGTCTGATGGGTAAAATGACTAAGACTCCATTTTCTGGTATGATGGAGCGAGCTACGGACTTATTGGAAATCATACATACCGTGGTGTGTGGCCCAATGAGTGTAGCATCGCGCGGTGGTTATCTTTATGTTCTTACCTTCACGGATGACTTGAGTAGATATGGGTATATCTATTTCATGAAACATAAGTCTGAAACTTTCGAGAAGTTTAAGGAATTTCAAAGTGAGGTAGAGAATCAACATAACAAGAAGATTAAATTTGTACGATCTGATCGTGGAGGTGAATATCTAATTTACGAGTTTGGCGAACATTTAAAGAAATGCGAAATACTTTCACAATTGACACCGCCGGGAACACCACAGCGTAATGGTGTGTCCAAACGTCATAATTAAACTCTCGTATATATGGTTCGTTCTATGATGTCACTTACAGATTTACCGCTATCATTTTGGGGTTATGCATTAGAAACAGACGCATTCACTTTAAATAGGGCACCATCTAAATCCGTTGAAACGACACCGTATGAATTGTGGTTTGGGAAGAAACCTAAATTGTCGTTCCTTAAAGTTTGGGGTTGCGAAGCTTATGTAAAGAAGTTACAGCCGGACAAGCTTGAACCCAAAGCGGAAAAATGCGTCTTCATAGGATACCCAAAGGAAACTATTGGGTATACCTTCTATCATAGATCCGAGGGCAAAATCTTCGTTGCCAAGAATGGATCCTTTCTGGAGAAGGAGTTTCTCTCGAAAGAAGTGACTGGAAGGAAAGTAGAACTCGACGAGGTTGTTGAACCTTCTCTCGAACTTGCGAGTAGAGCAGCACCAGAAGTAGTTCCTGTGGTGCCTACACCAATAAGATAGGGAGCTAATGATATTGATCATGAAACTTCAGTTGAAGTTACTACGGAACCTCGCAGGTCAACGAGAACTCGTACCACTCCTGATTGGTATGATCCTGTTATGATTGTCATGTTGGTGGACAACACCGATGACCCTGCGACATATGAGGAAGCGATGATGATCCTAGATTCCAATAAATGGAAAGAAGCCATGAAATCCGAGATTGGGTCCATGTAAGAAAACCAAGTATGGACTTTGGTGGACTTACCGGATGGCCGGAAGGCTATCGAGAATAAATGGATTTTCAAGAAGAAAACAGATGTTGATGGTAATGTTACTGTCTATAAAGCTCGACTTGTCGCAAAAGGGTTTCGACAAATTCAAGGAGTTGACTACGATGAGACTTTCTCACCAGTAGCGAAGATAAAGTCTGTGAGGATTATGTTAGCAATCCTGCATATTATGATTATGAGATATGGCAGATGGATGTCAAAATGGCGTTCCTCAATGGATACATTGATGAAGAGTTGTATATGATGCAACCCAAAGGTTTTGTCGATCCTAAAGATGCTAACAAGGTATGCAAACTTCAACGGTCCATATATGGATTGAAGCAAGCATCCCGAAGTTGGAATCAACATTTTGATAAGGTAATCAAAAGTTTTGGTTTTATACAAACTTATGGAGAAGCTTGTATTTACAAGAAATTGAGTGGGAGCTCTGTAGCATTCTTTATACTATATGTAGATGACATATTGTTGATTGGGAATGATGTATACCTTCTTAATAGTGTCAAGGATTATTTGAATAATAGTTTTTCAATGAAAGATCTTGACGAAGCAGCTTACATATTAGGCATAAATATTTATAGAGATAGATCGATACGCCTAATATCATTGTCACATAGTACATATTTTGACAAAGTTCTAAAGAGGTTTGGAATGGAAGACAGCAAGAAAGGGTTCTTGCCCATGTTGCCCAATACAACCTTGAGTAAAACTCAAAGTCCTGCAACGACAGAAGATAGAGAAAGTATGAGTAAGACTCCCTATGCCTCAGCCATAGGATCTCTTATGTATGCCATGCTATGTACTAGACCCGACATTGTATATGCTGTTAGTTTGACTAGCAGATATCAAAGTGATCCAGGAGTGGATCATTTGACAGCGGTCAAAAACATCCTTAAGTACTTGAGAAGAACTAAGGGTATGGTTCTTTCTTATGGAGGTGATGAACAACTCGTTGTTAATGGTTACACTGATGCTAGTTGGAACACCGATCCGGATGATTCTAAATCTCAATCTGGATACGTATTTACTTTGAATGGTGCAGCAGTTAGCTGGAGGAGTGCAAAGCAAAGTGTTGTGGCGAGATCTTCAACTGAATCGGAATACATAGCTGCTTCAGAGGCTTCACAAGAGGCGATATGGATGAAGGAGTTCATTATAGAGCTCGGTGTGGTTCCAAGTGCGCTGGACCCAATGTCTATCTACTGTGATAACATGGGCGCCATAGCCAATGCGCAAGAACCAAGGTCACACAAGAAGCTGAAGCACATCAAGCTACGTTTTCACGCTATTCGAGAGCATGTCCAAGACGGTGACATAAAGATTTTCAAAGTACACATAGATCTGAATGTGGCGGATCCGTTGACTAAACCTCTCCCGAGGGCAAAACATGACCAGCACCAAACCGCCATGGGTGTTCGGTACATTACCATGTAATCTAGATTAGTTGACTCTAGTGCAAGTGGGAGACTGTTGGAGATATGCCCTAGAGGCAATAATAAAAGTGGTTATTATTATATCTTTGTGTTTCTGATAAATGTTTACATTCATGCTATAATAGTATTAAACCGGAAACATTAATACTTGTGTGATTTGTAAACTAAATAAGAGTCCCTAGTAAAGCGTCTTTATAATACTAGCTTGTTGGTTGATAGATGATCGTGGTTTCACGATCATGAACATTGAGATGTTGTTAACAACAAGATCATATCATTAGGAGAATGGTATGATGGACATACTCCTATAGATAAGCGTAGCATTAAGATCAAGTCATTTCAATAGTTTGTTTGCTATAAGCTTTCTGATACATAGTAACCTAATTCCTTCGACCATGAGATCATGCTAATCTCCATCACCGGAAGGATGCTTTGATGACATCAAACACCACACCGTAACTGAGTGGCTATAAAGGTGGCATTGAGTGTTCAGAAAGTATGGGTTGAGGCACATGGATCAAGAGTGGGATTTGTCCATCCATATGACGGATAGATATACTCTGGGCCCTCTCGGTGGAATGTCATCCAATTGGCTTGCAAGCATGTGACTGGCTCACAAGGGATCGCATATCACGGGAACAAGAAAAGAGTACTTATCGGGAACGAGGTTGAACTAGGTATGCAGAGATACCGACGATCAAAACCTCGCATAAGTAAACTATCGTGAGACAAAGGGAAATTGGTATCGTATGTAAGTGGTTCATTCGATCGCGAAGTAATCGTAGAAATATGTGGGAGCCATATGAATTTCCAGATTCCTCTATTTGTTATTGATCGGAGAAGTGTCTCGGTCATGTCCGCATAATTCACGAACCGTAGGGAGACACACTTAAGGATTCGATGTTGTTTAGTAGATATGGAATGTTAATAGGGATACCGAATTTTGTTTGGAGTCTCGGATGGGATTCAGGATATCACGAGGAGATCTGGAATGGTCCGGAGAATAAGATTCATATAAGGAAAGTCCGATTCCGGAGTTCGGGAAAGTTTCCGATGGTTTCATCGGAGAGGTTCTAGAAGGGTCCAGAAGGTTCACCGGTCCGGAAGGAGAATGGTCCATGAATGTGTCATGGGTAAGTGAAATGATTGGATAATATCCTAGGTCACATGGTGTGTGCATTTGTAATAGAGAATTAAAGCTCTAAATTGAAAGTCAAACGGGAGTTTGAAAAGTCAAACTGGAACAATGGTTTCCTAGTGGGAGAAGAAACAAGTCCTTCTCTCAATCCAACTTGGGTTTGGGTTTGGATTCAAACCCACCCCTCCCAAGGCTGCCCCCTCTCATAAATAGAGGGGGAGGACTGCCGCAAAGTACACAAGCCCTAGCCCCTCTCCACCCGAGCCGCCATCGCCAAGGCTTCAGGCCTTTGCCGCCTCACCGCCGACACCTCCTCCTCCTGGACTTATAAACCCTAGATCTTCGGGAAACCCTAATCCACTATAACTCGCATCGGCTTAGGCGAAGCCCTGCAGGATCTTCCCTCTACTTCCGACACTCTGGCTGTCTTTGCCGAGAATCGCGAGGAGAACTACAACCTCATTGCTCTTTGGAACAAGGGAGAGGAAGGTCTTCATCGAGTACCGTGTGATTGTGAAGCGCGCTGCGGAGCATAGCGCTGGAAGGATCGTCTACGCGAACTTGAGATCGGCAAGTGTACGACTACATCACCCACGAGAATCTGCTCTCGTTAACCGCTTTGGAATCTTCGAGGGTGAGTGCTTCTATCGACTCGTTGCTACAATCTAGTAGATAGATCTTGGCTTGTTTGTATGCATGCGGTAGAATTTTTTTGTGTTCCATGCTACGAACCCCTACAAGACAATATACGTTGCAAGTAAGTAATACTAAAAGGGAAACGAAAGCATCGATATAAGGATAGCAATATGGATATGAGAAAAGCTATAAATGCAAAATAGGTAGCAGTGGGAGAAATGATCGCCTGAAGACTCAAAGGATGGTGGTACGAAGTTGTACGGATACTTGTGAGGTTAATCGAAATCCTGCTAGTACTCTCTAGACTTGTCTTCTATCGGAAACAAACAAACACACATACGAAAAAGAAAGAACACAATCAACACAAATAAAATTCAATACAATCAATATGATTTGTGACAAGTTAATATGATGCAACATGCTTATATAACACTAGTGGATCATGTTTAAGTGGCCAACACACAAAACACTGCAATAAAATAATTAAATTGTTCCATATATGTTCCAGGGAAAACCTCAGTTTCGGGCTTTCTGGATCGGATGATCGCGATGTCCTATGTCTTCACACCCGTGGGGCATCATCTTTGGAGACATACATAGGATGGATGGACAAGTGGATGACTCAGGTGGCTAGATGCTGGTTTATACATGCTTCTTGTGCGATGACCAAGGTTGAGTGTTGTTGCATCTACCGAGTCAATGGCGGTGGATCTCAGCGGCATGGTGTTGCGGGGGCTCAAAGGCGGCATTGTGATAATGAGTGCTTGCACAACGGTAGCGCTGTCTAGTGTCGTCGCGGCATAGATGATATACCTGGCAAGATCAATGCCTTGATCCCTATCTCAAAAATGGGTCGGTGGAAGATGGTAGTGACGATTCCTGGAACATGTGAGCTAATGCGTGCTAAGGGTAACTGGGACAGGCTGTGCCCCCGCTCCAAGTCAGAGTAGTCCGGTATGGCCACTCTGTTCATTAAGTTTATAGGTTTTGTGGTCTTTACTGAGATGATCTTTGCATTTTCTTTATAAAGCTATATTGAATAATGAATAAAAAGATTGTGTACATCATTTTAATGTAGAAGTTGGAGTATCACCTCCATTTCAGAAAAAATGTTCATATTTTAGAGGGCAGTTGGCAATTCGGTACATACCCTTAACAAAATCATCGACGGTGTTTCGCACCATATATGCGTTGTTGTTCTAAGCTGAAGGGATTTTCTATGATTTTGCATGAGGGACCACCGACACCTAGCTGGCTTCTACATGTGACATTCTGATCCTATCATTCAATGTTGTCCCCTAAAAATTATTGACCTTTCTGTTTAAACCCACTTGTTAGAACCCATGCTTAATTCTCAACTTTATCTTGTTCCTTCTCCAAGTACTTTTTAACTTCTTAATGAACTATTTGTCAGTTCCGCTTGACTTCTCTCCTCGGAGAAGTTAATCTGAACCATAGTATTCGCTAGTCATTACTTAAACTATTGACTCAATTTTTATTTCAAGGGGTTTGATGTAAAAAACTATGATATCAGCAAAGAGTGTCTTTGGCTCCAAAATCTAGCGCTCCCTTTATTAAAAAAATCATATGTACAAGTTTTAAAATATCTAAAAATAATTTCAGACATAGGCAATGTTGTATCCCACAAAATCTTTGTATCGTGGGCTACACAAAATGACAATATATGATAAAATTGGATGCAAGCACAGTTTCACACTTTTGTCGTTTTTATGTAACCCAGGATATAAAGTATTTGAAATTGATATTTGGAAGTTTGTGTATTTACTCTATCAGGATATTTTATTTATTTTAAAAACTCACAAATATGACTTCAGCTTTTTTAAACTAATAGGAACACCAGAGCTTGGGAGCTAAAAACCTCTAATATAAGCTTGTTCTTCTTGCTATGGAAGTAGGAGAAAGAACCAATGAAAGACTATGAAGGTGATATCTAAATAGATAAAAAAATCTAGTCAATTAAGAAAGAGTTGTCGTTGAAGGAAGGGATAGATCCAAGTATTGGATTTATGTTATTTTATTGAAAAACTCGGTCTATATTAAACTATTTTAAGATGTAGGTGCTTCAATTCATAATGAATGCGGCCACAACTTAAAATTGTCCCAAGTGAATGCATTGACATGCCTTATCAAATGTTGCATCCCGTATGACTCCCATGTGGTCCAAATGTATGCCAACACAGTGCCAAGTCGACCCAGAATGTTAGATTTGATTCAATGTAGTGCAAAAATTGCATTGAAGCATCACGATACAACAACTTATTCACAATTGAAGTTACTCAAAATGCAATACTCCATTCGTTCCTATTGGTATGACACATTAGGTTTAGTTAGGACAAGATTTTGACTTATGACTGTATTAAAATATGTTTTATTTGACACAAATTGTTATCACTAGATTCAATAGTACCGGTTAGCAATTATGGTTGTGTATCATATAAACCACATATGAATGGGTATGAGGCAATGAGCAAGACAATAATGCACAAGTACGAAATTGACGTAAGCACCAGAATCAATCTTTAGGGCCACCCGACAATGGGACTTGGGAGAAACCATTTCAGATTGCTTCACAATTGTGCCACCAAATGGAAGGCGATGTAGGCAGAAGGTCGGATGTGACAACTATACCGAGGGGTGAGAAGTGGGGCAAGAGGTGGGTGGTGATGATTGTATCAACGTGAAGGAAGGTGATTGCGGGTGAAACCCTAGTTGTTATTGCATGCATGGGGGTGGAGATAGACACAACTCTAGGTGAGAACCGTGCGAGCTCGGTCTTAGGGACAACATGGTGTTACATGGAAGTAATCTCTTTAGAAAACCGAAGGGTATTTCTAGAATGAATGAGGCGAAAAGGAATCATTCCTGGTTTCAACACAAATCATGCTCTTTCGTGGAGAAAGTTGCCATTTTAATCTTCATCTGCATGGTGTCTCGACTCCACCCACGAGGTCCACTTAGGAATCCCCAAAAAGTGACCCTTCACAATACAAGTGCACTTTTACGGTGAAAATCCTATTTGACACCCGTTGCATCCGCTGTGCATGCAATGCCCAATTTGTCACGCAATGCCCCAGTTAGGTACATTTTTCATTGTAGTCTTTTTTCTTTTGTTGTTCATTTCGTTTCCTTTCTCCTATTTTATTTTCTGGTATTTGTGTTAATTTAATTTAATTTTCTTTAAAATTTTATTTTCCTTGTTTGTTTCGAAAGCATGAATATGTTTTAAAATATTTGAACATATTATTTGATGTGCATGTACATTTTTTTGATGAATATGAACTCTATTGTGTATGTATATGCACATTCTTTTTAGAAACTTATAAATGTTATGTTTATTAATGTGAACATTAATTAATGTATAAATGCATGAACATTATATTTTAATACAAGTGACCAATTCAAGTAAAATTATGAGAAAATAAATAAAAATAGATAAATTTTATTTTTAATCTAAAAATAACAAGAAAACTTTTATATACTTTTAACTGAGACGATTTTTCAACATTTTAAATTTAAACATAATATACATTTCTAAAATTTATATATATAAAAAAGAACTCTACCTATGTACGTCATAAGCCCTATCTAAGCATTAAATAGGAGTTACATAAGAACGAGCAACACATACCTACAAAACCGGTACGAGACAGAAAAGGCCATTGGGAGACGGCGCTAAAACCCATCTAGGGTTAGGTACTCCCGCCAGCGATGTTGCCGGTCTGCTCCGTCTTCGGTAACGTCGAGGCCTTGGGGGTGTGGTGGAACATGGTCTGTCGTTGATGGTAGGTTTCTCGTTTTCGAGTCTTTTTTCAGTGTCTTTCTCAAGATGTCGAGGCGGCGGCTATATATTGAAGTCAGAGGAAGGTCCTCTCATCCTATCATTGCTCCAGAGGTACGTCTATTGCGTGATGAGCGCGATGAGTCGTATGTGTGACGGATCTTCTGGGATCTGATCCGTTTTCATGTATGTTGGTGTAAGTTCTTGTTAGTCTCTTATGATTTAAGGATGTCATCGTTGATGACGATTGTTGCTCTAGTGCGTTGGTTATTTGAGGTTTAGCATGACGATTTTCTATTTGTCTACTATAATAACCTCTACTACGACAAGCTTTGTTCTGCTTCGATGATGGAGGGTTGAGGACAGCGGCGCGTCCTCGACTCGTGCTAGGGTTGTAGTCATCGTTCGATGGTCGATGGACCTATTTAGAATTTTTATTACTTTTACCTTCTTTTCCCCGCTGTTGATGATTAGTAATAAATGCACATAAAATTCGTGCCAAGCTAGGATCGGTGGCGTCCATGCACATGGAAGCCGCAGACACACAAGGACAATCTTGATCAGATCGGAAGCTTCTTCCACTTTATCAAACTTGGTACGCAGGCAAAGCAAACTTTTCAGCCTAGCTCCCCGTAGTCCTACTCCAATGATGGGTCCACGTTCTACACACTCCCACGGGCCACGGCGCTAGCTTGTTGCTTGACGCGTCGTCGTGCGGTCGATCACGAACGGCCAGACGGGCAGTCCAACTTGGATGGCTCTCACCTCTGAGACGCACGCACATGCACATGTTTTCACGGCCGCGTCGGTGGGGCTCCATCCAGCGAAGGAATCGCGCAGTTCGTCTCCCGCCCGCGCCGAACTCGCGCTCCATAATGCACGCTCATGTGGCCGACCTACCCCGCGGACCCACGGATTTAGGGGCCGCCACATGGTCGTTGCTATCGAGCCACACTGGAGCACACATGTACGTAGCAGGTACTAGTACTGATTCTACCGGCCTCAGTAATAAGCCACACATGTAGTATGTGCCCTTTTTTTTGAGAGAGACGTAGTATGTGCCCTTGATGCAGCACCTGTACAATTATTATGTAGTAATGCTTGCAATCCTACCGCATACCTGCTGCCATTCTAACGAACCCCAACTAATATTCTTCCATGCCACCTTTTTGGACTGTGACAGCATCATAAGAAGGTTGGCCGAGACCGAGAGGAGGGCCAGCAGTACCTTTCCAAGCTACACACACACCATTCTCTCCTAGCCTCGTACCGTAGCGCGAGCCAACGCCCCAACACTCACAGGGGATAGGATGCGGCGGCCGGCAGTGGCTATGGCAATGGCAATGGCCCCGGTCCTCGTGCTGGCGCTCCTAGCCTTCGCGACGGCCACGGCCGTTGCGGTTGGCGGAGACGTCAAGTGCGCCGAGTGCGGGGGCACGGTGCCTGCTGCGCTGCCTCCGCCGCCGCCGTACTACTACTACAGCCCTCCACCCCCGGCGTCCTACCCCGGAGTGTCGAACTGCCCGCCGCCACCAGGCGGTTACATCTCCATCGGGGGCTCGCCGCCGGGCCGCTTGTACCCGCAGGACCCAGGGTTCATGCCGTCCAGCGCGCCGCCGAGGCATGCGAGCTTCGCCGCCCTGCCCATCACGGTATGTGCTTTCGCCGCGCTGGCGACCCTACGGGCCTTTTGGTGACCGATCTGCGGCACTTGCACGGGCGTTACGTCGCGCGCCGAGACATGCCGGCGTACTACCATGGATGGATATTTACTGTCTATGCATTCACCTTGTAATAATTCTTTCTCCAGGCCGTATGTATTCTACCTAGTACTTCTTGAGATACATCGACGACGTTTTCTCGATTTTTGTTTCTTCTTACAGAAAGAACTTTCACCTGCTGTCACAAATTAGTTGCAAAATGCAAATCAGCGGAACTAGCAGCTCATGCATGGCGGGTACTAGTATAAGATTGTGTTTCTTTGTCAGTGATCTCTTTGACTTTTTCCTTAAAACAAGTCTATTCCTGCTCGATTGGCAGAGAAGCTTGGCTGGCGGATTTCCAGATCTACAATTTTACAGCGTGCTTCGGTAGAATGGCTAGATATATGCGACTGTCAAGGATTACTAGTTCTACGCTATCACCAAGGCAACCATTCTGCTCTAAATTAAGTTTCTGCACCTATTTGACTACCGTAACAGAAGGGTTTCTGCACAGTTTTTAAGAGAGAGAGAGCACTGAAGCTTAACGATAATATAAATGCGAGCTTTTTTTTTTCTCGAGTTGGATGCGATGATGCTCAAAGGTCCAGATTTAATTAACTTCCTTTGGATGGGCTATCTCTAGTACTGTATCGTTCCCCTGTTTTGACAGGCTAGTCATCCGTCAGATCGTGTCGATCAGTGAGGACAGTATTTCCTTACGGGCGCGGCACCGGTTGGAGCCTTGGAGGGAGTACTGTTTTTCTTTTGATCTGCTAGCGCTCGCACGTCCGCGTATAGATGCGGACGGCCAACCGCACGATCAAGATTGGATGGCACATATAAAAATTCAAAAACATTAAGAAAAAATAAAAAATACCATGAAAAAAAATAAAAAATACATGGCAACTAGTGTTTGTGTGCTAGGAAGGACACATTTTCTCTCTAGATTTTTTTTTTCTAAAATGGGCTGGAAGTAGCGTACCTCTCTGCAGGTTTGGGAGGCACCTGTCGGAACAAGGGCCTAGTGGAGGCAGCTTTTAGGAGGCACGCATACATAGGACACGTTTTTTTTGGTAGCTAAATTTCGTTTCATCCCGGCTAAGCCACCGGAGAGCATGGTCTAGCCATGTTAGGCGTTTTGTTTGGTCGCCTGAACAGGCTACTTTTGACTCTACGGAGATTGGACGCGCACCTGTTTGGTTGATCATACTAAAGCCTACAGAAACATGCGCTGCTGTTTGGTTCTATGCACAGTAGTAGGTTAGCAGGTGCTATCACCACTTCTCATGACGGGTAAAATTACAAACTTACTCTCATAGAACACATCAACAAGCATATCACACATCAGTAAGCATAGCATACCACATAGTATACACATCATAGTACTACAATCATATTTAGTAGTAGCATAGCAGTTAACTCATAATAGTAGCATAGTCAATGATCATCTATGATTGGTTGTTCGCTAGCAGTACAGAAACTGAAGTTTATCGCATCATCAACAACAAGTCTACTCATTCTTATCGATGATCCTTCTGGTGGCATCACCGTGATCTGGACACTTTGTCACCACCTCACGATAGGTGTAGTCGAAGATGACCACGCGGTACTCCTTCTCACCGAGCTTCTTGAACAATGGCAAAAGCCACCCAGCCCTAATCAATGATGGCTTTGCCACCCTCCTCCTTCAACTTCATTTCGTAGTTGCAGCCGTGTGAGTCCTCAGGGTGATCTTCCGTGGTAGGGTGCCTAAGTATTGCATGTGTCCAGGATGGATCTGCATCACCCCTAACACAGATGCAAAGAGGCACTTGATGAAGTGTGTCGTCGGATTGCCGACAAGTACCCCATAGGGGGTCCTAGTGGCGTTGGAAGGATGGGGTGTGAGACGTCGGATGTTCCAGGAGCGGTGAGCACAAGTTTACCCAGGTTCAGATCCGACTGCGGTGATCGGATCCTACTCCTGCTAGCAACCCGGTAATATATCGGCGTAAGCCGGATGTTACAGCAGATTACAAGAGAGGTTCGCCTGTGCGAGTTGATTGTGGTGTTACGATTGATTGGTTGCCCTAAAGGCTCCCATAGGGCCGGTTTATATAGTCATCGGGGCCTAGGGTTACAGGAGAGACCTATCCGGCTATGTTATAGAGTCGGTAACTAGATACAGCTTGGACTACAAGTAATACTACAGGCCTAAGTCGGTAACTCTTCTGGGCCTTGTCGTAGCCGGAACTGGATCCTCCTCTTTCTCTGACTGGGCCGCCCGTGAAGCAAAGCTCTAACCCGTTGGTGGGCCACCACAGTCGTGAGTCTGTGGGTATACCGGAAAGTATATCTAACAAGAGCCCGGAAGTCTTCAAGATCCAAAGTCGGATAAATCGTCTAGCTTGATGGTTTCTTCGTCTTGAGAATCTTGAAGGGTTCCCGAAAACTACTTTCAGTAATGTAGGATTCCGAGTCAATTGAGTCGGATATGTTTTGTTCTGAATTTAGTCTTCTCCTTGCTCAGTTTGAAGCATAAGCCGGATTTTTTAGCGGCGTGCGGACTGACAACTTTTTAGACCAGGTCCTGTCACTGACAGGAGTGCTATCAGCACGACCGTTGGTAGGCCCGCTCCTTACGGAACAGAACGCCGTTTCAATGCCTACGCGAAAATCGAGGGGACGAAAGAGTCGCGAGGAAGCTAACTCCCCCTCTCCTATACGCGTGCCGCTAATCGCGTGTGTTAACGCACTAATCTTGACACAAGGATAAATAAAAGAGGGGAGAAAACCCTTTCTCTCAGATTTATCTCTCCATCGATTCATTCATTGCCTCCTCTTACTCCCCAAGCACTCCGCACCCGTTCCCATCTGCACACCGTGAGAAAAATCTCTCTCCCCCACCAGTCCTTTTCCTCCAAGATCCATGGCATCTGCCTCGACCTTAGGAGTGACGGCGGGTTCGTCGGTGGCGGATGATAAGAAGATACGGGGTCTCTGGATCCCCAGCGCCATGGACAATGCTGAACTTCAAGTCATGGAGGATGAAGGATTCATCATCGCTGGTGCGTGGCGGAGCTCCTTAGGGCATGTCGTTCCCGCCCTGCGCGATGGCGAGAGGGTGCTATTCGGCACGCACGTCGACCGCGGCCTCAACTTGCCACCGTTGGACTTCCTCGTCGAGGTCCCCAACTACTACGGTGTGCAACTTCATAATCTTCCTACCAACTCTCTGCTCGAGCTTAGTACTCATGCAACTTTGTGCGAGGGGTTTCTTGGCATTAGGCCAAGTCTCACCCTTTTCCGGTACTACTATGATACTCGGAAGAATTCTATTAGCACCGGTGTGCCTTACATCACCGGCACCCTTAGCTTAGTACTTAGGAGAAACCGAGTCTATCCTAGGATTAACGCTAGTGAATCCGTCAAACGCTGGGACGAAACCTTCTTTTATCGCAAGGATATTCTGGCTCCTGGAAAGGCGGAAGGTCTTCCGGCGTTTGCCGACGGCGCCGCTCCCCACCAGAATTCATGGGACATGGAGGCGCCGGAGCTGTCGGATATCTTGATCCTCGCCAAGAGGCGGATTGAGTTTTTGATGAAGCATGAGGGCCTCCGTGGATCCGACTTGATCCACTGCTGGCTGGAGCGCTGGATTCAGCCTCTGCAACATCATGGACATCGCCTCATGCACCAGTTTACGAGCGACAAGAAGCACAAGATGCGGGTCAGTTCGAGCCGGATTCCGGCGAAGGACTACAGGACCCTTATGCAATATTTGATCAAGGAAATAGTGGAACGAAAGGTTCTAGAAGTCTCCATGAAGATGTATACAACCAACCGTCCTCTAACTCCGGTAAATATTTCGACTCTGGTTTTGTGTTTCGTCGTTCTTTTCTGTTCTTTCTCCGACTCTATTATTATCGATGCCTTTTGACTTTGTTAGCTTGACAAACTCTTCGAGTCTGAGCTAGTTCCACTAGAGGGCTATCCTTAAGACGATTCGGAGGCGACGGAGGATGATGAGGTGCAGGAAATTTCCGCCCCCGCCTCCAAGAAGCGCAAGGCGAAAGAAGTTGTTGTTACTGCTGGTAGCCAAGTGCTGCCAGTAGTTAAAAAGTAAGCACCCTATCTTTTATTTTCAGTACTTTCGTACCTTTATTTCTTTCCAGAGCACACCTGATATTTAGTATTTTCGTGTTCTAGAGCTAAATCAGCTTTGAAGAGTAAGATCAAGCCAGACAGCAAGCCTGGCAAGCAGATGCGTCAGCAAAATCTTGTTATCTCCCCTGCCATGCCGCCACCAACTCCATCCAATACTCCATTAGAACAGGAAGCTTTTGCCTCTCCTGATGCTAGCAACATCTCGAAATCCCTGGTCACCATTGATGATCAGGCAATTAACAAGGGTGAACCCGTCAAGGGTAATGATCCCATGGTAATATCTACAGGAACGATGGATAAAGTGGACGGCTCCGCTATCTCTGGCCTGAAGAGGAAAGAGAAATAAGAGATCCTCAGACTGGCTCAATCCAGACTTGAGAAGCAAACCTTGACCCTAGAGGCAGTGAGCCAAGAGGAGGAGGACGTCAAGCTGGTCATCCTCCTGGACCAAATTTTGGTTCGGGATGCTAAAGTAGAATCTGGCGAACTCCCAGTGAGGGATGTTCCTTCCCTCACCCTTACCGAGAAGGTGTTTCACAGCACCAAGATCAGATTTGAAAAGTTGCATCTGGAACACATTGTAAGTTTCCGATTCTTATTTGCATTTATTATCATATCGTCTAGCCCTAAGCATAAAGTCGGATAAACATCGTTGGATCCGAGTTGATGCTTTTAGTTTGCAAAAGAACGATGTAGTGTAGCCCCCAAGGCTCATGCTGTAATTTTACTTAGTTAAATTTGCAGCCCGAGCCTTAGTAGCCGTCTGACGTTATTCCTTCTCTAAACTTACAGAAAATTGCATCTTCCAACCAGGAATTGCTCAAGAACATTTGCAATAAACGCAAAGAAATCAAAGCTTTGCGCCTTGAGAATTCAAAGTTGAAAATTGAGAAAGATGAAGTAGAAGGTAAACTTTTCCGACTTCCTCTTTGTTAGTTAACTTTTTGTCATAGTCAAAATTGTTTTGTCCGACTGATATTTTTCCTTTGCAGAACTGTTGTGCCAGTCCAGCAAGATGGTGGAGCAATCCGAGAACTTCAAGGTCTTGAAAATAGAGAATGTTGAGCTCCGGGACAAGCTTGAGAAGCTAATTTTAGAATCAGAGAAATCCCTAGCTGTTGTCCTAGATTCAAGCAACCATGAGACCGTGAGGCTCGAGAAGCTCATAGCCCTCCGAGATAAAGAACTAGCTGATCTCAAGAAGGACTTCGATATTCAGAGGGATCTTGCCCAGGCCACTGCCAGTGAACTAAACAGCCTTCGCAAGGATCATGCTCCATGGAATCACTATGTGGTAGGTAAGATTTCCGAATCTTTCTTTTTGTTGATTTTTTGACTTTCTTTTCAGTCGAATATTGACTTTTTGGTTCTTTCCTATCCCCCCTGAATCTTTCTGACTCTCCTACCTCCGAACCTCTCCTCGAGCGCATTAAGCTCATCGGAGATATCTTGTACGACTTCCGCCATACTCTTGAAGAGGCTGGCGAGTCCGTCAAGCTTTCCGACTTGCACACAATGTCAGTGCACGAGGTGAGGGACAAGGTTAAGGAGATTCCGAAGCTTATCGAATACTGGAAGATCTCCTACGCTCGTACTGCTGCTGAGACTGCTCTTACCATGGTGATGAGCCACCACAGCGAGATGGAAATCTGGCATGTCACCAAGGGTATTGCCGAGGATGATGATGAGGGTAACCCACAAGACATCAAGGCCATCCAAGAGTATTGTGCAGGTTATGCTTGTCGTGTGGCAGAGATGACCAACACGACGCCGTTCTTCGAATTTGTCGTCGCGCCTCCCTCGCCTCAAGAGCCAGAAGCCAGCATTACTTCCGAGTCTGAGACCGAGGGCGACAATGTTGTCGACTCCAGCGCTCCACCTGCTTCATCACCACCTGAATCTGCAGCATAAGTAGTTTTTATGCATTATTCTAAACTTATGGCAATGTAATGATGGAAACAATGTTTTATTTTGTGCTGGTCTTATAAAAACTACTACTTTTACTATCGTAGGACTCTATGCTTATATATTTTTTATGCATGTGCTTGAAAATTTCTGAAGCACTTTGTGTTTTTATGCATATACTTATCATTTTATCTGGCTCTCTGCCTCGTCCCTTTCATGGGCCGGCCAACCTTTAGCACGGAAATTTTGCCGAGCAACGGAGCGTAATTGCTAAACCAGTTTAAACTCGAAAACAAAGTCGGCTTCTAGTACCAATAACTCATTTCTCGGAAAATGCCCGCGTCTAAGCAATCAGATAAAAAACCAAAGTATAGACAATAAATTAAATTTTGTACCCTAAGGTAACACTTTTAGATATTCAAAAATCGTAACCAGAATGAACATGAGCATAAAGTACTTTCCAGCATTCTGGGATTTTTGAAAAATTGACATGCTCTTTTGGAAATAAGATGGCAAAAACTTCTCAAAGATAACATATGAGGAAACCAACACTTTATTTCACTTTAAACATGTACATATATGATTTTAAGGAAATATAACTAAGAATAGATGGGATGTAGCTATGCAATATTCTATGGACGGTCTATTTCATCCGGGTTTGTGCTGCCACCAGCTCTCTTTCTCTTCTGAGTATCAGGTCTTTCCTTGACTGGTCTCATATCGGTTAAATAATATGATCCATTATGCAGAACTCTGCTAACCATAAAAGATCCTTCCCAAATCAGGGAAAGTTTGTGCTTTCTCTTTTGCACAAGTCGGAGAACCAAATCGCCTTTTCTAAAAGAACGGTTTTGGACTCTCTGACTATGATACTTGTGCAACTTCTGATGATAGGCTATAGATCTCTGCTCAGCAACGACGCGTACTTCTTCGATTATATCGAGATCATCTTGTCGATAAACTTCTGCATCTTCTTCGATATACGCTTTGACTCATGGAGACTGATGAATTAGATCACTTGGAAGAACTGCTTCTGCACCATAGACCAATAAGAAAGGAGTATAGTCGGTTGATCTGTTAGGAGTTGTACGCAAGCTCCATATCACAGACGGTAATTCTTCCGCCCAAGCCCCCGCGGCCCAACAAAGAGGTGCCTCGAGGCGAGGTCGGATTCCTTGTAAAATAAGGCCATTAGTTCTTTCGACTTGTCCATTAGCTTGTGGATGTGCGATTGATGCAATATTGAGTCGGATCCCTTGTTCTTCGCAGAATTCGCCAAGTTCTCCCATGGAAAAATTGCTCCCATTGTCAGTAATTATACTGTGCGGATACCCGAATCATATGATTACATCCTTGACGAACTTTCTGGCTATGGCTCCATTGCAACTTGTTACGGGTTTAGCCCCAATCCACTTTGTAAATTTATCCACTATCACTAGTAGGTGAGTAAATCCACATTTTGCCGTGCGAAACTGTAACATCCTAGCGTTAGAGCTTAAAATATAGGTTGAACCCAGATGTGTGCATTGCATTCATGCATAGAAAATCCGAATAATTTTCGCTCTTCTAAAACATAACTTGTCAAATTGAATGAAGCTTCTCTTAGCTTGATGGAATTGAAGTAGATCACCAAGTTGACTGTGATAAGTATCAATAAGACCTTTGCTAAAACCTTATTTTGGGTAAGGGAGATTTGATCTAAGGGTAGATCAAATGTATTAAAAGTTAATCTTAATACAATATGAACTATACTTGATCATTAGGTGATCCTATTATAGTATTCATTATAATCACTCATTAACACCAAGTTAGTGGATATAACACCAAATATGAATTTAATAACTATATCTTAGTTCCATTTGCATGTACCTTGAGTATCATGGTAATATCTAACCCTACTTCTGAAATAAGATTGGGTAGGAAAGAAACTAAGTCAAGATCATTCACCATATATCTTTATTTCCATATCAATCCTTATCATCTCTGTTGAGTTATATATCCATGTCTATTGTTCATCAATGTTGAGAAATCAACTATTGATTCACCCATTCTCAACCTAATAGTACTTGATCATAACACAACTTACAAATAAGTGGCTACAAAGAAACAACCAAGAAGAGGTGAATAGTGATGCTAGTTTCAGATGACATTTATTTGATAAGAATGGTTGCAAAGAATCAAATCAATAGGATACTTGATGGAGTTAAATCCCTCCTTGATAGAAAAGAAGATTACAAGGATGAAGTCTGGAGATAGTTACCAGGAGTAGTCCTATTGGATAAAGTAGGTATAGTTAATGAATTATATCTCTTAATCCAAGAGAGCTAAACATAAGATAATTATAATACAACTGTAATATTGTATTGATGGAGCCTTGTTTAGTCAACTGGAAACCTAAACCATAATGGATCAAAAGATTATAACAACCATGCTAGATTCACCAAGATTGAATGCTTATATCACGTATAAGTGACATTGGGAACATGATGTTATTGAACCCTAGTATAGATATATTATACTAGGTTAACTATTCCAAGTCACAATAATATAGTATAAGATTGATGTATGAGTTATTACAGTGAATATAACACAATATGATTCCATTAAAACAAGTATAGTATGAAGTTATGGAAGTAGTGTTATTTTAAAGAATAATAAACTTTAGAGAAAGGTAGTTGGATACATTCATCTGATGGAGGAATATTAGTGATGGATGATTCAGGAGGTCTATGAGTGGAGTTTGAAGGAACTACTTCTTAAATGGAAGGTTATCAATAGTAGAGTAGTAGGCATAATGCATAATGAATAAAAAGGGAAACTATAAAAGTTTCAATGTCAATCTCATTAGGTCTATCAATGGATTTAGAAGATTAAAAGGTGAATAAGAACCTTTTTGTGAAGTAAAGCTCATCATGTTAATCACGATGATGGATAGGAAGAGGAAGTATATCTAGGAAAGGAATTCCTTATTTAAAAATCCAAAATTATGAATTATGGAAAATAGACATTCTTGGTAAACAACCAACTTTAATTCTCAGATCAACATAATATCCATCTCATGTTATTGGTCCATCATCTGATGTCTATAACACTTTATAGAAATATTTTCCTATAGCAAATCACATAAGCACATCTCTGTAAATTCCAACCATCATAATTATATGTGCTTAAGTATATCTTTATCAATTCCTTTCTATAAAATATTCAAGAAATAACTTTCAAGCACTAAAGGTGATGTCAACAAGTATCCCAAACAGAAAACCATATGTTTAGTTATTGAATCTTGAACCACATCCATAAAGGAGTTTAAGTATTTTAAGAAAAAAAACCTAAACCCAAAGGTAAATAATCATAGTTTAAAAATCCTAAACCTCTTTATTTATCATAATAAAATAGATACATTGACATTCTCCAAATTAATGTGAGTATTAATAACCATATCAATGTCTTTTATATTTCATGCATCAAATAATGATATAGGCTCATTATACATATAAAAGTTTCTATTCAAACTATGAGCCAAGTAGAATTAAGTTTATAAACAAATAAGAATATATCATTCAAGAAATCCCTAACTAAAATAGGAGAGAAAAATAATAAGAAAAGTTTCTACAAAATATTAACAAGGGGGTTCATATTGAGTAAATAAAAGAAATACAAAAAGATGATATAATAAAAATTCACAAATGATACAAAATATATTTAGTATTGCTGCAAATATCCAGCAAATAAATCATACAAAGAAAGGTTCAAAATATAAATCAAATTCAAATCTAAATAAGAAAATAGAAAATATAAAAAGGATAAAACAAATAAAAACACTACCTGGTCGTGGCCCAAAACCCCTACACCTATCTGACGCCCCTATGCAGCCCACACCAGCCCAGTAACTAGCCTAGTTCTTTTCTATCTGTGACTGACAAGTGGGGTCAGGAGAGGACCACAGGTTGAGCTGAAAGAATCACCAGGGGTTAACCGCAAAACAGCCATCATCGTCATCGTCACGCACACAGACACCTCGCTGGCGGAGCTCGCCGCTGCCCGATTTCGTCATCGTCATCGTTGCGCCAAGATCAATGCCGCCGCTGCTAGGAGAGGATAAGAAGGCCACCGCGACAACCTAGCTCGTCCTCATCCTCAATCTCGCTTCCCAGACTTATTTCCTTCCTACACCCGAAAACCTAGCTCGTCGGAGTTCATCATTCCGGCCAACTCCGACCACCCCTTGCCTCGTGATAGCCACCATTAGACGCGCCGTCATGGACTAAACCATCTAGGACCAAGCACGGAGGCCCGCTCGCCGAGAATCATGTGAAATCGAGCGTTCCTCTTCCTCGGCCTCCGTGTCCATTATCGTAGATTCTCCGTCGTCACGCCTCCCCAAGCCTTCTCGACCACTCTATCATCATCAGGGTGAGTTCCTGCACCTTCTAGTAATCTTCAATCGTCTGATCTCGCTGTCAATTGCTGTTTCACCTTGTACCATTGTTGGCCACCATCGGAGCTCGTCGGAGCCGAGGCTCCGATGACTATTTCCGAGCGGCGCCGCCACCTTAGAGTTCAGTACGTTGCGCTGAATCGCACTAGACTAGTTTCATTTGCTGGTGCACCGTAGATCGTCGCCGGTGACCACTCACCGACGGTGGTGGTGGTGCTGACGCCATCGCTGTGTCATGCTCACCTCATGATCGAACCACGTCAGCTCGTTTGACCAGTCTTTGCCCGCGTGGTTGATGACATGGCCTTGGGCCCATATGTCATTGACTGGGGGTCAAGGCAGGGTCAGTAATAAATGGATTTTCTTTACACAATGTGCTAAGGTGGTCACTGGCCCACTAGTCAGTGATTGGGGCTAGCTCTTGGTACGGTGTAAAAAGTATTTTCTGTTAGGAAATAAATAAAATGTTATAATTCAATTAATAATATTCTAGAAATCTAATAAAGGATTAAATCTTGTTTAATTAATAACTTTTGATTTATAATTCAGAAAAATATGTATAATATATGAAAATTTTCAGAAAAATAAAATCTACAACTTAAAAATATTATCAAATATTATTATGATAATTATATAAATAAATATTATTTAGTAAAGATTTTATAAGTAATAAAACTTTGATAATTCATATTTTTATAATGATAAATGTTAATAATATAAATAAAATACCAAGAATCTTAGAAAAATAAGAATTCTAATTTAAAACTATAATCATGTATTATTATTTCACTTAATTAAATATTTATTATTTATTAAGCAATTATAAAGTAATAAGAATTATAAAAATCATATCTTATTATTTATAAATCACAAAAATAAATGTAATATACCAAAATGACCACAAAAATAATATCTACATGTTAAAAATCTAATATTCTACTCTTGAGTTATATAAAAAATTAAATATTTTAATAACTCAAATTTAAACTTATTTACTTCATTAATAATTCATATAAGGATAAGTAAAATTTATTAATATTCCTGAAATGAGTAAATTAAGTTTAATAAATAGTATTAGTATTAAATATTAATAAAATGAAGCTTAAATGGTATAAAATATTATAAATATCTTTTTATTAAATTATCATCAACCCTAAGTGAAGATTATATTCTCAAAGTATTTCAATTCATGATAAAAACCTTAAAGTACACCTTGTGAATAAATGAGATCCTTTCCATCCATGTTAACTACCAGATTACAAAAACTACCCCAACATTATAATAAGTCCATTAGTAGGAAAGCAATATTATATTCTGGTTTATAAAACCACAACCACTCCTTTATAAAAGATAAATGATACTACTCTATTATAGAATCAAGAAACCATTACACCAAGTAAAAGAATAACCATTCTTAAATAACTTAAAGAAAACATTCTAGATACACAAAGTACAAATATCATAAACATTATACTTTCAAACTATCTTTGTTTTAAAGTTAACTTTAGTCTACAGAATCTTAATGCAACACTATAAACATTATTATATGTTTTATAGTTAACTTTGGTCTGAAGTAATTAAGTTATAAAGCAACTCAAGCCAAACCATTTGAGCAAACCAATAACATCAACCAGCACTAACTAACCACAAAGTTTGTTTAAACCTTAGAAGAGAAACCTTTTCTTCGAAGGTTATCCTTTTTGCCACTTCAAAAAAGAACTCTTGTATAAGCAATCTTGACTATCATTTCATAAGTATATATTTTCTTACTACATATGTGTTGCTCTTGAACACTTATAAGCTCTATTAGAAGCACAAATGAGAAACCTATCTAAAAGGACCACACATTTCAGAGTAATTACTTCCAGAATCCAAACCCTAGGACAACGTTATCCACGAGATTCGCATATAGAACGTGCATCACATTACTTATGCATAAAAGCATATTGCTTCTTTAAACATTAGTGCTTACCGGACCAATGATGCTGATTTTAGATTTTGGATCTTATACTGACTCGAAGCCCGTGAGTGCATATTCTTGCAATCACAAAAGGCAAGTTCACACTTGCTCATGTCCTTTGTTTATTTTCTGTAAAGTATTTTACAAATCCAGTGTTGTTATCACCTGCATTTGAAAAAGGTCTTAAAACACTATTTTTGATAATAATGTGAACTATTGGTTACTGATCCAGGGTGATCAGCTAATCTATTAACTCTGACAGTTGGAATACCACTGTTCAGAACTATATCACGACTTAACAACCAATGTCGCTAGTGATTCTTGCGCCGTATATTACGCGTTGACCATGAGATTTGGAACGGGACGGAGAAGTCAGCTATATCTTCTTCCTCTCGCATGAAGCCGGATGTGCATGTCGTGGCTGTTATCCTCGTAGCATGCATATTAATTGGTAATTCATAGAGGATATGCAGCATATGGGTGGGAACCCTCATCGTCCCATGATAGTTCTGACATCTAACGGTTTGTACAAACCATTGCTGTAATTCTTTATGTGGGCATGGTGTACACCAAGGAGGCATGTGAGGTCACGAAGGGGGCAGCGATTGGCTTGGATCATCTTCTAGGCCCCACATCATGGAATTGTGGACGGGAATAAGCTGCCTGGTTGTGCAACAAAGAGTTGATCTCTCATGGGTAAAGTAACGCACCTCTGCAGAGTGTAAGAACTGTAACTTGTTACTCCTCGTTCGGGAAGGAGTCATGAACGCGGGAAAGGAACTCCAGGAAAGTTCTGGTAAACCCGTGAAGGCTGACGAACATAGCTTTTCAGAATAAAAGCAACTTTTGAAGAAATGTTTATAAAAACTTGCATTGCCTACGACCTACGGTCTGTGGCTGTAGTTAAAATGCATCAAACACTCCTTTTCTAGTGGATTTGCAGAGTACGCTCGTACTCAACGTATCTTCTTAACCCTTTCTAAATTCTGACGCCGGTACAGACAACATCTACATCAAGTTATGCTCCAGGACTCATCATTCCAAGCTAAAGCTCTTCAACGAAGACAAGGAAGTCAACCTATACCTCAACCCAAGTGAAGACAAAGTTACTGATTAGATAAAGATATAATCTCTAGCCAAAGAACCTATTTCTGTAGTGCGTTGCAAGAACAACAATGCCAACCTCTTAGCCAGAATACTAGACTTAATAGTATGGTCATTTTTGAGTTTTTTATCTTTGATTCTTCTGCGTAAGAAGTTCGTTCTCTCCCTATAACCTAGAGTGTTCTTTGGATCTTATGTAAAGAGTGAGTTGTAACGTTTAGCCATGTATTGGACCCACTGTGTTTCTGTTGTGACATTCTGAGGGATGTAATACTAGTGAACGGTGTTTCATTGGTGTTATGTCAACGACTATAGTGTACTACACCATGCAGTGGTATGCTGGGTCACCGCAGAAACGACCCTACCATATCAAGCCCCTAGACCGCGAGCGACCATGTAATAGGGATTGTTCGCTGCTGTTCAGCCGGAACATGTGCCTGATGAGCGTACTTTTTGCAGCCTCTACATGTTTTGACCAGTTTATCGGTATCTTCCTTAGCTGTAAGCCAAAAGAATCCATGTCGAAAAGATTTTGCCACTAAGGGTCTGGCTGCAGCATGATGACCACACTCGCCTTCGTGGATTTCTCTTAAGATTTCCACTCCTTATTTCGAAGAAATACATCACTAAAACACGCCAGAAACACTCCGTTTACAGAGCTCACCATTTATTATAGTGTAGGCTTTTGCTCGTCGGACAATCTGCCGGCTCAAGACTTCGTCTTCGAGTAGTTTTCCATCTATCAAGAAATCCAGATAGGGTTTTGTCCAGCTGGGAATTATAGCCAGAACTGCTATTAAAGGCGAGTCGGATTTCGTCGGATAGTCCTCATCAATTACTACTATGGAGGGGACCCTTACATGCTCTAAAAAGCGCCATCTGGTACTTGTTTCCATGCAGAACTTATCCTTGATAGAGCGTCTGCTTCCTCATTTTCTGCTCGAGGGATGTGTTGAACCTCAAAACCCTCGAACGATTTAGATAGTTCATCCACAACAGCTTTGTATGCTGCCATGTGCTTGTTTGCGTTGTAGATATCAGATACTTGCTGAGCAACTAAATCCAAGTCTCCGTAACACATGATTCTTGATATGCCAATGTTTTTGGCCATGCGTATTTCATGCAGCAGGGCTTCATACTCGGCAATATTATTGGTTGCCGTGAAGTGTATTTTCAACACATAGAACAACTTATCTCCTTGGGGTGATTTGAGCACCACGCTAGCCCCCGAGCCTCATCGTGCTTTTGATCCGTCGAAGTGAAGGGTCCAAAATTCTGAGTCTAGAGGACCTGTGGTTTCCGCCGTCTCTGTCCAATCAACAACAAAGTCGACAAGTATTTGGGACTTGATTGTTGTACATGGTTTGTACTCAATGTCGAAAGCTGCAAGCTCTATTCCCCACTTTGCGACACGTCCTGTGGCGTCGCGGTTATTGATTATATCTCGCAGGGGAGCGGTGCTCACCACTGTGATCTTGCGCTCTTGAAAATAGTGGCGTAGCTTTCTGGATGCAAAGAACGCTCCATAGGCTAGCTTTTGATGGTGTGGATACCATTGTTTTGATTCTGTCAGGACCTCACTCAGATAATAAGTTGGCCGCTGCACCTTATACTCGTGGCCTTCTTCCTCGCGCTCGACTACTGTTACCACACTTATGACCTTGTTGGTCACCGCAATGTAGAGTAACATAGGTTCCTGAGGTTCTGGCGCTGCGAGAACTGGTGGGTTTGAAACTAGATCTTTCAAACTTTGCAGGGGCAGTCTTGATGACCCACAAGTGTAGGGGATCGCAATAGTCTTCGCGGGTAGTATTACCCAATTTATTGATTCGACACAAGGGGAGCCAAAGAATACTTGCAAGCCTTAACAACTGAGTTGTCAATTCAGCTGCACCTGGAAATAGTTATTGCTCACAGAAGTTTATTAGTAGCAACAGTTTGGTAGTAGCAACGGCAACAGTGAAACAGGAGCAATAGTAACAGTAACGGTAAATAGTAGGATTCGAGTGCGGTAGGCATAGGGATGGATGGACGGGCGTTAGATGGATGAGTATAAACATGTAACTTCAAGATCTAGGGCATTGCAGATAAATAAGAATAAGCATCCAAGTACTAAACAATCCTAGGCATGTGCTCCATATATAGTCATACGTGCTCGCAATGAGAACTTGCCCAACATCTTTTGTCCAGCCAGCCCGTGGAAGCGGGGCCTCTAGGGAACTACCGCCAATTAAGGTGCTCCTTTTAATAGAGCACCGGAGCAAAGCGTTAACACTCTGTGAACACATGTGATCCTCACACCACAGCCATCCCCTCCGGTTGTCCCAATTTCTGTCATTTCGGGGCCTTTGGATCCGGACAATGTTATGTGTACAAAACTTGCAGATAAGATCACAAACAATACTATCATAATGGTTCAATAATAAGTTTAGATCTGAGATCATGGCACTCGGGCCCTAGTGACAAGCATTAAGCACAACAAGTTGCAACAAAGTCAAATAGCATAAATAGAGATACTAGGCACTATGCCCTAACAATCTTATTTGATTACATGATAGAACTCATCCAATCCCTACCATACCCAAGCCTACAACAAGGGATTACTCACTCATGGATGAGGGAAACATCGATGGTTGATGGAGAGGCGTTGGTGATGACGATGGCGATGATCCTATCCAAATTCCCCGTCTTGGAAGGGTGCCATAACAGAGTTTTTGGATCCGATCTTGGTTTCTGATGGTGGCGGCGGAGCAGAACTCTTTCTGGAAAAACGTTGAACCCCCATCGGTTTTTAGGTCAAGGGGTAACTTATGGGCGCAGAGGGAGCTCGAGGTGCACTGGGTGGACGCACCCTAAGCAAGCAGGCCCACCCGGCTGGCAGTGTGGGCCCCAGGCCTCCACTCCGTTTCGTCTTCTAGCTCTGTGGGTCTTCTGGTGAAATATATTTTTTGGCATATTTTCCGGGATTTTCCCTGATAGTTGATTTTCTGCACAAAAACTAGACACCATGGTAATTCTGCTGAAAACAGCGTCAGTCCGTGTTAGTTGTATCCAAATCACACAAGTTTAGAGGAGAAACAATAGCAAATGTGTTCGGGGGAGTAGATACGTTTTGGACGTATCAACTCCCCCAAGCTTAGATTATTGCTTGTCCTCAAGTAATTCAGTTGAAAACTGAGTGCAATAAAAGAACTTTCACGAACACAGTTGCTTCATATGATGTATATATTCTCAGCACAGGAGTAGATACTTAAACCATTCATAATAAGAAGTATGCAACCAAGTCTACTCAATAGTCATTGCAAGCTATGAAGAGAAACAAACTCAATAATAATAAGTAGCATGAAACATAAATATAAGCAACATTGCAAATGCTCATAGTAAGGTATGATAGAGTGGTATCTCGCTTGCCTTTGTTTGTAGAGCATAATATAAATGCCAAGGCACCTCTGAAGTTCAAGTGAAGACTAGAAGTAAAAATATTAGAGATACAAGCATCAAAGTCATGACATAATTAACCAAGTTTTGGAACAAACACAAGAATGACAACTATGCTCTCAAGAAGGTGCTCATAGAATAAGTGGTGACTCAACAAGGTTGTGAAAATGGTTTTGAAAAGTTTGAAAGGCTTCCTAATGCTGAAAGGAAGGTACTCATTAGCTTTGATCTCTCATTGCCCATATCATAGGCATCTTCATATGGTTAAGGTGAAAGTGAGGTCCAATCTGTAGGGTTCGCAGCATAGAAAACAAAAAATTTCCTACGATGGGAACTATGTACCAAGATCTATCTACTAGATACAAACAACGGGCGGATGTATATCCGTAGAGAACATACACTTGAAGACTGACAAAGCTTAACGAGTTCAACTCGTGGTTGATGTAGACGATCTCTTGCCGATCTCAAGATCGAGAGGAAGTCCTAAGCGCATAAGCGGCGCATCCGTGCTCGCACACACGCATAAGACACCGGGCAACCTCGCCTCCTCGCTCCAGTGATGCAGTGAAGCACAACCCTTTCTTTCCGAATAGCCACCGTTAACATGTATCTCGCTAGTCCGAGACCATGGTGGATAAATTCTAGAGGGGGAGAGAGATCCTTCACGAGGAGGTGTGAGTGAGAAGTGAGGAGGGGGGCTCCTTGCATCGGCGGAGGGGGGACCCCAAGGGGGTGGCCGGCGCATGGGGGCTGCCCCCTTGCCCTCCCCTCTTCATGTGGGTGGACACTCCACTCACAAAATTCCTTTCAAGTCCCTCCCCACAACCTCACACTCAACAATGCCGTAAAATTTCCCCCAAATTTAATGCACCCTCTCATCAAATAAAACTCCTTTATTTTATTCAGAATTTTGTCAATTACTTTAATGACAAACATTCACAAATAACCTTGCTAGAATTCCATTTCACATGCATAACCACTTTATGCAATTTCACACAAAACCTGTTGAATCTAGTGAAATAAATTCCTGCGCTTGTTTATTCTTTCGCATGAAACATTTGCTCCAACCGGATGCCGTTGTCCCTTAAGTGTGTCACCCTACGGTTCGCGAATAATGCGGACATTATCGAGACCCTTCTCCGATCAATAATCGAGCGGACTCGAGATCCATCTCGACTCCCACACATTCAACGATGACTTTTCTGTGATCGCCGGAACCTTTTACGCTTGTATCTTAATCCCTTTGTTTCACGATATATTACATGTCCGAGATTCGATCATCGGTATCTCCATACCTAGTTTGATCTCACATTAACATGCACTCTTTTCTCGTTCCCGTGATATAACATTCTAGTGATCAAATCACTTGCTTGCAAGCTAACCAATGTGATATCACCGAGAGGGCCCAGAGCATATCTATCCGTCATCGGGATGAACAAATTCCACTCTTGATCCATGATTCTCAACATAACACTTTAGTAGCTTTGAAGCCATCTTTATAATCACCCAGTTACGGAGTGACGTTTGATGTCAATAAGAAACTCTTCCGGTGTTAGTGATTGGCATGATCTCATGGTCTAAGGATTAGGATTACTTCATATTTTGTTTATAGCAATATAAAATCAATGAATTTGATCATAATGCTATACTTCGGATGAATGTTCATCACACCATTACACTAATGTTGTGATCTCGTTATTAACAACATCTAATGTCTATGATCAGGAAACCGTGATCATCTTGTTAATCAACGAAATAGTTTATGAGAGAGGCATAACTAGGAACTTTCTGTTTGTTTATTAAACACACATGTATTAACGTTTCCGTATTAATACAATTATAGCATGCAAAATAAACATCTATCATATACTTGGAATACACATAATAAACATTTTATTATTGCCTCTCAGGGCATATTCCCTTCAGTCTCCCACTTGCACTAGAGACAATAATCTAGTTACATTGTGATGTATCTAACACCCATGGAGTTCTGGTGTAGATCATGTTTTGCTCTAGGGAGAGTTTTAGTCAACAGATCTGCTACATTGAGATCCGTATGTACTTTACAAATCTTTATATCTCCATCCTTGACATGCTCGCGGATGGAGTGAAACCGGCGCTTAATATGCTTGGAATGCTTGTGAGACCTTGGCTCTTTGGCATTGGCAATGGCACCATTGTTGTCACAATAGATCACCATTGGGTCCAACGCGTTTGCAACCACACCTAGTTCGGATATGAACTCCTTCATCCAAATCGCTTCGAGCCGCCAAGCAAAGAACATATTCGACCTCCATTGTTGATCCCGCCACCACAGGTTGTTTGGAGCTCCTCCAACTAACCGCTCCGCCATTCATGAGAAATACGTATCCGGGTTGAGACTTAGAGTCATCTGGATCGGTGTCAAAACTAGCGTCGACATAACACTTAGAGACGAGCTCTTCTTCACCTCCATATACAAGAAACATATCCTTAGTTCTGCGCAAGTACTTAAGGATATTCTTGACCGCTTTCCAGTGTTCTGAACCTGGATCCGATTGGTACCTACTAGTCAAACTAATAGCATGTGCCACATCCGGTCTTGTACATAGCATGGCGTACATTATAGAGCCTATGGCTGAAGCATAGGGGACCTTGTCCATTATCTCTTTTCTTCCGCCGAAGCCGGACTTTGAGTCTTACTCAATGTCGTGCCTTGTGTCATAGGTAAGAACCCCTTCTTACTATCTTCCATTTTAAACTTCTTTAAAATCTTATCAAGGTATGTACTTTGCGATAGCCCTATTAGGCGCCTAGATCTATCTCTATAGATCTTTATGCCTAATATGTATGACGCTTCACCTAGGTCCTTCATTGAAAATTTGCCGTTTAGATAACTTTTAACACTGTTTAAAAGATCTATATCATTTCCGATCAATAATATGTCATCCACATATAATATCAGAAATTCCACATTGCTCCCAGTCACTTTATTGTAAATACAAGCTTCTCCATAAGTTTGGACAAATCCAAACTCTTTGATCACCTCATCAAAGCAGAGATTCCAACTTCGTGATGCTTGCTTCAATCCATAGATGGATTGCTGAAGCTTGCACACCTTGTTAGCATCCTTAGGATCGACAAAACCCTTTGGTTGTATCATATACAACTCTTCTTCAATATTACCATTGAGAAACGCGGTTTTGACATCCATCTGCCATATCTCATAATCGAAATATGCAGCAATTGCTAACATAATCCTAACTGATTTTAGCATCGCTATGGGAGAGAATTTCTCATCGTAGTCAACTCCTTGAATTTGTCGAAACCCCTTTGCGACAAGTCGAGCTTTATAGACGGTTATATTACCATCAGCATCAGTTTTCCTTTTGAAAATCCATTTGTTCTCCACGGCCTTTTCGGTGAGGTAAGTCCACCAAGTTCCAAACTTGATTTTCATACATGGATTCCATCTCGGATTTCATGGCTTCTAACCATTTGTTGGAATCCGGGCTCATCATCGCTTCTTCATACGTCGCAGGGTCATCATTTTCATCAACCATGAAATTCATGACAGGATTTCCGTACAGCTCGGGAGCTGCACGCGTCCTGCTAGACCTGCGAGGTTCGGTAGTACTCTCTTTTGGAGTTTCATGATCATTATCATTAGTTCCCTCTTCAACAGGTGAAGCCAACTCCGGAACAACTTCCGGCGCTGCGCTACTCGCCATACTTTGAAGAGAAGGTTCAATAACCTCTTCGAGTTCTACCTTCCGACTACTCACACCTATCGCGAGAAACTCTTTCTCCAGAAAGGATCCATTCTTGGCAACAAAAACCTTGCCCTCGGATCTGTGATAGAAGGAATACCCAATAGTTTCCTTAGGGTATCCTATGAAGACGCATTTTTCAGCTTTGGGTTCGAGTTTATCCGGTTGAAGTTTCTTCACATAAACATCACATCCCCAAACTTTAAGAAATGCCAACTTAGGTTTGTTTCCAAACCACAATTCATACGGTGTCTTTTCAACGGATTTATATGGTGCCCGATTTAAAGTGAATGCAGCAGTTTCTAGTGCATAGCCCCAAAATGACAATGGCAAGTCCGTCAGAGACATCATAGATCGAACCATATCTAATAAAGTACGATTACGATGTTCCGACACACCATTTCGCTGTGGTGTTCCGGCAGGTGTGAGTTGTGAAACAATTCCACACTCTTTCATGTGAGTGCTAAACTCGTAACTTTGATACTCACCTCCACGGTTGGACCGTAGAAATTTGATCTTTCTATTACGATGATTTTCCACTTCATTCTGAAATTCCTTGAACTTTTCAAAGGTTTCATACTTGTGTTTCATCAAGTAGATATAACCGTATCTACTCAAATCATCTGTGAAAGTAACAAAATAACGATATCCACCTCGCGCCGACACACTCATTGGATCGCATACATCAGAATGTATGATTTCCAATAAATCTGTCGCCCATTCCATTGAACCGGAAAACGGCATTCTAGTCATCTTGCCCATAAGGCATGGCTCACATGTATCAAATGATTCATAATCAAGTGATTCCAAAAGTCCATCCGAATGGAGCTTCTTCATGCGTTTAACGCCAATATGACCTAGGCAAAGATTACCACATATATGCGGATATATCATCATTTAGTTTAATACTTTTAGCATCAACATTATGAATATGTGTAACATTATTATCGAGATACAAAATAAATAAACCATTCATCATCGGTGCATGACCATAAAAGATTTCATTCATATAAATGGAACAACCATTGTTCTCGGATTTAAATGAATAACCACTTCGCATCAAACACGATCCAGATACAATGTTCATGCTCAGTGCAGACACCAGATAACAATTATTCAAGTTTATAGCTAATCCCGATGGCAAGTGGAGAGGCAGCGTTCCGACGGTGATCACATCAATGCTTGATCCATTGCCGACACGCATCTTGACCTCCCCTCTTGCTAGCGGTCGCTTGTTCCACAGCCCCTGATTCGAGTTACAAATATTAGCAACTGAACCAGTATCAAATACCCAGGTGCTACCACGAGCACTAGTCAAGTACACATCAATAACATGTATATCGTATATACCTTTGTTTGCCTTGCCGGCTTTCTTGTCTGCCAAATACTTGGGGCAGCTGCGCTTCGATGGCGATCCCTTACAATAGTAGCACTTTGTATCGGACTTAGGTCCAACTCGGGGTTTCTTTCAGCACGACAACCGGCTTGCCGCCCTTACTTCCGTTCCGTTTTCCCTTCTTGTCTTTCTTGAAACCAGTGTTCCTATTGATCATCAACACTTGATGTTCCTTTTTGATCTCCACTTCTGCAGTTTTAAGCATTGGCAGAAGCTCGGGGAGAGACTTCTTCATGCCTTGCATATTATAGTTCATCACGAAGCTCGTATAGCTAGGTGGCAGAGACTGCAGAACACGATGGATGCCTAAGTCAATGGGAATCGATATTCCCAAGGACACAAGCTTATCGGCGTAACCCGACATCTTGAGTACATGCTCACTAACAGAGCTGTGCTCTTCCATCATGCAGCTAAAGAACTTTTCTGAAGCGTTGTAGCTCTCTATAGCAGCATGTGTGTCGAAAATCATTTTCAACTCACCCATTGAATCAAAAGCATTGCCGTTTTCGAAACGCTTTCGAAGTTCCGGCTCTAGCCCATACAATATGCCGCAATGAACTAAGTTGTGGTCCTCCTGACGAGTCTGATAGACATTCTTCTCCTCGTCAGGGGCATCCTCAAAAGGTGGGGGGCCTAACGGCGCTTCTAGCACATATTGCTTTTGTGCAGAAGAGAGGAGAATCCTCAAATTCATGGCCCATTCGGTAAAGTTGCTACCGTTCGTTGCAAGTTTCTCTTTCTCCATGAACACATTGAAATTAAAAGCAGGTGGTGCCATCTACAACAGAATTTGTAAAGTTTAGACTAAGTGTATGATATGTTACGAATGAACTCCCACTCACAAATGACATCCCTCGTGCCTTTTTGGTGATTACATGAACCAAATCCACTACACCAAGTCCGATCATCACGTAATTCGGTGTAGCTTCAAAGGCGAGCATCAAATGGGCATCATATCTACTATATGACTCATGCTTAACCTTTCGGTCCGTGTTCCGAGGCCATGTCTGTACATGCTAGGCTCGCCAAGTTAGAGCCTTAGTATTCGCGTGTGTAACTGTTTTACACCCAAAATATGGTCGTGGATCCAAGAACACCCGATCATCACGTGATGTCTTGGAGCGACGAAAACATAATCGGTGCATACTAAAGGAAGACCACATTCTTATCTTGATATTTAAAAGAGAGATCACCTTATTATGCTAACAAAGCGCTAAATAAGCAATATAAGATGCTATCAAACATCACATGTTTATTAGTGAAATTATATGGTTCCCGCATATGATCTCTATCATGTGCACCGTGGTATGATCACTATCATACCTATATGTGTAAGTCCAAGGTCTATGGAGATTACACGTTATGTATGTTGTAAGAGTATCATCTCATACTTCTACTTACAACATCACCATATCATAACACTAGCCCAGCAACAATCTAAACTAGACGCCTCTAATTTATCCATTGCAAGTTTTACGTGGCTTAGGGCTTTCGAGATAGAACCGTTCTTACCTACGAACATGAACCACAACGAGGATAACCAAATTGTTGACAACTCGTTGCAAAATAGATATTGATTATAGTAGGAGAGACAGACACCCGCTAGCCACTTATGCAAACTAGTTGCATGTCAAGCGTGGAACAGGTCTCATGTGCGAGGACATGTAAAGTTTGTCCGGGCCGCTTCATCCCACTATGCCACCAATATCCAAAATTACAACTAAGGAGCAAAAACATGATCATCATCTCCCACATACTCATATGTGTACTACCCGTGTAAAGTATCTACGCATAGATCCGGCTCTGATACCATTGTAGGGTTCGCAGCATAGAAAACAAAAATTTTCCTACGATGGGAACTATGTACCAAGATCTATCTACTAGATACAAACAACGGGCGGATGTATATCCATAGAGAACATACCCTTGAAGACCGACAAAGCTTAACGAGTTCAACTCATGGTTGATGTAGACGATCTCTTGCCGATCTCAAGATCGAGAGGAAGTCCTAGCGCCACAAAGCAGCAGCGCATCCGTGCTCGCACACACGTACAAGACACCGGGCAACCTCCGCCTCCTCGCTCCAGTGATGCAGCGAAAGCACAACCCTTTCTTGCCGAATAGCCACCGGGAACATGTATCTCGCTAGTCCGAGACCATGGGGGATAAATTCTAGAGGGGGAGAGAGATCCTTCACGAGGAGGTGTGAGTGAGAAGTGAGGAGGGGGGCTCCTTTTAAAGGAGGAGGGGGGGACCCCAAGGGGGTGGCCGGCGCATGGGGGCTGCCCCCTTGCCCTCCCCTCTTCATGTGGGTGGACACTCCACTCACAAAATTCCTTTAAATTCCCTCCACTCAAAATCCCACTCGAAAATGCCATTAAATTTCCACCAAACTTAATGCAAACTCTCATTAAATAAAACTCTTTTATTTTATTCAGAATTTTGTCAATTACTTTAATGACAAACATTCACAAATAACCCCTTTCTATAATTCCATTTCACATGCATAACCACTTTATGCAATTTCACCCGAAAACCTGTTTCGAAATCTAGTGAAATAAATTCCTGCGCTTGTTTATTCTTTCGGCATGAAACTGTAACATCCCTAAAATCATGTTTCAGACTCATTCATATCATCCATGCATCCATGATCATTTAGAACTTCATTTCAAAAATCATTTCAAAAACAGGAGCATTGTTGCTCAATATTTTATGTAAGTTTACTCAAGCCCTTGTGCTACTTGTTTTTGAGAAAGGTGTTGTTAACCATTCAGTAATGTTTAGAATCCAAAACCCAAGTGATTTCAAAATTTGAGCAAAGTCTCAAAGCAAAATATGAAATAAAACCAATTCTATGCCTATTATCACACCTCATAAAGGCATGGTTTTACTTTATTTTCAAAAGACCCAAGTGTGTTTGAGTGAACAGATGTGTTTGACACTTATTTAAGTACAAGATTTATTGTACAAAAATCCTGGAAAGCTTTGGAATCAAACAGTTTTGAATTGAAGTTTAAAAACCATTTTAGAAAAGCAAACAGAAAAAGAAAAAGCTTAAAAGAGGAAAAAATAAGCCTCAGCCGAATCTGGCCCAGCTAAGCCCAGCACCCCCACCCCGCGAACCTTTTTCTTCACTCGCCCCCGCACCCACTAGCTCGCTGACAGTCTGGACCCACTCCCTCTCCTTTCCTCTCGCTGACAGCCACGGCCCACACGACCATCGTCGTCTCCACCCAGCGACTGGTTCATCCCCAAATCACGCGGGCGTTTCCTGATTGATTCGCGTCGTCAATTCCCGTTCAATGCTGGAGTGATTCACGCCCCACCTTGCCTACTTAACCCCCCTCTGCCCCTCTCCATTTCCCCCAAACCCCGAGCACAGAACGCCCCCAGGCTTCGAGAATTCCTCGCCGCAACCCCGCTGCTCCGACGACCTCGCCGACGAATTCCGGTGAGTACCGCACTCCTCTCTGTCCGTGGTTCATGTTGGCTTGCTCTGCATCTCCATGCGCATCTACTGACACTTTCCGTTTGCCCGCGCATGGCCTGTAGCCTCGGCAACGTCAACAACTAAGCGCCGCCGCTCTCTGTTCGAACTCCGATGACCTTTCCCCGTAAGTTCCAGCCTCCCCTTGCCCTCTGTTTGATACGCGTAAGATCCCCAGCGTCCTGCGCATCTAACGGTACCCTCCCCTTGTCTTAGCGTAGCTCAGAACATCGCCAACGTCGACGAGCCGAAGCCACAGCCGCCAGAGACTACTCCGACGAGCAATCCGCGACGACTCCGAGGGCCCCTTCACCAACCAAGGACACGTCGAGCTTCTCCTCATCAATGCGGTTATGGTGAGCATCTTCCCACCTCTCCGGGCGCCCTAGTTCGCCGGCACCGCCACTGTCAGAGCGTGCCGCCGCCAGTCGCCGCCGCTAGCGTCGCCCTTCTGTGGTCAATTAGATTAGGGCCGTAGGATTTAGATCTAACGAGTAAGATTATATTTGTGTCGAAGAGGTACGCGTCAGATCTGGCCGTGCATCTTCACTTAAATCGTGTGGCTCTTGTTGATTGATCCGCCCGAACCGGTACGCACCAATCAGAACATGACGCGTGGCTGGAGTTTAGATTTAAAACAGGATTTGAATCTGATTGATGTTTGAATTTGATTTGGCTATAACTTTTGATCCCCACGTTAGAATTTGACAAATTTTATTCCGTTGGAATCAGGAGAGCAAGCTCTTTCTAAATATGCAATGTGTTTAATGTTTTGCTTCTGTTTAAATGACTTTATTGGCAGAAACTTGTGTAGGGCTAATTTGAGTATATGAAATGTTTAGGAAATGATTTAGGGTTTAAATAAATGTTGTTTGGCAAGTTTTTAACTTGTTAGTGAACCAGTACTGTTTACTTGCTTGGTTGAGTTTTAAAAAAATCATCACATACCATCTTGCATGCATGCATATATTTTTTGTTTGCATATGTTTTGTGTGTCATTTGTTGCTACAATTCTTTGTGTAGATTTTGGTGCTAGTGATTGTGATTGTGAAGAGTGTAACTACTCTCCAAACTACCAAGGCAAGTGGTACTTCATGAATATTTCTATCCCCATGTTTTATACTAAGCATTAGAAATATTTTGATAAGTCTTGCATGTTATTATTTTGCTTATATGCCATGTTGGGAAATCCTAGTAGTTGTAGAATTGCTAGGGAATCTCTAAGTTAAGTTACTATCTATGCCATGCTTAGACTAGCTAGTAGCAAACAAGGGTTGGTGAAATATACATGCTATGATGAAAATATTTCTAAGTCTTTGGACTTGTGTTTTGCCTAATAAAACAACTAAGTTAATGAAACACCTTGGTGGAATGGAAGGAATGGTTTATGTTGAGTGGTTACACACGGCCCATTTCTATGGTTTACCTTGTGTATCTCACTTGTGGTAAGCCACCCAGGAACAAAGAGATTTTAGAGGCCAAGTGTTAAGAAGCTTCTAGTGCAGCCACTTGGCAATATGGGCTCTGCCTGGACCACATAGGTTGCTAGAACTTAGCCATTTGGACAATTGGTGGTAGTGGGAATGATAGGTTGGAGCGCGTCCATTTGGTCTAAGGGAAGGCTTCTGAAAGGTCCTGTCTTGGTGAAACCAAGTCTGGTGGGGAAAGTGCACAACCTCTGCAGATGGAAAATCTAAGTACTTAGCCAAGTCCATGGTAATGGACAACTTGAGCATCAAGACATGGAAGCTATCAAGAATCTCCTCATCCCAATTTCTAAGTAAAAACTTGTGGGTGAACAAGGGTGAAGGACCTCAATGTCTATTGGTGGATCCTTGGGGAAAAGCTTTGGCAAAGAAAAACTTAGTGATTTCAACTAATAGGCAAAGCCTATTTTGAGCAAAGCAAGCCAAGCTACACTTAGCCAAATTGCATATAGTATCTAGTCCACTTAAAATTATACTAAGGTATCACTTGCCAATACTATTTCAATGTATTGACCCACTGTGGCTGTAACTTGTGATGTTGCAGGTTACTCTGATGAGGATTAGGTGTCATGAGTCTACACTCAACATGTTTGCCTGTGGCACATGAAGATGAAGACTTTTATTTATTTACTTATTCCAAACTCTTGTACTAGGCCTGTGGCCTTGGAGTTGTAAAGACTATGTTTATCTCTGGAATGGCTGTAATAATGACCTTTGTATCTGTGTACTTCATCTTAAACTGTGGATGCTAGCATTGATCCAGGGACTAGAATTGCAATCATAGGGATCCTTTTCCTTTATAAAGGAGGGATCTTACAGATGGTATCAGAGCACTGTGTTGCCTGTAGGATTATGACCCTAGGATTGGAAACCACTAAGGAATTTTTTTTCCAGCAACTTCTACACTTGTCTATTCTTCTCGTAAACTTTTCTAATCTTCTTCCTCATCTCTATTTGTAGATGAACTCCATCAACGAAGCCGTAAGGAAAGGACCACTCATGACAATGACTTTGGAGTGTGAGACAGAATTCCCCAAGGCTCTCAAGGACCTCATGGTTGCATTAGAGATACAAGGTGCAGCTGTGTACAAAGGTTTTCCTGTGATGGATGAAGGAGTGGAATACTGGTGGGTGCAACTTCACTTGTATAAAAACAAGGAAGACAACCCCCAGGAAAAAGGATTCTGCATGTTCACCAATTCAGTGGTGCACACTACATTCTTTGAATCAGCAAGGGATGCAGCTTGGAAGACCATCAAAGAACTTGGTGATAGAGTCAAGTGCAGAATGCTCAACCTCCAAAATGATCTAAAGGAAGAGAAGAAACATACCCAAGAGTTGGAAGCTACCAACCAAACCCTAAGAGGATACATTATAGACTTAGTGATGGAGTCATGTGAGCAATATAGACCGATTGCTTCTAGAAACATTGTGTTAGCCAACAGATCCAGTGAGATAGGATTGTAAACGTATTTCGTTAGTTGGACCACCACTTATCACCTTATTTTCCAAATGTTGCTTTAAAATAAGTTGAACCTTGGTTGTTGTAATGGATACATGTGTGCCATGACTTGTGTGTTTTGATTTCCAAGGATTTGTATGCGATGTTTTGCCTTGTGTTGTATCTTGAATTGTGTTGTTCTAACTTTTTCTATCTTATAAATAGATGCCTACTGTTACCATCAGCACCGTTGAGGAGTTCCAGGGAACTCGCTTTGGTCCTCGTATTGTTGAGCTTACTACTTTGCTCAATCTCCCTCTTCCTACCATCATGGTGCTTCCCCTCACCAAGTTTGAGAGGAAAGACCTTTGGGGCTTCAAGGTCAACCAGCCCGGACGCCAGACAGAGCCTACCACGGAGGCCATCATCTTCAAGCTCATGCATGATGACAAGGAGAGAGGCCTTGAGGTAGTCATGCAGGATCTGATAGGACGTCTGCTAGGGAGACACTCCCGACAGGTTAGAGGTACTCACTTCCACGTCTTCGGTAGACGTGATGAGGATGGAGAGTCTATTAACTTCGAGGACGACTCGAGGGACACAGCGGAGCCAATTCGTCTATACCCCAGGACTTAGAGGCTCTCATTAGGCACGTGGACTCTGATAGGACCAACGTCATGCTCAGTAATGAAGAACTCTAGGTGCAGCTTCGCGAGAAGGACAATCTCTTCGTGGAGCAAGACGAGATAGTCAAGGAGATGGAGGCGAAGTTCGAGATCCAGGACAGAAAGTTCAAGAGTCAGGAGAAGCGAGTCCAGGATAGGAACAAGAAGATCCGGGACATGACTGAAGAACTGCAGGCCAAGGACATCGAGCTCGAGCATCAGCAAACGGTGATTGAGAGGCTTCGTTCCCAGAAGAGGGCTCTCAAAGCCAAGATAGAGACCTTGACCACTAGTGTCGAGGAATACAAGATCGCGATGGAGAACGCAGGTCTTACCTTTGTCGAGGAGGAGGTTGATGCCGAGGAGTAGATTTGACTACTCATTTATCATCTATTATCGTACCTGTTGTTGGGAACTTGTTATTTGACCATCCGACATGTGGATGGCTTGTTATTTGTGTGTGTTTTACTTTACGAACTTGTTATCTTGTTGTTGAACCTTTATCCTTTTGTTGCATGCTTTATGTTTGTTATGTGATGTATTGTGCATGATAGCATCTATGGGTATCTCATTCTTATCTCTATTGAACAAACCACCGATGCCTCCCCGTCGTGCAAACCCCAACCCCAACAACAACAACAACATCACTCCAGAAATGCAGCAAATGATGACCGCTCAAACTCAGCTGATGCAGATGATGACGACGTTCATCCAGAACCAAAACAACAACAATAACAACAACAACAACAACAACCCACCGGGTTTTGACATGCTTACCAGGTTCTTGAGATTGAGGCCAGCAAAGTTCTCAGGAACAACTGATCCCATGGTGGCCAATGATTGGCTACGCTCTGTGAACAAGGACTTGGTAGCGTGGGTCATCGATGCTGAAAAGGTCAGATTTGCAGCACATTTGCTGGAAGGACCAGCCGCCACTTGGTGGGATAACTTCCAGATCACCACTCCCATAGAAGATGTGACATGGGCTATCTTTGAGGATGGCTTTCGTACTGCTCATATCTCATCTGGAATGATGAGTCTGAAAAAGAAAGAGTTTCATAACCTGAAGCAGCGCCACCGTAGCGTGGCTGAATATATTGAGGAGTTCAACAATCTGGTGTGATATGCACCGGATGAAGTTGACACAGATGCTAAGAGGAAAGAAAAGTTCCTCGAAGGGTTAAATGATGAGCTGAATCTGCAGTTGGCTGTGGCCTATGTTCCCACTTACCAGTCTCTCTGTGACAAGGATGCTATTTTGGAGAACAAAATAAAGCAAGTCGAAAGCAGGAAGAGAAAGCACTCAGACAAGCACAGCTCGGGATCGTCTCACAAACGTTCCCATTTTGATGACAGTGGAAGCTCAGGATCCCACAAGAATGGGAAATTCAACAAGCACCACAACCACAACCGTCATGACAACAAGCATCACCGTAGTCATGACAATGACAAGTACAAGAACCACAAGGGTGGATATAAGAGCCACCACAGTGGAAATGGAAGTGGCAGTGGAAGTCAGCCTGTCAAGAAGGACATTAGTCAGGTTGAATGCTTCAAGTGCAAGAAGATGGGGCATTATGCAAATGAATGCCCAGAAAAGAAAGTTGAAGGACCCAACAAGCCCAACCCTTTTCAGAAGGGACAGGTGAACCACATCAATGTGGAGGAAATTTATGAGGAACCTGATGCTGTTGCTGGTAAGTTCAGACTCAATTCTATTCCAGCATTTGTTCTTTTTGATACTGGAGCATCGCATTCATTCATATCAAAAGCATTTGTTGATAGAAACGGGTTTCCAACTGAAAACATTGGGTGTCCAATAAAAGTTAGTTCTCCGGGTGGAGATATGATAGTAAGTCTTGGATGCCGGGATCTAGTAATAGAGTTTGGAAAGCATAAATTTCCAGTGAGTCTGATAATCCTAGATTCCCAAGGACTGGACGTAATATTGGGAATGGATTGGATGGCTAAGTATGAAGGAGTACTAGATTGTGCTAATCGTACTGTTGCACTCACAACCCCGGAAAGAAAACGGATTAAATTCAAGTCCAACTTTGAACCAAAAGGGAGTAAGCTAAATTCTCTTAAGGGGTTAGCATAGACAGTGTGCCAATTGTGAGTGAATATCCGGATGTGTTTCCGGAAGAATTGTCGGGAATGCCACCAGATAGAGATGTGGAGTTTCTTATAGATTTGCTACCAGGATCTGGGCCAATAGCAAAGAGACCATATAAGATGTCAGTTGATGAACTGAAGGAACTCAAGAAACAACTTGGAGAACAGTTGCAGAAAGGATTTATTCAACCAAGTTCTTCATCTTGGGGAGCCCCAGTTTTGTTCGTGGAGAAGAAAGATAGAATTCAAAGGTTATGCATAGATTACCGTTCACTCAATGAGGTGACTATTAAGAACAAATACCCTTTGCCTAGAATCAATGACTTGTTTGATCAGCTAGAAGGAGCTTGTGTGTTCTCAAAGATTGATCTCCGGTCAGGTTATTTTCAACTCAAGATAAGAGAGCAAGACATACCTAAGACAACTTTCACCACAAGGTATGGATTATATGAGTATACCGTAATGCCATTTGGTTTGACCAATGCTCCAGCATACTTCATGAATATGATGAACAAGGTGTTCATGGAATTCCTTGACAAGTTTGTTGTCGTTTTCATCGATGACATTTTAGTCTACTCCAAGAGCAAAGAAGAGCATGAAGGACATTTGTGTTTGATACTTGAGAAGTTAAGAGAGCATAAACTTTATGCCAAATTCAGCAAGTGTGAATTTTGGTTAAATGAGGTTGGTTTTCTTGGACATGTTATGACAAAGGATGGTGTAGCAGTTGATCCTGCAAAGGTTTCAGCTGTAACTGAATGGGAATCTCCCAAGTCAGTGAAAGAAGTTCGTAGTTTCCTTGGCTTAGTAGGTTACTATAGAAGGTTCATTGAAAATTTCTCCAAGGTAGCTAAGCCAATGACGGAATTACTAAAGAAAGACAAGAAGTTTGCTTGGTCTGAAGGTTGTGAACTCAGCTTTCAAGAACTAAAGAAGAGACTTGTGACAGCACCAGTCTTGTGCTTGCCAGACTTGGAAAAAGATTTTCAGGTGTATTGTAGTGCATCTCATCATGGTTTGGGTGCAGTACTTATGCAAGAAGGAAAAGTTGTGGCGTATGCCTCGAGACAACTCAAAACTCATGAAGTGAACTATCCTACTCATGATTTAGAGTTAGCCTCTGTTGTCCATGCACTCAAAACATGGAGGCACTATGTTTTGGGAAAACGTTGTGAAGTGTTCACAGATCACAAGAGTTTGAAGTATATCTTCACCCAGAAGGAAATTAATATGAGACAAAGAAGATGGCTAGAACTCATCAAGGACTATGACTTAAGTTTGCAATACCATCCCGGTAAAGCAAATGTGGTAGCGGATGCCTTAAGTCGTAAGGTTTTTGTGAATGGACTCACCAAAGGAGAATTGCCAGATGATTTGTGTGCCCAATTTAGAGATCTCAGATTGGAGATTGTGCCTGAAGGACATCTCATGTCTTTGGATGTTCAACCCACTTTGTTGGACAAGATCAAAGAAGCCCAGAAGATTGATAAGGAAATTGAAGAGATTAAAGAAAAGATTGGCAAAGGAAAAGCCAAAGGGTTCCATGAAGACGAACAGGGTACATTATGGCATGGGAAACGTATGTGTGTTCCACAAGATCCGGAGCTTCGGAAACTGATTTTGCAAGAAGCACACAACTCTCCGTATTCCATTCATCCGGGTAATACCAAAATGTACATGGACATGAAGGAAAGATTTTGGTGGAATAATCTCAAGAAGGACATCGCCGAACATATTGCGTTGTGTGATGTGTGTAGTAGAGTGAAAGCGGAACATCAGAAACCAGCAGGTTTGCTTCAACTACTACCTATTCCTGATTGGAAGTGGGACAAGATTGGCATGGATTTCATTACTGGATTACCAAGGACCCGGTCAGGATACGATTTTATTTGGGTAGTAGTGGATCGCCTAACTAAAGTGGCTCATTTCATACCCGTGAAGACAACATATACAAGTGCTAAGTTGGCCAAAATCTATATGAGTCGAATTGTGTGCCTACATGGAGTACCCAAAAGTATTGTGTCGGATAGGAGAACTCAATTCACTTCTCATTTTTGGAGACAACTACATGAGTCATTGGGAATGAGGTTGGAATTCAGTACTGCTTTTCATCCTCAAACTGATGGACAAACCGAAAGGACTAATCAGATTCTTGAAGACATGTTGAGGGCATGTGCCCTAGACTATGGATCCAGTTGGGATGAAAGTCTGCCTTACATAGAATTTTCTTATAACAACAGCTATCAAGCCAGCATTGAGATGGCACCATTTGAGTTTCTCTACGGAAGAAAGTGTACCACCCCATTGTTATGGAATGGTGTGGGAGAAACAAGTTTGTTCGGACCAGAACTTATCAAAGAAGCCGAAGAGAAGGTCAAGTTGGTTAAGGATAGATTGAAGATAGCACAGTCCCGACAGAAAAGCTACGCAGATCCTAAGCGTAGAGAAGTCACCTACGAAGTCGGTGATAGATCTTATCTTAGAGTGTCACCACTTCGTGGAGTGAAGAGGTTTGGAGTCAAAGGAAAATTGGCACCAAGATATGTTGGACCATTCAAGATTCTGAGTCGTAAAGGAGAAGTTGCCTATGAAATTGAACTGCTAGAATCTCTGTCAGTTGTCCATAATGTGTTTCATGTGAGTCAACTTAAGAAATGTCATCCAGAAATGGAAGAAACTTCTTTGAAGGATACTATACCCCTGGAAGAGGTTCAGTTGGAAAGTGATCTTACATATGAGGAGAAACCTATCAAAATTCTTGAGACTGCAGAAAGAGTCACATGGACTAAGACTATCAAGTTTTGCAAAGTGCAGTGGAATCATCATACCGAAGAGGAAGCAACTTGGGAAAGAGAAGATGGTCTTCGGAAAGACCACCCTCACCTATTTGCTAGCCAACCCGAATCTCGAGGGCGAGATTCACCTTAAGGGGGTTAGATTTGTAACATCCCTAAAATCATGTTTCAGACTCATGCATATCATCCATGCATCCATGATCATTTAGAACTTCATTTCAAAAATCATTTCAAAAACAGGAGCATTGTTGCTCAATATTTTATGTAAGTTTACTCAAGCCCTTGTGCTACTTGTTTTTGAGAAAGGTGTTGTTAACCATTCAGTAATGTTTAGAATCCAAAACCCAAGTGATTTCAAAATTTGAGCAAAGTCTCAAAGCAAAATATGAAATAAAACCAATTCTATGCCTATTATCACACCTCATAAAGGCATGGTTTTACTTTATTTTCAAAAGACCCAAGTGTGTTTGAGTGAACAGATGTGTTTGACACTTATTTAAGTACAAGATTTATTGTACAAAAATCCTGGAAAGCTTTGGAATCAAACAGTTTTGAATTGAAGTTTAAAAACCATTTTAGAAAAGCAAACAGAAAAAGAAAAAGCTTAAAAGAGGAAAAAATAAGCCTCAGCCGAATCTGGCCCAACTGCCCAAAGCCAGCACCCCACCCCGCGAACCGTTTTTATTCACTCGCCCCCGCACCCACTAGCTCGCTGACAGTCTGGACCCACTTCCTCTCCTTTCCTCTCGATGACAGCCACGGCCCACACGACCATCGTCGTCTCCACCCAGCGACTGGTTCATCCCCAAATCACGCGGGCGTTTCCTGATTGATTCGCGTCGTCAATTCCCGTTCAATGCTGGAGTGATTCACGCCCCCACTTCGCCTACTTAACCCCCCTCTGCCCCCTCTCCATTTCCCCCAGACCCCGAGCACAGAACGCCCCTAGGCTTCGAGAATTCCTCGTCGTAACACCGCTGCTCCGACGACCTCGCCGACAAATTCCGGTGAGTACCGCACTCCCCTCTTCCCGTGGTTCATGCTGGCTTGCTCTGCATCTCCATGCGCATCTACTGACACTTTCCGTTTGCCCGCGCATGGCCTGTAGCCTCGGCAACATCAACAACTGAGCGCCTCCGCTCTCTGTTCAAACTCCGGCGACCTTTCCCCGTAAGTTCCAGCCTCCCCTTGCCCTCTGTTTGATACGCGTAAGATCCCCAGCGTCCTGCGCATCTAACGGTACCCTCCCCTTATCTTAGCGCGGCTCAGAACATCGCCAACGTCGACGAGCCGAAGCCACAGCCTCCAGAGACTACTCCGACGAGCAATCTGTGACGACTCCGAGCGCCCATTCGCCAACCAAGGACACGTCGAGCTTCTCCTCGTCACTGCGGTTCTGGTGAGCATCTTACCACCTCTCCGGGCGCCCTAGTTCGCCGGCACCGCCACTGTCAGAGCGCGCCGCCGCCAGTCGCCGCCGCTAGTGCCGCCCGTCTGTGGTCAATTAGATTAGGGCCGTAGGATTTAGATCTAAAGAGTAAGATTAGATCTGTGTCGAAGAGGTACGCGTCAGATCTGGCCATGCATCTTCACTTAAATCTTGTGGCTCTCGTTGATCGATCCGCCCGAACCGGTACGCACCAATCAGAACATGACGCGTGGCTGGAGTTTAGATTTAAAACAGGATTTGAATCTGATTGATGTTTGAATTTGATTTGGCTATAACTTTTGATCCCCATGTTAGAATTTGACAAATTTTATTCCGTTGGAATCAGGAGAGCAAGCTCTTTCTAAATATGCAATGTGTTTAATGTTTTGCTTCTGTTTAAATGACTTTATTGGCAGAAACTTGTGTAGGGCTAATTTGAGTATATGAAATGTTTAGGAAATGATTTAGGGTTTAAATAAATGTTGTTTGGCAAGTTTTTAACTTGTTAGTGAACCAGTACTGTTTACTTGCTTGGTTGAGTTTTAAAAAAATTATCACATACCATCTTGCATGCATGCATATATTTTTGTTTGTATATGTTTTGTGTGTAATTTGTTGCTACAATTCTTTGTGTAGATTTTTTTGCTAGTGATTGTGATTGTGAAGAGTGTAACTACTCTCCAAACTACCAAGGCAAGTGGTACTTCATGAATATTTCTATCCCCATGTTTTATACTAAGCATTAGAAATATTTTGATAAGTCTTGCATGTTATTATTTTGCTTATATGCCATGTTGGGAAATCCTAGTAGTTGTAGAATTGCTAGGGAATCTCTAAGTTAAGTTACTATCTATGCCATGCTTAGACTAGCTAGTAGCAAACAAGGGTTGGTGAAATATACATGCTATGATGAAAATATTTCTATGTCTTTGGACTTGTGTTTTGCCTAATAAAACAATTAAGTTAATGAAACACCTGGGTGGAATGGAAGGAATGGTTTATGTTGAGTGGTTACACAAGGCCCATTTATATGGTTTACCTTGTGTATCTCACTTGTGGTAAGCCACCCAGGAACAAAGAGATTTTAGAGGCCAAGTGTTAAGAAGCTTCTAGTGCAGCCACTTGGCAATATGGGCTCTGCCTGGACCACATAGGTTGCTAGAACTTACCCATTTGGACAGTTGGTGGTAGTGGGAATGATAGGTTGGAGCGCGTCCATTTGGTCTAAGGGAAGGCTTCTGAAAGGTCCTTTCTTGGTGAAACCAAGTCTGGTGGGGAAAGTGCACAACCTCTGCAGATGGAAAATCTAAGTACTTAGCCAAGTCCATGGTAATGGACAACTTGAGCATCAAGACATGGAAGCTATCAAGAATCTCCTCATCCCAATTTCTAAGTAAAAACTTGTGGGTGAACAAGGGTGAAGGACCTCAATGTCTATTGGTGGATCCTTGGGGAAAAGCTTGGACAAAGAAAAACTTAGTGATTTCAACTAATAGGCAAAACCTATTTTGAGCAAAGCAAGCCAAGCTACACTTAGCCAAATTGCATATAGTATCTAGTCCACTTAAAATTATACTAAGGTATCACTTGCCAATACTATTCCAATGTATTGACCCACTGTGGCTGTAACTTGTGATGTTGCAGGTTACTCTGATGAGGATTAGGTGTCATGAGTCTACACTCAACATGTTTGCCTGTGGCACATGAAGATGAAGACTTTTATTTATTTACTTATTCCAAACTCTTGTACTAGGCCTGTGGCCTTGGAGTTGTAAAGACTATGTTTATCTCTGGAATGGCTGTAATAATGACCTTTGTATCTGTGTACTGCATCTTAAACTGTGGATGCTAGCATTGATCCAGGGACTAGCATTGCAATCACATGGATCCTTTTCCTTTATAAAGGAGGGATCTTACAGAAACATTTGCTCCAACTGGATGCCAGTGTCCCTTAAGTGTGTCACCCTACGGTTCGCGAATAATGCGGACATGATCGAGACCCTTCTCCGATCAATAATCAGTAGCGGGACCTGGAGATCCATACTGACTCCCACACATTCAACGATGACTTTTCCTGTGATCGTCGGAACCTTTTATGCTTGTATCTTAATCCCTTTGTTTCACGATATATTACATGTCCGAGATTCGATCATCGGTATCTCCATACCTAGTTTGATCTCGTTACTAACATGCACTCTTTTCTCGTTCCCGTGATATAACATTCTAGTGATCAAATCACTTGCTTGCAAGCTAACCAATGTGATATCACCGAGAGGGCCCAGAGCATATCTATCCGTCATCGGGATGAACAAATTCCACTCTTGATCCATGATTCTCAACATAACACTTGAGTAGCTTTCAAGCCATCTTTATAATCACCCAGTTACGGAGTGACGTTTGATGTCAACAAGAAACTCTTCCGGTGTTAGTGATTGGCATGATCTCATGGTCTAAGGATTAGGATTACTTTGTAGTTTGTTTATAGCAATATAAACTCAATGACTTTGATCGTAATGCTATACTTCAGATGAATGTTCATCACACCATTACACTAATGTTGTGATCTCGTTATTAACCACATCCAATGTCTATGATCAGGAAACCGTGATCATCTTGTTAATCAATGGACTAGTTTATGAGAGAGGCATAACTAGGAACTTTTTGTTTGTTTATTAAACACACATGTATTAACGTTTCCGTATTAATACAATTATAGCATGCAAAATAAACATCTATCATATACTTGGAATACACATAATAAACATTTTATTATTGCCTCTCATGGCATATTCCCTTCACAATCTGAGTTATATGCTTGACAGACCATAAACTGGAAATCCCATGTCCCTTGAGTACGAGGGCCACTCCGCATGCTACTCAACTTTGGTTACCGGTAAGTTCTTGTAATTGTATATACATGCACATGATATAGGAGCTATCTTGTTATCAGAATGACAAGGCAAGCAGACAATGAGCATCTCAGCGATCTTTTTTATTTACTATGTGCATGGCTTTTTATTGAGGATGCTTCACAGAATGCTCATTATGGTGATGCTGCAAGTTTCGACCATGATTAGGCATGGCTTAGGCTAGCGTCCTAGGTGTTTCTCTAACACAATGTATAGACTCCATGAACTTACAAGCTCCCCTTTTATTTCACACCGTCGACATCCGCAAACAAAATAGCAAAGTATCAACTAGATAGGATATCCAAAAAGTGTTGAAAGCGTTCCCCATGACAACACGGTTCTGCTAACTCCCAGCATATAATTTGCAAGCATATAACTTTCATGGACATGTCACAATGGTTCAGGATTATTAAGTGCAAGGAATAAAATGTGTCATCAAGTTCGTGAGAGCTTTACTAACTAACTTTCTCAAAACAGACAAACATTTTATTTGGAAGAAAACAAGGCATATAAAATATGCCCTGAAATAGCAAACGATGCTAATAGGTAGGTATGGTGGACACTATTGTAAATATTGGTTTTGGGGAGTTGGAAGCACAGGTAGAGATCATACTCAGTGAAAGTGAAGGCTAGCAAAAGATAGGGAGCGACAAACGGGTGATAAATAATTGTCATAATCATGCTTGCAACAAAACGGGACTAATTAAATCATGAAAGTGATACAAGAACTCTAAGGCAAAATAAATCATCGAGGCTTACTGACTATTGTTTAGTCATATGCATGCGTGAGCATGTGCCAAGTCGATTCACATGAAACTTTCAGAGGAGGATACCACAATATCATACCAAAATATGAATAAAACAATGCAAGCAAACATTCGTATGACATGCTACAAACTATTAGCAAGCTGGAGCTAATCATAGACAAGTAAGAACTACTAAGCATCCATCAATAACATACGCCTTACAATGAACAGACTAAGCATGCTCACAATGATGAGTATATGTACAAAAATGAAAACAAATAGAGTTTGTTACCAGCCTCTTACCACACCTCAAGTTGTCTTAATCTTCATTATTGCCCTTCACTTGTGTGACTTGAATAATAACATGAAACCCAAAATCCACTGAGGATGGATGAACCCTGCAAAGAACTCACAAAACCAAAGAAGAACAACAAATATTTTTGGTGTTTTCAATTTTTTAAAGAAAGCAAACAGAGAAAAAGAAACAACGAAAATATTTTTGGTATTTTTGTGTTTTTGAGAAAGAAGCAACAAGAACCAAAAAGAAAGCAAAACAATGGATATACAAAGAACCAACCGAACATGATATATTGATGAGTGTGATGTCGGTATACCTCCCCCCAATCTTAGGCTTTTGTCCTAAGTGGGGCTCAATCCCATGGTGCCCAAGTAGGTGCACCTCCGTAGTACGACGAGGAGGCTCCCTCGTCCTGGTACGAGCTCGAGGACTCCCCAGTGTAGTGTACAACGAGGTCATACGAAGGTGCTTCCTCCTGATAGTGTCCATATAAGCTAAGAGAGCGCAGCTTGTCATCCATCTCCTCCTTGGAGCATGACAAAGGTCCCTGAGAAATACTGAACAAAGTGGTTTGGGGTAGAGGGATCTCTCTCTCTCTCTTCCCCGTCAATAAACAACATTTTATAGACCAAGTTCTCAAGGGTAGAGCCATTAGTGACAAAGTGGTGCGCATTCATGGCAGCAAGATAAAGCCTATGAGGAGCCAAAACTGTATCATTTGGATCAACAACAATGTCCAAGGAAGTAGCAACACGCATAGCAATAATTCCCCCATAAATGGGTCCCTTAGTAGTTAAGCGACAAGCAATGAGAGAACCAAGATTGTACTTAGTATCATTGTTGAGCGCAACGGCTAAGAAATCCAAATGATAGCTGGAAATATTACTAGTGTTCTCCCTACCAAGAACACTGGTGGCAAGATAGTAAGTGAAGTACCTGATGGCTGGAAGCTGAATGTTTCTTATCTTTCCGCGTTGAGCTCTACGGTTATCATTATTGGTTATTCCGCAGTAGAGCTCCAACAAATCAGTGGGTTGAGCTAGAATCTGCTTTGCTGACCCAGCTGTAACAAGTCCTAGAGCCTCACAAAATTTCTTCAACGTCATATGGTAAGACCTGCCATAAATTTTGAAGGAAACATCTGGATTGAACATGCTGTTAGTAAAGGAGAATCTCTCCACAAATGTTTTAGTGAGCGTAGCATATTGCATGCTCTCATCCTGCATAAGGCTTGTTAGTCCAGCCCTCCGAACCAAGGTCATAAAATCATCAAGAATCCCAGCAGACCGCAAGAAGGTTTGGCAAGGAAAGGCGGAGGGGTGTGCATCCCCCTCATCTCCCTCGTCGACGAATCGCGGAGTGATGAGATCCTCATTGTATGAGGGCCTAGCACGGGAGGATGATATTGAAGGCCCTGCCCTTATAGGTGCATCAGTCTCAGATATCTCTCCAAATGTGTGGTTGTCCATGACCACTCTTTTCCGAACTTTTTAGACAAACATCAAACCAAGTGATTTCCAAGTTGATAAATGATGAGAAACTACTATAGGAACTTGCTAGAGGGATACACATGCATCAAAATGAAATCTCTAAGCATAGAACAAGCATGCAATCTCACACAACCTGTCACCTATAGCAGCAAAATACTCAAGATACAATCTATCAATCACAAATCTAATTGGACAAGTGGAGGAGGCACATACCAAGGAGCAATCCCTCCAAAAATCAGCAACAAAGATAGACTGAGCAAGGAGGTCAAAAATCACGAGCAAGAACAGCAAGAACTCAAGCTTGATCAAGTTTTCCGATGTTTTCAGGAGAGATAAAGAAGATGGCTGTGAGGGGGCACCTTGAAGGGGCCTAGGTGGGCCAGACCCCCCCTAGGCGCCACCCATAGGCAGGTCGCGCCTACCTGGGGTGGCCCCCTGGGTCACTCCAGGTACCCATCTGCCCCTTTTTTCGAGGAAAAATTATTTTGAATTTTCTGGGATTTTTCAGGAAACTTTATTTTTGGTCAATTTTCAGGGTATGAAAATTGATTTTCTCGCAGAAGCAGTTTTTTAGAAGAAGCAAAAGCAAACGAAAAACCAAACTACAGAAGTTATAAGACACTCTAACAAGCAAACAACTAACAAAACCAAATCTAGCAAAAGGAAAGGCAAAGACTAGGAAGGAGAAAAAGTAAAAGAAAGAAAGAATAACCACAGTGGAAACATTATTTTGTTCATTAAAATCCTTTTGTTAACAAGGTTGATCAAGTCTTGTTACCAAAACAATCTTATATGAAACAAAACTTTGCATTCCACAAGGTGATTATGTTACCTCATACTTGATAGCAATGGTCCCAATCATAATAGTTTCAAAATTTTCTTGTGGAATGGGACAATATATTTCTCCAACCTTGATGCTCTCAATATTTTCAATGGAATTCAGGCAATAGCTTCTAGCAACCTTCTTGGGGAAACAAACAGTATGCTCTTTCTCATTAATATTGAATGTTACTTTTCATTGATTACAATTAATGACAACACCTGCAGTATTAAGAACAATAAAATCAGTTAAACCAAGCAATTATGAGCCACTTGAACAAGAACATCCTCACATATACCAACAGGAATAGTAGCTGACTTATCAGCCATTTGCAAAGATATATCAGTTGGTATCAACTTTTCTAGCTAGAGTCTCTTGTAGAGAGAAAAAGTCATAACACTAACTCCAGCTCCAAAATCACATAAAGCAGTTCTAACATAATTATTATTAATAGAGCAAGGAATAGTTGGTATACCTGGATCACCAAGTTTCTTTGGAACCTTACCGTTGAAGGAGTAATTAGCAATCAAAGTAGAAATCTCCTCATTAGGAATCTTCCTTTTATTAGAGACAATATCCTTCATATACTTTGAATAAGGAGGCAATTTAATAGCATCAGTCAAAGGAATTTGCAAAAATAAAGGTTTCATCCACTCACAAAACTTGTTGTAGTGTTCTTTCTCCTTTGACTTGTGTTTCTTACCTGGAAAAGGCATAGGTTTCTGCACCCAAGGTTCTCTCTCACTACCATGTGTTTTAGCAATAAAATCTTCCTTAGTGTACCGAGTGTTCTTAGTGTGCTTCTAAGGTTCTTCCTCAACTTCCTCCTTATCAAGAGCATCATTATTATTACCACTCTCAGTTTCAGCATCAGAGACATATATACTATTAGGATCTACAGCAGGTTCAAGTGGTTCCTCAACTACCTTGGGTTTCTTTTTCTTTCTCTTACGAGGACTACCACTACTTTCACCTTGTTGAGAATCCTTCTCAATTCTTTTAGGGTGTCCTTCAGGATATAAAGGATCTTGAGTAGCTATACCACTCCTAGTTCTAATTCCATAAGCATGTTTATCTCCTGAGGCATTAACTAGCATATCTTTTTATACCTTAGCAAGTTGATCAAGTTGGGTTTGAACCATTTGAAAGTGTTTACAAAGCATTTTAATATCATTAGAAGTTCTTTCCACAATATCTTTCAACTCATTGATAGCTCTAGAGTTTTCCAATAAATGATTCTGAACTTGTTTATTAAAATTACCTTGTTTAACAATAAATGTGTCAAGTTCCTCTAAGCACTGATCAGGAGGCTTACCATAGGGAATATCACCTTCATTAAAGTGGAGAGAGTGTACCTCAATAGTAGATGAGTGCGGAATTGGCTTACATAATTCTTCTATAGGAGGTAGATTCTTCACTTCGTCAGCTCTAATACCTTTCTCCTTTAGACACTTCTTAGCTTCCTTCATCACTTCATCATTTAATGCAATAACTCCCCTCTTCTTTGGTGTTGGTGTTGGAACTGGTTCAGGAGTAATAGGCTCAGGTGTATTTAGCTCAGTTGAAGTCCAATCATCACAATTCTTGCTTATCTTAGCCATTAATTCTTAGTATCTATAGGAGTTATTTTCCTGAAAACACAATCAGCAAAGCTATCTAGGTAGGTCCTAGAATCATCAGTTAGTCCCTATAATAAATATCAAGAAGCTCATTTTTAGGCAATGTACATCTAGGATGTGCATGAATCAAGGCACGGAACCTTGTCCATGACTCAGGCAATTTCTCTTCTTCTCCCTGTTTAAAGTCAAAAAGTCTCTGCAAAGCAGCATGTCTAACACTGGGAGGAAAATATTTCTGGAAGAAAGAAGCAATCAAGCAATCATGGCTATCAATGGAACCAGTAGGTAATCTATTAAACCAAGCCCTAGATTGTCCTTTTATTGAAAAAGGGAAGATCTTAGTATGCGCATCTTAAAATCATCAGATAAAAAAGCACTCATAGTAGAAAGCTCAGTCATATGAGTCACAACAGTCTCATTTTCAGTTCCACAAAAAGGTTCTTTCTCAACAATGTCCAAGTAGGATAAATCAAGAGATAAATCATAATCTTTATATTTAATATCTATGGGAGAGGTGGCAAACTTAGGATCAGGGGACAGTTTAGCATAAAAGTACGTCTAGCAAGGAGACTCTTAATAGCACTAGTACCATGTGTGTTTCGGCACTCTTCAACAAATTCATCAGTGAACTCAATGTAACCATCATTAAGATCATAACTTTCTCTAGACTCAGGTGAGCTAACAGGTGTAACAGAGTCTTCACTAGGAGTTTCCGTATTTCCTAGACTAGCCATAGTAGCATCTAGGAAAGGACCTAATGAACCACTCACATCAAGCACATTAGAAGTAACATCATGAGCATCAAAAGCAGTTTTAGATTCAACAGTAGTAGCAGTGTGTGTAGCATGAGTATGTGGTGGTGTAACAAGCTTACTTATAACAGACAGTGAATCAAGAGCAACAGAGGTGTTTAGGATTGTACCTCTTCTTGTAGTGGATGGTAAAATAGGAAACTTTCCATGACGAGACTTACCCATGATGAACGGAGTGGCAGTTAACAATAATAGATCCAAGTAAACTTACAAATAAAGCTATGCTCCCCGGCAACGGCGCAAGAAAATAGTCTTGATGACCCGCAAGTGTAGGGGATCGCAATAGTTTTCGCGGGTAGTATTACCCAATTTATTGATTCGACACAAGGGGAGCCAAAGAATACTTGCAAGCCTTAACAACCGAGTTGTCAATTCAGCTGCACCTGAAAATAGTTCTTTCTCACAAAAGTTTATCAGTAGCAACAGTTTGGAAGTAGCAACAACAAAGCAATAGCAATAGTGAAACATGAGCAATAGTAACAGTAATGGTAAACAGTGGGATTCGAGTGCGGTAGGCATAGGGATGGATGGACGGGCGTTGCATGGATGAGTCTAAACATGTCACTTCAAGATCTAGCGCATTGCAGATAAATAAGAATAAGCATCCAAGTACTAAAAAATCCTAGGCATGTGCTCCATATATAGTCATACGTGCTCGCAATGAGAACTTGCACAACAACTTCTGTCGAGCCAGCCCGTGGCAGCGGGGCCTATAGGGAACTAATGGCAATTAAGGTGCTCCTTTTAATAGAGCACCGGAGCAAAGCGTTAAATCTCCATGAACACATGTGATCCTCACACCACAACCATCTCTAACATCCCAGCATTAGAGCTTAGAAATAAGCTGAACCTAGATGTGTGCATTGCATTCATGCAAAGAAAATCCGAATAATTTTCGAGCTTTTAAACAAAACTTGTCAAAATGATTGAAGCTTCTCTTAACTTGATGGAATTGAAGTAGATCATCAAGTTGACTGCGATAAGTTTCAATATGACCTTTGCTAAAACCTTATTTTGGGTAAATGAGATTTGATCTCAGGGTAGATCAAATGTAATAAAAGTTAAACCCTAATACATTATTTAATAGTTTATATTTGATCCTTAACTAATCATATCCTTGTATTCATTATAATCACTCATGAATACCAAGTTAAGGATATAACCCAAATAATAAGAATGTAATAACTATACCTTAATCTCATTTACTTATACCATGAGTATCATGGTAATACCTAACCTTAACTCTTTAGTGAGATTGAGTAGGAAGGAAACCAAGTCAAGATCATGCACCATATATCTTTCTTCCCATATCAATCCTTATCATCTCTATTAAATCTTATTCTAATATCTGTTGTTCAGCAATGTTGAGTAATCAACTATTGATTCACCAATTCTTGACCTATCAACTCTTGTCCTTATTATAGCATTCACTTAAGTCCTTTAGAGATTGAAGTAAGAAGAGGTAGGTAGTAATGCTAGATTTAAATATTATTTATATAATGGGAGTGTTGGAAGAGAATAAGATCATTGTGATAATTGATGGAGTTAACTCACTCTTGAGATAATAGAAGAGTTATTTGGAATATATAATTATGTGGTGATAAATAAGATTATAAGGATGAACATTGAAGATAGTTATCAAGGAGTAATCCTATTGGATCAAGTAGGTATAGTCAATGAATAATATCTCTTAGTTCCATAGAGATAAACAGAAGATAGTTATAATACAACTGTAATGTTGTATGGATGAAAGCCTTGATTAGCCAACTGGAAACCTAAACTATAAAGGATCAAAGGATTATAATGATCATGCTTTAGTCACCAAGATTGAATGCTTATATCATGTATAAGTGACATTGGTGGATAGAACATGATTGAACCCTAGTATAGATATATTATCCTAGATTAGTCATTACAAGTCACATTAATATAATGTGAAGCTGGAATATAAGATACCGGAGTAAAGTAGATATAAAATAGTATGATTAAGCTAAGGCTAGTGTAGCATGGAGTTATTGAAACGGTGTTATTCCTCTTAAAGGATTGTAAGATTTTGAGGAGAGTATTTTGATTTATACATCTATTGGAATAATATTAGTGATGAAGATAAAAGAAGTGTATAAATGGAGTTAGAAGTAATTCCTTAATGGATTAGAGTTTATCATTAGCAAAGTAGTTTGATCTAACCAAGTATAGATGTGAGAAGATTATGAAAAGCTTCAGTGGCAAGATTATAAGATTTATAAGTGAGATTACGGAGTAATGTGTGAATTAAAGAGTAATCATTCAAGGGGAATTATATTCAAAAGGAGAACTCAAGAGATGAGAGTTATCTCCATGAGAAGATCATATGGAGCTTTAGTGTCAAGATCATTGCATTTACAAATGGATTTAGGAGGAGTAATTATTGATTTTTGTGAAGTAAAGCTCATCATGTTAACACATGATGATGGATAGGAAGAAATAGTATATCTAGGAAAGGAATTCCTTAATTAGAAGTCCAGGATTGTGAATTATGGAAGATAGGAATTCTTGGTAAACACTAAACCCTAAATCTTTAACCAAACATAGTATCTCATTCATCTGATTGATCTATCATCTTACTTACACAAAGCCTTATAAGAATATTTCCCTATAGTAAATCACTTAAGCATATCTTTGTCACTTTCAAACTTTAAAATCACATGTGCCTAGAAACTCTAATTATCAATTCCATCTCTAAGCCATCCTAGAAAACAACCCCACTATTTTATCTTGGCTGGTGATACCATTCATAAACATAAATACCATATGTCTTAACCATAAATCTTGATCCATGCCTATCCCAAGGATATAGGTATATTAAATTTTCTAAAACCTAAGAACCTAACTTCTATTTCAATCATGACTATCAATATATAAGTAATGTCATAACCAAGAATATTTAAACATCACCACCATGTTAAGGCATTAACTATATATAATAATTATTATATGAGGCTTTTATAATGATTTTATAGATATCATAAAACCACATTTATCCATAAATAAATAAAGCATAACTTAAAGAAAGTTTATAAATAAGAAACAAAATCTTAAACCCTAAAGTTATTAACTATTTTCTCACCTACATCTCACAAATGAGTAGTAGTATATCCTTTAAAAGGCTTCTGATATATTATATAAATTGAATTCATAACAAAAGCTCCTACTAATATTAAAGGAAAAGCACTTATATAAGAAAATAAAGAAACTCTAAACAATATTTAATAAAAGCTCACAAAATGATTTTAAATACACTTCATTTTTGCTGCAGTCATTTAACAAGTAAATTCTCAAAAGAAAATTGTAAACAAATGAGTAATATTTAAATCTGAAAGTAAAATACCAAAACATAAAAGAGAAAAGGAAAATAGTAAGAAAAAAACTGCAACAGGCTGCAACCCATTTCTCTCTCTACCTATCCACCGCCTTAGCAAGACTCCTTCCTCTTCCGCTCATTCAAGACCAGCCCAGCTCGTCCTCCTCTCTCGCTGACTGGTGGGACCACCAAGGGACTGCGGATGGATTCATAAAAACTTCCAGGGGGTTATCAGCAAATCTGCACGTCGTCGTCTTCCTCGCAGTGAAGTGGAAGCAGGCCATGATGCCGCTAGCGTCAGATTCCTAAGATGGAGATAAGACCGCCGCACTCTCCTCCCCTCGTCCTTATCCCCAATATCTTATTCCTCTATGATTTAGGTTCCTGACCGAAACCCTAGCCTCAGATTGCCGTCGATTCCCGGCGTTCTAGCCTCCCCCATGGCAGAATAAGCATATTGTGAGCACCGCCATACCTCCCTGAATTTCCTAGCCAAAGGAATTGAAAGAGGGCGTTTCGAATCAATGCGGCAACCTCGTCTTCCTGAGGTCGGGCCGCCATCGTCTACCTCAATTCCGGCCACGAATCGTGTCGCCGACCCTCGAACGAGCTTCGTGGTGAGTTTCTGAGACTCTGCCACCCTTCTAAACCGTTGATTGCTTCCTGGTTGGCTCTACCGACGTGTGCTGCATGCCGCCGCCATAGTTGCTCACCGTTGATATATTTCCGATGACCACATAGGAGCGGCGCTGCCACAACTATGCATAGCGTGCTTCCCTGCATCGAAAACCCCTAGCCGCGCTTCCCAGAACCCTCTCTGTCGCCTTGCTGAATGCGACTCCGGCGAAACTCCGGTGAGCCCGGGTGGCAGCCACGTGGCCACGGGCGCACTTGTTCATATCTTTGGCTAGGTTAGTTTGGAGTGTAAAAAGATTATAGGTTCGTGCTGATGTCATCATGGCATCACGCCTGCGTCATCTTTGACCAAGTCCACTATTGACTAGTCCATTGTCCATGTGGCATCCAACGTGGTACTGACCCCACTGGTCAGTGACCTTGGGTAGGTCTTGCCTCGGTAAGAAAAGTATTACCTGTTTAGTAAAATTGATAAACACAATATAAATTCAAATATCAATATTCCAGAAATGAAATAAAAGGACTAAATCTTGTTTAATTAATAACTTTTGTTTTATAATTCAGAACAATGTGTATAATATATGAAAATTTGTAGAAAAATAAAATCTATAACTTAAAACTATTATCAAACGTTATTATGTTAACAATTTAAATAATTGTTATTTAATAAAGACTTTATAAGTAATAATACTTTGATAATTAATATTTTAATAATGGTAAATGTTAAAAATGTAAATAAAATACCAAAAATCCTAGAAAAATAAGAAATGTAATTTAAAACTATAATCATGCATTATTATTTCACTTAATTAAATATATATTATTTATTAAGTATTTATAAAGTAATAAATCTATAAAAATCATATCTTATTATTTATAAATCACAAAAATAAATGTAATATACCAAAATGATCACAAAAATAATACTTACTTGTTAAAAATATAATATTCCACTTTTGAGTTAAATAAAAATTAAATACTTTAATAACTTGAATTTAAACCTATTTTCCGAGTTGTTAATTCATATAAGGGTAAATAAAATTTATTAATATTTCTAAAATTAGCCAATTGAGTTTAATAAATAGTATTAGTCTTAAATATTGATAATACTATGTCAAAATGGTTCAACACATTTTAAATACAATTTTATTGAATTATGCTTCAAGCACAAGTGTACAAAAATATCAAAACACTATAGTGAATCCATAAGTAGTTAAGTAATATTATTTCCTTGTTTATAAATTATAACCACTCATCTATAAGAAGGAAAATGATTCTATTCCATTATAATGCTAGGAAACCACTACTCAAATCAAAGTATAACCATTCTTAAGTATCCTTAGGGAAACATTATGAAGTAAACAAGATACAAATATCATAAGCATTACACCCTAAGTTCATTTATGTTCTTTAAAGTTAACTTTAGTCTACAAGACTTTAAGTATAATGCTAAAGACCTTAATATGTGTTTATAGTTAAATTTGGTCTGTTATAGTTAAGACATAAAGCATCTTAAAGTCCAAACTATTCAAGCAAGCACAAACAACATCAGCCACATTTGATTAACCACAAAGATTGTTTAAACCTTAATAAAGAAATCTTTTCTTCAAAAAGTTATTCGTTTTGCCACTTCAATCAACGTATGACAACTAATCATGAATCACATTACTTTATACTTTACTTGTATACTTAGAATTGATAACACTTAAGTTCTTTATAAGTGACATTACTTGTAAAGTAAAATTTGAAGATGAACAATCATAGTATAAGCAATCTTGAGTAGCATTTCACATTTTTGTGTATCTCATTGTTTTATGATATTATAATTACATATTGTTTCACCCACATTCACGATCCCTAATAAGAAGCACAAGTGTGAAACTTATCTAAAAGGATAACACATTCCAAAGAAACCAATTCCAGTATTCAAAGCCTAGAACAACGTTATCCCCGGGATTCGAGTTTATCAACTTGCATTACATTACTCATGCATAATAGCATCTTTCTTCTTTAAACATTAGTACTTACCGGACCAATGCTGCTGATTTCAGATATTATATTGCCTTGAAGATTGTGAGCGCATAATCTTGCAATCACAAAAGGCAAGTTCACACTTGCTCATCTCCTTTGATTATTTTCTGTAAAGTATTGTGAAAATCTAGTGTTGTCATCACCTGCATTTGAAAATGGTCAGAAAACAATATTTTCATAATAATATGATTATAAGTTACTTACCATGAAGTAATAACCTACTATGAAAGTTCCGGTTGTAAAGGAACATATTATCTAGGACTTAACAACCAATGTCGCTAGTGATTCTTGCACCGTATATCACGCGTTAACCATGATATTTGGAATGGGACGAAGAAGTCAGCTGTATCTTTGCCCTCTTGCATGGAGCCGGATGTACGGGTCGTGGCTATTATCTCCGTAGAGTGCATTTATTGGTAATTCATAGGATATATGCATCATATGCATGGGCTCCCTCAACGTCCCACGATAGTTCCGACATCTGAACGGTATGTACTGCCAATCGCCGTAATTCAATAGATGGGCGGCGTACACCAAGGAGACATGCGGGGTCGTGGAGAAGGCCGTGATTGGTTTGGGTCTTAGTCTGGGCCTCACACCAAGGAAGTGTGAACGGGTTCGCGGCCTGGATGTGCAACAAAGCTAAGATCTCTCATGGGTAAAGTAACGCACCTCTGCAGAGTGTAAGAACTGTAACTTGTTACTCCCTGTTCCGGGAAGGAGCTACGAACGCGGCGGGAAAGGAACTCCATGAAAGTTCTGGTAAGCCCGTGAAGGCTGACGGACATAGCTTTTCAGAATAAAAGCAACCTTTGAAGAAATGTTTACGAAAAACTGCATTGCCTATGACCTATGGTCTGTGGCTGTAGATATAGTGCATCAAACACTCCTTTTCTAGTGAACTTGCTGAGTACGCTCGTACTCAACGTATCTTATTAACCCTTGCTAGATTCTGAAGCCAATACAGATGACGTCTACATCAAGTTATGCTCCAGGAATCATCATCAAAAGTTAAAATACTAGTTTTAATAGTATGATAGTTTTTGAGTTGTTTATTTCTGATTCTTCTTTGTAAAAAGTTTCTTTCTCTCTCTTTAACCTAGAGTGTTCTCTGGATCTTGTGTAAAGAGTTGAGTTGTAACCTATAGTCATGTCTTGGACCTGCTGTGTTTCTGTTGCACCACTCTGAGGGATGTAATACTAGTGAACGGTGTTTCATTGGTGTTATATCAACGACTATAGTGTACTACATCATGCAGTGGTATGATGGGTCACCGCAGTTGGTATTAGAGCATATGCTTTGACCTTAGGATTAAAACTCTTTTAGGAAGATCTGTAGGTTGGATAGTGACTATAGGAGCCATCTTATCTAAACCAAATATTGTGATGACTTGTGAGAAGTATCCACTTGAGGATAACTTTGTCACTAGATACTTAAGTCATTCTTTCCTAGGAGTAATTATTTTATCCTTTCTCATTATAGAGCTATTTAGTGTCTTCCGAAGGAGACATAAACCCCCAAGATACTATAGGAAAGCCAATCGACCATAGTAGATTAGGATCAAGAGTAAGACATCAATTGAAGTAGTCCTAATGGTATAGCCTAACTCTAGAATTAAGTAAGAGCAGTAAAATCTTATTGTTAGTTGATAACCAAAGACAACATGATGAATATCATTAGGATAAATGTTGATGTAATCAGTAGTAATCATGTGGTATTTATTTGAGAATTCTACGCGATGAATTGAAATTATGTTATGACTTAATAATAGTGTAGTGAGAAGTAAAGTTATCATGGTTAGATTAGCTCTTAAATCATGATAAAGAAGCAAAACATAATAAGATCATGGTGAGATTAGCTCTGAAACCATGATGTAAGTGTAAGTATGACAAGTACTTAGTGAATTATCTTGGAGTAGAAGTATGAAAATAACATGGTAGAGCTATGATAGAAGTCATGGGTACTAAAAAAATTATAATAATCTTTGGTTTAAGTTAGGAAATAGAATCTGATTAGTCATTTGGAGTGATCATGTGAGGTTAGTTTACTAACAAAGAAAGGTTGGTTATAGTTAGTCCTTCTAAAAGTGAGACCAAAGGTTAGTCGAAACCAAATTGAGACCACTTTGCCTAAGATTATCCTGTTGCACTTGAGCAATTTGGGTAAATATTGAGATAAATAATAGTTTGACCCTATGTGCTAAGTATCACGATGTAAACCTATACAAGGAGGTGTCATATACTACACAAGTAAGCCTGAATTCTAGAGATACTATACTCAACTACTATATTCCGGGCTTAGAAAATTGTGTGTTATATGTACCACATTTGGATTTTTGATTTTTTCTTGGATCTTCTTGTTTGACTAGATCTGTACATGAAGTTTGACTTGATGTGCAAATGCATGTTGCAACATCCAGTTATTACTTGATGTTATAGACCTAGATAGGAACGGGAATTCGTGTAAGGGAGTGACGATTTCCAAAGACCAAGATGAGGACCTACATGTAGGGTAAAGCCAAATATGAGGAGTATCAATCCAATTGAAGGATGAATTAAGTCCAGATCATTCTTAACAGCAATAAGAAGGAAGATTAGTGTAGAAGATGTATGGTGCAACAAGAAGTAATAAACTTAAAGTTCATTCAAAGTAGGTAATGTTGCTAAGAAGTTAATAAAGTAGTTGTACCAAGTTCATGGAAGTATCATGAATAAGTACAAAGAAGAAGCCTTGGAACCAAAATGGTATTCAAGCTCTGACAATTCAGAGAGAATTCCATAAGGATGTTGGAAGCCGTAGGGTAATACCTACAACCTAGGATGATCCATAGCTGGTATTTGATCCATAGTTGGTATCTTGTCCGCAACCGGTGTTGGTTGACATAGTTAACCAGATCATATTAATGGTTGCATAAAGAGCATAAAATTTGGCCTGAGTTAATTAAGACATAAATGAGTATAAAATTAAAGCGATCGTCTTTTGAGGCGCTTCGCGAAGTCAGACCTATCAAAGCGAAAATGTCCAAATAGTAAGTAAGAAAAATAATGCGGAAAGATTCACTTCGGAGGTCCACAATTGTGTGGATACACCGTACAATCTTTCATAAGACCCTAACTAGGTAGAGTATAAGTTGAACAAAGACGAGCATTCACACTATAAAGCTAATGGTTACTATATATGCAGTTAGAGACTATTAGTAAACCCTAAGGGGGAGAGTAAAACAGTAAACGGAAGTACTATTATCTGAATCCTAGAATAAAGGTTAGGACAGAAATACTAACCTATGACAACTTAAGCCTTATTTTCATAGGGTTAAAAGAAGTCATCATTATAAAAATACTCCTCGAAGAATTTAAGATAATAATAAAAAAATTATCTAAAGCCTGTTGAAGTAAAAACTTGAAGATAGTAAAATAGATTAATCTTAATAGGCTAATTCTAGAGGAAAACAACTCTTATGTGATTCATAAGAGAGAATAAAGCCCATCCAATTGGACAGGTGTAGGGGAACAAGAAATTCCAATAGGTTTGGACTAAATGTGTTCAAATCCAATTTTGGAAGGAATACCAGTATCAACTACTCTTTGACAGAACAAAAATATAGTCTTTTGACCACAACTGTTGGCAAATAGAAATTTAAAACCTGTTTTAGTGAGACTTCCTAGACCTTATATAATATAGTAAGAAAGTTCAATGATTAAGTGAAAGAGTTGGATTAGGATACCCAATTAGGATATGGAACTAAAGAAGAGATCCCCAAAATTAAGGAGTTATAATAAGTACATATCTCTAAAGGAGGATTGTAAAAGGAACTTTGAAGGATTGAGACAACAAATTGGAGATTTCAAGTATGATGAGAATACGAGAAAACTATCTGGATATGGAATACTACAATTATTTCCATGTGAAGTTACTATGGAGTGGAGAAATGCAGTAACCACTACAAGTCAATTCCTTACTCCGAAACGTGAGGGTTTACGAACTTGGGGACGAAGTTTATTTTAAGGGGGAGAGTCTTTAACATCCCAGCATTAGAGCTTAGAAATAAGCTGAACCCAGATGTGTGCATTGCATTCATGCATAGAAAATCTGAATAATTTTGGTGCATTTAAACAAAACTTGTCAAAGTGATTGAAGCTTCTCTTAACTTGATGGACTTGAAGTAGATCATCAAGTTGACTGCGATAAGTTTCAATATGACCTTTGCTAAAACCTTATTTTGAGTAAATGAGATTTGATCCAAGGGTAGATCAAATGTAATAAAAGTTAAACCCTAATACATTATTTAATAGTTTATATTTGATCCTTAACTAATCATATCCTTGTATTCATTATAATCACTCATGAATACCAAGTTAAGGATATAACCCAAATAATAAGAATGTAATAACTATATCTTAATCTCATTTACTTATACCATGAGTATCATGGTAATACCTAACCTTAACTCTTTAGTGAGATTGAGTAGGAAGGAAACCAAGTCAAGATCATTCACCATATATCTTTCTTCCCATATCAATCCTTATCATCTCTATTAAATCTTATTCTAATATCTGTTGTTCAGCAATGTTGAGTAATCAACTATTGATTCACCAATTCTTGACCTATCAACTCTTGTCCTTATTATAGCATCCACTTAAGTCCTTTAGAGATTGAAGTAAGAAGAGGTAGGTAGTAATGCTAGATTTAAATATTATTTATAGAATGGGAGTGTTGGAAGAGAATAAGATCATTGTGATAATTGATGGAGTTAACTCACTCCTGAGATAATAGAAGAGTTATTTGGAATATATAATTATGTGGTGATAAAGAATATTATAAGGATGAACATTGAAGATAGTTATCAAGGAGTAATCCTATTGGATCAAGTAGGTATAGTCAATGAATAATATCTCTTAGTTCCATAGAGATAAACAGAAGATAGTTATAATACAACTGTAATGTTGTATGGATGAAAGCCTTGATTAGCCAACTGGAAACCTAAACCATAAAGGATCAAAGGATTATACTGATCATGCTTTAGTCACCAAGATTGAATGCTTATATCATGTATAAGAGACATTGGTGGATAGAACATGATTGAAACCTAGTATAGATATATTATCGTAGATTAGTCATTACAAGTCACATTAATATAATGTGAAGCTGGAATATAAGATACTGGAGGAAAGTAGATATAAGATAGTATGATTAAGCTAAGGCTAGTGTAGCATGGAGTTATTGAAGCGGTGTTATTCCTCTTAAAGGATTGTAAGATTTTGAGGAGAGTAGTTTGATTTATACATCTATTGGAATAATATTAGTGATGAAGATAAAAGAAGTGTATAAATGGAGTTAGAAGTAATTCCTTAATGGATTAGAGTTTATCATTAGCAAAGTAGTTTGATCTAACCAAGTATAGATGTGAGAAGATTATGAAAAGCTTCAGTGGCAAGATTATAAGATTTATAAGTGAGATTATAGAGTAATGTATGAAGTAAGAGAGTAATCATTCAAGGGGAATTATATTCAAAAGGAGAACTCAAGAGATGGGAGTTATCTCTATGAGAAGATCATATGGAGCTTTAGTGTCAAGATCATTGCATTTACAAATGGATTTAGGAGGAGAAATTATTGATTTTTGTGAAGTAAAGCTCATCACGTTAACACATGATGATGGATAGGAAGAAATAGTATATCTAGGAAAGGAATTCCTTAATTAGAAGTCCAGGATTGTGAATTATGGAAGATAAGAATTCTTGGTAAACACTAAACCCTAAATCTTTAACCAAACATAGTATCTCATTCATCTGATTGATCTATCATCTTACTTACACAAAGCCTTATAAGAATATTTCCCTATAGTAAATCACTTAAGCATATCTTTGTCACTTTCAAACTTTAAAATCACATGTGCCTAGAAACTCTAATTATCAATTCCATCTCTAAGCCATCCTAGAAAACAACCCCACTATTTTATCTTGGCCGGTGATACCACTCATAAACATAAAGACCATATGTCTTAACCATAAATCTTGATCCATGCCTATCCCAAGGATATAGGTATATTAAATTTTCTAAAACCTAAGAACCTAACTTCTATTTCAATCATGACTATCAATATATAAGTAATGTCATAACCAAGATTATTTAAACATCACCACCATGTTAAGGCATTAACTATATATAATAATTATTATATGAGGCTTTTATAATGATTTTATAGATATCATAAAACCACATTTATCCATAAATAAATAAAGCATAACTTAAAGAAAGTATTTAAATAAGAAACAAAATCTTAAACCCTAAAGTTATTAACTATTTTCTCACCTACATCTCACAAATCAGTAGTAGTATATCCTTTAAAAGGCTTCTGATATATTATATAAATTGAATTCATAACAAAAGCTCCTACTAATATTAAAGGAAAAGCACTTATATAAGAAAATAATGAAACTCTAAACAATATTTAATAAAATCTCACAAAATGATTTTAAATACACTTCAATTTTGCTGCAGTCATTTAACAAGTAAATTCTCAAAAGAAAATTGTAAACAAATGAGTAATATTTAAATCTAAAAGTAAAATACCAAAACAGAAAAGACAAAAGGAAAACAGTAAGAAAAAAAACTGCAATAGGCCGCAGCCCATTTCTCTCTATACCTATCCACCGCCCAGCAGCAGCACCCTTCCTCTTCCGCTCGCTCCGCAACAGCCCAAGACCAGCCCAGCTCGTCCTCCTCTCTCGCTGACCGGTGGGACCGCCAAGGGACTGCAGATGGATTCTTAAAAACTTCCAGGGGGTTATCGACAAATCTGCACGTCGTCGTCTTCCTCGCAGCAGTGAAGCAGCTGCGTGGGGCTAGCCGATGCCGTCCGCCGGCGACCTCGCGCCGCGATGCCCGCCGGCGTCTGTCGTATTCCGAAGATGGAGATAAGACCGTCGCACTAGCCTCCCCTCGTCCTTATCCCCAATATCTTCTTCCTCTTTGATTTAGGTCCCAGACTGAAACCCTAGGCTCAGATTGTCGTCGATTCCCGGTGTTCTAGCCTCCCCCGTGGCAGAATAAGCATACTGTGAGCACCGCCATACCTCCCTGAGTTTCCTAGCCAAAGGAATTAAAAGAGGGCGTTTCGAATCAATGCAGTAACCTCGTCTTCCCGAGGTCCGGCCGCCGTCGTCTACCTCAATTTCGGTCACGAATCGCATCGCCGACCCTCCAACGAGCTTCGTGGTGAGTTTCTGAGACTCTGGCACCCTTCTAAACCGTTGATTGCTTCCTGGTTGGCTCTGCCGACATGTTCTGCATGCCACCGCCGTAGTTGCTCATCGTTGATCTATTTCCGATGACCAAATAGGAGCGGTGCCGCCACAACTATGCACAGTGTGCTTCCCTACATCGAAAACCCCTAGCCGCGCTTCCTAGAACCCTCTCTGTCGCCGTGCCGAATGCGATTCCGGCGAAACTCTGATGAGCCCGCGTGGCAGCCAAAGTGGCCACAGGCCCACTTGTTCATCTCTCTGGCTAGGTTAGTTTGGAGTGTAAAAATATTATAGGTTCGTGCTGATGTCATCATGGCATCACGCCTGCGTCATCTTTGACCAAGTCCACTCTTGACTAGTCCATTGTCCATGTGGCATCCAACATGGTACTAACCCCACTGGTCAGTGACCTTGGGTAGGTCTTGCCTCGGTAAGAAAAGTATTATCTATTTAGTAAAATTGATAAACACAATATAAGTTCAAATATCAATATTCCAGAAATGAAATAAAAGGATTAAATCTTGTTTAATTAATAACTTTTGTTTTGTAATTCAGAAAAATGTGTATAATATATGAAAATTTGTAGAAAAATAAAATCTATAACTTAAAACTATTATCAAACATTATTATGTTAACAATTTAAATAATTGTTATTTAATAAATACTTTATAAGTAATAATACTTTGATAATTAATATTTTAATAATGGTAAATGTTAAAAATGTAAATAAAATACCACAAATCCTAGAAAAATAAGAAATGTAATATTTAACTCTAATAATGCATTATTATTTCACTTAATTAAATATATATTATTTATTAAGTATTTATAAACTAATAAATCTATAAAAATCATGTCTTATTATTTATAAATCACAAAAATAAATGTAATATACCAAAATGATCACAAAAATAATACTTACTTGTTAAAAATATAATATTCCACTTTTGATTTAAATAAAAAATTAAATACTTTAATAACTTGAATTTAAACTTATTTTCTGAGTTGTTAATTCATATAAGGGTAAATAAAATTTACTAATATTTCTAAAATTAGCCAATTGAGTTTAATAAATAGTATTAGTCTTAAATATTGATAATACTAAGTCAAAATGGTTCAACACATTTTAAATACAATTTTATTGAATTATACTTCAAGCACAAGTGTACAAAAATATCAAAACACTATAGTGAATCCATAAGTAGTTAAGTAATATTATTTCCTTGTTTATAAATTATAACCACTCATCTATAAGAAGGAAAATGATTCTATTCCATTATAATGGTAGTAAACCACTACTCAAATCAAAGTATAACCATTTTTAAGTATCCTTATGCCACATCCCAAGATTTTCCAAATCTTGTAATGTGAAAAAATAAATAAACAAAATAAATAATTGTTGAAAATTAGGGTGAAAAGAAACTTTTGTTTCTAAATGGAAACTTAAAATCCCGTCTTGACAAACTTTGGTTAACATTTGAATCCAACTAAATTCAAATCAAGTGAAATGCATTCCTCAATGAATGTATCTTGAAATTTAAACACTTGGAAAATAAACCAAAACTCTAAAACCCTAATGGAAGAAAAACATTTCCAAGTTATCTCTAAGCCTATGGATTTGATCCAAATAAAAATTTGTCAACAAACATTTATAAATGATCAAGAATGACAAATAGAAATGTTATTAAAACCATAGAAATTGGTTTCACTTAATTTGGAGCCATGGATAAAATCTTATGAATTTAATAAGATAAGGAAAAGTAATTTCCAAAGCTAATAAAGCACTTATCTAAAATCCATACCAAATGGTGAGCACATAATCCTAAGGATATTTAAAAAGGATAAACAAATATTAAATAAGATTATACAAATTGGAATCACCAAGTTTGGATCTATAAATAAAAAGATATGGATTTTATAAAATAAAGAAAGAAATATTAAATGAGGAATATTTAAAGACCAAATTAAATCTTGGACTAATCCATAAACAAATGGAATGAATATAATCCAAATCCAAATAAAATAAATGGATAAAGAATTTTCCAAATAAAATAAAATGACTTTGACCAAATCCTATCCTATTTGAATAAAGATAAAATCCCTATTAATAAATGATTATTTAAATCATGGGAAAATAATATTTGGAATTTACCCAAGTGGATTAAAAGTCATTAAATAACTTAAATGGGATCAAAGAATAAAAACAAATATTTATGGAATTAAAACCCATATTTAATTCCATTGGAATAAAAAGAAATACCCAATTCAAATGATTTATAAATCATATTAACAATTTTCCAAATAATTCAAGGTGAATTATTTGACACCCTAATAAACAAATAAAACCTACGGAAAAGATTTGGAAAGATTTAGATTTCAAATGGAGTTGAAAAACATTATTAAATCTTATTTGAATTGATACCAGGGCCTATTTCTAATTAATTAATATTCCCTAAAAAGAATAAATATATTATTCTAAATTAGACATTAGAATGTATTATTAATCAGTATTAAAATCTACACAAAGTTTGGCAAAGGTTTGAATTCAAATGAGTGTTTGAATGGTTTAAACAAAATTAAAACAGATAAATAGGAAAAGAAAAAGAAAAACAATCAGTACAAAAAAATGAAGCAAAGTAAACTTGCCCAGCAGGCCCAACCCAGCCCAGCACCAGCCATCTCCCCCTCCCGCGAGAAAACGAATCGCACCAGAGTTTCAACCCGCGGAGCCGCTGACATCTAGACCCCACTGCCCTTTTCCTCTCTCATTGACGAAACTGTCCCGCTTGCTAGTCGTCTTCTCCACCCCGCGCGCTGACCTCGCCCCTCTCCTCACTGCCGTTTCTGGACGGAAATCAAACGCGTTAATTCGCCTCTAATGCTGGAGTAAACCCTGCCCCGACCACTCACACTTAAACACCTGCTCCCCCTCTCCATTTCCCCCAGAAACCATCTACTCCCTGCCCCCAGGCTGCTTCCATTTTGGCTCGCACCGCCGCGGACTCCGACGAGCTCTTCGAGCAATTCCGGTCACTCCCCGTCGCCCCACGCCTCCTCGACCACACGAGCACACTCCCCATCACCAGGCGCATCTCTTGGTACCTCCCTCTCGCCCGCGCGTGCCCTGTACCCTCGGCAACATCATCGACTGAGCTCCGCCACCGTCTGCTCGAACTCCGGCGACCATCCCCCGTAAGCGCCAGCTTCCCCTCTCCCTCTGTTTGATACGTGTGTGATCCCCATCATCATGCGCACCTAACGCAACACTTTTCTCCTCTTAGCGCGGACCACAACATCGCCAACAACATCGCTGAATCCGCTCATCGACAGAGACGACTCCCGCGAGGAATCCACGGCAACCACGAGCGCCCCTCGACCCGAGAAGACTATGTTGAGCATCAGCGAAGCACAACGATCTCGGTGATCCCCTCCCCTGTCTCTTTTGCTTCCTGCATCGTCGACAACCTCGCTTGCCGAGCGCGCCGCCGCCAATCGCCGCCGCCAGTGCCGCCCGTCTAAGGTCATTGCGTCTGGACCGTTGGATGTTGATCTGTTGGCTTAGATAGAAAGTTAGCGAAACGGTATCTGTTGATCTTGTCCGTGCATTATTAGTCATATCCAACGGCCGTAACTGCGTGATCCACACGAACCGGTACTAGCCTATCAGAACACGACGCGTGGCCCAGAGTTGATTTAAAACAGAAATTATGTTCTATTAGATGTTCAATTTTGTAAAATTCATACCTTTCAAACCACACGTCCAAATTTTGCAAACTTTATATTAATGGAATCAGCAAGACAAGTACTTTCCAACCATGCACTTTTTTTAGTAAATTGCTTCTGTTAAAATGATTGTTTTTTAGAAACTTGTGTAGGCATATTTTGAGCATACAATTCTTTCTAAAATTATTTTGGTGATAAAATCTTTGGCAAATGGTTTGTTTTGAACCTACTGACCATATAAATCAATTTGTGGTTTCAAAAACATATTTGGTGAAGCAAAAGAATAAATCTTTGATTTAAAACATTTCTAGTCAAATGAAAATGTTGTTTAATTGTTGAAAATACTTTTTAGAGAAAAATCTTTGGGAAATGTTTACATTTATACTCTCTGACCCCAAAACACAAAGATTTATGTTTTGAAAACATATTTTGTGAACCCTATAAAATTTATTGCTTTGCTAAAGGCAATTCTAACCACATAAAATATTTATTTGGTTTAAAAATGGTTTATGTGTAAAATCCTTTGCAAATGGTTTTGCCACCTTTATAAATGACCAATAGGTGTTTTAGAATGTTTATAACCTATTAGAAACCACTTTTCCAAATAAAACAATCTTTAGCATGCTTGCATGCATTGCTTTGTTTTTATTATTTTATGTGATGTTGCTTGAATGGTAGATTGAATTATTGCTTGCTTGATTGAATTGTAGTGATTTGAAGAGTGTAAATATTGCAAGATCAAGGAGTGAACTTATATTCTCTACCAAAAAGGCAAGTGATGCTTCATACTTTTGTCCCATTGTTTTCACTATGCATTAGTGATATTTCTAAAGTAGGACTTGCATGGAATTTTTGCTAAGTATAAACTATGCCATGGGAAATCCTAGTAGATGAAACCTTAGTAGAAATTTACTAAGTTAAGATTCCTACTACTATCATGCTTAGCTTAGCTAGTAGAAAACAAGGGTGGATTATATTTCATGCTATGGAATATTTCTAACTCAAGGACTTGTGTTTTGTTTAATAAAACAACTAAGTGAATGAATCACCTGGGTGGAATGGAAGGAACGGTTTGTGTTGAGTGGTTACACAAGGCCCATTTCTATGGTTTACCTTGTGTATCTCACTTGTGGATGGCCACCCAGGAACAAAGATATTTGAGATGTCAAATGTTGAGAAGCTTCAAGTGCAGCCACTTGGCATTATGGGCTCTGCCTGGATCATATAGGTTGCAATAACTTAGCCAAATGGACAGTTGGTGGTAGGGGTTTGATAGGTTGGAGCGCGTCCATTCTGGTCTAAGGGAAGGCTTCTCAAATATCTTGTCTTGGTGAAACCAAGTCTTGTGGGGAAAGTGCACCACCTCTGCAGAGTGTAAAAAATCTAAGTACTTAGCCATGTCCCTAGTAAAGGACAATTTGAGCATCAAGACATGGAAGCTATAAAGAATCTCCTCATCCCAATTTCTAAGTAAAACTTGTGGTTGAACAAGGGTGAAGGTTCCCCAATTTCTATTGGTGGTTCCTTGGGAAAGATTTTATCAAAGAAAAACTTAGTGTTTTCAACTAATAGGCAAAACCTATTTTGAGCAAATCAAGCCTAAGCTACACTTAGCCAAATGCATATAGTATCTAGTTACCAATATTATACTAAGGTATCACTTGCCAATACAATTCAAATGTATTGACCCTTGTGGCTGTAACTTGTTATGTTGCAGGTTTGTTTGATATTAGTGAAGTGTGTTGATTAGGATTACAAGTCTACAACCAACATGTTTGCCTGTGGCATTTTGAAGATGAAGGACCCCATGCTATTGTTATATTCTGCTGCATTGTAATGAGATAGCCAAATGAGCTATGTAAGATGTAATAAATTATTTTATTCCTTGTTATAAAGTTGTATTATGACCTTTGTTTCTTGATATTACATCTTAACTGTGGATGCTAGCTATTGATTCAGGGACTAGCATTGTAAACACAGGGATCTCTACCTTATTAAAGGTTGTGACCTCTATAGATGGTATCAGAGCACTGTGTTGCCTGTAGGATTTGTAACCCTAGGATTGGACAAAACCCCTTAGAAAATATAGGAGTCGTATTTGTTCCAAAACTTATTTACAAACAATCTTGTAAACTCTTTCCTCAACCATTTTTGGTTTTGACTCTACATCTCTTCTATTTCAAACTTGATAGATAAAGCCTCCCCCATGGCCAAAGACTTCACCATGTGCAAAGGACTTCATCAACTCAAATGACTTCAACATCAAACATCATCAAAGATTTCAACTTTATTCTCAAACAAGGACTTCAACTTGGATACCACTAAGGACTACAAGTGAGACAAGAAATGTTACTCAAGAATTGAAGACTAAGGAAACACAACTTAGAAGGAACCATCATCACCTTTGAAGTTTTGTGACCAAGATGCAATGAATTCTCCAAGGATACAAGGAATCTTGTTCATGAAGAATCAACTAAGAAGGAAGGAAAGATCTCAAGTGATGGGGATATGCCTACCGGGGTATGCCCAGCAAGACGTTTCCGACTGGCCCAGGCACCTGCGAGTGGGCCTACGGTAACGGCGACTGGATCAAGACCTGGCGTGGACTCAAGCGACTGGAAGCTGAAGGCCCAGGAGCGTAGATAGGCCCATTTGGATTAGGTTAAACGATTGCTGAAACCTTAACTGATTCGGTTGGGATCTGTAAACCCTAGGGGGGTGAGTCTATATAAACCTCCCTAGAGGGCGCGTAGAGGATACGTTCCATCATCCACCCAAGCGACTCGCTGCCTAGCCGCCGAGCTCGCCCCATTGTACTTCCACCATAATACAATCTAGCAGGAGTAGGTCTTTACCCTCCGAGGGGCCGAACCTGGATAAATCCTTGTGTCTCCGCCCTCATCTCGCACCGCAGATGGCTGGCCGCCCTTGCCCCATGTTCTACTACTCGCTGCCGATTGCATCATCTGTCGTGGTCATTCCCACGACAGTGGCGCCCATCAACGAGTTGGTCACCACCGGCCGCATGATAGCGATCGGTGAGATGCTCCAAATCTTGCCGAGCAGCTACGTCCCGGCGGCGCGACCCGTCATGCATAGCATGATCCTGCCGGTCGGCACGATCAGTCTCTTCGTCGGACTCACCGACGTCATCGTCTCGGAGGACTCGGCTCGCATCCGTGAGTTGCCGCCACGCGACCGGCTCTCCGAGAGTAATGTCCGCACGATCCACCGCCTCGCCTCTGAGTACAACTCAGCCCACAGCGACGTGGCTGAAACCACCGCGGCCGCGAAAGAAGCGGTCCTCAACGACGATGCCGACTCGGCGTCACTCGCCGGATCCATCGTCGACGCGTCGCTCGCGGGCTCTATCACCCAGGTCTCCAAGATCGGAGACTTCGAGGATCCCTCCATCCTTGGGATCTTCGACTTCAACTCCGGGTCGGAGAAGTCCGCCGATCTCCGCGACGGGACCGGTCGACATGCCGCGACCTACATGGCGACTAGCGCCGACCCGCCGGAGGATCCATTCTCCACCCCGATCCCTCCCAACTCAACGCCAACGGAGGTCGAGGAACTTCGCCTGAAGCTGGCGGAAGCAGTCCGCAAGGAGCAAGCCGAGCGCGAATTTTTTTGCCTCGAGTAGGTGACGGCACAGGAGCTGTTGTGCTACCACCAACAACGAATCAGTTCGCGCCTGAACCCCACCGTCCAGGGGCGCGCCCTGAACTTCGACGATGAGAGCGACCCGGCCCGTGCGGCCGAGCGTGCGATCTGCAAGAATGCGCCACCAGGAGGAAGCGCCCGGCCCCCACCAGGGTCGACGGCGAATGGCGCCCCACCTCCACCCAACCCACACCCCCCAGGGACCAGCCGCGGATCGTGGTCTCCTCACGGGAACGAGACGCGAATGGCCTACCACTGTTCTCCACCCCGATGGACAACCTCGCCGCGGGCCGAGCAGCAATCGACAACATCGCGGCCACCAGTGACGGCGCCCTACAGATCCAGTACGTCAAGGCCTTGCTCGCAAAGGAGGTCGAGCAACAAAACGCAGGCGTCGACTCACAGGGTCGGATGTATTCGCGTTCATCGGGCAGCAGAGCGGCCTCAAGTGGCCGTCCCATGGCGGCAAACACCCTCAACTGCCCGCCACCCGAACCACTGCAGCTCCAACACCGACCCGCGAACGCAGCACTCTCCACCAACGACCCCCGGCCGGCGACCAACTTCGTCGCCGCCAACGGTCAGCCTGTCGACGCCCGCACGTACATCATCAACAACCAGAGCTGGCGCGCACGCCAGCTCGACGACCTACGGCATACCCTAACCAACCGCCGTGACGGCGAGCCAAGGGGGTCTCTAAGCCGACTCGGGACCCGATGCTTCGGACCGATGATCCGAGGCGAAAGATACCCGGCGAACTTCAAAGCGCCGAAGGAAATAGAGAAGTACGACCCCTCGTACGATCCCTTCGTGTGGCTGGATACTTACCTCATGGCAATGGGGATCGCCGCCACATCTTTCGCCGCCCGCTACCTCCCCCTGATGATGGAGGGGGCGTGCAGGCAGTGGATCAACACTCTCACCGCGGATAGCATCGACTCCTGGGAAGAGATGAGCGACGCCTTCGTCAGGCACTTCGAGGGATCATACACCCGCGCCACCACCATCGAGGACCTGGAACGATGCGTCCAGGGACCTCGCGAGTCGACCCGCAGCTGGGTCCAATGGTGGCAAGAAATGTGGTACAACGCGGTCGGTATCCACCCAGACACCGCAATCCACTGCTTCAAGACCTCGTGCCGTTACGAGCCCCTGGTCGCCAAGCTCAAACGAGCATACCGCACACTCGACAACATACCAGACCTCCTTGAGATCGCCAAACGATACGCGGAGGAAGACCCAAACCAAGAAACCGACGACGAGTCGGGAGGACAACGCCGCATGAGCGGCAACGACAACGGACGACGATCCAATCTACGCTACAGCAACACTCGCCTCACCAGCAAGCGCCACAGTGATGGGCGAGTCGACTTCGTCGCCAATGCTGGGTACGCGCAGCGCGAGCCCAAGAGCTTCCGCCGCGACGGGGGGAAACGCCACGACAGCGGCAACTACAAGGCGAAACCAAGGTTCGACCCCGCGACCCTCCTTAACCAACCTTGTGCATTTCACAGCAGGGAAGGAAAGCCCGCCACGCACACGACCGCCAACTGCCACTCTCTCAAGGAGATCGAGAAGGCACGGCGAGCGCGGGAAGACCCCAACAACAACCCGCCAAACGGCAGAAAATTCGGCAGCGTGGCTGGCTCGCTCCACACCTTCACAGGCTTCAACACGAAGCACGAGAACAAGGTCATTGCACGCGCTGTCGCCGTCAATGCGGTGGCCCAGGTGGACGTCCCCTAGTTCCTCAACTGGTCGGAGCAACCAATCACTTGGAGCCGCCAGGACCACTCGCCACGCATCGAGTACCCAGGCTGAGTCGCCCTGGTGGTCAAGCCCAAGGTAGGAGACTACTGGCTCCCCAAGACATTGATGGATGGCGGCAGGTCCATCAACATCCTGTACTTGGACACCTTCAGGCGACTGTGGCTCCCGCAGTCGATGGTCGAGACGACCTACACCATGTTCCACGGCATCGTCCCCGGTCGGAAGGCGTACCTGATCGGCAAGGTCACGCTTCCAGTCACCTTCGGCACACCGGCAAACTTCCGCACCGAGCGGATCGTCTTCGAACTGGTGCCCTTCGACAGCCCCTACCACTGCGTCCTGGGGCGCCAGGCATTCACCAAGTTCATGGCAGCGCCCCACTACGCGTACAACGCGATGAAGCTCCCCGGACCGCATGGCGTCATCACCATCCATGGCGACCCCGACATGGCCGCCGAGTGCAAGGTCAAAGGAGCCGAACTCGCCGATGCCGTCATCACGGCAGAGGCCAACCACGCCGATGAGCTCGCCAAATACGCGAGCGGGGTCAACAACGATGACCCCACTATACTCAAGAAGCCCAACTTGGAGGGCGGCAACACCTCAGCCTTCGAGGCAACGACGCATACCCGCACCGTCGAGCTGGTCCCAGGCGACTCCAGCCAGACGGTGACGATTGGGACGGGCATGAGCCCAGCATAGGAAGGCGCGTTCATCGAGTTCCTCCGTGAGAATAGGGACATCTTCGCATGGAAGCCCTTTGACATGCCTGGTGTCCCTGGGGAACTCGCTGCGCACAAACTCAACGCCGACCCCAAAGTGCGATCCGTCAAGCAGTCGCTGCGGCCCTTCAATGAAGAGCGCCGCCGAGCAATCGCCGAGGAGGTGCAGCGTCTACTCGCTGCAGGCTTCATCCGGCCAATCAAATACTCCAAGTGGCTGGAAAACCCAGTCCTGGCCGAGAAGAAAAATGGGACCTGGAGGATGTGTATCGATTACACAAACTTAAACAGCGCCTGCCCGAAGGAGCAATTCGTCCTCCCGTGGATCGACCAAATAATAGATTCCACCGCGGGCTCGGAGTCGCTATGCTTCCTTGACGCCTACTCTGGGTACAACCAGATCAAAATGGCCGTTGAGGACGAAGAGAAGACGGCGTTCATCACGCCATTCGGAGCCTTCTGCTACACTGCCATGACCTTCGGCCTCAAGAACGCCGGGGCGACCTACCAGTGGTGTATGCAGGAGTGCCTTGCGAGCCAAATTGGCCGCAATATCCACGTCTACATCGACGACCTCGTAGTGAAGTCCGCTAGCCAGGGCGACCTACTCGCCGACCTGGCGAAAACATTCGCCAACCTGCGGAAATACAAGATAAAGCTCAACCCAGGCAAATGCACCTTCGGTGTACCAGCAGGGCAGCTATTGGGATACGTCGTCTCCAAGCACGGGATCGAGGCGAATCCCACCAAGATCGACACGATCGCTCGACTCGGTAAACCCAAGTACCTGCGCGACATCTAGAAGCTGGCCGGGCGAGTCACGGCTCTCAGTCGCTTCATCCCCCGGCTGGGCGAAAAGGCGATGCCCCTAGACCGCCTGATGCGCAAGAACCCCACCTTCCAGTGGGACAAGGAGGTGGCTAATGCGCTCCGCGACCTCAAGAAGGTGCTACTCGCAACACCGCTACTCGCCGCCCCCGTCGACAAGGAACCCATGCTGGTCTACGTCGCGGCTTCCGAGCGTCGTCGCTGGCCATGGTCGTCCGAGCGACCAGAGGAAGGAAAGGAGCGCCCAAAGCGACGGTGTACTATATCAGCGAGGTCCTCACCGAGTCGCGCCAGCGATACCCGCAATACCAGAAACTGGTATACGCGGTCTTCAGAGCACAGCGGCGACTGCCACACTACTTCCAGGAGCACCCGATAACGGTCGTCTCCTCAGTACCGTTGCAGGACATCCTCCGTAACCGTGAGGCGACCGGGCGAGTCGCCAAGTGGGCCGTCGAAATCGGTGTCCACAACATCAAGTACGAGCCGTGCAAAGCGATCAAGTCGCAGGCTCTCGCGGACTTCATCACCGACTGGGAGGAGGCCCAGCAGCCAGAAAAGCTGCCATACCTTCACTACTGGAGTTTACACTTCGACGGCTCCAAGAATGCAGACGGTGCAGGAGCAGGGATCGTGCTAACCTCTCCGAAGGGTGACAAGCTAGGCTACGTCCTCTGCCTCGATTTCACCCCTGCACCAACAACATGGCCGAGTACGAGGCACTACTCCACGGCATGCGAGCCGCCAAGGAGATGAATGTCAACCGCCTACGCTGCTACGGAGACTCCGACCTCGTCGCTGGGCAAGTCGCTGGAACCTGCGATGCCGTCTCCCCCACCATGGCGGCATACCGCCAAGCAGTGGACAAGCTGGGCGGACACTTCGCAGGCTATTCCGTCGAGTGGATCAACAGGCGGAAGAACGAGGAGGCCGATGCACTCTCTCGTATCGGCTCGGCTCGACTCGCACCACCCGCCGGCGTCTTCCTCGACACCATCACCAAGCCTTCCGTCTCTCCCCCAAGGGAGATCGACATCGGAGTCCCGCTGCAACCAGACACAGCCCTGGTCGCACTCATCACCGAGCCGCAGGATCGACTACGCCGCACATCGCCACCCGAGGGAGGCACCTTGCCAGCAGACGAAACAGACGCCCGGATGATAGCACGCCGCTGCAAATCCTTCGTCATTATCGATGGCGAGCTCCACAAGCGCAGCGTGACCGGCGTGTTCCAACGCTGCGTCCAACCCGCTGAAGGACGCAAAATCCTCCATGACATCCACTCCGGCGACTGCGGCCACCACGCCGGCGCCCGCTCTCTGGTCGCAAAGGCTATGCGACACGGTTTCTACTGGCCTACCGCACACGCAGACGCTGTCGACATTGTCCAGCGGTGCGCCGGGTGCCAGAAGTACGCCAGCCAGACCCATGTACCGAGCTCGGCGCTCAAGACAATCCCCATCACCTGGCCATTCGCCGTGTGGGGTATGGACATGGTAGGCCCTTTCAAAAAGGCCCCCTCCGGCTTCACCCACCTCCTGGTCATAGTCGACAAATTCACAAAATGGGTGGAGGCCAAGCCAGTCCGGAAATGCGACGGGAAGACCGCCACCAAGTTCCTACGCGAGCTCATCTATCGCTACGGGTTCCCAAACAGCATCATCACGGACAACGGCACCAACTTCGCCAAAGGATCCATGGCCGAGTTCTGCGAAGAACATCACATCTGACTCCACCTCGCCTCAGTCTCTCACCCGGAGTCCAACGGCCAGGCAGAACGGGCCAACCAGAGCATCCTCCATGGCCTGAAGCCACGGCTCCAAGTACCACTCGAGCGCACCGCCGGGTGCTGGGTCAAGGAGCTACCCTCCGTCATCAGGGGCATCCGCACCTCCGTCAACAGGTCGATAGGGTTCACCCCCTTCTTCATGGTGTATGGTGCCGAGGCAGTCATGCCCACCGACCTAGAGCACGACTCGCCCAGGGTTGTCCACTACACGGAGGCCGTAAACGAACTCGCACGCCAGGATGGAGTCGACCAACTCGACGAGGCACGCGACCTAGCTCGCTCCCGCACCGCCATCTACCAACAAGGGCTCCGCCGCTACCATAGCCGGCGAGTAAGGACTCGCACGTTCCAGGAAGGAGATCTGGTGCTACGCCTCATCCAGGACAAGAAGGGCATGCACAAGCTATCCCCCCCTTGGGAGGGACCATTCGCCATCGGGCGAGTCCTCGGCAACGACGCCTACTACCTCATCGACGTCCGAGGAGACGGGAAACTCGACGTCAAGCGACCGTGGAATGTAAACCTACTACGGAAATTCTACTCCTAGAATTCCATACATGTACTCTCTACCTGCTATGAAATAAAATAGATTGGTTACCGCAAATTGCGTCTACTCTCCGTGCCTTGTGCCACTCGCACTCGTAATAACAGCGTCAAGCTAACCGCAGAAGTCAACCTCTGGTACAGCGACCGGCACGGCCAAGTAGTGCGTTCCGAGGGCACTGGGTTACCCCAGGACTCATAACGTCCACGAAAAACGCATACCCGGAGCACCATTGGAGTTTCCTAGCTCGACTGGCTTAGCGAGCCAAGACAACTGCCCTCGTTCCTCACAGCGACCAAGGTCCTCCGCATCCTCGGCACAGCGACTCGAACGGCCAAGTACCACGCTCGGGGACTGACGACCAGTCGAGCACGAGCGACTAGGGAAAAACGCCAAGTATGAGAGCGTGCCCAGGACTCGCCATGCGACTGACCCTATGGGTCAGGCAGGAGTGACGCGCTTACTCTAACGCGCTCAGTCCTCACCCACCCTGGAGCTGCGACTAGAACCACCAAGTACCACGCTTGGGGACTTGGCCACCCGACCTCATTCGCACAAGGGAAAACGGTCAAGTAAAGAGCACTCACGGGAGTCGCCGTGCGACTGGCTCTCCGAGCTCGGGCGAGTCGACCTCAATAAAAAACAACTGACAAAACATTCAAAATCACAAACACATAACAAACAAGGTAAACCCCATAAAAAGGGCGGACGCGCTCGGGGACTCGTCCAATCAGCAATCAAAATCACGAAACAATTCACAAAATAACACGAAGTTTCATTACAGCAGAACAGAGTCATTCCAAAATACAAGTTGAGCCCAATGGCCAATCTCTACTAACGCCCCAGGGCACAATGTTTCTACTCCGTAGGTTTCGCCGGTTACTTGCCGCCGCCCCTGCGGTTGCGAATGAAGGGTGTGTACGGGTTCGATGGGTACGTCGTCAACTCACCCGCCATCGCCGCACGGAATGGTTGCTCGACCTTGAAGTCCAGATGCAGCAGCTCAGGATCGTTGGGGGCGACAGTCGTCTCCTGATAGGGGAGGAGGTCGCCCAGACGCGATCGGAGTACACCGCGGCCCGGTCCGTCAGCTTCAGCACCTCAGCGATCTCCACCGAGTCCGTCGACGAGGGGTAGCCACTCGTCACGTCGTCAAGATCGAAGTCCTCCGAGAAGTGGGCAAGCCCAAGGCTGAGAGCCGTCGCCGCCCTGCGCCGAAACAACGACCTTGTCATGAACTCGATGACTGACGGCGCCTTCTCCAGATACCGCCATACTTCGACGAGGTCGCTGGGAATCACTTCTGTGGGCGATATCTCCTGAAGATATGCTCGAATGCAAGCCGCGGTCAACGTGGCCGAGTCGACCAGAGTGGTCACACACTGCCGCGCATCATACGACTGCGCCTCCTCCGAGCTGTCAATAATCCGACCTGTGGACAGAGGTCGGCAATGAGTACAACAACGATTTCATAATGTAGCTACTACAGGCAGAGGCAGAAAGCTTACCAATCAAAGGACGGCAGAGGCCCGTGATGAAGCTTTGAAGCGAGGAGAAGTCATTCTGCAGCCCAACAACGATAGCAATAGCTTTTGCCCACCCATCCGCTGAGCTCGCCTCCGCCTTCGCTTCCTTGAGCTCGCGCTCCAGATCAGAGATCCGCTTCTCAGCCGTACTCAAAGCAGATTGAGCATTGTCGGCTCACCACCCGCGGACAAGGCCTGGCGGACTTCCTTCGCTTTGGCAAAGGATCGCTGAGTCCCTTGTTCGTTTCTTGGACGGCAACAAGTTCCTTCTCCACGCGACACTTTGCAGCAAGCCGATCGGCTGATTCACGCTGCAAGCCCTGCAAACAAGTCAAACTATCAACAACAATAAAATCCTAAGTGCCCACCCGCTGAAATTCAGCGACTAGGCACTCGGGGACTGAAGATCAAAAATCCTATGTGCCCACCCACTACAATTCAGCGACTAGGCACTCGGGGACTGGAGGCTACAAAAAACACGAAAAGAATCCGACCACTGAAATTCAGTGGCCCGATTCTCGGGGACTGGACATACCTGGATGGCTGCGCCCAGCATGCCGTGGAGCTGTAACGCGTCGACAGATGCAAGAAGAGCTGGAGTGTGTCCACGACGCTGCTCGACCTCCGTCTCCATGACCCCAGGCGTCTGGCTCGTTGGCATTGCGCCACTCGCTTTGGCCGCTTTGGCCATGAAACAGGGGAAGGTAGCAGCGGATGCCCCAGCGCCACTAGGAGTCGGCTCGGTCACCCCGGGTGAGGAAACAGCCTCCTTGTTCTTAGAAGCCATCTCCGCCGCAGTCGTAGGATCGTTCGGAGCAACTGTCGTGTCGTCAGAGACCGTGACGACATCGTCGCCCTCCGCCCTCTTTGCGCTGTCTGCGGGAACGGCGACTTCATCAGCTTTCCTCTTCCGCGAGGGGTCCTCCTCGGCGACGACTGGCAGAACCTTGGCCACGGAAGGGTGGCCCATCTTTTTAACTCCAGTCCTGTGAAACAACAATATGAGCAAAATTGTCCGATTACAACGGAAGGCAAGCAGACGAATGAGACTTACTTGGCGACTGGTATGAACTGCAGCCCCGTGCGGATGCTGGCCGGCTTATCCAGCTTGGGGCCCAGTTTCCGACTGAGGCCCATCTTGAACACATCATGTGCCCAAGTCACGGAGGGCCTCTTCGAAGACGAGGCCGCAACAGGAGCCTCCGTGATGACGTCGGCAGGAGCTCTCCTGGGAGGCGAAGCTGCTGCGGCTGGAGTAGCCCCCAACCCAGAGACCGGGGCGAATGGGGGAGGAAGCAAGGCCGGAGGTACCTCATCCAGGGGGGAGGCGGCGTCCGGTGCTGCTGTCATAAGCGTCGCTTCACCCTTGGCCGAGCTGGTGGCGTCGGAACTAGTCGTTGAACGAGGCAGAGACGCCTGCTTCGCCGGCTTCGTCTTTCTCCTTGGCGGAGCCTTCACTTCCTTCTTCTTCTTCTTCAACAGCGTAGCCTCACGACGCGAGGTGTGCTCGGGGAGCTCGTCGTCGTCGTCATCATGACGTTCGAGGCTTCTACTCGCCTCGAGCTCGCGCTGATGTTGCCTGCGAGATTTTTGCGAACCATCGGGGCGGCGTCTTCCATGGTCTCGTCGTCGTCATCATCGTCGTCATCACCCGCGTCGCTCCCGACGTCGCCTTTGGCGGGTGGCGATTCGCTCCCGTCCTGAACGGACGAGCTCGAGTTTTCGTCGTCTGCGGGTGGGAGCCATCCTTCCACCACTTGGAACAACTACAATGAAAATGAAACAAAGTCAGCATAACCGCGACTGCATCATTTGCGACTGCGAATAGTGACGAAAATGGCGACTTACCATCGGAGCTGGGCGCCTTGCGGTATAGGGGGCGACCCCGGCCTTCGCGTCTAGGTACGCCGCCTGGGTGATTTTCTTCAGAGCTAGGATGTAGTCCTCGAGCTTCCACTCGACGAGGCTGGATTTTGTCGGGTCGTCCCTACCCGCGTACTCGTACATGTAATGGTCGCGGCGGGCCAAAGGCACGAGCCGCCGCCCGAGCCAGCAGTTGTAAAGATTGATGGTTTGGAGGCCCTTCTTCTTCAGGCCGCGGATGGTTTGCAACATTTCGTCGACAACCATCCGCTGGTCCAGCGGGAGCTTGCCGACCTGGAGCCGACGCGGTTCGGGTCGGTTGGCGGAATACCTTGGAAGCGCCACCTCGCCATCTGGAGTCGCTTCGGTGACGTAGAACCAGGACTTCTTCCACTCTTTTGCCGCCTTGGCCGGCAGCATCAGGTCAAAGAACGACGCCTTCTACTTCAGCTGAAATGTCAGGCCACCCGCAGCCAGCATCGGGCCGCCTGATTCTTCGCGACTAATCCTCCCATGGAATAGATCTTGCCACAGGGGGAAGTAGGGCCTGCAGCCCAGATAGCACTCGCAGAACGCCACGAAAATGGCGAGCTGCTCGATTCTATCGGCCCAGTCCGACGGCTGATCTCGAGAAGGCGCAGGTTACCAAAGAAGAGAGAAGTGGGAAACCCCAGCCCCCGCTCTAGGTGGATGGGGAAGCAAACGAATTCTCCCTCGCGCGGGTCCGGAGTCACCTCTCCGGCCGCGGGGATGCGCCACCTGCTGGCGCGTAGGATCCCGGCCTCCTCGAACGACGCCAATAGCGCCCTGGTGCACTTGGATCGGCCCCATGGTTCGGTGGAGGGGGCCATTGGTTGGAAGATTTGTGGTGGTCGGGGCTCTCTGGATCGGTTGGATCGCGATGCGGAGTGGAAACGGAGATGGGCGAGGTCGGAGGAAAGATGAATGAGTGTTTCCCCACTCGCCCGTCATTCCCCTTATATAGCGGTTGTTACCCGCCAATTTCGGGAGCCGTTACTACGCGGTGATTACGCCGAAAGTTACCGTTGGATTACCCAACGGCTAGTTTGACCCCACTTGACGGTCCAACTTCATCCACTCGACTCGTCGCTCCGCGCGACTTGATTATTCACCGACCCGATCACTACAACAGTGACTGAATATACGTCGACCCGTTCGCCGAACTGCGACTAAATTGGTCGCCGTTAGTGCGACTAGAATAGCTGGTTTTTCCTGTATTCAGGAGTCCGCCGCCGATTCGACTGGGCGTCCTCATTGGAGCCGCATACACCGACTGCCAGCGACCACCTGCGACCAATCAACGATGGCCTCAGGGACTACTGATGGGGATATGCCTACCGGGGTATGCCTAGCAGGACGTTTCCGACTGGCCCAGGCGCCTGCGAGTGGTCCTACGGTAACGGCGACTGGATCAAGACCTGGCGTGGACTCAAGCGACTGGAAGATGAAGGCCCAGGACCGTAGATAGGCCCAGTCGGATTAGGTTAAACGATTGCTGAAACCTTAACTGATTCGGTTGGGATCTGTAAACCTGAGGGGGTGAGTCTATATAAACCTCCCTAGAGGGCGCGTAGAGGATACGTTCCATCATCCACCCAATCGACTCGCTGCCTAGCCGCCGAGCTCGCCCCATTGTACTTCCACCATAATACAATCTAGCAAGAGTAGGTCTTTACCCTCCGGGGGCCGAACCTGGGTAAATCCTTGTGCCTCCGCCCTCATCTCGCACCGCAGATGGCTGGCCGCCCTTGCCCCATGTTCTACTACTCGTTGCCGATTGCAGCATCTGCCATGGTCATTCCCACGACATCAAGTGAACCATATAGTTGGGCCACCATACTTAGATTAAATCAAACACACCAACTTATGTGGTGTAGCAAAAATATTTTGTTGCCTAAAAAAATGTGCTTGAACTTTGTTGTTTGAGTGGAATGTTTGTTTGTGATTGCTCGCACATTGCTTGTGTGAATTGTGATGGGTGTGATTAGAATTAATTCCTTAGAAATATTTTGCCTATCCTAATCCCAATCCAACCCAAACAGATGACTACTCCAAGAGACTCCAACATCAAGAATGGTAACAACAACAACAACCAAGAGGCCAACATGAGAGAACTCATAGTAACCCAAACCCAGTTGAACCAAGTGACAACTCAGTTTTTAGCCAACTACAATGAGTTAGATCAAACCATGCAAAGGTTTTTGGAAACTCAAACCCAATTGTTGCATAAGGTGACAAGTCAAATGATCAACATGGGAAACAACCCTTCCCAAGGAGTTTGTGATAACCATGATGTCAATGGTGATATTCTATAAGGAACCCAAGCTTGTAATATTTGTGGAGACAAGGATCACACTTCCAAAGAGCATGAAGAGCAATGCCCCAATTGTGAAGAGAAACATCCAACTAATCAATTCCTCACATCTCAAGCTACTTGCTTCCTATGTGAAGGAAATAATCATGTCCCTATCCAATTCCCCATCTATTACATAGTTCAACAAAGGAAACAAGGTGGAGTGCAACAACAGTTTGTAAACCCTCATGAAGGAACAACTTCTACCAAAAAGGATGAAGGCAAAGTCAAAACTATGCATCATAAGGCCAAATCTAAAGTGACCACAAAGTGTTGCTACTCTTGTGGAGAAGAAGGTCATATCTCTAGTAACTGCCGCAAGAAGAGAGAAAGATTTCCCACCTTTGTGGTGAAGTGTGAAGAGCATGAACTAGAAGAACTCCTAGCTTTGGAGAGACCCAAAAAGAAAAAGAAGGACATAAGCCAGTTGCAATGTTACAATTGCAAAGAGATGGGACACTATGCTAGTGATTGCCCAGAAAAGAAGAAGAGCCAAGGAAACAAACAAGAGGCAATGATACCAAAGGAAAAGAAAGATATCAGCCATGTGATGTGTTTCAAATGCAAAGAGCTAGGCCATTATGCAGACAAGTGTCCAGAGAAGTTTCATCAAGACCCCAAGCAAGCCAAGAAGTAATCTAGTTGGAAAAATTTTAAGGGTGGTAGTACCCTAGTTGCTTTGAGCCAACTTGTAACCCCTATCTTCCCCAAATCTCGGGACGAGATTTATTTTAAGGGTGGTAGCCTGTCACATCCCAAGATTTTCCAAATCTTGTAATGTGAAAAAATAAATAAACAAAATAAATAATTATTGAAAATTAGGGTGAAAAGAAACTTTTGTTTCTAAATGGAAACTTAAAATCCCATCTTGAACAAACTTTGGTTAACATTTGAATCGAACTAAATTCAAATCAAGTGAAATGCATTCCTCAATGAATGTATCTTGAAATTTAAACACTTGGAAAATAAACCAAAACTCTAAAACCCTAATGGAAGAAAAACATTTCCAAGTTATCTCTAAGCCTATGGATTTGATCCAAATAAAAATTTGTCAACAAACATTTATAAATGATAAAGAATGACAAATAAAATGTTATTAAAACCATAGAAATTGGTTTCACTTAATTTGGAGCCATGGATAAAATCTTATGAATTTAATAAGATAAGGAAAAGTAATTTCCAAAGCTAATAAAGCACTTATCTAAAATCCATACCAAATGGTGAGCACATAATCCTAAGGAGATTTAAAAAGGATAAACAAATATTAAATAATTATACAAATTGGAATCACCAAGTTTGGATATATAAATAAAAAGATATGGATTTTATAAAATAAAGAAAGAAATATTAAATGAGGAATATTTAAAGACCAAATTAAATCTTGGCCTAATCCATAAACAAATGGAATGAATATAATCCAAATCCAAATAAAATAAATGCATAAAGAATTTTCCAAATAAAATAAAATGACTTTGACCAAATCCTATTCTATTTGAATAAAGATAAAATCCCTATTAAGAAATGATTAATTAAATCATGGGAAAATAATATTTGGAATTTACCCAAGTGGATTAAAAGTCATTAAATAACTTAAATGGGCTCAAAGAATAAAAACAAATATTTATGGAATTAAAACCCATATTTAATTCCATTGGAATAAAAACAAATACCCAATTCAAATGATTTATAAATCATATTAACAATTTTCCAAATAATTGAAGGTGAATTATTTGACACCCTAATAAACAAATAAAACCTACTGAAAAGATTTGGAAAGATTTAGATTTCAAATGGAGTTGAAAAACATTATTAAATCTTATTTGAATTGATACCAGGGCCTATTTCTAATTAATTAATATTCCCTAAAAAGAATAAATATATTATTCTAAATTGGACATTAGAATGTATTATTAATCAGTATTAAAATCTACACAAAGTTTGGCAAAGGTTATATTCAAATGAGTGTTTGAATGGTTTAAACAAAATTAAAACAGATAAATAGGAAAAGAGAAAGAAAAAGAATCAGTACAAACAAAATGAAGCAAAGTAAACTAGCCCAGCAGGCCCAACCCAGCCCAGCATCAGCCATCTCCCCCTCCTGCGAGAAAATGGTTTGCACCAGAGTTTCAACCCACGGAGCCGCTGACATCTGGACCCCACTGCCCTTTTCCTCTCTCGCTGACGAAACGGTCCCGCTTGCCAGTTGTCTTCTCCACCCCGCGCGCTGACCTCGACCCTCTCCTCGCTGCCGTTTCTGGCCGGAAATCAAACGCGTTAATTCGCCTCTAATGCTGGAGTAAACCCCGCCCCGACCATGCACACTTAAACACCTGCTCCCCCTCTCCGTTTCCCCCTAGAAACCACCTACTCCCTGCCCCCAGGCTGCTTCCATTTTGGCTCGCACCGCCGCGGACTCCGACGAGCGCTTCGAGCAATTTCGGTCACTCCCCGTCGCCCCTCGCCTCCTCGACCACACGAGCACACTCCCCATCGCCAGACGCATCTGTTGGTACCTCCCTCTCGCCCACGCGTGCCCTGTACCCTCGGCAACATCATCGACTGAGCTCCGCCACCGTCTGCTCCAACTCCGGCGACCATCCCCCGTAAGCCCCAACTTCCCCTCTCCCTCTGTTTGATATGTGTGTGATCCCCAGCATCATGCGCACCTAACGCAACACTTTTCTCCTCTTAGCGCGGACCACAACGTCACCAACAACATCGCTGAATCCGCTCATCGACAGAGACGACTCCGGCGAGGAATCCACGGCAACCACGAGCGCCCCTCGACCCGAGAAGACTACGTTGAGCATCAACGAAGCACAACGATCTCGGTGAGCCCCTCCCCTGTCTCTTTTGCTTCCTGCATTGCCGACAACCTCGCTTGCCGAGCGCGCCGCCGCCAGCGCTGCCCATCTAAGGTCATTGCGTCTGGACCGTTGGATGTTGATCTGTTGGCTTAGATAGAAAGTTAGCGAAACGGTATCTATTGATCTAGTCTGTGCGTTTTTAGTCAGATCCAACGGCCGTAACTGCGTGATCCACACGAACCGGTACCAGCCTATCAGAACACGACGCGTGGCCCAGAGTTGATTTAAAACAGAAATTATGTTCTATTAGATGTTCAATTTTGTAAAATTCATACCTTTCAAACCACACGTCCAAATTTTGCAAACTTTATATCAATGGAATCAGCAAGACAAGTACTTTCCAACCATGCACTTTGTTTAGTAAATTTATTCTGTTAAAATGATTGTTTTTGCAGAAACTTGTGTAGGCATATTTTGAGCATAAAATTCTTTCTAAAATTATTTTGGTGATAAAATCTTTGGCAAATGGTTTGTTTTGAAGCTACTGACCATAGAAATCAATTTGTGGTTTCAAAAACATATTTTGTGAAGCAAAAGAATAAATATTTTATTTAAAACATTTCTAGTCAAATGAAAATGTTGTTTAATTGTTGAAAATACTTTTTAGAGAAAAATCTTTGGGAAATGTTTACATTTAAACTCTCTGACCCTAAAACACAAAGATTTATGTTTTGAAAACATATTTTGTGAACCCTATAAAATTTATTGCTTTGCTAAAGCCAATTCTAACCACATAAAATATTGATTTGGTTTAAAAATGGTTTATGGGTAAAATCCTTTGCAGATGGTTTTGCCACCTTTATAAAATGACCAATAGGTGTTTTAGAATGTTTATAACCTATTAGAAACCACTTTTCCAAATAAAACAATCTTTAGCATGCTTGCATGCATTGCTTTGTTTTTATTATTTTATGTGATGTTGCTTGAATGGTAGATTGAATTATTGCTTGCTTGATTGAATTGTAGTGATTTGAAGAGTGTAAATATTGCAAGATCAAGGAGTGAACTAATATTCTCTACCAAAAAGGCAAGTGATGCTTCATACTTTTGTCCCATTGTTTTCACTATGCATTAGTGATATTTCTAAAGTAGGACTTGCATGGAATTTTTGCTAAGTATAAACTATGCCATGGGAAATCCTAGTAGATGAAACCTTAGTAGAAATTTACTAAGTTAAGATTCCTACTACTATCATGCTTAGCTTAGCTAGTAGAAAACAAGGGTGGATTATATTTCATGCTATGGAATATTTCTAAGTCAAGGACTTGTGTTTTGTTTAATAAAACAACTAAGTGAATGAATCACCTAGGTGGAATGGAAGGAATGGTTTGTGTTGAGTGGTTACACAAGGCCCATTTCTATGGTTTACCTTGTGTATCTCACTTGTGGATGGCCACCCAGGAACAAAGAGATTTGAGATGTCAAATGTTGAGAAGCTTCAAGTGCAGCCACTTGGCATTATGGGCTCTGCCTAGATCATATAGGTTGCAATAACTTAGCCAAATGGACAGTTGGTGGTAGGGGTTTGATAGGTTGGAGCGCGTCCATTCTGGTCTAAGGGAAGGCTTCTTAAAGATCTTGTCTTGGTGAAACCAAGTCTTGTGGGGAAAGTGCACCACCTCTGCAGAGTGTAAAAAATCTAAGTACTTAGCCATGTCCCTAGTAAAGGACAATTTGAGCATCAAGACATGGAAGCTATCAAGAATCTCCTCATCCCAATTTCTAAGTAAAACTTGTGGTTGAACAAGGGTGAAGGTTCCCCAATTTCTATTGGTGGTTCCTTGGGAATGATTTTATCAAAGAAAAACTTAGTGTTTTCAACTAATAGGCAAAACATATTTTGAGCAAAGCAAGCCTAAGCTACACTTAGCCAAATGCATATAGTATCTAGTTACCAATATTATACTAAGGTATCACTTGCCAATACAATTCAAATGTATTGACTCTTGTGGCTGTAACTTGTTATGTTGCAGGTTTGTTTGAGATTAGTGAAGTGTGTTGATTAGGATTACAAGTCTACAACCAACATGTTTGCCTGTGGCATTTTGAAGATGAAGGACCCCATGCTATTGTTATATTCTGCTGCATTGTAATGAGATAGCCAAATGAGCTATGTAAGATGTAATAAATTATTTTATTCCTGGTTATAAAGTTGTATTATGACCTTTGTTTCTTGATATTACATCTTAACTGTGGATGCTAGCTATTGATCCAGGGACTAGCATTGTAAACACAGGGATCTCTACCTTATTAAAGGTTGGTACCTCTACAGATTGTATCAGAGCACTGTGTTGCCTGTAGGATTTGTAACCCTAGGATTGGACAAAACCCCTTAGAAAATATAGGAATCGTATTTGTTCCAAAACTTATTGACAAACAATCTTGTAAACTCTTTCCTCAACCATTTTTGGTTTTGACTCTACATCTCTTCTATTTCAAACTTGATAGATAAAGCCTCCCCCATGGCCAAAGACTTCACCATGTGCAAAGGACTTCATCAACTCAAATGACTTCAACATCAAACATCATCAAAGATTTCAACTTTATTCTCAAACAAGGACTTCAATTTGGATATCACTAAGGACTACAAGTGAGACAAGAAATGTTACTCAAGAATTGAAGACTAAGGAAACACAACTTAGAAGGAACCATCATCACCTTTGAAGTTTTGTGACCAAGATGCAAGGAATTCTCCAAGGATACAAGGAATCTTGTTCATGAAGAATCAACTAAGAAGGAAGGAAAGATCTCAAGTGAACCATATAGTTGGACCACCATACTTAGATTAAATCAAACACACCAACTTATGTGGTGTAGCAAAAATATTTTGTTGCCTAAAAAATGTGCTTGAACTTTGTTGTTTGAGTGGAATGTTTGTTTGTGATTGCTTGCACATTGCTTGTGTGAATTGTGATGGGTGTGATTAGAATTAATTCCTTAGAAATATTTTGCCTATCCTAATCCCAATCCAACCCAAACAGATGACTACTCCAAGAGACTCCAACATCAAGAATGGTGACAACAACAACCAAGAGGCCAACATGAGAGAACTCATAGTAACCCAAACCCAGTTGAACCAAGTGACAACTCAGTTTTTAGCCAACTACAATGAGTTAGATCAAACCATGGAAAGGTTTTTGGAAACTCAAACCCAATTGTTGCATAAGGTGACAAGTCAAATGATCAACATGGGAAACAACCCTTCCCAAGGAGTTTGTGATAACCATGATGTCAATGGTGATATTCTAGAAGGAACCCAAGCTTGTAATATTTGTGGAGACAAGGATCACACTTCCAAAGAGCATGAAGATCAATGCCACAATTGTGAAGAGAAACATCCAACTAATCAATGCCTCACATCTCAAGCTACTTGCTTCCTATGTGAAGGAAATAATCATGTCCCTATCCAATTCCCCATCTATTCCATAGTTCAACAAAGGAAACAAGGTGGAGTGCAACAACAGTTTGTAAACCCTCATGAAGGAACAACTTCTACCAAGAAGGATGAAGGCAAAGTCAAAACTATGCATCATAAGTCCAAATCTAAAGTGACCACAAAGTGTTGCTACTCTTGTGGAGAAGAAGGTCATATCTCTAGTAACTGCCCCAAGAAGAGAGAAAGATTTCCCACCTTTGTGGTGAAGTATGAAGAGCATGAACTAGAAGAACTCCTAGCTTTGGAGAGACCCAAAAAGAAAAAGAAGGACATAAGCCAGTTGCAATGTTACAATTGCAAAGAGATGGGACAGTATGCCAGTGATTGCCCAGAAAAGAAGAAGAACCAAGGAAACAAACAAGAGGCCATGATACCAAAGGAAAAGAAATATATCAGCCAAGTGATGTGTTTCAAATGCAAAGAGCTAGGCCATTATGCAGACAAGTGTCCAGAGAAGTTTCATCAAGACCCCAAGCAAGCCAAGAAGTAATCTAGTTGGAAAAATTTTAAGGGTGGTAGTACCCTAGTTGCTTTGAGCCAACTTGTAACCCCTATCTTCCCCAAATCTCGGGACGAGATTTATTTTAAGGGTGGTAGCCTGTCACATCCCAAGATTTTCCAAATCTTGTAATGTGAATAAATAAATAAACAAAATAAATAATTGTTGAAAATTAGGGTGAAAAGAAACTTTTGTTTCTAAATGGAAACTTAAAATCCCATCTTGAACAAACTTTGGTTAACATTTGAATCCAACTAAATTCAAATCAAGTGAAATGCATTCCTCAATGAATGTATCTTGAAATTTAAACACTTGGAAAATAAACCAAAACTCTAAAACCCTAATGGAAGAAAAACATTTCCAAGTTATCTCTAAGCCTATGGATTTGATCCAAATAAAAATTTGTCAACAAACATTTATAAATGATCAAGAATGACAAATATAAATGTTATTAAAACCATATAAATTGGTTTCACTTAATTTTGAGCCATGGATAAAATCTTATGAATTTAATAAGATAAGGAAAAGTAATTTCCAAAGCTAATAAAGAACTTATCTAAAATACATACCAAATGGTGAGCACATAATCCTAAGGAGATTTAAAAAGGACAAACAAATATTAAATAAGATTATACAAATTGGAATCACCAAGTTTGGATCTATAAATAAAAAGATATGGATTTTATAAAATAAAGAAAGAAATATTAAATGAGGAATATTTAAAGACCAAATTAAATCTTGGCCTAATCCATAAACAAATGGAATGAATATAATACAAATCCAAATAAAATAAATGGATAAAGAATTTTCCAAATAAAATAAAATGACTTTGACCAAATCCTATTCTATTTGAATAAAGATAAAATCCCTATTAAGAAATGATTAATTAAATCATGGGAAAATAATATTTGGAATTTACCCAAGTGGATTAGAAGTCATTAAATAACTTAAATGGGATCAAAGAATTAAAACAAATATTTATGGAATTAAAACCCATATTTAATTCCATTGGAATAAAAACAAATACCTAATTCAAATGATTTATAAATCATATTAACAATTTTCCAAATAATTCAAGGTGAATTATTTGACACCCTAATAAACAAATAAAACCTACTGAAAAGATTTGGAAAGATTTAGATTTCAAATGGAGTTGAAAAACATTATTAAATCTTATTTGAATTGATACAAGGGCCTATTTCTAATTAATTAATATTCCCTAAAAAGAATAAATATATTATTCTAAATTGGAAATTAGAATTTATTATTAATCAGTATTAAAATTTACACAAAGTTTGGCAAAGGTTTGAATTCAAATGAGTGTTTGAATGGTTTAAACAAAATTAAAACAGATAAATAGGAAAATAAAAAGAAAAACAATTAGTACAAAAAAATGAAGCAAAGTAAACTAGCCCAGCAGGCCCTACCCAGCCCAAAGACCGCCATCTCCTCCCCAAGAAAAGCAGTTCGCACTGAGTTTCAACCCGCGGAGCCGCTGACATCTGGACCCCACTGCCCTTTTCCTCTCTCGCTGACGAAACGGTCCCGCTTGTCAGTCGTCTTCTCCACCCCGCGCGCTGACCTCGCCCCTCTCCTCGCTGCCGTTTCTGGCCGAAAATCAAATGCGTTAATTCGCCTCTAATGCTGGAGTAAATCCCGCCCCGACCATGCACACTTAGACACCTGCTCCCCCTCTCCGTTTCCCCCCAGAAACCACCTACTCCCTGCCCAGGCTGCTTCCATTTTGGCTCGCACCGCCGCGGACTCCGACGAGCTCTTCGAGCAATTCCGGTCACTCCCCGTCGCCCCTCGCCTCCTTGACCACACGATCACACTCCCCATCGCCAGGCGCATCTCTCGGTACCTCCCTCTCGCCCGAGTGTGCCCTGTACCCTCGGCAACATCATCGACTGAGCTCCGCCACCGTCTGCTCGAACTCCGACGACCATCCCCTGTAAGCCCCAGCTTCCCCTCTCCCTCTGTTTGATACGTGTGTGATCCCCAGCATCATGCGCACCTAACATCACCGAATCCGCCAACAACACGTCACCAACAACATCGCCGAATCCGCTTATCGACAGAGACGACTCCGGCGAGGAATCCACGGCAACCACGAGCGCCCCTCGACCCGAGAAGACTACGTTGAGCATAAGCGAAGCACGACAATCTCGGTGAGCCCCTCCCCTGTCTCTTTTGCTTCCTGCATCACCGACAACCTCGCTTGCCGAGCGCGCCGCCGCCAGTCACCGCCGCCAGCGCCGCCCATCTAAGGTCATTGCGTCTCGACCGTTGGATGTTGATCTGTTGGCTTAGATAGAAAGTTAGCGAAACGGTATCTGTTGATCTAGTCCGTGCGTTGTTAGTCAGATCCAACGGCCGTAACTGCGTGATCCACACGAACCGGTACCAGCCTATCAGAACATGACGCGTGGCCCAGAGTTGATTTAAAACAGAAATTATGTTCTATTAGATGTTCAATTGTGTAAAATTCATAACTTTCAAACCACACGTCCAAATTTTGCAAACTTTATATCAATGGAATCAGCAAGACAAGTACTTTCCAACCATGCACTTTGTTTAGTAAATTGCTTCTGTTAAAATGATTGATTTTTTAGAAACTTGTGTAGGCATATTTTGAGCATAAAATTCTTTCTAAAATTATTTTGGTGATAAAATCTTTGGCAAATGGTTTGTTTTGAACCTACTGACCATAGAAATCAATTTTTGGTTTCAAAAACATATTTGGTGAAGCAAAAGAATAAATCTTTGATTTAAAACATTTCTAGTCAAATGAAAATGTTGTTTAATTGTAGAAAATACTTTTTAGAGAAAAATCTTTGGGAAATAATTACATTTAAACTCTCTGACCCTAAAATACAAAGATTTATGTTTTGAAAACATATTTTGTGAACCCTATAAAATTTATTGCTTTGCTAAAGGCAATTCTAACCACATAAAATATTGATTTGGTTTAAAAATGGTTTATGGGTAAAATCCCTTTGCAAATGGTTTTGCCACCTTTATAAAATGACCAATAGGTGTTTTAGAATGTTTATAACCTATTAGAAACCACTTTTCCAAATAAAACAATATTTAGCATGCTTGCATGCATTGCTTTGTTTTTATTATTTTATGTGATGTTGCTTGAATGGTAGATTGTTGCTTGCTTGATTGAATTGTAGTGATTTGAAGAGTGTGAATATTGCAAGATCAAGGAGTGAACTTATATTCTCTACCAAAAAGGCAAGTGATGCTTCATACTTTTGTCCCATTGTTTTCACTATGCATTAGTGATATTTCTAAAGTAGGACTTGCATGGAATTTTTGCTAAGTATAAACTATGCCATGGGAAATCCTAGTAGATGAAACCATAGTAGAAATTTACTAAGTTAAGATTCCTACTACTATCATGCTTAGCTTAGCTAGTAGAAAACAAGGGTGGATTATATTTCATGCTATGGAATATTTCTAAGTCAAGGACTTGTGTTTTGTTTAATAAAACAACTAAGTGAATGAATCACCTGGGTGGAATGGAAGGAACGGTTTGTGTTGAGTGGTTACACAAGGCCCATTTCTATGGTTTACCTTGTGTATCTCACTTGTGGATGGCCACCCTGGAACAAAGAGATTTGAGATGTCAAATGTTGAGAAGCTTCAAGTGCAGCCACTTGGCATTATGGGCTCTGCCTGGATCATATAGGTTGCAATAACTTAGCCAAATGGATAGTTGGTGGTAGGGGTTTGATACGTTGGAGCGCGTCCATTCTGGTCTAAGGGAAGGCTTCTCAAATATCTTGTCTTGGTGAAACCAAGTCTTGTGGGGAAAGTGCACCACCTCTGCAGAGTGTAAAAAATCTAAGTACTTAGCCATGTCCCTGGTAAAGGACAATTTGAGCATCAAGACATCGAAGCTATCAAGAATCTCCTCATCCCAATTTCTAAGTAAAACTTGTGGTTGAACAAGGGTGAAGGTTCCCTAATTTCTATTGGTGGTTCCTTGGGAAAGATTTTATCAAAGAAAAACTTAGTGTTTTCAACTAATAGGCAAAACCTATTTTGAGCAAAGCAAGCCTAAGCTACACTTAGCCAAATGCATATAGTATCTAGTTACCAATATTATACTAAGGTATCACTTGCCAATACAATTCAAATGTATTGACCCTTGTGGCTGTAACTTGTTATGTTGCAGGTTTGTTTGATATTAGTAAAGTGTGTTGATTAGGATTACAAGTCTACAACCAACATGTTTGCCTGTGGCATTTTGAAGATGAAGGACCCCATGCTATTGTTATATTCTGCTGCATTGTAATGAGATAGCCAAATGAGCTATGTAAGATGTAATAAATTATTTTATTCCTGGTTATAAAGTTGTATTATGACCTTTGTTTCTTGATATTACATCTTAACTGTGTATGCTAGCTATTGATCCAGGGACTAGCATTGTAAACACAGGGATCTCTACCTTTTTAAAGGTTGGGACCTCTACACCTTAGGGAAACATTATGAAGTACACAAGATACAAATATCATAACCATTACACCCTAAGTTCATTTATGTTCTTTAAAGTTAACTTTAGTCTACAAGACTTTAAGTATAATGCTAAAGACCTTAATATGTGTTTATAGTTAAATTTGGTCTGTTATAGTTAAGACATAAAGCATCTTAAAGTCCAAACTATTCAAGCAAGCACAAACAACATCAGCCACATTTGATTAACCACAAAGATTGTTTAAACCTTAATAAAGAAATATTTTCTTCAAAAATTTATTCGTTTTGCCACTTCAATCAATGTATGTCAACTAATCATGAATCACATTACTTTATACTTTACTTGTATACTAAGAATTGATAACACTTAAGTTCTTTATAAGTGACATTACTTGTAAAGTAAAATTTGAAGATGAACAATCATAGTATAAGCAATCTTGAGTAGCATTTCACATTTGTGTGTATCTCATTGTTTTATGATATTATAATTACATATTGTTTCACCCACATTCATGAGCCCTAATAAGAAGCACAAGTGTGAAACTTATCTAAAAGGAGAACACATTCCAAAGAAACCAATTCCAGTATTCGAACCCTAGAACAACGTTATCCCCTGGATTCGAGTTTATCAACTTGCCTTACATTACTCATGCATAATAGCATCTTGCTTCTTTAAACATTAGTACTTACCGGACCAATGCTGCTGATTTCAGATATTATATTGTCTTGAAGACCGTGAGCGCATAATCTTGCAATCACAAAAGGCAAGTTCACACTTGGTCATGTCCTTTGATTATTTTCTATAAAGTATTTTGCAAATCCAGTGTTGTCATCACCTGCATTTGAAAAAGGTCAGAAAACACTATTTTCATAATAATATGATTATAGGTTACTTACCATGAGGTAATAACCTACTATGAAAGTTCCGATTGTAAAGGAACATATTATCTAGGACTTAACAACCAATGTTGCCAGTGATTCTTGCACCGTATATCACGCGTTAACCATGAGATTTGGAATGGGACGAAGAAGTCAAATGTATCTTTGCCCTCCCGCATGGAGCCGGATGTACCGGTCGTGGTTGTTATGTCCGTAGCGTGCAGTTATTGGTAATTCGTAGGAGATATGCAACATATGGGTGGGAGCCCTCAACGTCCCACGATAGTTCCGGCATCTGAACGGTTTGTACTGCCAATTGTGGTAATTCAATAGATGGGCTGGCGTACACCACGGAGACATGCGGGGTCGCGGAGAAGGCAGTGATTGGCTTGGGTCTTAGTCTGGGCCTCACACCAAGGAAGTGTGAACGAGTTCGCGGCCCGGATGTGCAACAAAGCTAAGATCTCTCATGGGTAAAGTAACGCACCTCTGCAAAGTGTAAGAACTGTAACTTGTTACTCCCTGTTCCGGGAAGGAGCTACGAACGCGGCGGGAAAGGAACTCCATGAAAGTTCTGGTAAACCTGTGAAGGTTGACGGACATAGCTTTTCATAATAAAAGCAACATTTGAAGAAATGTTTACGAAAACCTGCATTGCCTACGACCTATGGTCTGTGGCTGTAGATATAGTGCATCAAACACTCCTTTGTTAGTGAACTTGCTGAGTACGCTCGTACTCAACGTATCTTATTAACCCTTGCTAGATGCTGAAGCCAATACAGATGACGTCTACATCAAGTTATGCTCCAGGAATCATCATCAAAAGTTAAAGTTCTTCAATGAAGTCAAGAAAGCCAACATATACATCAACTCAAGTGAAGACGAAGTTACAGATTAGATAGTAATATAATCTCTAGCCATAGAACCTATTTCTATAGGGTATTGCAATAGCAGCAATGCAATACCATTAGTTAAAATACTAGTCTTAATAGTATGACAGTTTTTGAGTTGTTCATTTCTGATTATTCTTTGTAAAAAGTTTCTTTCTCTCTCTTTAACCTAGAGTGTTCTCTGGATCTTGTGTAAAGAGTTGAGTTGTAACCTATAGTCATGTCTTGGACCTGCAGTGTTTCTGTTGCACCACTCTGAGGGATGTAATACTAGTGAACGGTGTTTCATTGGTGTTATATCAACAACTATAGTGTACTACATCATGCAGTGGTATGCTGGGTCACCGCAGTTGGTATCAGAGCATATGCTTTGACCTTAGGATTAAAACTCTTTTAGGAAGATCTGTAGGTTGGATAGTGACTATAGGAGCTATCTTATCTAAACCAAATATTGTGATGACTTGTGAGAAGTATCCACTTGAGGATAACTTTGTCACTAGATACTTAAGTCATTCTTTCCTAGGAGTAATTATTTTATCCTTTCTCATTATAGTGCTATTTAGTGTCTTTCGAAGGAGACATAAACCCCCAAGATACTATAGGAAAGCCAATCGACCATAGTAGATTAGGATCAAGAGTAATACATCAATTCAAGTAGTCCTAATGGTATAGCCTAACTCTAGAATTAAGTAAGAGCAGTAAAATCTTATTATTAGTTGATAACCAAAGACAACGTGATGAATATCATTAGGATAAATGTTGATGTAATGAGTAGTAATCATGTGGTATTTATTTGAGAATTCTATGCGATGAAGTGAAATTATGTTATGACTTAATAATAGTGTAGTGAGAAGTAAAGTTATCATGGTTAGATTAGCTCTTAAATCATGATAAAGAAGTAAAACATAATAAGATCATGGTGAGATTAGCTCTGAAACCATGATGTAAGTGTAAGTATGACAAGTACTTAGTGAATTATCTTGGAGTAGAAGTATGAAAATAACATGGTAGAGCTATGATAGAAGTCATGGGTACTAAAAAAAGTTATAATAATCTTTAGTTTAAGTTAGGAAATAGAATCTGATTAGTCATTTGGAGTGATCATGTGAGGTTAGTTTACTAACAAAGAAAGGTTGGTTATAGTTAGTCCTTCTAAAAGTGAGACCAAAGGTTAGTCGAAACCAAATTGAGTCCACTTTGCCTAAGATTATCCTGTTGCACTTGAGCAATTTGGGTAAATATTGAGATAAATAATAGTTTGACCCTATGTGCTAAGTATCACGATGTAAACCTATACAAGGAGGTGTCATATACTACACAACTAAGCCTGAATTCTAGATATACTATACTCAACTACTATATTCCGGGCTTAGAAAATTGTGTGTTATATGTACCACATTTGGATTTTTGATTTTTTTCTTGGATCTTCTTGTTTGACTAGATCTGTACATGAAGTTTGACTTGATGTGCAAATGCATGTTGCAACATCCAGTTATTACTTGATGTTATAGACCTAGATAGGAACGGGAATTCGTGTAAGGGAGTGACGATTTCCAAAGACCAAGATGAAGACCTACATGCAGGGTAATGCCGAATATGAGGAGTACCAATCCAATTGAAGGATGAATTAAGTCCAGATCATTCTTAACAGCAATAAGAAGGAAGATTAGTGTAGAAGATGTATGGAGGAACAAGAAGTAATAAACTTAAAGTTCATTCAAAGTAGGTAATGTTGCTAAGAAGTTAATAAAGTAGTTGTACCAAGTTCATGGAAGTATCATGAATAAGTACAAAGAAGAAGCCTTGGAACCAAAATGGTATTCAAGCTCTGACAATTCAGAGAGAATGCCATAAGGATGTTGGAAGCCATAGGGTAATACCTACAACCTAGGATGATCCGTAGCTGGTATTTGATCCATAGTTGGTATCTTGTCCGCAGCCGGTGTTGGTTGACATAGTTAACCAGATCATCTTAATGGTTGCATAAAGAGCATAAAATTTGGCCTAAGTTAATTAAGACATAAAAGGGTATAAAATTAAAGCGATCGTCTTTTGAGCGCTTCGCGAAGTCATACCTGAAAATGTCCAAATAGTAAGTAAGACAAATAATGCGGAAAGATTCACTTCGGAGGTCCACAATTGTGTGGATACACCGTACAATCTTTCATAAGACCCTAACTAGGTAGATTATAAGTTGAACAAAGACCAGCATTCCAACTATAAAGCTAATGGTTACTATATATGCAGTTAGAGACTATTAGTAAACCCTAAGGGGGAGAGTAAAATAGTAAACGGAAGTACTATTATCTAAATCCTAGAATAAAGGTTAGGACAGAAATACTAACCTATGACAACTTAAGCCTTATTTTCATAGGGTTAAAAGAAGTCATCATTATAAAAATACTCCTCGAAGAATTTAAGATAATAATAAAAAATTTATCTAAAGCCTGTTAAAGTAAAAACTTGAAGATAGTAAAATAGATTAATCTTAATAGGCTAATTCTAGAGGAAAACAACTCTTAAGTGATTCATAAGAGAGAATAAAGCCCATCCAATTGGACAGGTGTAGGGGAACAAGAAATTCCAATAGGTTTGGACTAAATGTGTTCAAATCCAATTTTGGAAGGAATACCAGTATCAACTATTCTTTGACAAAACAAAAATATAGTCTTTTGACCACAACTTATGGCAAATATAAATTTAAAACCTGTTTTAGTGAGACTTCCTAGACCTTATATAATATAGTAAGAAAGTTCAATGATTAAGTGAAAGAGTTGGATTAGGATACCCAATTAGGATATGGAACTAAAGAAGAGATCCCCAAAATTAAGGAGTTATAATAAGTACATATCTCTAAAGGAGGATTGTAAAAGGAACTTTGAAGGATTGAGACAACAAATTGGAGATTTCAAGTATTATGAGAATACGAGAAAACTATCTGGATATGGAATACTACAATTATTTCCATGTGAAGTTACTATGGAGTGGAGAAATGCAGTAACCACTACAAGTCAATTCCTTACTCCGAAACATGAGGGTTTACGAACTTCGGGGACGAAGTTTATTTTAAGGGGGAGAGTCTTTAACATCCTAGCATTAGAGCTTATAAATAAGCTGAACCCAGATGTGTGCATTGCATTCATGCATAGAAAATCCAAATAATTTTCGTGTATTTAAACAAAACTTGTCAAAGTGATTGAAGCTTCTCTTAACTTGATCGACTTGAAGTAGATCATCAAGTTGACTGCGATAAGTTTCAATATGACCTTTGCTAATACCTTATTTTGGGTAAATGAGATTTGATCCAAGGGTAGATCAAATGTAATAAAAGTTAAACCCTAATACATTATTTAATAGTTTATATTTGATCCTTAACTAATCATATCCTTGTATTCATTATAATCACTCATGAATACCAAGTTAAGGATATAACCCAAATAATAAGAATGTAATAACTATATCTTAATATCATCTACTTATACCATGAGTATCATGGTAATACCTAACCTTAACTCTTTAGTGAGATTGAGTAGGAAGGAAACCAAGTCAAGATCATTCACCATATATCTTTCTTCCCATATCAATCCTTATCATCTCTATTAAATCTTATTCTAATATCTGTTATTCAGCAATGTTGAGTATCAACTATTGATTCACCAATTCTTGACATATCAACTCTTGTCCTTATTATAGCATTCACTTAAGTCCTTTAGAGATTGAAGTAAGAAGAGGTAGGTAGTAATGCTAGATTTAAATATTATTTATAGAATGGGAGTGTTGGAAGAGAATAAGATCATTGTGATAATTGATGGAGTTAACTCACTCCTGAGATAATAGAAGACTTATTTGGAATATATAATTATGTGGTGATAAAGAATATTATAAGGATGAACATTGAAGATAGTTATCAAGGAGTAATCCTATTGGATCAAGTAGGTATAGTCAATGAATAATATCTCTTAGTTCCATAGAGATAAACAGAAGATAGTTATAATACAATTGTAATGTTGTATGGATGAAAGCCTTGATTAGCCAACTGGAAACCTAAACCATAAAGGATCAAAGGATTATAATGATCATGCTTTAGTCACCAAGATTGAATTCTTATATCATGTATAAGTGACATTGGTGGATAGAACATGATTGAAACCTAGTATAGATATATGATCCTAGATTAGTCATTACAAGTCACATTAATATAATGTGAAGCTGGAATATAAGATACTAGAGTAAAGTAGATATAAGATAGTATGATTAAGATAAGGCTAGTGTAGCATGGAGTTATTGAAGCGGTGTTATTCCTCTTAAAGTATTGTAAGATTTTGAGGAGAGTAGTTTGATTTATACACCTATTGGAATAATATTAGTGATGAAGATAAAAGAAGTGTATAAGTGGAGTTAGAAGTAATTCCTTAATGGATTAGATTTTATCATTAGCAAAGTAGTTTGATCTAACCAAGTATAGATGTGAGCAGATTATGAAAAGCGTCAGTGGCAAGCTTATAAGATTTATAAGTGAGATTACAGAGTAATGTGTGAAGTAAGAGAGTAATCATTCAAGGGGAATTATATTCAAAAGGAGAACTCAAGAGATGAGAGTTATCTCTATGAGAAGATCATATGGAGCTTTAGTGTCAAGCTCATTGCATTTACAAATGGATTTAGGAGGAGAAATTATTGATTTTTGTGAAGTAAAGCTCATCATGTTAACACACGATGATGGATAGGAAGAAATAGTATATCTAGGAAAGGAATTCCTTAATTAGAAGTCCAGGATTGTGAATTATGGAAGATAAGAATTCTTGGTAAACACTAAACCCTAAATCTTTAACCAAACATAGTATCTCATTCATCTGATTGATCTATCATCTTACTTACACAAAGCCTTATAAGAATATTTCCCTATAGTAAATCACTTAAGCATATCTTTGTCACTTTCAAACTTTAAAATCACATGTGCCTAGAAACTCTAATTATCAATTCCATCTCTAAGCCATCCTAGAAAACAACCCATTGGCTGGTGATACCATTCATAAACATAAAGACCATATGTCTTAACCATAAATCTTGATCCATGCCTATCTCAAGGATATAGGTATATTAAATTTTCTAAAACCTAAGACCCTAACTTCTATTTCAATCATGACTATCAATATATAAGTAATGTCATAACCAAGATTATTTAAACATCACCACCATGTTAAGGCATTAACTATATATAATAATTATTATATGAGTCTTTTATAATGATTTTATAGATATCATAAAACCACATTTATCCATAAATAAATAAAGCATAACTTAAAGAAAGTTTTTAAATTAGAAACAAAATCTTAAACCCTAAAGTTATTAACTATTTTCTCACCTACATCTCACAAATCAGTAGTAGTATAATCTTTATAAGGCTTCTCATATATTACATAAATTGAATTCATAACAAAAGCTCCTACTAATATTAAAGGAAAAGCACTTATATAAGAAAATAAAGAAACTCTAAACAATATTTAATAAAAGCACACAAAATGATTTTAAATACACTTCATTTTTGCTGCAGTCATTTAACAATTAAATTCTCAAAATAAAATTGTAAACAAATGAGTAATATTTAAATCTGAAAGTAAAATACCAAAACAGAAAAGAGAAAAGGAAAACAGTAAGAAAAATCGCAACAGTCATAGCCTATTTCTCTCTACCTATCCACCGCCAAAGAAAGACTCCTTCCTCTTCCGCTCGCTCCGCAACAGCCCAAGACCAGCCCAGCTCGTCCTCCTCTCTCACTGACCAGTGGGACCGCCAAGGGACTGCGGATGGATTCATAAAAACTTCCAGGGGGTTATCAACAAATCTGCACGTCGTCGTCTTCCTCGCAGTTGAAGGAAGCAACATGGGGCTAGCTGATCAAGGCCGATGTCATCGCGCCAAGGCCGTCAGATTCTGAAGATGGAGATAAGACCGCCGCACTCGCCTCCCCTCGTCCTTATCCCTAATCTCTTCTTCCTCTTTGATTTAGGTCCCAGACCGAAACCCTAGCCTCAGATTGCTGTCGATTCCCGGCGTTCTAGCCTCCCCCGTGGCAAAATAAGCATACTGTGAGCACCGCATTACCTCCTTGAGTTTCCTAGCCAAAGGAATTAAAAGAGGGCGTTTAGAATCAATGTGGCAACCTCGTCTTCCCGAGGTCCGGCCGCCATCGTCTACCTCAATTCTGGTCACGAATCGTGTTGTGGACCCTCCAACGAGCTTCGTGGTGAGTTTCTGAGACTCTGGCACCCTTCTAAACCGTTGATTGCTTCTTGGTTAGCTCTGCCGACGTGTGCTGCATGCCACCGCCGTAGTTGCTCGCCATTGATCTATTTCCGATGACCACATAGGAGCGGCGCCGCCACAACTATGCACAGCGTGCTTCCCTGCATCGAAAACCCCTAGCCGCGCTTCCCAGAACCATCTTTGTCGCCGTGCCGAATGCGATTCCGGCGAAACTCTGGTGAGCCCGCGTGGCAGCCAACGTGGCCACGGGCCCACTTGTTCATCTCTCCGGCTAGGTTAGTTTGGAGTGTAAAAATATTATAGGTTCATGCTGATGTCATCATGGCATCACGCCTGTGTCATCTTTGACCAAGTCCTCTATTGACTAGTCCATTGTCCATGTGGCATCCAACGTGGTACTGACCCCACTGGTCAGTGACCTTGGGTAGGTCTTGCCTCGGTAAGAAAATTATTATCTTTTTAGTAAAATTTATAAACACAATATAAATTAGAATATCAATATTCCAGAAATGAAATAAAAGGATTAAATCTTGTTTAATTAATAACTTTTGTTTTGTAATTCAGACAAATGTGTAAAATATATGAAAATTTGTAGAAAAATAAAATCTATAACTTAAAACTATTATCAAACATTATTATGTTAACAATTTAAATAATTATTATTTAATAAAGACTTTATAACTAATAATACTTTGATAATTAATATTTTAATAATGGTAAATGTTAAAAATGTAAATAAAATACCAAAAATCCTAGAAAAATAAGAAATGTAATTTAAAATTATAATGATGCATTATTATTTCACTTAATTAAACATATATTATTTATTAAGTATTTATAAAGTAATAAAACTATAAAAATCATATCTTATTATTTATAAATCACAAAAATAAATGTAATATACCAAAATGATCACAAAAATAATACTTACTTGTTAAAAATATAATATTCCACTTTTGATTTAAATAAAAAATTCAATACTTTCATAAGTTGAATTTAAACCTATTTTCGGAGTTGTTAATTCATATAAGGGTAAATAAAATTTACTAATATTTCTAAAATTAGCCAATTGAGTTTAATAAATAGTACTAGTCTTAAATATTGAGAATACTAAGTCAAAATGGTTCAACACATTTTAAATACAATTTTATTGAATTATACTTCAAGCACAAGTGTACAAAAATATCAAAACACTATAGTGAATCCATAAGTAGTTAAGTAATATTATTTCCTTGTTTATAAATTATAACCACTCATCTATAAGAAGGAAAATGATTCTATTCCATTATAATGCTAGGAAACCACTACTCAAATCAAAGTATAAACATTTTTAAGTATCCTTAGGGAAACATTATGAAGTACACAAGATACAAATATCATAACCATTACACCCTAAGTTCATTTATGTTCTTTAAAGTTAACTTTAGTCTACTAGACTTTAAGTATAATGCTAAAGACCTTAATATGTGTTTATAGTTAAATTTGGTCTGTTATAGTTAAGACATAAAGCATCTTAAAGTCTAAACTATTCAAGCAAGCACAAACAACATCAGCCAAATTTGATTAACCACAAAAATTGTTTAAACCTTAATAAAGAAATCGTTTCTTCAAAAAGTTATTCGTTTTGCCACTTCAATCAGCGTATGACAACTAATCATGAATCACATTACGTTATACTTTACTTGTATACTTAGAATTGATAACACTTAAGTTCTTTATAAGTGACATTACTTGTAAAGTAAAATTTGAAGATGAACAATCATAGTATAAGCAATCTTGAGTATCATTTCACATTTGTGTGTATCTCATTGTTTTATGATATTATAATTACATATTGTTTCACCCACATTCATGAGCCCTAATAAGAAGCACAAGTGTGAAACTTATCTAAAAGGAGAACACATTCCAAAGAAACCAATTCCAGTATTCAAACCCTAGAAAAACGTTATCCCTGGGATTCGAGTTTATCAACTTGCATTACATTACTCATGCATAATAGCATCTTGCTTCTTTAAACATTAGTATTTCCCGGACCAATGCTGCTGATTTCAGATATTATATTGTCTTGAAGACCGTGAGCGCATAATCTTGCAATCACAAAAGGCAAGTTCACACTTGCTCCTGTCCTTTGATTATTTTCTGTAAAGTATTTTGCAAATCTAGTGTTGTCATCACCTGCATTTGGAAAAGGTCAGAAAACACTATTTTCATAATAATAAGATTATAGGTTACTTACCATGAGGTAATAACCTACTATGGAAGTTCCGATTGTAAAGGAACATATTATCTAGGACTTAACAACCAATATCGCCAGTGATTCTTGCACCGTATATCATGCGTTATCCATGAGATTTGGAATGGGACGAAGAAGTCAGCTGTATCTTTGCCCTATCGCATGGAGCCGGATGTATGGGTCAAGGCTGATCTCCATAGCATGCATTTATTGGTAATTCGTAGGAGATATGCAGCATATGGGTGGGAGCCCTCAACGTCCCACGATAGTTCCGGCATCTGAACGGTCTGTACTGCCAATTGTCGTAATTCAATAGATGGGCTGGCGTACACCACGGAGACATGCGGGGTCGCGGAGAAGGCAGTGATTGGCTTGGGTCTTAGTCTGGGCCTCACACTAAGGAAGTGTGAACGGGTTCGCGGCCCGGATGTGCAACAAAGCTAAGATCTCTCATGGGTAAAGTAACGCACCTCTGCAGAGTGTAAGAACTATAACTTGTTACTCTCTGTTCCGGGAAGGAGATACGAACGCGGCGGGAAAGGAACTCTATGAAAGTTCTGGTAAACCCGTGAAGGCTGACGGACATAACTTTTCAGAATAAAAGCAACCTTTGAAGAAATGTTTACGAAAACCTGCATTGCCTACGACCTATGGTCTGTGGCTGTAGATATAGTGCATCAAACACACCTTTTCTAGTGAACTTGCTGAGTACGCTCGTACTCAACGTATCTTCTTAACCCTTGCTAGATTCTGAAGCCAATACAGATGACGTCTACATCAAGTTATGCTCCAGGAATCATCATCAAAAGTTAAAGTTCTTCAATGAAGTCAAGAAAGCCAACATATACATCAACTCAAGTGAAGACGAAGTTACAGATTAGATAGTAATATAATCTCTAGCCATAGAACCTATTTCTATAGGGTATTGCAATAGCAGCAATGCAATACCATTAGTTAAAATACTAGTCTTAATAGTATGATAGTTTTTGAGTTGTTTATTTCCGATTCTTCTTTGTAAAAAGTTTCTTTCTCTCTCTTTAACCTAGAGTGTTCTCTGGATCTTGTGTAAAGAGTTGAGTTGTAACCTATAGTCATGTCTTGGACCTGCTGTGTTTCTGTTGCACCACTCCGAGGGATGTAATACTAGTGAACGGTGTTTCATTGGTGTTATATCAACGACTATACTGTACTACATCATGCAGTGGTATGCTGGGTCACCGCAGTTGGTATCAGAGCATATGCTTTGACCTTAGGATTAAAACTCTTTTAGGAAGATCTGTAGGTTGGATAGTGACTATAGGAGCCATCTTATCTAAACCAAATATTGTGATGACTTGTGAGAAGTATCCACTTGAGGATAACTTTGTCACTAGATACTTAAGTCATTCTTTCCTAGGAGTAATTATTTTATCCTTTCTCGCTATAGTCCTATTTAGTGTCTTCCGAAGGAGACATAAACCCCCAAGATACTATAGGAAATCCAATCGACCATAGTAGATTAGGATCAAGAGTAAGACATCAATTTAAGTAGTCCTAATGGTATAGACTATGTAACATCCCAAAAATCATGTTTTAAACTCATGCATATCATCCATGCATCCATGATCATATGAGTTTCATTTCAAACAAATCATTTCAAAACAGAAGCATATATGCTTATTATCTCATGTAAGTTTGCTCTAGCCTTAGTGCTATCTTCCAATGAGAAGAGTACTTGTTTTGATTCAGTAAGGTTTGAAATTCAAACTTAGGCACCATCAAAAGGTTGAACAAAGTTTCAAAACAAAATGAATTAATAAAACCAATATTATGCCTATTATATATATCATAAAGGCTTGGTTTTATTTTTATTTTCTTTTGATCAAAGTGTTTTGAATAAACAGTAGTGTTTGACACACATTTGAGTGCAAGGTTTGCAGTATAAAAACCTAGAGAAGATTTGAATTCAAACTCATTTGATTTGGATTTGAAAATCATTTCAGAAAATCAAAACAGAAAAAGAAAAGGAGAAAAGAAATAGAAAAAGGCCAGCGCCACCTATCTGGCCCAACTATGAATCCAGCCCAGTAAGCCCACCCGGGATCCCCCCTCTCTCTCTCATCCGCAGACACACCCACCAGGTCACTGACGCCAGGACCCCACCCCCTCTCTGTTTTATTTGCTGACAAGTGGACCCCGTGACCACGTCGTCGTCTTCGTCAATCATGCGCGGCTGCGATGCTCGCTCCACCGTTACTCGCCGCAGTCACTGCGGGCTTAATTTCCCTTGATTGCGCGCTTAATCTCCGCTCCCCTCTCGCCTACATAACCCCCTCTGCACCGTGGCCATTTCCCCTCACTTAGCGCCACCTCTCCGCCACCAGGCTGCCCGCAATTGCCCTCGCGCCGCCGCAGACAGACGCACTCCAGCGACGAATCACGGTGAGTACAGACCGCCCCTCTGCCTCGAGTTCAAACCACCGTGACTAGCATGATCTTGCGCATTCGCTAATGCCCTCCGTTTGCTTTCTCATGACCCAGAGCGACGCCTTCGTTCTCACCATGAGCACTGAGCCGCTCAACTCCGACGTGCGATTCAGGTAAAACGAGGCCGCCCCTTGCCTCCCCTTTGGTACTGCCTTGATCGCCAGGTCCTTGCGCATCTCCTAAACCATCTGGCTTGTGCTAGGTCGATGCAGAACCTCGGCAACGACTTCGACAGCAAGCATCTGACGCCGCCCGCAACTCCGACGAGCTCCAGCGACCGTCTCCGTGTGCCCCTTGCCAAACCACCGCCACCTTGAGCATCACCAGCAGCACACGGCGAGTCTGGTAAGCCCCTTCCCCCTCTCCCGTGCGACCTAGAACGCCGGTAGCAGCTCTGACAGAGGCGCCGCCGCCTGTCGCCGCTGCCAGCGTCACCACTGGATGGTCAAAGTGCTGAGCGCCATTAGATTTAGATCGTGCGGATACGATAGAACATAATCGAAGCGGTAAGATTGGATCTGAGCCGTGCGATTAAGTTAGATCCAGCGGCTCAGAAGCGTGATCCAACACGAAGCGGTACGGGCCAATCAGATTAAGATGCGTGGCAGCTGTTTAGATTTAAAAACAGGATTTGAATCTATTAGAAGTTTGAATTTGTTTTGGCTATAACTTTTGATCCCCACGTTAGAATTTGACAAATTTTATATCAATGGAATCAGGAGATCAAGCTCTTTCTAAATATACAATGTGTTTAATGTTTTGCTTCTATTAAAATGATTTTATTTGTAGAAACTTGTGTAGGGCTAATTTGAGTATATGAATTGTTTAAGAAATGTTTTAGGGTTTAAATAAATGTTGTTTGACAAGTTTTTAACTTGTTTATGAACCAGTACTGTACACTTGCTTTGTTGAGTTTTAAAAATCATCACATATCATATTGCATGCATTCATATATTTTGTTTGTATATGTTTTGTATGTGATTTGTGGCTATGATTCTTTGTGTAGATTTTGGTGCTAGTGATTGTGATTGTGAGGAGTGTAGCTACTCTCCAAACTACCAAGGCAAGTGGTGCTTCATGAATATTTTATCCCTATGTTTTCTACTAAGCATTAGAAATATTTTGCTAGTCTTGCATGCTATATTTTGCTTATATGCCATGTTGGGAAATCCTAGTAGTTGTAGAATTGCTAGAAATTTCTAAGTTAAGATGCTTATCTATGCCATGCTTAGCCTAGCTAGTAGCAACCAAGGGTTGGTGAAATATACATGCTATGATGAAAATATTTCTAAGTCTTTTGGACTTGTGTTTTGCCTAATAAAACAACTAAGTAAATGAAACACCTGGGTGGAATGGAATGAATGGTTTATGTTGAGTGGTTACACAAGGCCCATTTCCATGGTCTACCTTGTGTATCTCACTTGTGGAAAGCCACCTAGGAACAAAGAGATTTTAGAGGCCAAGTGTTAAGAAGCTTCTAGTGCAGCCACTTGGCAATATGGGCTCTGCCTGGATCATATAGGTTGCTAGAACTTAGCCATTTGGACAGTTGGTGGTAGTGGGATGATAGGTTGGAACACGTCCATTTGGTCTAAGGGAAGGATTCTGAAAGGTCCTGTCTTGGTGAAAATCAAGTCTGGTGGGGAAAGTGCACAACCTCTGCAGATGGAAAATCTAAGTACTTAGCCATGTCCCTGGAAAAGGACAATTGGAGCATCAAGACATGGAAGCTATCAAGAATCTCCTCATCCCAATTTCTAAGTAAAAACTTGTGGGTGAACAAGGGTGAAGGACCTCAATGTCTATTGGTGGTTCCTTGGGAAAAGTTTTGACAAAGAAAAACTTAGTGATTTCAACTAATAGGCAAAACCTATTTTGAGCAAAGCAAGCCAAGCTACACTTAGCCAAATTGCATATAGAATCTAGTCCACCTAAATTATACTAAGGTATCACTTGCCAATACTATTCCAATGTATTGACCCACTGTGGCTGTAACTTGTGATGTTGCATGTTACTCTGATGAGGATTAGGAGTCATGAGTCTACACTCAACATGTTTGCCTGTGGCACATGAAGATGAAGACTTTTACTTATTTACTTATTCAAACTCTTGTACTAGGCCTGTGGCCTTGGAGTTGTAAAGACTATGTTTGTCTCTGGAATGACTGTAATAATGACCTTTTTCTGTGTACTTCATCTTAAACTGTGGATGCTAGCATTGATCCAGGGACTAGCATTGCAATCACAGGGATCCTTTTCCTTTACAAAGGAGGGATCTTACAGATGGTATCAGAGCACTGTGTTGCCCGTAGGATTATGACCCTAGGATTGGAAACCACTAAGGAAAAAAAATTCAACAACTTCTACACTTGTCTATTCTTCTCGTAAACTTTTCTAATCTTCTTTCTCATCTCTAATTGTAGATGAACTCCATCAATGAAGACGTAAGGAAAGGACCACTCATGACAATGACTTTGGAGTGTGAGACAGAATTTCCCAAGGCTCTCAAGGACCTCATGGTTGCAATGGAAATACATGGTGCAGCTGTGTACAAAGGCTTTCCTGTGTTGGATGAAGGAGTTGAGTACTGGTGGGTGCAACTTCACTTGTATAAAAAAAAGGAAGACAACCACAAGGAATCAGGATTCTGCGTGTTCACCAATTCAGTGATGCACCCTACATTCTTTGACTCAGCAAGGGATGCAGCTTGGAAGACCATCAAAGAACTTGGTGAAAGAGTCAAGTGCAGAATGTTCAACATCCAAAATAGCCTAAAGGAAGAGAAGAAACATACCCAAGAGTTGGAAGCTACCAACCAAACCTTAAGAGGAGACATTATAGACTTAGTGATGGAGTCATGTGCTCAAGATAGAGTGATTGCTTCTAGAAATATTGTGTTAGCCAATATATCTAGTGAGATAGGATTGTAAGCGTACTTCGTTAGTTGGACCACCACTTATCACCTTATTTTCCGAATGTTGCTTAAAATAGGTTGAACCTTGATTGTTGTAATGGATCCATGTATGCCATGACTTGTGTGTTTTGATTTCCAAGGATTTGTATGTGTTGTTTGCCTTGTGTTTTATCTTAAATTGTGTTGTTCTAACTTTTTCTATCTTATAAATAGATGCCTAATGTTACCATCAGCACTGTTGAGGAGTTCCAGGGAACTCGCTTTGGTCCTCGTATTGTTGAGCTTACTACTTTGCTCAATCTCCCTCTTCCTACCATCATGGTGCTTCCCCTCACCAAGTTTGAGAGGAAAGACCTCTGGGGTTTCAAGGTCAATCATCCCGGACGCCAGACTGAGCCTACCACAGAGGCTATCATCTTCAAGCTCATGCACGATGACAAGGAGAGAGGCCTTGAGGTAGTCATGCAGGATCTGATAGGACGTCTGCTAGGGAGACACTCTCGACAGGTTAGAGGTACTCACTTCCACGTCTTCGGTAGGCGTGATGAGGATGGAGAGGCCATCGACTTCGAGGACACTTCGAGGGATACAGGTGAGCCGATTCGTCTATACCTCCAGGACTTAGAGGCTCTCATTAGGCACGTGGACACTGATAGGACCAACGTCATGCTCAACAATGACGAACTCCAGTGCAACCATGAGAAGGACAAGCTCTTCGCGGAGCAAGATGAGATAGTCAAGGAGATGGAGGCAAAGTTCGAGACCCAAGACAGAAAGTTCAAGAGTCAGGAGAAGCGAGTCTAGGATAGGAACAAGAGGATTCGGGACATGACTGAAGAACTGCAGGCCAAGGACTTCAATCTCGAGCATCAGCAGATGGTGATTGAGAGGCTTCGTGTAGATGGAGTGTCCCAACCTTTAAATAATATGAGGTTGAGTCCCCTGTGTTTACAATGCTAGTCCCTGGATCAATAGCTAGCATCCACAGTTAAGATGTAATATCAAGAAACAAAGGTCATATTATGACTTTATAACCAGGAATAACGTAATTTTATTACATCTTACATAGCTCATTTGGCTATTACATTACATTGCAGCAGTATATCTATAAGCTTGGGGTCCTTCATCTTCAAAGTGCCACAGGCAGACATGCTGGTTGTAGACTTTGTAATCCTAATCAATCAATCTTCACTAAAACAATCAAACCTGCAACATTACAAGTTACAGCCACAAGGGTCAATACATTGAATTGTATTGGCAAGTTTCACTACTATGTTGAGTATAAGTGGATCCTATCATTACATGCATATTTGGCTAAGTAGGGTTTTAGGCTCATTTGCAAATAGCAATAGTTTATCCTATCTTTTCAAAATGGTCTTGATCTTTTGTCAAATCTCTTTATCAAAAATCCCTTGAACTCCTTGGTAAATTCCCAAGTGTTCAAGTCCTTGTCGAAAATCTCTTGAGCTCCTTGGTACCCCCAAGTGCATCAAGTTTTATCAAAATCTCTTGAGCTCCTTGGTACCCCCAAGTGCATCAAGTTTTATCAAAATCTCTTGAGCTCCTTGGTACCCCCAAGTGCATCAAGTTTTATGTTGTCACTTAAAAGTTTTTCTTTTAGAAATTGGAATGTCGAGATTTCCCATAGCTTCAAGCTTTAGTTGCTCAGTATTGTCCATAACCGGGGACACGGCTAAGTACTTAGATTTATTATCTTCTGCAGAAGTTGTACACTTTACCCACATGACACAATCTCATCTTGTTGCCACCAGTGGCCGCTGGATAGGTACTCACCAAGATGGAGTACTGGCAGATTGAGAATGTGTCGAAGTCTTTCCAGAGGGTCCTCCCATACACCATTGCTAGCTTGTCTTCAGTACCCATGTAGGATTCCAAGTTCCTCATTTTCAGTAACCTGAAGACAATGCATGGGTCTTCCCAATGTAGTTGACTAAGCCAGAGCCATATGTAGCATGTGGTTGTACACAAAAGCCTCAATTAGAGAAACATGTTCAATCTCTAAGTTTCCTGGGTGGTTTTCTTTTGGTGCACAACACAAAGAGATTTCCATAGACATGGTTCCTTTTGATGCCACCAAAACTCAAAGTATCCTTGTCCACCCAGGTGGTTCATTGAGTCCTTGTTTTATTATATAAAACACAAGTCTTTTCTCAACTTCATAAAAATCTCAACATGTATCTCTTCTCAAAATATTTAACATGGCTAAGCAGTGTACAACTACATTGTTTTTCACTAAGGAATATATAAGGTATCCTATTAGGATTTAGCATCGCATAAGTATAGAAATTCTTTTCATGCATGTTTCAAAATCCACTAAGTATAATGAAAATAGTAGGACTTTTAGATGATAGTGTAACTTGCCTTTTTGGTAGGGAATGTTGGTTCACTTATTGATCTTGCTAGTTTCACACTTTTCTAACTTCACTACAATCAATCAAGCAAACACAATATCAACTAGCATTCCAACCAAAATCAATCAAACAAAACATACATCAAATAATGGGATCTAAGTCATGCATGCAAGCATGCATAAGATAGTTTTATTTGCAAAGATGGTTTCTACTAGGCTCTAAACTTGGTAAGGTTCAAAAGTGGTCATTTTCTAAAGTGGCAAAGTCATTTGCAAAAGTGTTTTGTCTATAAACCATTTTTAAATCCATTCATTATTTTATGTGATGGAAAATGTTTTTATCAAATCAAAAACTTTATGTCCTTCACCAATTAAGTTGCTAATTTTCAAAACTTGGTGTTTAGGGTCAGTAGGTTTGATTCAAATCATTTTCCCAATGTTTTTACTCCAAAATCATTTTCATAACAAAATCAATATTTTTATTTGGCTAGAAATGGGCTAAATCAATTAATCCATCCTAATCTTCACCAAATCCATTTTTAAAACCATGGGTTGGTTCCTAAGATCATTAAGTTCACCACAAACCAATTTGCAAAGATTTCATCCTTTAAAACATTTTGGAATAATTTTTCTAATCCAAACAAGCATACAAATGTTTCTGCAAAAACAAACATTTTACCAGAGGATTTTTACTAAACAAATTGCATGGTTGGATAGGGTTTGTTCCACTGATTCCATTGATATAAAGTTTGAAATTTTTGGACGTGTGGATCAAAAGTTACAAGGGTTTCAAATCTGCATCTAAATCAGATTCAAAATTCTGTTTTAAATCGTCTGGTGCCACGCGTCGCTTTCCTATTCGCTGGTACCGGTTCGGGTGGATCGGCTGATGCGATGCGTTGGATCTAACTTAGACGAACGGATCAGATGGGCGCGTACCCCTTCGTCTTGTTCTAATCGTAGCCACCAGATTTAAATCTAACGGCCACAGATGGTTGGCCAAACGGCGATGGCAACAGTCAGGCGGTGGGCTAGCGGCGGTTCTAGGAATCAAGGAGGGAAGGGGAGGTGCTCACCGGGTTCAGGAGGTCACGGTGAAGCTCAAGGCGGTGTTGGTCTGACGAGGGGCGCTCTAGTTCTAGCAGGATTGCTCGTCGGAGTGGAGAACAGCGTCGGGCGGCTCTGGTCGTGGTCGGAGGCGACGCTGCAGATCGCCCTAAGGCAAGACAAGAGCATGGTCAGATGCAGGAGGATGTGGCGAGTGTGGGAGCATGAACAAGAAGGCGTGGGGCGGTCAGTTCTTACCAGGGGACGTCGCCGGAGAAGTAGCAGACGCGGCGGTGCTCAGTCGAGGTGCTTGCCGACGTTTCTGGGGCGCCCGCGGTTGAACGAAAGGTACATGCATATGCGCCAGAGGCTGGGGAGTGTGTGTGCTTGGTCGGGGAGGCAAGGCGGTGGCTGGGCTCACCGGAATTTGCTGGGGACGGTGGTCGGAGCAGTGGTGTTGCGAGCTCGAATCACGGCAGCCTAGGGGCAGAGAGAGGGAGGCGCGTGAGGGGAAATGGAGAGGGGGAGTGGGCGCTTAAGTGAGCGAGGTTACCGTGCGAAATCAACGCTGCAATTAAGTGAATTTACTCGGGGATTGATTGACAGAGAACGGCAGCGAGGTCTGGGGAAGAATAGGTCGTGGGTGGGGAAGATGACCACGTGGTTGTGGGGTCCACTGGCAGGGAGAGAGAAGGAAAGAAAACGAGGTCCACCAGTCAGTCGCTCTGCGGGTGTGTGTCCAGGTGCGAAACGTTTCCTTCGGGAGAGAGGGAAGCTGGGCTGGTACTGGGCTTAGTGGGCTGGCCGGCTGGGCTGCTGCCTGTTTCTATTTTTTTCTTCCTGAATGCTTTTTCTTTTTCCAATTCTATTTTCTGTTTTGAAATTCAAACAACAAATCAAACATTCAAATCAATTCAAACATTCAACACACTTTTCAATTGAATTTGGTTCTGTTTAACAACATAAACCAATTCCCAAAATAAAATAATATTTTCATTTTAGAGTCCATTTATAATTAAATAAAATGGACATTAGTTAATAAATCAAATGGGTTTTATTTTAATAAAAAGCTCCATTTGAGAACTAAATATTTTCAAAACCAAATCAGTAGGTTTTATTTAAGAATAAAGAATACTTGGAAAACTTGTTTAGAATAAGTTTTAGTGTTTAATTAAAATAGTAAAACCTTTTATTTTTTTAAAAAATAAACTTGGTTTATTAAATCCTTATTATTTTATTTTCAAATAAACCTTTACTATTTTTATCAAATAGAAATATTTTATTTTAAAGGCTTGGCCAAGTTTTATTTTGGCTCTTTAAAATAATCTCTATTTATAATTCTATCCTTTTTCATTTGAAAACCAAATATTTTATTAAAAGATTTAAAATGGTAAAACCAAATATTTTAACTTTATTGTTTATTTAACTTTTTAAATCCCTTTAGGATTTTATTTGATCCAAATAGGTTTTGAAATTTTCCAATTGGATTCAAAAAGTTTCTTCTCACCCTGAAAATCAATCAAAGTTTTATTTTATTCATTTATTTTTCTCATTACAAGATTTGGAAAATCTTGGGATGTGACACTTCGTTCTCAGAAGAGGGCTCTCAAAGCCAAAGTAGAGACCTTGACCGCCAATGTCGAGGAATACAAGACCGCAATGGAGAATGTCGGTCTTACCTTTGTTGAGGAGGAGGTTGATGTCGAGGAGTAGATTTGACTACTCACTTATCATTTATTTATCATACTTTATTTGTGTCACAATGACCATCCAACATGTGGATGGCTTGTTGTTGGTGTGTTTACTTTGCAACCTTGTCGATTTTGTTGTTGAACTATTTTTATTGTGATGCATGTTTTGTGATTGTTTATGTGATGTATTGTGCATGAAAGCATCTATGGGTATCTCATTCTTATCTCTATTGAACAAACCACAGATGCCTCCTCGTCGTGCCAACCCCAACCCCAACAACAACAACAACATCACTCCAGAAATGCAGCAAATGATGACAGCTCAGACTCAGCTGATGCAAATGATGACGACGTTCATCCAGAACCAAAAGAACAACAATAACAACAACAACAACAACAACAACAACAACAACCCACCGGGTTTTGACATGCTTACCAGGTTCTTGAGATTGAGGCCAGCAAAGTTCTCAGGAACAACTGATCCCATGGTGGCCAATGATTGGCTATGCTCTGTGAAGAAGGACTTGGTAAGTGTGGGCTATACTGATGCAGAAAAAGTCAGATTTGCAGCACATTTGCTGGAAGGACCAGCCGCCACTTGGTGGGATAACTTCCAGATCACCACTCCCATCGAAGATGTGACATGGGCAATCTTTGAGGATGGTTTTCGTACTGCTCATATCTCATCTGGAGTGATGAGTCTGAAGAAGAAAGAGTTTCATAACCTGAAGCAGCAGCACCGCAGCGTGGCAGAGTATATTGAGGAGTTCAACAATCTGGCGCGTTACGCACCGGATGAAGTTGACACTGATGCTAAGAGGAAAGAAAAGTTCCTCGAAGGGTTGAATGATGAACTGAACCTGCAACTAGCAGTGGCATATGTTCCCACATACCAGTCTCTTTGTGACAAGGCTGCTATTTTGGAGAACAAAATGAAGCAAGTTGAAAGCAGGAAGAGAAAGCATTCGGACAAGCACAGCTCGGGATCGTCTCACAAACGTTCCCATTATGATGATAGTGGAAGCTCAGGATCCCACAAGCATGGGAAATTCAACAAGCACCACAACCACAACCGTCATGACAACAAGCATCACCGTAGTCATGACAATGACAAGTACAAGAACCACAAGGGTGGATATAAGAGCCACCACAGTGGTAGTGGAAGTGGCAGTGGAAGCCAATCTGTCAAGAAGGACATTAGTCAGGTTGAATGCTTCAAGTGCAAGAAGATGGGGCATTATGCAAATGAATGCCCAGAAAAGAAAGTTGAAGGACCCAACAAGCCCAACCCTTTTCATAAGGGACAAGCGAACCACATCAATGTGGAGGAAATTTATGAGGAACACGATCTTGTCTTTGGTAAGTTCAAACTCAATTCTGTTCCAGCATTTGTTCTCTTTGATACTGGTGCATCTCATTCATTCATATCAAGAGCATTTGTTGAAAGAAATGAACTGCCGGTAGAAACTATTGGGTGTCCTATAAAAGTAAGTTCTCCTGGCGGAGAAATGATAGTGAATTCAGGATGTCATGATCTAGTCATAGAGTTTGGGAAGTATAAGTTTCCCGTTAACTTGATAATCCTAAATTCCCAAGGATTGGATGTCATTTTGGGAATGGACTGGATGACTAAGCATAAGGGAGTGATAGATTGTGCCAACCATACTGTCTCACTCACAACTCCAGAAAATAAAAGGATCAGATTCAAGACCAACTTTGAAGCAAGAAGGAGTATGCTAAATTCTCTTAAGGGGGTTAGCATAGACAGTGTGCCTATTGTGAGTGAATATCCAGATGTGTTTCCGGAAGAATTGCCGGGAATGCCACCAGATAGAGATGTGGAGTTTCTTATAGATTTGCTACCAGGATCTGGACCAATAGCAAAGAGACCATACAAGATGTCAGTTGATGAACTGAAAGAACTCAAGAAACAACTTGGAGAGCAGTTGTAGAAAGGATTTATTCAACCAAGTTCTTCATCTTGGGGAGCCCCAGTTTTGTTTATGGAGAAGAAAGATAGAAGTCAAAGGTTATGCATAGATTACCGTTCACTCAATGAGGTAACTATCAAGAACAAATACCCTTTTCCTAGAATCAATGACTTGTTTGATCAGCTAGAAGGAGCTTGTGTGTTCTCAAAGATTGATCTCCGGTCAGGCTATTTTCAACTCAAGATAAGAGAGCAAGACATACCTAAGACAGCTTTCACCACAAGGTATGGATTGTATGAGTATACCGTGATGCCATTTGGTTTGACCAATGCTCCAACATACCTTATGAATATGATGAACAAGGTGTTCATGGAATTCCTTGATAAGTTTTTTGTCGTTTTCATCGATGACATTTTAGTCTACTCCAAGAGCAAAGAAGAGCATGAAGGACATTTGCGGTTGATACTTGAGAAGCTTAGAGAGCATAAAATTTATGCCAAATTCAGCAAGTGTGAATTCTGGTTCAATGAAGTTGGATTTCTTGGACACGTTGTGTCAGGAGATGGTGTAGCAGTTGATCCTGCTAAAGTTTCAGCTGTAACTGAATGGGAATCTCCCAAGTCAGTGAAAGAAATTCATAGTTTCCTTGGCTTAGCAGGTTACTACAGAAGGTTCATTGATAATTTCTCCAAGTTTGCTAAGCCTATGACAGAATTGCTAAAGAAGGACAAGAAATTTGCTTGGTCTGAAGGTTGTGAATTCAGCTTTCAGGAATTGAAGAAGAGACTTGTGACACCACCAGTCTTGTGTTTGCCAGACTTGGAAAAATAATTCCAAGTATATTGTGATGCATCTCATCATGGTTTGGGTGCGGTACTTATGCAAGAAGGGAAAGTTGTGGCTTATGCCTCGAGACAACTCAAAACTCATGAAGTGAACTATCCTACTCATGATTTGGAGTTAGCCTCTGTTGTCCATGCACTCAAAACATGGAGACACTATCTTTTGGGAAAGCGATGTGAAGTGTTCACAGATCACAAGAGTTTGAAGTACATCTTCACCCAGAAAGAAATTAATATGAGACAAAGAAGATGGCTAGAACTCATCAAAGATTATGACTTAAGTTTGCAATACCATCCCGGTAAAGCAAATGTTGTAGCGGATGCTTTAAGCCGTAAGGTTTTTGTGAATGGCCTTACCAAGGGAGAATTGCCCGATGATTTGTGTGCCCAATTTAGAGATCTCAGATTAGAGATTGTGCCTGAAGGACATCTCATGTCTTTGGATGTTCAACCCACTTTGTTGGACAAGATCAAGGAAGCCCAGAAGATTGATAAGGAAATTGAAGAGATTAAGGAAAAGATTGGTAAAGGAAAAGCCAAAGGATTCCATGAAGACGAACAGGGTACTTTATGGCATGGGAAACGTATCTGTGTTCCACAAGATCCGGAGCTTCGGAAACTGATATTACAAGAAGCACACAACTCACCATATTCCATTCATCCGGGTAACACCAAAATGTACATGGATATGAAGGAAAGATTTTGGTGGAATAATCTCAAGAAGGACATCGCCGAACATATTGCTTTGTGTGATGTGTGTAGTAGAGTGAAAGCGGAACATCAGAAACCAGCAGGTTTGCTTCAGCCACTACCTATTCCTGATTGGAAGTGGGACAAGATTGGTATGGATTTCATTACCGGATTACCAAGGACCCGGTCTGGATATGATTCTATTTGGGTAGTAGTGGATCGCCTAACTAAAGTGGCTCATTTCATACCCGTGAAAACAACTTATACAAGTGCTAAGTTGGCCAAGATCTACATGAGTAGAATTGTATGTCTACATGGAGTGCCCAAGAGTATTGTGTCTGATAGGGGAACTCAATTCACTTCCCATTTTTGGAGACAGCTACATGAGTCATTGGGAACGAGGTTGGAATTCAGCACTGCTTTTCATCCTCAAACTGACGGACAAACAGAAAGGACTAATCAGATTCTTGAAGACATGTTGAGGGCATGTGCCCTAGACTATGGAGCCAGGTTGGATGAAAGTCTGCCTTACGCAGAATTTTCTTATAACAACAGCTATCAAGCCAGCATTGAGATGGCACCATTTGAGTTTCTCTACGGGAGAAAATGTACCACCCCATTGTTATGGAATGGTGTGTGTCACATCCCAAATTTTAGATTTGGTTCTGCATATCATTCATAGCATTGCATCATGCTTTTCCATGCAAAACCGTCGATTGAAAAGGATCGGCGAAACGCTATTTTCAAAATCCTTTTTCTATTCTTCTACGAGGCTCCTACGGGAGGCATTAGAAGAACTAGTGTTGCCACCCTTGTAGCCTAGTGGTTTCGCTCAACCCTTGACCCTAGATTGTTCCCCTCGTTTTTACAAAACCGTAGGAGCAAGAATCGCTCGATTCGGAGCTCGTACGGAAAAGTTATCGCCGTTTTATTGAGAGTCGGAAAAACGGTCCGATTTTCGGGCCGATTTCCGAGTCCTTTTCCAATTGCGCGCGCCGAATTCGCGTAGGACCCCACGAGGGCGGGGCCCACATAAGAGGCACCCGGCTGCCTCAGGAACCGCACCCCACCCCGCCGCCTCGATCGCCCGCCTCCACCTCGGGACGCGTGCCCGCACCCGCCGCCTCGGGATCCACGCGATCGCCGCCGCCTCTTCCTCGTTTTCCGCGCCGCCGCCGGCCGCCAAGACCCCGCCGCCATCGCCCTTCCCCACCGCCGCCAGGTACCCCCGCCGACACCGCCTCCCGCTTGCCCGCCGCCAGCGCCTACGCCACCGAAAGGCCAGGCCGCCGAGCCGCTACTGCCGCCTACCGCGCGCTGCCCACGCCGCGCCGCTGCGCGCTTCAGCGCACGCCCGCATACAAGACGCCGCCTTGCCGCCGCTGCTGCGCTGCGCCGCTAGCTGCTGCGCTGGCCGCTTGCGCTGCATGCTGCTGCCGCCGCAGCCACGCAGCGCACGCGTGCACACGCAGCGCCAGACACGCGACGCACGCACGCGCACACACGCATGCACGCGTGTCGCCTCACGCGTCTTGCATCGCACCGTTCGTCCGTGCCGTGCCGCACCGCCGTCGCCGCCGCACGCGCCGTCGTTTTGACCGCCCCGTACTACGCGCTGATCGTTTCCCCTACCGCGCAGGTAACCGTCGTCGCCGGAACCGATCGCCGCACCGTCTGGAGTTCGTTTCGCCATTTGTCTCCAGTAAGCCTGCAGCCACCGTTAGATCTCAGATCAGTGGTTCAGATCAGCCATTGACCGGCCAGACTCAGGCGTTGACTAGTCAGACGCCCAGTCATCGCCCAGTCAGCAGACGCGTTGACCGTCAATGATTACGATTGACTGGTTATTTTCGTTAATCGATTTAGTTGGCAGATTTCGGTAGAAACTTGTAAATTGCGTAGAAATTAAACCGCTTGGCCAAAAATTGCAAATAAAATATGTGTAGATTCAGTGAGTCGTGTAAAATCTCGCTGTACCTTTGGTTCAGGCTTTTGCAGCAAGGTTTAGTACAGTTTAATCAAACTAGCTAGTGGCCTTTTCGGAGTAATTAATTCGTAGAAAAAGATCCGTAGCTCCAAAAATTGTGTATGATATGTCCCTGGATTCAGTGGAACGAGGGGAATCTCATCGTGAATTAAAAAGATAGGCTTACAGTAAAAACTTCTGCAGAAACTGTCTAGTGGCTTTCTACTGTGTTTTAATTACTCGGGGAGTTCTATAATTCCTTTCTGAGTAATTCCAGTTGGTACTGTTTCTAATCAGCGATGCCTATGCGGTAGAATTTTTCCAAGATTTTAAAAACAGTATACTATTGGTAGTGAATTATTTGAGTTCTAACTCTAGTTTTGAGCATTACTTTTTGCGTAATAGTTTTCCTAGCGCTAAAACTATTTTCCATGCATGCAATCAGTAGTATTATTGATTAGGATTATGTGGTGCAGCTGTAGCACCAATTCACTTGCCTTGCATACCTTCATGCATCATATTGGTTGCATATGCTTGTGGGTTGTTTGTTTATGATTGCAATTGCATCGTGTAGATTGTGACGAGTGCAACACTTGCTCGTGTGTGGATTGTTCTTCCGACCGCTAAAACCAAGGCAAGTAGATGCTAATTTGTTCATGATATCGTCCTACTATTTTCAATGCATTGTCGTGTATTTTTGTAGATGCATGTGTAGCATGATACTATCGCTATGCTATGTCCTATTATGTGGTAGGGCTTTCCTTGTAGATGAACCACCGTTGGTAGATGTGCTTAGCCATGCTATGTTGAACGAGAGCTAGGTTACATCATTGAGACTCGTTTCTAAAAGTATTGGTTTGTGAAAACTAAAACAACTTAATCAATGAATCTCCTGGGTGTGATGGTATTGATAATTTTTGGTGGTTTCATTGCGGAAAGGCACCCAGGTATCGAGAGAAATTGATTGGCTTCTTTATTGTGTAGCTTACGTGTACAACCATGTGTCAATAATGGAATGGGCGGTTGGTTGGACTTAGTAGGTTGTGGTAACTCGAACCCGCGTATCCAGAGATGTAGAATTTTGGTAGGTTGGACCGGTGCGCGTCGGGATTGGGGTGCTACTTCCCGAACAGTCTCTTCTTGGACTTCTCCCTATCATCACCCAAAATGAGAGTGAAGGTACGAGTTGGGCTGGCCAAGTCACATGGGTAAGTGTACTAACCCCTGCAGGGTATATAATCTAATCGATTAGCCGTGTCCCCGGTTATGGACATCTGAGTTGCTTGATATTGATTCCATGACATGTTTCTCGCTCATTCCAATTTCATAATTGTTTTAATATTGTTGGGTTAACTTAATTGGGATCTTTCCAAAGAAAATCAAAAACTGTTTATGAAAGTAGGACAAATGTATTTGCAAATGCAAGCCAGACACAGCTCCACTTGCCAAATATGCATGTAGATGTTAGTACTATTGTCTCCATTACTAGCTCTACTTGCCATACATTCCATGTATTGACCCTTCGGGCTGCTTTCGTTTCATGTTGCAGGTTATTCCGATTCTGAGTAATCGATATAGGCCACGGTACTCCACTCGGCACTTGTTCACTTGTGGGCAATTTGAAGAATGGAGGATTTACTTTATTTATGTTGCTACCTGAATAATTTGAGCTAGCCTTGGGCTAAGCTTTTATTGTAATAATGGTACTCTGGATCTTCGTTATTCATGATACACGGATATTTTGCTATGTTATTCATCTTATTCTATTGTGGGCCAATGAACCGATCCAGGGATTGGCATGTCACATAGAAGCCACGGTCTTTTCAGAACCGCGGTGTTACAGTGTGGGAGAAAGAAGTTTGTTCGGACCAGAAGTTATCAAAGAAGCCGAAGAGAAAGTCAAGTTGGTTAAGGACAGATTGAAGATAGCACAGTCCCGACAGAAAAGCTACGCAGATCCTAAGCGTAGAGAAGTCACCTACGAAGTCGGTGATAGAGCTTATCTTAGAGTGTCACCACTTCGTGGAGTGAAGAGGTTCGGAGTCAAAGGAAAGTTGGCCCCAAGATATGTTGGACCATTCAAGATTCCGAGTCGAAAAGGAGAAGTTGCTTATGAAATTGAATTGCCAGAGTCTTTGTCAGCTGTCCATAATGTGTTTCATGTGAGTCAGCTTAAGAAATGTCATCCAGAAATGGAAGAAACTTCTTTGAAGGATACTATACCTTTGGAAGAGGTTCAGTTGGAGAGTGATCTCACTTATGAGGAGAAGCCTATCAAGATTCTTGAGACTACATAAAGAGTCACACGGACTAAGACTATCAAGTTTTGCAAAGTAAAGTGGAACCATCATTCCGAAGAGGAAGCAACATGGGAAAGAGAAGATGATCTCCGGAAAGACCACCCTCACCTATTTGCTAGCCAATCCGAATCTCGAGGGCGAGATTCACCTTAAGGGGGTTAGATTTGTAACATCCCAAAAATCATGTTTTAAACTCATGCATATCATCCATGCATCCATGATCATATGAGTTTCATTTCAAACAAATCATTTCAAAACAGAAGCATATATGCTTATTATCTCATGTAAGTTTTCTCTAGCCTTAGTGCTATCTTCCAATGAGAAGAGTACTTGTTTTGATTCAGTAAGGTTTGAAATTCAAACTTAGGCACCATAAAAAGTTTGAACAAAGTTTCAAAACAAAATGAATTAATAAAACCAATATTATGCCTATTATATATATCATAAAGGCTTGGTTTTATTTTTATTTTCTTTTGATCAAAGTGTTTTGAATAAACAGTAGTGTTTGACACTCATTTGAGTGCAAGGTTTGTAGTATAAAAACCTAGAGAAGATTTGAATTCAAACTCATTTGATTTGGATTTGAAAATCATTTCAGAAAATCAAAACAGAAAAAGAAAAGGAGAAAATAAATAGAAAAAGGCCAGCGCCACCTATCTGGCCCAACTACAAATCCAGCCCAGTAAGCCCACCCGGGATCCCCCTCTCTCTCTCACCCGCAGACACACCCACCAGGTCACTGACGCCAGGACCCCACCCCCTCTCTGTTTTATTCGCTGACAAGTGGACCCCGTGACCACGTCGTCGTCTTCAAATCACGCTGCTGCGACGCTCGCTCCGTTACTCATTGCGATCACTGCGGGCTTAATTGCCCTTGATTCCGCGCTTAATCGCTGCTCCCCTCTCGCCTACATAACCCCCTCTGCACCGCGGCCATTTCCCCTCACTTAGCGCCACCTCTCCGCCACCAGGCTGCCCGCAATTGCCCTCGCGCCACCGCAGACAGACGCACTCCAGCGACGAATCACGGTGAGTACAGACTGCCCCTCTGCCTCTAGTTCAAACCACCGTGACCAGCATGATCTTGCGCATTCGCTAATGCCCTTCGTTTGCTTTCTCATGACCCGGCAGCGCCGTTCTCACCATGAGCACCGAGCCGCTCAACTCCGACATGTGATTCAGGTAAAACGAGACCGCCCCTTGCCTTCCCTTTGGTACTGCCTTGATCGCCAGCTCCTTGCGCATCTCCTAAACCATATGGCTTGTGCTAGGTCGATGCAGAACCTCGGCAACGACTTCGACAGCAAGCATCTGACGCCGCCCGCAACTCCGACGAGCTCCAGCGACCGTCTCCATGCGCCCCTTGCCAAACCACCGCCACCTTGAGCATCAGCAGCACACAGCGAGTCTGGTAAGCCCCTTCCCCCTCTCCCGCGCGACCTAGAACGCCGGTAGCATCTCTGACAGAGGTGCCGCCGCCTGTCGCCGCCGCCAGCGCCGCCACTGGATGGTCAAAGTGCTGAGCGCCGTTAGATTTAGATCGTGCGGATACGATAGAACATAATCGAAGCGGTAAGATTGGATCTGAGCCGTGCGATTAAGTTAGATCCAGCGGCTCAGAAGCATGATCCAACGCGAAGCGGTACGGGCCAATCAGATTAAGACGCGTGGCAACTGTTTAGATTTAAAAATAGGATTTGAATCTATTAGAAGTTTGAATTTGTTTTGGCTATAACTTTTGATCCCCATATTAGAATTGACAAATTTTATATCAATGGAATCAGGAGAGCAATCTCTTTCTAAATATACAATGTGTTTAATGTTTTGCTTCTGTTAAAATGGTTTTATTTGCAGAAACTTGTGTAGGGCTAATTTGAGTATATGAATTGTTTAAGAAATGTTTTAGGGTTTAAATAAATGTTGTTTGACAAGTTTTTAACTTGTTTATGAACCAGTACTGTACACTTGCTTTGTTGAGTTTTAAAAATCATCACATATCATATTGCATGCATTCATATATTTTGTTTGTATATGTTTTGTATGTGATTTGTGGCTATGATTCTTTGTGTAGATTTTGGTGCTAGTGATTGTGAGGAGTGTAGCTACTCTCCAAACTACCAAGGCAAGTGGTGCTTCATGAATATTTTATCCCTATGTTTTCTACTAAGCATTAGAAATATTTTGCTAGTCTTGAATGCTATATTTTGCTTATATGCCATGTTGGGAAATCCTAGTAGTTGTAGAATTGCTAGAAATTTCTAAGTTAAGATGCTTATCTATGCCATGCTTAGCCTAGCTAGTAGCAACCAAGGGTTGGTGAAATATACATGCTATGATGAAAATATTTCTAAGTCGTTTGGACTTGTGTTTTGCCTAATAAAACAACTAACTAAATGAAACACCTGGGTGGAATGGAATGAATGGTTTATGTTGAGTGGTTACACAAGGCCCATTTCCATGGTCTACCTTGTGTATCTCACTTGTGGAAAGCCACCCAGGAACAAAGAGATTTTAGAGGCCAAGTGTTAAGAAGCTTCTAGTGCAGCCACTTGGCAATATGGGCTCTGCCTGGATCATATAGGTTGCTAGAACTTAGCCATTTGGACAGTTGGTGGTAGTGGGATGATAGGTTGGAACGCGTCCATTTGGTCTAAGGGAAGGCTTCTGAAAGGTCCTGTCTTGGTGAAAATCAAGTCTGGTGGGGAAAGTGCACAACCTCTGCAGATGGAAAATCTAAGTACTTATCCATGTCCCTAGAAAAGGACAATTTGAGCATCAAGACATGGAAGCTATCAAGAATCTCCTCATCCCAATTTCTAAGTAAAAACTTGTGGGTGAACAAGGGTGAAGGACCTCAATGTCTATTGGTGGTTCCTTGGGAAAAGTTTTGACAAAGAAAAACTTAGTGATTTCAACTAATAGGCAAAACCTATTTTGAGCAAAGCAAGCCAAGCTACACTTAGCCAAATTGCATATAGAATCTAGTCCACCTAAATTATACTAAGATATCACTTTCCAATACTATTCCAATGTATTGACCAACTGTGGCTGTAACTTGTGATGTTGCAGGTTACTCTGATGAGGATTAGGAGTCATGAGTCTACACTCAACATGTTTGCCTGTGGCACATGAAGATGAAGACTCTTACTTATTTACTTATTCAAACTCTTGTACTAGGCCTGTGGCCTTGGAGTTGTAAAGACTATGTTTGTCTATGGAATGACTGTAATAATGACCTTTGTTTCTGTGTACTTCATCTTAAACTGTGGATGCTAGCATTGATCCAGGGACTAGCATTGCAATCACATGGATCCTTTTCCTTTACAAAGGAGGGATCTTACAGCCTAACCCTAGAATTAAGTAAGAGCAGTAAAATCTTATTGTTAGTTGATAACCAAAGGCAACATGATGAATATCATTAGGATAAATGTTGATGTAATGAGTAGTAATCATGTGGTATTCATTTGAGAATTCTACGCGATGAAGTGAAATTATGTTATGACTTAATAATAGTGTAGTGAGAAGTAAAGTTATCATGGTTAGATTAGCTCTTAAATCATGATAAAGAAGCAAAACATAATAAGATCATGGTGAGATTAGCTCTGAAACCATGATGTAAGTGTAAGTATGACAAGTACTTAGTGAATTATCTTGGAGTAGAAGTATGAAAATAACATGGTAGAGCTATGATAGAAGTCATGGGTCCTAAAAAAATTATAATAATCTTTGGTTTAAGTTAGGAAATAGAATCTGATTAGTCATTTGGAGTGATCATGTGAGGTTAGTTTACTAACAAAGAAAGGTTGGTTATAGTTAGTCCTTCTAAAAGTGAGACCAAAGGTTAGTCGAAACCAAATTGAGACCACTTTGCCTAAGATTATCCTGTTGCACTTGAGCAATTTGGGTAAATATTGAGATAAATAATAGTTTGACCCTATGTGCTAAGTATCACGATGTAAACCTATACAATAAGGTGTCAGATACTACACAACTAAGCCTGAATTCTAGAGATACTATACTCAACTACTATATTCCGGGCTTAGAAAATTGTGTGTTATATGTACCACATTTGGATTTTTGATTTTTTTCTAGGATCTTCTTGTTTGACTAGATCTGTACATGAAGTTTGACTTGATGTGCAAATGCATGTTGCAACATCCAGTTATTACTTGATGTTATAGACCTAGATAGGAACGGGAATTCGTGTAACTGAGTGACGATTTCCAAAGACCAAGATGAAGACCTACATGCAGGGTAAAGCCAAATATGAGGAGTATCAATCCAATTGAAGGATGAATTAAGTCCAGATCATTATTAACAGCAATAAGAAGGAAGATTAGTGTAGAAGATGTATGGAGCAACAAGAAGTAATAAAATTAAAGTTCATTCAAAGTAGGTAATGTTGCTAAGAAGTTAATAAAGTAGTTGTACCAAGTTCATGGAAGTATCATGAATAAGTACAAAGAAGAAGCCTTGGAACCAAAATGGTATTCAAGCTCTGACAATTCAGAGAGAATGCCATAAGGATGTTGGAAGCTGTAGGGTAATACCTACAACCTAGGATGATCTGTAGCTAGTATTTGATCCACAGTTGGTATCTTGTCCGCAGACGGTGTTGGTTGACATAGTTAACCAGATCATCTTAATGGTTGCATAAAGAGCATAAAATTTGGCCTAAGTTTATTAAGACATAAAAGAGTATAAAATTAAAGCGATCGTCTTTTGAGGCGCTTCACGAAGTCAGACCTATCAAAGCGAAAATGTCCAAATAGTAAGTAAGACAAATAATGCGGAAAGATTCACTTCGGAGGTCCACAATTGTGTAGATACACCGTACAATCTTTCATAAGACCCTAACTAGGTAGAGTATAAGTTGAACAAAGACCAGCATTCCAACTATAAAGCTAATGGTTACTATATATGCAGTTAGAGACTATTAGTAACCCTAAGGGGAGAGTAAAACAGTAAACGGAAGTACTGTTATCTAAATCCTAGAATAAAGGTTAGGACAGAAATACTAACCTATGACAACTTAATCCTTATTTTCATAGGGTTAAATGAAGTCATCATTATAAAAATACTCCTCGAAGAATTTAAGATAATAATTAAAAATTTATCTAAAGCCTGTTAAAGTAAAAACTTGAAGATAGTAAAATAGATTAATCTTAATAGGATAATTCTAGAGGAAAACAAATCTTAAGTGATTCATAAGAGAGAATAAAGCCCATCCAATTGGAAAGGTGTAGGGGAACAAGAAATTCCAATAGGTTTGGACTAAATGTGTTCAAATCCAATTTTGGAAGGAATACCAGTATCAACTATTCTTTGACAGAACAAAAATATAGTCTTTTGACCACAACTGTTGGCAAATAGAAATTTAAAACCTGTTTTAGTGAGACTTCCTAGACCTTATATAATATAGTAAGAAAGTTCAATGATTAAGTGAAAGAGTTGGATTAGGATACCCAATTAGGATATGGAACTAAAGAAGAGATCCCCAAAATTAAGGAGTTATAATAAGTACATATCTCTAAAGGAGGATTGTAAAAGGAACTTTGAAGGATTGAGACAACAAATTGGATATTTCAAGTATGATGAGAATACGAGAAAACTATCTGGATATGGAATACTACAATTATTTCCATGTGAAGTTACTATGGAGTGGAGAAATGCAGTAACCACTACAAGTCAATTCCTTACTCCGAAACATGAGAGTTTATGAACTTCAGGGACGAAGTTTATTTTAAGGGGGAGAGTCTTTAACATCAAAGCATTAGAGCTTAGAAATAAGATGAACCCAGATGTGTGCATTGCATTCATGCATAGAAAATCCGAATAATTTTCGTGCATTTAAACAAAACTTGTCAAAGTGATTGAAGCTTCTCTTAACTTGATGGACTTGAAGTAGATCATCAAGTTGATTGCGATAAGTTTCAATATGACCTTTGCTAAAACCTTATTTTGGGTAAATGAGATTTGATCTAAGGGTAGATCAAATGTAATAAAAGTTAAACCCTAATACATTATTTAATAGTTTATATTTGATCCTTAACTAATCATATCCTTGTATTCATTATAATCACTCATGAATACCAAGTTAAGGATATAACCCAAATAATAAGAATGTAATAACTATATCTTAATCTCATTTACTTATACCATGAGTATCATGGTAATACCTAACCTTAACTCTTTAGTGAGATTGAGTAGGAAGGAAACCAAGTCAAGATCATTCACCATATATCTTTCTTCCCATATAAATCCTTATCATCTCTATTAAATATTATTCTAATATCTGTTGTTCAACAATGTTGAGTAAAATTATTGATTCACCAATTCTTGACCTATCAACTCTTGTCCTTATTATAGCATTCACTTAAGTCCTTTAGAGATTGAAGTAAGAAGAGGTAGGTAGTAATGCTAGATTTAAATAACATTTATAGAATGGGAGTGTTGGAAGAGAATAAGATCATTGTGATAATTGATGGAGTTAACTCACTACTGAGATAATAGAAGAGTTATTTGGAATATATAATTATGTGGTGATAAAGAAGATTATAAGGATGAACATTGAAGATAGTTATCAAGGAGTAATCCTATTGGATCAAGTAGGTATAGTCAATGAATAATATCTCTTAGTTCCATAGAGATAAACAGAAGATAGTTATAATACAACTGTAATGTTGTATGGATGAAAGCCTTGATTAGCCAACTGGAAACCTAAACCATAAAGCATCAAAGGATTATAATGATCATGCTTTAGTCACCAAGATTGAATGCTTATATCATGTATAAGTGACATTGGTGGATAGAACATGATTGAACCCTAGTATAGATATATTATCCTAGATTAGTCATTACAAGTCACATTAATATAATGTGAAGCTGGAATATAAGATACTGGAGTAAAGTAGATATAAGATAGTTTGATTAAGCTAAGGCTAGTGTAGCATGGAGTTATTGAAGCGGTGTTATTCCTCTTAAAGGATTGTAAGATTTTGAGGAGAGTAGTTTGATTTATACATCTATTGGAATAATATTAGTGATGAAGATAAAAGAAGTGTATAAATGGAGTTAGAAGTAATTCCTTAATGGATTAGAGTTTATCATTAGCAAAGTAGTTTGATCTAACCAAGTATAGATGTGAGCAGATTATGAAAAGCTTCAGTGGCAAGCTTATAAGATTTATAAGTGAGATTACAGAGTAATGTGTGAAGTAAGAGAGTAATCAATCAAGGGGAATTATATTCAAAAGGAGAACTCAAGAGATAAGAGTTCTCTCTATGATAAGATCATATGGAGCTTTAGTGTCAAGCTCATTGCATTTACAAATGGATTTAGGAGGAGAAATTATTGATTTTTGTGAAGTAAAGCTCATCATGTTAACACATGATGATGGATAGGAAGAAATAGTATATCTAGGAAAGGAATTCCTTAATTAGAAGTCCAGGATTGTGAATTATGGAAGATAAGAATTCTTGGTAAACACTAAACCCTATATCTTTAACCAAACATAGTATCCCATTCATCTGATTGATCTATCATCTTACTTACACAAAGCCTTATAAGAATATTTCCCTATAGTAAATCACTTAAGAATATCTTTGTCACTTTCAAACTTTAAAATCACATGTGCCTAGAAACTCTAATTATCAATTCCATCTCTAAGCCATCCTAGAAAACAACCCCACTATTTTATCTTGGCTGGTGATACCATTCATAAACATAAAGACCATATGTCTTAACCATAAATCTTGATCCATGCCTATCCCAAGGATATAGGTATATTAAATTTTCTAAAACCTAAGACCCTAACTTCTATTTCAATCATGACTATCAATATATAAGTAATGTCATAACCAAGATTATTTCAACATTATTCACCACCATGTTAAGGCATTAACTATATATAATAATTATTATATGAGGCTTTTATAATGATTTTATAGATATCATAGAAACACATTTATCCATAAATAAATAAAGCATAACTTAAAGAAAGTTTTTAAATAAGCAACAAAATCTTAAGCTCTAAAGTTATTAACTATTTTCTCACCTACATCTCACAAATCAGTAGTAGTATATCCTTTAAAGCGCTTCTGATATATTATATAAATTTAATTCATAACAAAAGCTCCTACTAATATTAAAGGAAAAGCACTTATATAAGAAAATGAAGAAACTCTAAACAATAGTTAATAAAAGCTCACAAAATGATTTTAAATACACTTCATTTTTGCTGCAGTCATTTAACAAGTAAATTCTCAAAAGAAAATTGTAAAAAAATGAGTAATATTTAAATCTGAAAGTAAAATACCAAAACAGAAAAGAGAAAAGGAAAACAGTAAGAAAAAAACTGCAACAGGCCGCAGCCCATTTCTCTCTCTACCTATCCACCGCCCAACTGCAGCACCCTTCCTCTTCCGCTCGCTCCGTAACAGCCCAAGACCAGCCCAGCTCGTCCTCCTCTCTCGTTGACCGGTGGAACCGCCAAGGGACTGTGAATGGATTCATAAAACTTACAGGGGGTTATCGGCAAAACTGCACGTCGTCGTCTTCCTCGCAGCAGTGAAGCAATTGCATGGGGCTGGCCGATGCCATCCGCCAGCGACCTCGCACCGTGATGTCCGCTAGCGTCTGTTGTATTACGAAGATGGAGATAAGACCGCCGCACTCGTGTCCCCTCGTCCTTATCCCCAGTCTCTTCTTCCTCTTCGATTTAGGTCCTAGACCAAAACCCTAGCCTCGGATTACCGTCGATTCCCGGTGTTCTAGCCTCCCCTGTGGCCGAATAAGCATACTGTGAGAACCGCCATACCTCCCTGAGTTTCCTAGCCGAAGGAATTGAAAGAGGGTGTTTCGAATCAATGCGGCAACCTTGTCTTCCCAAGGTCCGGCCGCCGTCGTCTACCTCAATTCCGGTCACGAATCGCGTCGCCGACCCTCCAACGAGCTTCGTGGTGAGTTTATGAGACTCTGGCACCCTTCTATAAACCGTTGATTGCTTCCTGGTTGGCTCTACTGACGTGTGCTGCATGCCGCCGCCATAGTTGCTCGCCGTTGATCTATTTCCTATGACCACATAGGAGCGACGCTGCCACAACTATGCTCAACATGCTTCCCTGCATCGAAAACCCCTAGCCGCGCTTCCCAGAACCCTCTTTATCGCCGTGCCGAATGCGATTCCGATGAAACTCCGGTAGCCCGCGTGGCAGCCAACGAGGCCACAGGCCCACTTGTTCATCTCTTTGGCTAGGTTAGTTCAGAGTGTTAAAAGATTATAGGTTCGTGCTGATGTCATCATGGCATCACGCCTGCGTCATCTTTAACCAAGTCCACTGGTCAGTGACCTTGGGTAGGTCGTGCATCGGTAAGAAAAGTATTATCTATTTAGTAAAATTGATAAACACAATATAAATTCAAATATCAATATTCCAGAAATGAAATAAAAGGATTAAATCTTGTTTAATTAATAACTTTTGTTTTGTAATTCAAAAAAATGTGTATAATATATGAAAATTTGTAGAAAAATAAAATCTATAACTTAAAACTATTATCAAACATTATAATGTTAACAATTTAAATATGTTATTTAATAAATACTTTATAAGTAATAATACTTTGATAATTAATATTTTAATAATGGTAAATGTTAAAATGTAAATAAAATACCAAAAATCCTAGAAAAATAGGAAGTGTAATTTAAAACTATAATCATGCATTATTATTTCACTTAATTAAATATATGTTATTTATTAAGTATTTATAAAGTAATAAATTTTATAAAAATCATATCTTATTATTTATAAATCACAAAAATAAATGTAATATACCAAAATGATCACAAAAATAATACTTACTTGTTAAAAATATAATATTCCACTTTTGATTTAAATAAAAAAAATCAATACTTTAATAACTTGAATTTAAACCTATTTTCTGAGTTGTTAATTCATATAAGGGTAAATAAAATTTACTAATATTTCTAAAATTAGCCAATTGAGTTTAATAAATAGTATTAGTCTTAAATATTGATAATAGTAAGTCAAAATGGTTTAACACTTTTTAAATACAATTTTATTGAATTATACTTCAAGCACGTGTACAAAAATATCAAAACACTATAGTGAATCCATAAGTAGTTAAGTAATATTATTTCTTTGTTTATAAATTATACCCACTCATCTATAAGAAGGAAAATGATTCTATTACATTATAATGCTAGGAAACCACTACTGAAATCAAAGTATAACCATTCTTAAGTATCCTTAGGGAAACATTATGAAGTACACAAGATACAAATATCATAAGCATTACACCCTAAGTTCATTTATGTTCTTTAAAGTTAACTTTAGTCTATAAGACTTTAAGTATAATGCTAAAGACCTTAATATGTGTTTATAGTTAACTTTGGTCTGTTATAGTTAAGACATAAAGCATATTAAATTCCAAACCATTCAAGCAAGCACAAACAACATCGACCACATTTGATTAACCCCAAAGATTGTTTAAACCTTAATAAAGAAATCTTTTCTTCAAAAAGTTATTCGTTTTGCCACTTCAATTAACGTATGACAACTAATCATGAATCACGTTACTTTATACTTTACTTGTATACTTAGAATTGATAACACTTAAGTTCTTTATAAGTGACATTACTTGTAAAGTAAAATTTGAAGATGAACAATCATAGTATAAGCAATCTTGAGTAGCATTTCATATTTGTGTGTATCTCATTATTTTATGATATTATAATTACATATTGTTTCACCCACATTAATGAGCCATAATAAGAAGCATAAGTGTGAAACTTATCTAAAAGGACAACACATTCCAAAGAAACCAATTCCAGTATTCAAACCATAGAACAACGTTATCCCAGGGATTCGAGTTTATCAACTTGCATTACATTACTCATGCATAATAGCATCTTGCTTCTTTAAACATTAGTCCTTACCGGACCAATGATGTTGATTTCAGATATTGGATCTTTTATATTGTCTTGAAGACCGCGAGCGCATAATCTTGCAATCACAAAAGGCAAGTTCACACTTGCTCATGTCCTTTGATTATTTTCTGTAAAGTATTTTGCAAATCCAGTGTTGTCATCACCTGCATTTCAAAAAGGTCAGAAAACACTATTTTCATAATAATATGATTATAGGTTATTTACCATGAGGTAATAACCTACTATGAAAGTTCCGGTGGTAAAGGAACATATTATCTAGGACTTAACAACCAATGTCGCCACTGATTCTTGCGCCATATATCACGCGTTAACCATGAGATTTGGAATGGGACGGAGAATTCAGCTGTATCTTTTCCCTCTCGCATGGAGCCGGATGTGCGGGTCATGGCTGTTATCTCTGTAGCATGCATTTATTGGTAATTCGTAGGAGATATGCAGCATATGGGTGGGAGCCCTCAACGTCCCATGATAGTTCCGTCATCTGAACTGTCTGTACTGCCAATTGCCGTAATTCAATAGGTGGGCTGGCATACACCAAGGAGACATGCGGGGTCACGGATAAGGAAGTGATTGTCTTGGGTCTTAGTCTGGGCCTCACACCAAGGAATTGTGAACGGGTTCGCGGCCCAGATGTGCAACAAAGCTAAGATCTCTCATGGGTAAAGTAACACACCTATGCAGATGTAAGAACTGTAACTTGTTACTCCTTGTTCCGGGAAGGAGCTATGAACATGGTGGGAAAGGAACTCCATGAAAGTTTAGGTAAACCCGTGAAGGCTGACGGACATAGATTTTTAGAATAAAATCAACTTTAAAGAAATGTTTACGAAAACCTGCATTGCCTATGACCTATGGTCTGTGGCTATAGATATAGTGCATCAAACACTCCTTTTCTAGTGAACTTGCTGAGTACGCTCATACTCAATGTATCTTCTTAACCCTTGCTAGATTCTGAAGCCAATACAGACGTCTACATCATGTTATGCTTCAGGAATCATCATCAAAAGTTAAAGTTCTTCAATGAAGTCAAGAAAGTCAACATATACATAAACTCAAGTGAAGACGAAGTTACATATTAGATAGTAATATAATCTCTAGCCATAGAACCTATTTCTGTAGGGTATTGCAATAGAAGCAATGCCAGACCATTCGCTAAATTACTAGTCTTAATAGTATGATAGTTTTTGAGTTATTTATTTCTGATTCTTCTTTGTAAGAAGTTTCTTTCTCTCTCTTTAAGATAGAGTGTTCTCTGGATCTTGTGTAAAGAGTTGAGTTGTAACCTATAGTCATGTCTTGGACCTGCTGTGTTTCTGTTGTACCACTCTGAGGGATGTAATACTAGTGAACGGTGTTTCATTGGTGTTATATCAACAACTATAGTGTACTACATCATGCAGTGGTATGCTGGTTCACCGAACCATCCCCTCCGGTTGTCTCATTTTTTGTCACTTCGGGGTCTTTGGATCCAGACAATGATATGTGTACACAACTTGCAGATAAGATCACAAACAATACTATCATAATAATTTAATAATAAGTTCAGATATGAGATCATGGCACTCGGGCCCTAGTGACAAGCATTAAGCACAACAAGTTGCAATAAAGTCAAATAGCACTAATAGAGATACTAGGCACTATGCCCTAACAATCTTATTCGATTACATGATAGAACTCATCCAATCCCTACCATCCCCAAGCCTATAGCGGGTGATTCTCACTCATGGATGAGGGAAACGTTGATGGTTGATGGAGAGGCATTGGTGATGATGATGGCGATGATCCTCTCCCAATTCCTCGTCCCGACAGGGTGCCAGAATGGAGTTTCTGGATCAGAATCTTGGTTTCTAATGGTGGCGGCGGAGCGGAACTCTTTCTGGAAAAACGTCGAACGCCCCTTGGGTTTTAGGTCAAGGGGTAACTTATAGGCGCAGAGGGAGCCCGAGGGGGTGACTGGGGTGGCCGCACACCCTAGGCACGGGGCAGGGCCCACTCGCGCCTGGCAGGGGTGTGGGCCCCCTAGGCCTCCTCTCCGTTTCGTCTTCTGGCTCCATGGGTCTTTTGGTGAAGTATAATTTTTTGGCATATTTTCCGGGATTTTTCTTGATAGTTGATTTTCTACAAAAAAACTAGACACCAAGGTAATTCTGATGAAAACAGCGTCAGTCCATGTTAGTTGTATCCAAATCACACAAGTTTAGAAGAGAAACAATAGCAAAAGTGTTCGGGAAAGTAGATATGTTTTGGACGTATCAGGCAGTTTCGGCTTCCTGAGTCCAAACAAATTTGTCGGTTTTCTTCAAGAGTTTGTACAAAGGTGCGACTCTTTTGCCGAGCCGGCTGATGAACCGACTCACTGCTGCAATGCAACCAGTGAGACGATGTACATCCTTCGGGCGAGTCGGCCTGGTAATGTTTAGGATAGCCTTGATTTTTTCCAGATTCACCTCTATGACTCGCTCAGAGATGATGAAACTTAACAATTTTTTGGCTGGAATTCCAAAGAAACACTTCTTAGGTTTTAGCATCATATTGAATTTTCGTAAACTAGCAAATGTTTCATCCAAGTCAGAAATTAAAGTTTCCTTCTTTTTGGACATAACTGCTATGTCGTCTACGTATACATGGACGTTGCATCCGATTTGGTCGTTGAGACAACGTTGCATAGTACGTTGATATGTTGTCCTTCGTTCTTTAAGCCAAAAGGCATAGTTTTGTAGCAGAAGGTTCCAAAAGGAGTTACGAAAGACGTCTTAATTTGATACGACTTTTTCATCGGTATTTGGTGATATCCGAAATATGCGTCAAGAAAACAGAGTAGTTCCGACCCTGCTGTTGAGTCGATAACTTGATCGTCTTGGCAAAGGAAACGGATCTTTTGGGTATACCTTGTTCAAAGCGGTATAATCAACACACATCCTTAAATCAATGGTGTCCTTTTTAGGGATGAGTATAGGATTTTCCACCCAATCGATATGGATGACCTCTGTTATAAAATCCGCTAATTCTAGTCGGGCTAATTCCTTGGCTATTGCTTTGCTCTTTTCATCACCAAACAATCGTAAGGACTGTTTGACGGGTTTAGCGTCAGGGTACACATTAAGAGAGTGCTCGGCAAGTTCTCTAGGTACTCCGGTCATGTCAGAAGGTTGCCATGCGAAGATATCACTATTATCTTTGAGGAACTCGACGAGCGCGCTTTCCTATGCGTGGTCTAATAATACCCCTATGTTCGTCGTCTTGGAGGGATCATCTTCCTTTAGCAACGTTTTCTTCGTCTCTTTCGACGCCTTGAACTACAAACTTGGCTTCAGCACCTCGTTCTTCGTAGCGGGCATCTCAGACGGATTGATGGTCTTCTTGATCTCTTGGTACTCCTGGGCGTGCATCACGGCTTCGGCGAAGGCAGCAGATCCTTCATCACACTCTCGCGCCTTCCTCAGATTTTCCTGTACGGTGATTACACCCTTTGGACCTGGAAGTTTGAGCATGTTGAAGATGTAACAGGGGCGAGCCATGAACGCCCAGTAAGACAGACGTCCGAAGATGGCGTGGTAAGCATTTTTGAACGGTACCACCTCAAAAGAGAGTGGCTCGGTCTGGTAGTTGTCTCGGGTTCCGAATGTCACATCCAGACTAATCTTACCCAGAGAATCCTCCTGTCTCCCTGATACAATGCCATGGAAAGTTACACTGCTGTAACTCAACTGTCTCTCGTGTAGCTTCATGCGGTGGAGCGTCTCGATGTAGAGGATATTAATGTTGCTTCCACCGTCCATGAGTATTTTAGAGAACTCATAGCCATCAATAAGAGGATTGATGACCAGAGGGTACTTTCCCTGACGATGTGTTTTCCTCGGGTGATCTGAATGATCAAAAGTGATGGTTACCTTCGACCAGTCCAGAAACTGTGGAACAGCCGAAACTGTGGCATTGAGCTCACGAAGAACCGCCTTCTTGTATTTAGCAGGTTGGGATCCAAGGAAGAAGACGTATGCGTCTTTCTTAGTCAGAAAAGTCTTCTTTCCATTCGACTTGGGTTCTACAGCGGCTTCCGCTTCTTCCATGTTGGAATCTTCCTTGGGCTCCTTTCCTTTTTTGGAATTTTCCTTTCCTTTTCGTCGCTTGGCTCTGTAGCCAGCGGGTTCGTCTTTCTTGATGTCGTCATTGAAACGACACTCGGCATTTGTGTGGGTAGATCCTCCGTTACTATCCAAGTGGTGGACACAGGGATTGTTGGCAATGTCGGCCCAGGTATAGGTTCTTCCGGGTTGCTGGTCTCCTCTCCCCTGGATTCAGGAAGTTCCACGGCCTCTACCCCGGCCGCCTCCGCGCCCTCCTTGTCCACCAGATCCGAACGTTGTGTTAACAGCTGCGTTGTCCGGATCCGGCTTTTCATACGAGGTGTTCTTGCGCTTCTGAGCTTGTTTTGGCTATTTGGCCGCATTGGGATTGGCCAGAATATTTAGCAGCCCTTCTGAATCATCATCAGCATCAGCATATTTTCTTGCCGTCTCTATCATTTCTCCCAAATCTGTGACATGGTCACTCTTCAGTCTATGACATAAAAGTCCGACTGGAAGTCCTGCAATAAAGTCTTCTATCGTAGTTTTCTCGTTTACTCCTTCGCAGGAGTTCTTCGTGTCAATCCAGCGTCCGAGGTAATCCCGGCAGGTTTCTCCGGGTCTTTGTGTGCAATGCTGCAAGTCTCTGACTGTGCAGGGCCTTCTGTATGTTCCCTCAAAGTTTGAAAAGAACACACTTTGCATATCATACCAGTTGTGAATTGAATTCTCTAGCAGTTCATTGAGCCATGATTGAGCCGTCTTCCTCAGCATGAGTGGGAGATATCAGACTATAACCAGGATGTTTCCTCCTTTGGCGATGCAGCAGGCCTGGAAGAAATCTTGGCGATAAGTATCTGGCCGAGTTGCACCGTCGTAGGGCTGAATGTGTTTGGCAATACCAAAGTCAACCGGAAATTTGGTCTGACGTATGCGTGGTCCAAAACACTTGGGTCCCACATACACGTCTTCTTCCTTGTACCGCCGCGCTTATATGTTCGATTCAATGCAATGGCGAGCGTCGTTTGGTGAGAGAGATCTGTGCTTTGGAGGCTCACGGCTTCTGCGCGGCGGAGTCGGATTTTTGCTTCTTCTTTCACCATTACCACCTCCACCCCTACGGCTTCCAAGGCTACGTCGAGATCTTTCATGGTCGCTGCTAGGAGGCGATGGTGGCCCTGGTGGATTATTTCTGGCTGGATTGTGTGGTGGTGGCGGTGGAGCCTCATTATGCCGACTCCGATGCCTGTTTCTTCGGGCATCGTCCCTACTTGATTCAGGATGATCCGGATCATCTCTTCGTCCGGCATTGCCAGCCGGACGACTCGGTGGTGGCATCCTTAGCCGATCTTGCTCCTCTCACTAGCTGCATGTTTCCGGGTCTTCTCTATAGCGGTTGTTTTGCCGACGATGGTCCTGATGAGGAACCATTGCCCTGATGGCGTCTTGATGACCCACAAGTATAGGGGATCGCAACAGTCTTCGTGGGTAGTATTATCCAATTTATTGATTCGACACAAGGGGAGCCAAAGAATACTTGCAAGCCTTAACAACTGAGTTGTCAATTCAGCTGCACCTAGAAATAGTTCATGCTCACAGAAGTTTATCAGTAGCACCAATTTGATAGTAGCAACACCAAAGCAACATCAACAGCAAAACGAGAGCAATAGTAACAGTAACAGTAAACAGTAGGATATGAGCGCGGTAGGCATAGATATGGATGAACGGGCGTTGCATGGATGAGTTTAAACATGTAACTTCAAGATCTAGGGCATTGCAGATAAATAATAATAAGCATCCAAGTACTAAACAATCCTAGGCATGTGCTCCATATAGTCATACATGCTCGCAATGAGAACTTGCACAACATCTTCTGTCTAGACAGGCTGTGGCAGCGGGGCCTCTACGGAACTACTGCCAATTAAGGTGCTCCTTTTAATAGAGCACCGGAGCAAAGCATTAACACTCCATGAACACATGTGATCCTCACACCACAACCATCCCCTCCGGTTGTCCCAATTTCTGTCACTTCGGGGCCTTTGGATCTGGACAATGATATGTGTACACAACTTGCAGATAAGATCACAAACAATACTATCATAATGATTCAATAATAAGTTCAGATCTGAGATCATGGCACTCAGGCCCTAGTGACAAGCATTAAGCACAACAAGTTGCAACAAAGTCAAATAGCACTAATAGAGATACTAGGCACTATGCCTTAACAATCTTATTTGATTACATGATAGAACTCATCCAATCCCTACCATCCCCATAGCCTACAGCAGGGGATTACTCACTCATGGATGAGGGAAACATTGATGGTCGATGGAGAGGCGTTGGTGATAACGATGTCGATGATCCTCTCCAAATTCCTCGTCTCAGCAGGGTGCCTGAATGGAGTTTCTAGATCCGAATCTTGGTTTCTGATGGTGTCGGCGGAGCGGAACTCTCTCTAGAAAAACGACAAACCCCCCTCGGTTTTTAGGTCAACGGGTAACTTGTAGGCGTAGAGGGAGCCCGAGGGGGTGCCTGGGGTGGCCGCACCCCCTAGGCACGGGCAGGGCCCACCCGGGCCAGGCAGGGGTGTGGGCCCCCCAGGCCTCCACTCCGTTTCGTATTTTGGCTCCGTGGATCTTCTGGCGAAATATAATTTTTGGCATATTTACCGGGATTTTTCCTGATAGTTGATTTTCTGCACAAAAACTAGACACCAAGGTAATTCTGCTGAAAACAGCGTCAATCCGTGTTAGTTGTATCCAAATCACAAAAGTTTAGAGGAGAAACAATAGCAAAAGTGTTCGGGAAAGTAGATACGTTTTGGACGTATCAACTCCCCCAAGCTTAGCTTATTGCTCATACTCAAGCAATTCAGTTGAAAACTGAGTGCGATAAAAGAACTTTCACGAACACATTTGCTTCATATGATGTATATATTCTCAGCACAGGAGTAGATACTTAAACCATTCATAATAAGAAGCATGCAACCAATTTTACTCAATAGGCATTGCAAGCTATGAAGAGAAACCAACTCAATAATAATAAGTAGCATGGAACATAAACATAAGCAACATTGCAATGCTCATAGTAAGGTATGATAGAGTGGTATATTGCTTGTCTTTATTTGTAGAGCACAATATAAATGTAAAGGCACCTCTGAAGTTCAGATGAAGATTAGAAGTAAAAATATCAGAGATACAAGCATCAAAGTCATGACATAATTAACAAAATTTTGAGACAAACACAAGAATGACAACTATGCTCTCAAGAAGATGCTCATAGAATAAGTGGTGACTCACCAAGGGAGTGAAAATGATTTTGAAAAGTTTGAAAGGCTTCCTAATGCTGAAAGGAAGATACTCATTAGCTTTGAGATCTCATTGCCCCTATCATAGGCATCTTCATATGGTTAAGGTGAAAGTGAGGTCCAATCTGAGTTATATGCTTGACATACCATAAATTGGAAATCCCAAGTCCCTTGAGTACGAGGGCCGCTCCGCATGCTACTCAACTTTGGTTACCTGCAAGTTCTTGTCATTGTACATACATGGATATCATAGAGAACCGCCAACAGGGTACCCCTTGCACATGATACAGGATCTATCCCGTGATCAAAATGACAAGGCAAGCAGATAATGAGCATCTCAATGATCATTTTATTTACTATGTGCATAGATTTTTATTGAGGATGCTTCATAGAATGCTCATTATGGTGATGCTGCAAGTTTCCACTATGATTAGGCATGACTTAGGCTAGCGGCCAAGGCGTTTCTCTAACACATATATATACTCCAAGAACTCACAAGCTCCCCTTTTATTTCACACCATCGACATCCACACAAAATAGCAAGGTATCAACTGGATATGTATTCGTAAGTGTTGAAAGTGTTCCCCGTGACAGCACGGTTCTGCTAACTCCCAGCATATAATTTGCAAGCATATAACTTTCATGGACATATCACAATGGTTCAAGATTATTAAGTGCAAGGAATAAAGTGTGTCGTCAAGTTCGTGAGAGCTTTACTAACTAACTTTCTCAAAATAGACAAACATTTTATTTGGAAGAAAACAAGGCATATTGAATATGCAATGAAATAGAAAATGATGCTAATAGGTAGGTATGGTGGACACAGTTGGCAATATTGGTTTTGGGGAGTTGGAAGCACAAGTAGAGCTCATACTCAGTGCAAGTGAAGGCTAGCAATAGAGAGGGAGCGACAAACGAGAGAGCAATAACTGTCATAATCATGCTTGCAACAAAACATGACTAATTATGGCATAAAAGTGATACAAGAACTCTGAGGCAAAATAAATCATCGAGGCTTAATGACTATTGTTTAGTCATATGCATGCTTGAGCATGTGCCAAGTCGATTCACATGAAACTTTCAGAGGATGATACCACAATATCATACCAAAATACAAATAAAACAATGCAAGCAAACATTCGTATGACATGCTACAAACTATTAGCAAGATGGAGCTAATCATAGACAAGAAAAAACTACTAAGCATCCATCAGTAACACACTTCTCACAATGAACAGACTAAGCATGCTCACAGTGATGAGTATATGTACAAAAATGAAAAAAAATAGAGTTCGTTACCAGCCTCTTACCACACCTCGAGTTGTCTTAATCTTTATTATTGCCCTTCACTTGTGTGACTTGAATAATAACATGAAACCAAATCCACTGAGGACGGCTGAACCCTGCAAAGAACTCACAACACCAAAGAAGAACAACAATTTTTTTTGTGTTTTTGAATTTTTAAAACAAGCAAACGAAGAAAAATCTGTTTGGGTTTTTCTGTTAAGGCAAACCAAAGCAGAGAAACAAACCAAGAGAAACAACGAAAATATTTTTGGTATTTTTGTGTTTTTGAGAAAGCAGCAACAAGAACCAAAAATAAAGCGAACAATGGATATACAAAGAACCATCCGAACATGATATATAGATGAGTGTGATGCGGTATACCTCCCCCAAGCTTAGGCTTTTGGCCTAAGTGGGTCTCAATCCCATGGTGCCCAAGTAGGTGCACCTCTGTAGTATGACAGGAGGCTCTCTCGTCCTGGTACGAGCTCAAGGACTCCCCTATGTAGTATACAGAGGGGTCATATGAGGGCTTGTCACATCCCAAGATTTTCCAAATCTTGCAATGTGAAAAATAATTGAATAAAATAAAACTTTGTTGATTTTCAGGGCCAGAAGAAACTTTTTGAATTCAAGTGGAACTTCAACCCAAGTTGAATCAAATAAAATCCTAAAAGGATTTAAAGAGATAAAATATTTATTAAAGGAAAATAAAAATATTTAAAAATTACTATTTTGGATCTATTAAATAAAAGGATTTGGTTTCCAAATAAAATAGAAGTTTTATTAATAAAGATTATTTTAAAGAGCCAAATTAAACCTTGGCCAAGCTTTTGAGTTAAAACATTTTTGTTTTGATAAAAATAGTAAGGGTTTATTTAAATAAAGAAATAAGGATTTAATATCCAAGTTTTATTAATAAAGGTTTTACTATTTTAATTAACCATCAAAACTTATTTATTTTGTTTAAAATAAGTTTTCCAAGTATTTTATATCCCAAATAAAACCTACTGTTTTGGTTTTGAAAATAATTAGATTTCAAAATGGAGTTTAAAATAAAAATCAAATTCTATTTTTGATTTATAATAACAAGGTCTATTTATTTAATTAATAATGGACCCTAAAATAAAATTATTATTTTGATTTTGGAATTCTGGTTTATGTTGCTAAACAGAACCCAATCCAAAATTGCAAAGTTTGGTGATTGTTTGAATTGATTTGAACATTGTTTGTTTGTTTGAATTTTCAAAACAGAAATTGGAATTAGAAAAAGAAAAAAAATTGCAGAAAGGAAAAAAAAATAGGATCTGGACCAGCCCAGCCGGCCAAGCCCAACAAGCCCAGAACCAGCCCAGCTTCCCTCCCCGAAGAAAACGATTCGCACTCAATTTTGAACCCACAGAGAAGCTGACCGGTGGACCCTCCCCTCACTCCCTTTCCTCGCTGACAGCAGGGACCCACACAGCCAACTCACCTCTCTTCTTACTCGCGACGACCACGCCGGCCGTTTCTGCCAGTGATTCCGCGTTAGTTACATTGCAGTAATGGCCGCGTTAATCTCGCCCCTGACCATGCGTACATAAGCACCTCTCCTCCCTCTGTCATTCCCCTCAAACGCCAGCCCCTCCTCGCCACCAGGCTGCTCGGAATTATCTCCAAACCGCCGCTGCTCCGACGAGCTTCCTTCTCCAATTCCGACCGAGCCTCGCCACCTCCTGCCTCCTTGAGCACACGGGCACACTCACCACTCCCAGAAAATTCTTCTAGTACCCTCCGTTCACCCGCGGGCGCCCCAGAGCCTCGCCTTCCACAAGCTTTGACCTCGCCACCGTCTGTCTCGTCTCCGTCGAGCTCCTCCAGTAAGTCCAGACCGCCCCTTCACCTCTCGTTCACGCACACAGCTTTGCCTTGATCCTGCGCATCTAACCGCGCTTTCGATTTATCTCGGGGTGAACCACAGCACCGTCCCCGACCACGTCCAGAGCCGTCTCACGCCGTTGCAAACTCCGGCGAGGAATTGCAGCAGACCCCGTGCGCCCCTTGCCACGTCGACCACACTTCGAGCACCATCTCGTCCTCGCGAACACGGTGAGCACCCCCTCTGTCTCCCTTGCTTCCTAGAACAACCGCTAGCCCGCTGCCTGACCGTCGCCGCCGTCCACCGCCGCGCAGTGCCGCCCGTTAGTGGTCTGTTGTTTGCATCCGTTAGATCTAGATCGTATGGCTGTGATAGAATGTAAGCGAACAGGTATCGTATGCCTCTGCGCCGCTCGATCTAAGTTAGATCTCTGATTGCAACGCGTGATCCACCCGAACCGATACCGTCCAATTAGAAAGCGACGCGTGGCCAGTTCTAGTTTAAAACAGAAATTTGAAAACAGATTTGTTTGTGATTTTCAAACCTTTGTAACTTTTGATCCACACGTCCAAAATTTGCAAATTTGATATCATTGGAATCAGTGGAACAAGCCCTAGATAACCATGCCTTTGGTTTAGTAAATAGTAACTGTTAGTTTGCTTGTTTTTGCAGAAACTTTTGTGTGCTTGTTTAGAGTAGAAAAATGATTCAAAAATGTTTTTAGGGTTAAAACCTTTGCAAAATGATTTGTTGTGAACTTACTGACCCTAGGAACCAACCCATGGTTTTGAAAATGGATTTGATAAAGTTTAGGATGGATTAATTGATCTAGTCCATTTCTAGTCAAATAAAAATAATGGTTTTATTATGAAAATGGTTTTGGAGTAAAAACTTTGGGAAAATATTTTGGATCAAACCTACTGACCCTAAACACCAATTTTGAGAAACAACAACTTATTTGATGAACCACTTAAAGTTGTTGCTTGATAAAAATATTTTCTCACCACATAAAATGATGAATAGATTTAAAAATAGTTTTTGGGCAAAACCCTTTTCTGCAAATGACTTTGCCATTTTGGTAAATGACCACTTTGGACCTTACAAAGTTTAGAAGCCTAGTGGAGACCATCTTTGCAAATAGAACCATCCCTTGCATGCTTACATGCATGACTTAGATCCCATTGTTTTATGTGTGTGAAATTATTTGAATGACTATTGGTTTGGAATGCTAGTTGATTTTGTGCCTACTTGATTGACTTGTAGTGAAGTTAGAAAGTGTGAGACTAGCAAGATCAAGGAGTGAACCAACATTCCCTACCAAAAAAAAGGCAAGTTACACTATCATCTTAAGTCCTACTATTTTCATTATACTTAGTGGATTTTGAAACATGCATGAAAATAATTTTATACTTTTTCTATGCTAAATCCTAATAGGATTCCCTATATATTCCTTAATGAAAACAATATAGTTGTACATGCTTAGCCATGCTCTATTTTGAAAGAGATACATGTTGAGATTTTTATGGAATTGAGAAAAGGACTTGTGTTTTATATAATAAAACAAGGACTCAATGAACCACCTGGGTGGCCAAGGTTACTTTGAGTTTTGGAGAAGGTGGCAACAAAAGGAACCATGTCTATGGCAATCTCTTTGTGTTGTGCTCCAAAAGAAACCACCCAGGAAACTTAGAGATTGAACATGTTTCTCCAATTGTGGCTTTCGTGTGCAACCACATGCTATTATGGCTCTGGCTTAGTCAACTACATTAGGAAGACCCATGCATTGTCTTTAGTTTACTGGACATGGGGACCTGGAATCCTTCATGGGTGCTGAAGACAAGCTAGCAATGGTGTATGGGAGGACCTTTTGGAAAGACTTCGTCACATTCTCAATCTGCCAGTGATCCATCTTGGTGAGCACTAATCCAGTGGCCACTGGTGGCAACAAGATGGGATTGTGACATGTGGGTAAAGTGTGCAACTTCTGCAGAAGATAATAAAATCTAAGTACTTAGCCGTGTCCCCGGTCATGGACAATACTGAGCAACTAAAGTTTGAACTATGGGAGATCTCGACATTCGAATTTCTAAAATAAAAACTTGATGCACTTGGGGGTACCAAGGAATTCAAAGAGATTTTGTTAAAGCTTGATGCACTTGGGGTTACCAAGGTGCTCAAGAGATTTTGCTTAAAGCTTGATGCACTTGGGGTTACCAAGGAGCTCAAGAGATTTTGTTGAAAAACTTGATACACTTGGGGTTACCAAGGTGTTCAAGGAGATTTTGATAACAACTTAAAACCCTTGGATTTTACCAAGAAGATTTCAAAGATTTGACAAAGGACCAAGACCATTTTGAAAAGTCAGGATAAAATATGGCTTTATGCAAATAAGCCTAAAACTCTACTTAGCCAAATTGCATATAATGATAGGATCCACTTATAATCTACATAGTAGTGAAACTTGCCAATACAATTCAAATGTATTGACCCTTGTGGCTGTAACTTGTAATGTTGCAGGTTTGATTGATTTTAGTGAAGATTGATTGATTAGGATTACAAAGTCTACAACCAGCATTTTCCTGTGGCACTTTGAAGATGAAGGACCCCATGCTTATAGTTATTCCGCTGCAATGTATTGTAATAGTCAAATGAGCTATGTAATGATGTAATAAAATTATGTTATTCCTGGTTATAAAGTTAAATTATGACCTTTGTTTCTTGATATTACATCTAAACTGTGGATGCTAGCTATTGATCCAAGGACTAGCATTGTATACACAGGGGACACCACCTTATGTTAATAAAGGTTGGGGCACTCCCTTTACAGGGCTCTTCCCCCTGATAGTGTCCATGGAAACCTAGAAAATGCAGCTTGTTATCCATCTCCTCCTTGGAGCATGACAAAGTTCCCTGAGAAATACTGAACAAAGTGGTTTGGGGGAGAGGGATCTCTCTCTTCCCCATCAATAAACAACATTCTATAAACCAAGTTCTTAAGGGTAGAGCTAGTGGTGACAAAGTGATGTGACTTCATGGCAGCAAGATCAAGCCTCTGAGGGGCCAAAACTGTATCATTTGGATCAACAGCAAGGTCCTAGGCAGCAACAACATCTGTAGCAATAATTCCCCCATAAATGGGTCCCTTAGCAGTTAGGCGACGAGCAATGAGAGAACCAAGATTGTACTTAGTATCATTGTTGAGCGCAGCAGCTAAGAAAGCCAAATGATAGTTGGAAATATTACTAGTGTTCTCCCTACCAAGAACACTAGTGGCAAGATAGTAACAAAGTACCTGATTGTTGGAAGATGAATATTTCTTATCTTTCCCCGTTGAGCTCTACGGTTATCATCATTATTTATCCCGCGGTAGAGCTCCAACAAATCAGCGGGTTGAGCTAGAATCTTCTTTGCTGACCTAGCTGTACCAAGTCCCAGAGCTTCACAAAATTTCTTCAATGTCATATTGTAAGACCTGCCATAGATTTTGAAAGAAACATCTGGCTTGAACATGCTGTTAGTAAAGGAGAAGCTCTCCACAAATGTTTTAGTGAGCGTAGCATATTGCACGCTCTCATCGTGCATAAGGCTTGTTAGTCCAGCCCTCCGAACCAAAGTTGTAGAATCATCAAGAATCCCAGCAGCTTGCAAAAAGGTTGGGCAAGGAAAGGTGGAAGGGTGAGCATCCCCCTCATCTCCCTCGTTGCCGAATTGCGGAGTAATGAGATCCTCATGTAGGGGTTCATAGCATGGAAAACAAAAAAATTCTACCGCATGCAAACAAACAAGCCAAGATCTATCTACTAGATTGTAGCAACGAGTCGATAGAGAAACTCACCCTCGAAGATTCCAAAGCAATTAATGAGAGCGGATTCTCGTGGGTGATGTAGTCGTACTCTTGCCGATCTCAAGATCGTGTAGACGATCCTTCCGGCGCTGCGTTCCGGCAGCGCTTCCGTAGTCGGTCACACGTTCGGTACTCGATGAAGACCTTCCTCTCCCTTGTTCCAGCAGGCAGCAGAGGTTGTAGCACTCTCCCCGCGATTCCGACATCACGACGGCGTGGTACCGCAAGTAGAGGGGAGATCTCGCAGGGCTTCGCCTTAAGACGGAGCGAGTATGGTGGACTATGAGAGAGGCCTTGGTGATCTAGGGTTTAGAGGAACCAAGGAGAGAGGGCTAGGCCGGCGGCTAGGGCAAGGGGAAGCCCCAACTCGGCAGCTTGGGAGAAAAACCTAGGGCGGCAGCGGCGACTTGGTGGCCGGCGGCTAAGGTTAGGGTTTGGTGGGGCAAGGTGTGTCTCTAGAGGGGCACCCTTGCCCCTCCTTTTATAGGTGGGAGGGCGCGGCCAAGGGGGAGGGAGTCCTCCCCCAAGTCGGACTCCTTGGCTGGCGGTGGAGGGAGGAGGACTTCCTCCCCAAGTAGGTTTCCTACTCTCCCTCCACCAAGCACACTTGCCGTTTGACTTTTCAAATTGGCGTTTGACTTTTCAAACTAGGATTTGATTTATCCCTTTATTTTGCTCAGCGATGACACCTAGTACATGATGTAACCATTCCAACTTGTTATGACACATTCATGTACCCTTCCCCTCCGGAGTGCCGGACCTTCCGGACCCTTCTAGAACATTCCCGATGAAAACACCGGAATCATTCTCGAACTCCAAAACAGGACTTTCTTTATATGAATCTTATTCTCCGGACCATTCCGGATCTCCTCGTGATATCCCGGATCCCATCCGAGACTCCGAACAACATTCGGTCTCTTACTCATCATTCCATAAGTACTCAACAACATCGAATCCTTACGTGTGTCTCCCTACGGTTCGTGAATTATGCGGACATGATCGAGACACTTCTCCGAACAATAACCAATAGAGGAATCTTGAAATTCATATGGCTCCCGCATATTTCTACAATTACTTTGCGATCGAATGAACCACTTACATACGATACCAATTTCCCTTTGTCTCATGATAGTTTACTTATCCGAGGTCTTGATCGTCGGTATCTCTGCATACCTAGTTCAACCTCGTTACCGATAAGTACTCTTTTCTCGTTCCCGTGGTATGTGATCCCTTGTGAGCCAGTCACATGCTTGCAAGCTAATTGGATGAAATTCCACCGAGAGGGCCTAGAGTATATCTATCCGTCATATGGATGGACAAATCCCACTCTTGATTCATGTGTCTCAACCCATACTTTCCGAACACTCAATTCCACCTTTATAGCTACCCAGTTACGGTGTGGTGTTTGATGTCATCAAAGCATCCTTCCGGTGATGGTGATAAGCATGATCTCATGGTCGAAGGAATTAGGTTACTATGTATCAGAAAGCATATAGCAATTGAACTATTAAAATGACTTGATCTTTATGCTACGCTTATCTACAGGAGTATGTCCATCATACCATTCTCCTAATGATATGATCTTGTTGTTAACATCTCAATGTTCATGATAGGGAAACCACAATCATCTATTAACCAACAAGCTAGTATTATGAATAGGCTTTACTAGGGACTCTAATTTAGTTTACAAATCACACAAGTATTAATCTTTCCTTGTTAATACTATTATAGCATGAATGTAAACATTTATCATAAACACAAAGATATAATAATAACCACATTTATTATTGACTCTAGGGCATATCTCCAATAGTCTCCCACTTGCACTAGAGTCAACTAATCTAGATTACATGGTAATATACCGAACACCCATGGCAGTTTGGTGTTGGTCATGTTTTGCCCTCGGGAGAGGTTTAGTCAACGGATCCGCCACATTCAGATCTGTGTGTACTTTGCAAATCTTTATGTCACCATCTTGGACATGTTCTCGAATAGCGTGAAAACATAGCTTGATGTGCTTCAGCTTCTTGTGTGACCTTGGTTCTTGCGCATTGGCTATGGCGCCGATGTTATCACAATAGATAGAGATTGGGTCCAGCGCATTTGGAACCACACCGAGCTCTAAAATGAACTCCTTCATCCATATCGCTTCTTGTGAAGCCTCCGAAGCAGCTATGTATTCCGATTCAGTTGAAGATCTCGCCACAACGCTTTGCTTTGCACTCCTCCATCTAACTGCTGCACCATTCAAAGTAAATACGTATCCAGATTGAGATTTAGAATCGTCTGGATCGGTGTTCCAACTAGCATCGGTGTAACCATTAACAACGAGCTGTTCTTCACCTCCATAAGAAAGAACCATATCCTTAGTTCTTCTCAAGTACTTAAGGATGTTTTTGACCGCTATCCAATGATCCACTCCTGGATCACTTTGATATCTGCTAGTCAAACTAACAGCATATGCAATGTCGGGTCTAGTACATAGCATGGCATACATTAGAGATCCTAAGGCTGAGGCATAGGGAGTCTTACTCATCCTTTCTCTATCTTCTGCCGTTGCTGGACTTTGAGTTTTACTCAAGGTCGTATTGGGAAACATGGGCAAGAACCCTTTCTTGCTATCTTCCATTCCAAACCTCTTTAGAACTTTGTCCAAATATGTACTTTGTGACAATTATATTAGGCATCTCGATCTATCTCTATAAATCTTTATTCCTAATATGTAAGCTGCTTCACCAAGATCTTTCATTGAAAAACTATTATTCAAATATTCCTTGACACTATTAAGAAGGTCTACATCATTCCCAATCAACAATATGTCATCTACATATAGTATTAAGAATGCTACAGAGCTCCCACTCACTTTCTTGTAAATACAAGCTTCTCCATAAGTTTGTATAAAACCAAAACTTTTGATAACTTTATCAAAACGTTGATTCCAACTTCGGGATGCTTGCTTCAATCCATAAATGGACCTTTGAAGTTTGCACACCTTGTTAGCATCTTTAGGATCGACAAAACCTTTGGGTTGCATCATATACAACTCTTCATCAATGTCTCCACTGAGGAACGTTGTTTTGACATCCATCTGCCATATTTCATAATCGTAATATGCAGCGATTGCTAACATAATCCTCACAGACTTTAGCTTCGCTACTGGTGAGAAAGTCTCATCGTAGTCAACTCCTTGAATTTGTCAAAACCCTTTTGCGACAAGTCGAGCTTTATAGACAGTAACATTACCATCAGCATCTGTTTTCTTCTTGAAAATCCATTTGTTCTCGGCGGCCTTTTGGCCATCTGGTAAGTCCACCAAAGTCCATACTTGGTTTTCGTACATGGATCCAATCTCGGGTTTCATGGCTTCTTGCCATTTATTGGAATATGGGCTCATCATTGCTTCCTCATATGTCTCAGGGTCATCGGTGTTATCCACCAACATGACACTCATGACAGGATCATACCAATCAGGAGCGGTACGAGTTCTCGTTGACCTGCGAGGCTCTGTAGCAACTTCAACCGAATTTTCATGATCATCATCATTAGCTTCCTCTCTTATTGGTGCAGGCACCACAGGAACTTCTTCCAGTGCTGCGCTACTCGCAAGTTCGAGAGAAGGTTCAACAACCTCGTCGAGTTCTACTTTCCTTCCAGTCACTTCTTTCGAGAGAAATTCTTTCTCTAAAAAGGATTCATTCTTGGCAACGAAGATTTTTCCCTCGGATATATGATAGAAGGTATACCCGATAGTTTCCTTCGAGTGAAGACGCATTTTTACGCTTTGGGTTCAAGCTTGTCCGGCTGTAACTTCTTTACATAGGCTTCGCAACCCCAAACTTTAAGGAACGACAATTTAGGTTTCTTCCCAAACCATAGTTCATATGGTGTCGTTTCAACGGATTTAGATGGTGCCCTATTTAAAGTGAATGCGGCTATTTCTAATGCATAACCCCAAAATGATAGCGGTAAATCTGTAAGTGACATCATAGAACGAACCATATCTAAGAGAGTTCGATTACGACGTTCGGACACACAATTACGCTGTGGTGTTCCCGGCGGTGTAAATTGTGAAAGTATTCCGCATTTCTTCAAATGATCGCCAAACTCGTAACTTAGATATTCGCCTCCATGATTAGAACGTAGAAATTTAATCTTCTTGTTATGTTGATTCTCTACCTCACTTTGAAATTCCTTAAACTTCTCGAAAGTTTCGGACTTATGTTTCATGAAATAGATATACCCATATCTACTCAAGTCATCCGTGAAGGTAAGAACATAACGATAACCACCGCACGATGCTACACTCATTGGTCCACACACATCGGTATGTATGATTTCCAATAAGTCTGTAGCTCGCTCCATCATACCAGAAAATGGAGTCTTAGTCATTTTACCCATCAGACATGCTTCGCATCTTTCAAGTGATTCCAGAAGTCCATCGGAATGGAGTTTCTTCATACGCTTCACTCCGATATGACCAAGACGACAGTGCCACATATAGGTCGAGTTATCGCTCAATGTCAAACGTTTAGCCTCAATGTTATTTATGTGTGTATTACTACAATCGAGATTCAATAAGAATAGACCATCTATCAAAGGTGCATGTGCATAAAACATATTACTCATATAAATCGAACAACCATTATTCTCGGACTTAAACAAGTAACCGTCTCGCAATAAACAAGATCCCGGTATAATGTTCATGCTCAACGTAGGCACCAAATAACAATTATTTAAGTATAAAACTAATCCCGATGGTAGATGAAGAGGTAGCGTGCCGACCGCGATCACATCAACCTTTGATCCATTTCCAACGCGCATCGTCACCTCGTTCTTCGCTAGCTTCCGTTTATTCTACAAAGACTTTTTGTTTACAAATATGAGCAACCCAAGATTCAAATACCGAGCACTACTACGAGTACTAGTGAGATACACATCAATAACATGTATATCGGATATACCTTTCTTCTTGATGTTGCCGTTCTTCAAATCCGCCAAGTACTTTGGGCAATTCCGCTTCCAGTGACCCTCTTGCTTGCAATAAAAGCACTCAGTATCAGGCTTAGGTCCAGCCTTGGTCTTCTTCGCTGGTGCGGCAACTTTCTTACCACCATTCTTGAAGTTTCCCTTTTGCTTAGACTTGCCTTTCTTGAATTTGGTGGTCTTATTGACCATCAACACTTGGTGCTCTTTCTTGATCTCCACTTCTGCAGATTTCAACATGGAGAAGAGTTCTGGCAACGTCTTGTTCATGTTTTGCATATTGTAGTTCATCACAAAGTTCTTGTAACTTGGTGGCAGTGATTGGAGGACACGGTAAATCCCCAAAGCATTAGGAATCACTATACCCAAGCTTTGGAGTTTGTTTATGCGTCTGCACATCTTAAGCACATGCTCACTGATGGAGCTGCCCTCTTCCATCTTGCAGTTAAAGAACTTTTCAGAAGCCTCATAACTCTCAACTGCCGCGTGAGCCTCAAATATCATTTTGAGTTCACGAACGATATCATGTGGGTCATGGTTCTCAAACCTTTTCTGAAGCTCCGATTCCAAACCATACAAGATAGCACACTGAACTGTGGAGTACTGATTCTTCCGAGTGAGGTAAACATTCTTTACTTCATTGGTAGCATCAGCTGCAGGCGGGTCACCCAGCGGTGCATCCAACACATAGGTCAAATTACCAGCATTGAGGACAATCCTCAAATTGCGGAACCAATCCGCGAAGTTGCTTCCATTGTTTTTCAACTTTTCTTTCTCTAGGAACGCATTAAAATTGATGGTAGGGGCCGCCATTGATCTACAACATATTTGCAATAGTTTAGACTAAGTTTATGACAAATTGAGTTCTAATTAATAGTTAAATTAATCTAGGTGAACTCCCACTCAAAACAAAATCCCTCACATTGTTTTAGTGATCACACGAACCAAATCCACCACATCAAAACCGATCATCATGAGAGTTGATGTAGCTTCAATGGCGAACAATCGACATGTTCATCATATCTACTATATGATTCATGCTTTACCTTTTGGTGATCCGTGTTCCGAGACCATGTCTGTACATGCTAGGCTCGTCAAGATCAAACCTTAGCTTCCGCATGAGCAAATCTGGCTTGCTCACGTTGTATACACTTGTAGAATCTAACACACCCGATCATCACGTGGTGCTTCGAAACAACAAGCTTTAGCAATGGTGCTTACTAAGGATGAACACTTTTGAAACTTGAAATTTTGTGTGCTTGAGGGATCATCTTATAATGCTACCGTCGTTAACTAAGCAATACAAGAGGCATAAAGGATTAACATCACATGCAATTCTTAATATGTGATATGATATGGCCTTTCTTCTTTGTGCTTCCGATCTCCATCTTCAAGAACGAACATGATCTCCATCATCACCGGCACTACATCAAGGTCAATGACGCCGCTCCATGGTTGTCGTCCACCAGCTTCAACTATTACAACTACTTTGAATAGACAGGCGGGTCTTAACAGAATTTAAAGACAACCATATGGCTCCTGCCGGTTGCCAACTTACAATAAGGAACATTGCATACATCAAATATAATGACAATCATGGCCATATCACATCATAGCACACCCCTGCAAAACAAACTTAGACGCCTCTAATTTTCTTTGCATATTTTACGTGGTTTGGGGCTTTCTATAAGTGTCGCTCTAACTTACGAACAAGAACCACAACATTGATGCTAGGACTATCAAGTGCCCGTTGTAAATTGGATCTATACTATAATGGGAGAGACAGACACCCGCAAAGCCACTTATGCAATACAAGTTGCATGTTGTGCGTGGAGCAAGTCTCATGAATGATGTCATGTAAGGTTAGCCTGGGCCGCTTCATCCCATCATACTGCAAGATGCAAAGTACACAAGAAGCAATTGATAATAGAAGCACCACCGCCCATAATGACCATTGTGTTCTACTCGTGCAACAGATCTACATATAGACACGGCTCTGATACCACTGTAGGGGTTCGTAGCATGGAAAACAAAAAAAATTACCGCATGCAAAAAAACAAGCCAAGATCTATCTACTATATTGTAGCAACGAGTCGGTAGAGAAACTCACCCTCGAAGATTCCAAAGCGGTTAACGAGAGCGGATTCTCGTGGGTGATGCAGTCGTACTCTTGCCGATCTCAAGATCGTGTAGACGATCCTTCCGGCCATGCTTCGGCAGCTCCGCATCGCTCGGTGCTCGATGAAGACCTTCCTCTCCCTTGTTCCAGCAGGCAGTGGAGGTTGTAGCACTCTCCTCGCGATTCCGGCAGCACGACGGCGTGGTACCATAAGTAGAGGGGAGATCTCGCAGGGCTTCGCCTTAAGCCGGAGCGAGTATGGTGGACTATGAGAGAGGCCTTGGCGATCTAGGGTTTAGAGGCACCAAGGAGAGAGGGCTAGGCCGGCGGCTAGGGCAAGGGTAAGCCCCAACTCGGCGGCTTGGGATAAAACCCTAGGGTGGCGGCGGCGACTTGGTGGCCACATGCATCAAAATGAAATCTCTACGCATAGAACAAGCATGCAAGTTCACACAACCTGTCATCTATAGCAGCAAAATAGTCAAGATACAATCTATCAATCACAAATTTAATTGGACAAGTGGAGGAGGCACATACCAAGGAGCAATCCCTCCAAAAATCAACAGCAAAGAGGGGATGACCAAAGAGATCGAAAATCGCGAGCAAGAATAGCATGAACTCGAGCTTGAGCAAGTTTTCCGGTGCTTTTCAAGAGAGAGAAAGAAGATGGCTGGGAGGAGACACTTTGGAGGGGCCTAGGTGGGCCACTCCCCACCCAGGCGCCACCTGTAGGGAGGTCGCGCCTACCAGGGGTGTGGGTTCCTAGGGTGGCCCCCTGGGTCACTCCAGGTGTCCCTCTGCCCCTTTTTTCGAGGAAAATCTATTTTGAATTTTCTGGGATTTTTCGGGAAACTTTATTTTTGGCCAATTTTCACGGTATGAAAATTGATTTTCTCCCTAAAACAGTTTTTTAGAAGAAGCAAAAGCAAACCAAAAACCAAACTACAGAAGTTCTAAGACACTCTAACAAGCAAACAACTAACAAAACCAAAGCTAGCAAAAGAAAAGGCAAAGACTAGGAAGGAGAAAAGTAAAAGAAAGCAAGTATAACCACGGTGAAAACATTATTTTGTTCATTAAAATCCTTTTGTTAACAAGGTTGATCAAGTCTTGTTACCAAAACAATCTTATATGAAACAAAACTTTGCATTCCACAAGGTGATTATGTTACCTCATACTTGATAGCAATGGTCCCAATCATAATAGTTTCAAAATTTTCTTGTGGAATGGGACAATATATTTCTCCAACCTTGATGCTATCAATATTTTCAATGGAATTCAGGCAATAGCTCTTAGCAACCTTCTTAGGGAAATAGAAAGTATGCTCTTTGTCATTAATATTGAATGTTACTTTTCTTTGATTGCAATTAATGACAGCACCTGCAGTATTAAGAAAAGGTCTCCCAAGAATAATAGACATATTATCAGCTTCAGGCATATCAAGCACAACAAAATCAGTTAAAACCAAGCAATTATGAGCTACTTAAACAGGAACATCCTCACATATACCAACAGGAATAGTAGTTGACTTATCAGCCATTTGCAAAGATATATCAGTTGGTATCAACTTTTCTAGCTGGAGTCTCTTGTAGAGAGAAAAAGGCATAACACTAACTCCAGCTCCCAAATAACATAAAGCAGTTCTAACATAATTATTCTTAATAGAGCAAGGAATAGTTGTTATACCTGGATCACCAAGTTTCTTTGGAACCTTACCATTGAAGGAATAATTAGCAAGCAAAGTAGAAATCTCCTCATTAGGAATCTTCCTTTTATTAGAGACAATATCCTTCATATACTTTGAATAAGGAGGCAATTTAATAGCATCAGTCAAAGCAATTTGCAAAAATAAAGGTTTCATCCACTCACAAAACTTGTTGTAGTGTTCTTCCTCCTTTGACTTGTGTTTCTTACCTGGAAAAGGCATAGGTTTCTGCACCCAAGGTTCTCTCTCACTACCATGTTTATTAGCAATAAAATCTTCCTTAGTGTACCTGGTGTTCTTAGTGTGCTTCTCAAGTTCTTCCTCAACTTCCTCCTTATTAGGAGCATCATTTTTATCATTACCATTCTCAGTTTCAGCATCAGAGACAGATATACTATTAGGATCTACAGCAGGTTCAAGTGGTTCATCAACTATTTTATGTTTCTTTTTCTTTCTCTTACGAGAAATACCACTACTTTCACCTTGTTGAGAATCCTGCTCAATTCTTTTAGGGTGTCCTTCAGGATATAAAGGATCTTGAGTAGCTATACCACTCCTCGTTCTAATTCCATAAGCATGTTTATCTCCTGAGGCATTAACTAGCATATCTTTTTGTACCTTAGCAAGTTGATCAAGTTGGGTTTGAACCATTTGAAAGTGTTTACAAAGCATTTTAATATCATTAGAAGTTATCTCCACAATATCTTTCAACTCATTAATAGCTCTAGAGTTTTCCAATAAATGATTCTGAACTTGTTTATTAAAATTACCTTGTTTAATAATAAATGTGTCAAGTTCCTCTAAGCATTGATCAGGAGGCTTGCCATAGGGAATATCACCTTCATTAAAGTGGAGAGAGTGTACCTCAGTAGTAGATGAGTGGGGAATTGGCTTACATAATTCTTCTATAGGAGGCAGATTCTTCACATCTTCAGCTCTGATACCTTTCTCCTTTAGACATTTCTTAGCTTCTTTCATCACTTCATCATTTAATGCAATCACTCCCCTATTATTTGGTGTTGGTGTTGGAACTGGTTCAGGCACAATTGGTTTAGGAGTAATAGGCTCTGGTGTATTTAGCTCAGTTGAAGTCCAATCATCATAATTCTTGCTTATTTTAGCCATTAATTCTTCAGCATCTGTAGGATTTCTTTTCCTAAAAACACAATCAGCAAAGCTATCTAGGTATGTCCTAGAATCATCAGTTAGTCCATTATAATAAATATCAAGAAGCTCATTTTTAGGCAATGGACATCCAGGATGTGCATGAATCAAGGCACAGAACCTTATCCATCACTCAGGAAATTTCTCTTCTTCTCCCTGTTTAAAATCAAAAAGTCTCTGCAAAGCAGCATGTCTAGCACTAGAAGGAAAATATTTCTGGAAGAAAGAAGCAATAAAGCAATCACGGTTATCAATGGAACCAGGAGGTAATCTATTAAACCACGCCCTAGCTTCTCCTTTTAGTGAAAAAGGGAAGATCTTTGTAACAAAATACTTGCGCATCTTAAAATCATCAGAGAACAAAGCACTCATAGTAGAAAGCTCATTCATATGAGCCACAACACTCTTATTTTCAGTCCCACAAAAAGGTTCTTTCTCAACAATGTCCAAATAGGATAAATCAAGAGATAAATCATAATCTTTATCTTTAATATCTATGGGAGAGGTGGAAAACTTAGGATCAGAGGACATTTTAGGCATAATGGTACGTCTAGCAAGGAGACTCTTAATAGCACTAGCACCATGTGTGTTTCGGCACTCTTCAACAAATTCATCGGTGAACTCAATGTAACCATCATTAATATCATAACTCTCCCTAGACTCAAGTGATCTAACAGGTGTAACAGTGTCTTCACTAGGAGTTTCAGTATTTCCTAGACTAGCCATAGTAGCATCTAGGAAAGGACCTAATGAACCACTCGCATCAAGCACAGTAGAAGTAACATCATGAGCATCAAAAGGAGTTTCAGATTCAACAGTAGTAGCAGTGTGTGTAGCATGGGTATGTGGTGGTGGTGTGACAAGCTTACTTATAACAGACGGTGAATCAAGAGCAACAGATGTGTTTAGGACTGTACCTCTTTTTGTAGTGGATGTAAAATAGGGAACTTTCCATCACGAGACTTACCCATGATGAAAGGAGTAGCAGTGAACAATAGTAGATCCAAGTGAACTTACAAATAAAGCTATGCTCCCCAGCAACAGCGCCAGAAAATAGTCTTAATGACCCACAAGTATAGGGGATCGCAACAGTCTTCGCGGGTAGTATTACCCAATTTATTGATTCTACACAAGGGGAGCCAAAGAATACTTGCAAGCCTTAACAACTGAGTTGTCAATTCAGCTGCACCTGGAAATAGTTCATGCTCACAGAAGTTTATCAGTAGCACCAATTTGGTAGTAGCAACACCAAAGCAATAGCAAAACAAGAGCAATAGTAACAGTAATAGTAAACAGTAAGATACGAGCCTGGTAGGCATAGGGATGGATGAACGGGCATTGCATGGACGAGTCTAAACATGTAATTTCAAGATCTAGGGCATTGTAGATAAATAATAATAAGCATCCAAGTACTAAACAATCCTAGGCATGTGCTCCATATATAGTCATACGTGCTCGCAATGAGAACTTGCACAACATCTTCTGTCCAGCCAGCCCGGCCTCTAGGAACTATCGAAATTAAGGTGCTCCTTTTAATAGAGCACCAGAGCAAAGCATTAACACTCTGTGAACACATGTGATCCTCACACCACAGCCATCCCCTCCGGTTGTCCCAATTTCTGTCACTTCGGGGCCTTTGGATCCGGACAATGATATGTGTACACAACTTGCAGATAAGATCACAAACAATACTATCATAATGATTCAATAATAAGTTTAGATTTGAGATCATGGCGCTCGAGCCCTAGTGACAAGCATTAAGCACAACAAGTTGCAACAAAGTCAAATATCACTAATAGAGATACTAGGCACTATGCCCTAACAATCTTATTTGATTACATGATAGAACTCATCCAATCGCTACCATCCCCATAGCCTACAATGGGGGATTACTCACTCATGGATGAGGGAAACATAGATGGTCGATGGAGAGGCGTTGGTGATAACGATGTCGATGATCCTATCAAAATTCCCCTCCCCGGCAGGGTGCCAGAACAGAGTTTCTGGATCCGAATCTTTGTTTCTGATGGTGGCGGCGGAGCGGAACTCTCTCTGGAAAAACGACTTACCCCCCTCGGTTTTTAGGTCAAGGGGTTAGTTATAGGTGCAGAGGGAGCCCGAGGGGGTGCCTGGGGTGGCCGCACCCCATAGGCGCGGTCAGGGCCCACCCGCACTGGTGGTGTGCCCTCTCCGTGCCTCCACTGCTTCTTACGGCTCCGTGGATCTTCTGGCAAAATATAATTTTTGGCATATTTTCCAGGATTATTCCTGATAGTTAATTTTCTACACAAAAACTAGACCCCAAGGCAATTCCGCTGAAAACAGCGTCAGTCCGTGTTAGTTGTATCCAAATCACACAATTTTAGAGGAGAAACAATAGCAAAAGTATTCGGGAAAGTAGATATGGTTTGGACGTATCACGTCTTCGGACGTAGCCGGAATAACTCTTGCCCAGTCACGTGAAGCCGGTGAGAGTGGCTGTTTGAGCCGGTTCTTGAATTCTCTTCTTCTCCACGGGGACGATAGCGTTGAGTCGTATCCCTGCGAAGCCTTACGTCAGCGCTTTGGTCAGCGCCAGTGTGGCAAAACTCGGACTTTGAGGCCAGCTTGCCACTAAATGATGAGACCGCTTTATGCTGTTTTAATCCTTTGTCTAGCAACACGACGCACTACTGGACCTGCTATGGAGACGGATTGTTAGCGAGGATGGCTCGAGCTGCAGCAGCGTTTTCCAACGGGGTGCTGTAGACTCGGATCTTCTCTCCATCTTTTCCGTCGAATAGATCTTTGTGGATATCCGGGTTCTTGTTAGAAAGAAACGGACCTCCCCTTGTCTTGTTTGGGTGTCGCTTGAAATATGACTGATACTTGGCAGGATCACTATCTAACTGCTATCTCATCTCGACGATGCATGCGGCCTGTTCGAGCAGAAACAGACGGTGCTTTTCTAGGTCCTCAGCCCTTTTCTCTAGTGCCTCCGGTGTAAGATCCGAAGCCGTTGGGATTGGAATCGTGAGAGCATCTCCGTAAATTTCACGTGCACCGACGTGTCCATCCACAGAAGGGTCGATCGGGGTGGTATTAATCAGATCTCAGTCCCGATTCTCCATCCCGATCTCTTCATTAACTTTTTCTTCATTGGTTTCCTCGACGTCCGGCTCTGCTGGTGTCGGATTTTTGTTCTTCTGATTCTTCTTTGACCGCCCAGTAGCCTTAACGTGCGTACCAATGGCAAAGACAGCTTTCGGTCTGGTACCGGGGGATAAACTTTCAACAGTACTTTCCGTCATGGTTGGCTTGTGGACCTCAGAGGAATCTCCGGTACCCATATCATCCTACGAGGTGTAGCTTTCATCCATGCTACCATATGGACTAGGAGAATTTTCTGGCTCACCTTGCGTTTGCTTGGAGACGTGCTCTTGTTCATACTCCTCCATCTCTTTGTCGAAGTCTTGAAGTTCCTGCGACGTGATTGACTCCTGAGGGGAGCCAGGTAAGTCAGCATTTTCTTCGATTGCATCTAGGATTGAATCGCTACCATCTACAGCATCAACAGAGTCGGATCCAGATCTTATGTGGTACATGAAATAGTGCTTCTTCTTGTTCATGTTCTTGAAGTAGTGGCACAGTTGGGTTTCCGCCTCCTCCATCTCAAAGTTCTCCTTGATGTTGGCGATTGATTTGTAATCGATGTAGGGGTGTTTCATCATCTCCTCTATCCTGTGCTTCAAGGGTAGTTTTTCTGCTACGATGTCCGGTAGGATGGAGCCATAGAGGATATATTCCTCGTCCGTGTATCCGATCTCACCAGGGAGATCGGATCCGGATTTTTCTTCCACCTCTTCTTCCACTGCAGGAGTGGGCTGGGTGGGTTTGATTTTCTCCGGGACCTTGAACTCTTCCGCCTCTGCGGACAGAGTAGATCCGGATTTTTCTTCCGCCATGGTTATCACCTCAAGGGTGGGTTGGGCGGGTTCAGCGAAACCGAGATAGATATCGATCTTGCCAATGGACACAATTGTGTAGGTCGTCACGGGTTTCGAAGCTGGAATCTAGGTCTCGTTGAGAAGGACGAGAGGGACATCACTGGCGTAGACCACGCGAACCATGGCGATAGTTTTTCCGATTCCTGCACGCGCAGATTCCACCTGGAACGATGCTCCAAAGGTCACCTGCCCCACGGTGGCGCTAACTGTCGTCGGATTGTTGACAAGTACGCCATAGGGGGTCCTAGTGGCATTGTAAGGATGGGGTGTGAGACGTCAGATGTTCCAGGAGCGGTGAGCACAAGTTTACCCAGGTTCAGATCCGACTATGGTGATAGATTCTACTCCTGCTAGCGACCCAGTAATATGTCGGTGTAAGCCGGATGTTACAGCGGATTACAAGAGAGGTTCGCCTATGCGAGTTGATTGTGGTGTTACGATTTACTGGTGATATGTCGGAAACATATCTAGAATTTTTTATGCTCCATGCTTGTTTAGTATCTACTTTTCTTTGCTTTGTCTACACTTTGACAAGTTGCCACAATGCCAGTTGCCTGTTTTATGCTATTTTTAGTTCCATAAAATCTAGTAAAGAAATATTCTCGGAATTGGACGGGACAAACGTCAAAGTCAATTACTTTCCGTGGGGAACAAGAAGTCCAGAGGGCAGACGGAGAGGCGTGCTAGGGCAGCCACACTACGGTGACCCAGCATACCACTTCATGGTGTAGTATAGTATAGTCGTTGACATAACACCAATGAAACACCGTTCACTAGTATTACATCCCTCAGAATGGCACAACAGAAACACAGCGGGTCCAATATATGGCTAAAGGTTACAACTCACTCTTTACACAAGATCCAGAGAACACTCTAGGTTAAAGAGAGAGAAAGAACTTCTTACAAAGAAGAATCAGAAATAAACAACTCAAAAACTATCATATTAATAAGACTAGTATTTTTAACTAACGGTCTGGCATTGCTGCTATCGCAATACGCTACAGAAATAGGTTCTATGGCTAGAGATTATATTCCTATTTAAACAGTAACTTCGTCTTCACTCAAGTTGATGTATATGTTGACTTTCTTGACTTCATTGAAGACTTGATCTGTTGATGATGGTTACTGGAGCATGACTTGATGTAGACGTCGTCTGTATTGGCTTCAGAATCTAGCAAGGGTTAAGAAGATACTTTGAGTACGAGCGTACTCAGCAAGTTCACTAGAAAAGGAGTGTTTGATGCACTATATTTACAGCCATAGACCGTAGGTCGTAGGCAATGCAGGTTTTCATAAACATTTCTTCAAAGGTTGCTTTTATTCTGAAAAGCTATGTCCGTCAGCCTTCACGGGTTTACCAGAACTTTCATGGAGTTCCTTTCCTGCCGCGTTCGCAACTCCTTCCCGAAACAGGGAGTAACAAGTTAGAGTTCTTACTCTCTGCATAGGTGCGTCACTTTACCCATGAGAGACCAACTCTTTGTTGCACAACCGGACAGCTTATTCTCGTCCACAATTCCATGATGTGGGGCCTAGAAGATGATCCAAGCCAATCAATGCCCCATTCGCGACCTCGCATGCCTCCTTGGTGTACACCATGCCCACATATTGGATTACGACAATGGTTTGTACAAACCGTTAGATGTCAGAACTATCATGGGACGTTGAGGGTTCCCACCCATATGCTGCATATCCTCTATGAATTACCAATTAATATGCATGCTAGAAGGATAACAGCCATGACCTGCACATCCGGCTACATGCGAGAGGAAGAAGATACAGCTGACTTCTCTGTCCCATTCCAAATCTCATGGTCAACGTGTAATATACGGCGCAAGAATCACTAGCGACATTGGTTGTTAAGTCCTAGGTGATATAGTTCTGAACAGTGGTATTCCAACTGTCAGATTTAATAGATTAGTTGATCACCCTGGATCAGTAACCAATAGTTCACATTATTATCGAAAATAGTGTTTTCTGACATTTTTCAAATGCAGGTGATGACAACACTGGATTTGTAAAATACTTTACAGAAAATAAACAAAGGACATGAGAAAGTGTGAACTTGACTTTTGTGATTGCAAGATTATGCACTCACAGTCTTCAAGTCAATATAATATCCAAAATATGAAATCGTCATCATTGGTCCGGTAAGGACTAATGTTTAAAGAAGCAATATGCTCTTATGCATAAGTAATGTGATGCACTTTATAAACGTGAATCCCGGGGATAACATTGTTCTAAGGTTTGGATACTAGAATTGGTTTCTTTAGAATGTGTTGTCCGATTAGATAGATTTCACACTTGTACTTCTTATTAGAGCTTGTGAGTGTGTGTGAGCAACACATATTTATACAATAGTAAAATATACACATATGGAATGCTATTCAAGATTATTTACACTTTAATTGTTTATCTTCAAACTTTACTTTATAAGTAAGGTCACCTATAAAGAACTTAAGTGTTATCGATCCTAAGTATACAAGTAAAGTATAAAGTAATGTGATTACATTGAATTGTCATTAGATGATTATGATGAGAGTCCTTGAATTTAATTGTTAAGAGTTGGGAAATATTATTATAATGTTTGTTGATTGAAGTGGCAAAACGAATAACTTTTGAAGAAAAGATTCCTTTTCTAAGGTCTAAACAATCTTTGTGGTTAGTTGAGTCAGGTCGATGTTATTTGTGCTTGCTTGAATAGTTTGCACTTGTGAGGCTTTATGATTTAATTATAACAGACCAAAGTTAACTATAAAACATATAACAATGTTTATAGTATTATATTTAGATTCTTGTAGACTAAAGTTAACTTTAAAACATAGATAGTTTCGAAGTATAATGCTTATAACATTTGTACCTTGTGTACTTGGTAATGTTGCCTTAAGGTTACTTAAGAATGGTTATATTTTTACTTGTTGTAGTGGTTTCTTGATTTTATAATAGAATAGTATCATTTACCTTTTTAAGGATGAGTGGTTATATTTTTGTAAACAAGGAAATAATATTACGTAACTACATATGGATTCACCATAGTGTTGTGATAGTTTTGTAAACTGATGGTTGAAGTATATGGAAAAGATTGGATTTAGTTACAATTATTCTTAGGGTTTTATAATTGTTTAAGACCTTTTTAGAAAATAATTACTCATTTGGTTGAAGGATTATTTATCAAAATTGTATTTAAAATGTGTTGAACCATTATGACTTCACAATATGAATATTTAGGACTAATACTATTTATTAGACTTAATTGACTAATTTTTAGAAATATTAGCAATTTTTACTTACCTTTATATGAATTATCAATTAAGTAAATAAGTTTTGAGTTATTAAAGTATTTAAATTTTTTATTTAACTCAAAAGTGTAATATTATATTTTTATCATGTAGGTATAATTTTTGTGATCATTTTGGTATATTACATTTATTTTTGTAATTTATAAATAATAAGATATAATGTTGAAAATATTTATTACTTTATAAATACTTAATAAGTAATAAATATTTAATTAAGTGAAATAATAATGCATGATTATAGTTTTAAACTATAGTTCTTATTTTTCTAAGATTTTTGGTATTTTATTCATATTTTTTTAACATTTACCATTTTAGAATATGAATTATCAAAGTTTATTACTTTTAAAATCTTTATTAAACCATAATTATTTAAATAACTATTTCAACAATGTTTGATAATAGTTTTAATGGATATATTTTATTTTTCTAAACATTTTCATATATTACACATATTTTCTGAATTATAAATCAAAAGTTATTAATTTAACAAGATTTAATCATTTATTTGATTTGTGGAATATTAATAATAGAGCTTATAACATTTTATTTCTTTCTTAAACAGAAAATAATTTTCTGTACCGAAGCTAACTCTACCCAAAGTCACTTACTGGTGGGCCAGTGGCCACATCATCACTTAAGTAATTAAATGCATTTGCTACCGGCCTGATTACTACTCTCACACAATGACAAATGGGCCTCAGGCCATGTCACTCGCCACGTGAGACAAAGACCAGGTTAAACAGTGAACTGGGTCCAGGGTGGCGTCGGCATGACGTTGCTATGGCGTCAGCACCACCACCGCCGTCAGTGGGTGGTCGCCGGCGACGATCCACGGCGCCTCAACAAGCGAAACTAACCTAGGTCGAATCAGCGCATCAAGCTGGACCCTAAAGTGGTGGCGCCACTCGGAAATGGTCATCGGAGCCTCGGCTCCTACGAGCTCTGATGCTGGCTGGCGGTGGCAAAGGGTGTGACGGCGTTTTACAATGAGAGGAGATGATTTAGAGGTACTGGAAGATTCAGAAACTCAGCATGATGACGATAGAGAGGTTGACGAGGACATGTGTGGTCAGAGACGAGCTCTCCGACGAGGATTCCGACGAACTGCCGCAAAGAGGAACAACAAAATTCGTCCACTCCAGTCCTCCCCTTGATGCAAGATTCTACCCAGAGGATCTATGGAGCATGAGGATTCTCCATGGCTACTTGGAAGAGAGTGGGGAGGTGCGGCTCGACGGCGAGGCGAGCTAGGGTTTTGGCACTGAGGAAGAAACTGAGAGAGAGAGAGCTGTAGAGGGGGAAATGGGGATGAGGATGAGCAGAGGCATCGCCGTGGCCTTCTTATACTCTTCCGGTAACGGCGGCATGGATCTTGGCGCAAGGACGATGGCGGACGGCCTCGGCATCGCCACCGAGCTGCTTCCAGCTGGAGGAAGACGTCGACGTGTTGTCTTGCAGATAACCCCCTGGCATAACTTCAAGCTCAACCCACAGTCCTCCTTTGGTCCCACCCGTCAGTCATAGAGGAGAACGAGCTGGGCTAGCTGCTGGGCTTTTGTGGGCTGCACATGGGCGACAGGTAAGAAGAGAGGAGTTGGGCCATGGCTAGAAAATGTTTTTTATTTGTTTTCTTTTTTCTATTTTCTGTTTTACTTTAAGATTTGAATTTTACTTATTTGATTTGAATTCTCTTTATAGATTTGATTTGTTGAGTGATTGCAGCACTAATAAAGTATATTAAGGTTCTTTTATGAGTTTGTCATATAGTGATATTATTTCTTTATTTATTTTCTATCAGAACCCCTTTTATATAATGTAGAAATCCTTATTATTAATTTTCTTCCTATACTAAACCATGGCTTTATTATATGATATTTTCTTATTTGTTTATAAAACTTAACTTTAGTTGGATCATAGTTTGAATAGAAATTTTTATATGTATAATGATCCTATATCATTATTTGATGCATGAAATACAAAAGAAATTAATATGGTTAATACTACTTCCATTAATTTAGGAAATGACAAGGTATATATTCTATTATGATAAACATAGGGGTTTAGGGTTTGAATTGTAAATATTTACCCTAGGTTTTAGGGTTTTTAATAGAACTAGATTCTTTTGTTGATGTAAGTAAAGGTTTAGTAACTAAGCATAAGGTCTTTATATTTGTGATTTTTACTAATATCACCATTTCAAGTAAAATAGTGAATTTTCTTTCTAGGCTAACTTATGAGAAAGAACTGATAAAGTTAGTTCTTAAGCACCTAGGATAGTTATGATTGAAAATGGAAAAGATGTGCTTAAGTGATTTGATAAAGGAAAATATTCCTATAAACCATCATGGAAATTAGATGATTGATTAACAATATGAAAGGAATATTATGTTTGGTTTGAGATTTAGAGTTGGGTGTTAACCAATAATGTCTATTTTCTATAATTCACAATCCTGGAATTTTAATTAAGGAATTCCTTTCCTAGATATACTACTTCTTCCTATCCATCATCATGCTTAACATGATGATCTTATCTTAAAAATATTCTTATCCACTTATTATTCTTCTAAATCCAAGAATGAATACAATGAGCTTGACACTAAGGCTTTTATAATTTTCTCATATCCATACTTGGTTATATCCACTACTCTACTGTTGATAACCTTCAATCCAACAAGTAGTTCCTTCAAACTCCACTCATAATCTTCCTTAATCATCCATCACTAATATTTCTCTATTAGATGTATACATCCAACTACCTTTCTCTAAAACTTACTATCCTTTAAGATGAATAACACTACTTCCATAACTCTATGCTATACTAGCTTTAATTTAATCATACTATCCTACATTCACTTCGCTCTAATACTCCTACTTGAACCTCACATTATTTTAATGTGACCTTTAATAACTACTCTAGGATAACTTACCTATGCTAGGGTTTCAATCATGTTCTACCCACCAATGTCACTTATACTAGATATAAGTATACAGCCTTGGTGAGCAAGGCATGATCATTATAATCCTTTAATCATTTGTAGCTTAGATTTTTAATTGGCTAAGCAAGGCTTTATAAATACAACCTTACAATTGTATTGGAATTATCTTCTTAGTATCTTTAATTGGATTAAGGCTGTTATTCATGGACTATGCCCACTTGATCCATTAGAATTACTACTAGTAACTATCTTCGGGATTCATCCTTGTAATCTTCTTTCCTACCATTTAATTACATATCCCAATAACTCTTCTATCATTTTAGGAGTGAGTTTAACTCCATCAATTATCACATTGATTTATTCTTCTTCAATTAATCCCATCCTATAGATGATATCTAAAACTAGCATTACTATTTACCTCTTCATAGTTGCTTCTTTATAGACACTTAAATGTATGTTATGGTATGGTCAGGAGTTGATAGATTAAGAGTTGGTGAGTCAATAGTTGATTACTCAACATTGATGAACAACAGATATTGAGATAGGATTCCATGAGGATTGATATGAAAAGAAAGGTATATGGTGAATGATCTAGACTTAGTTTCTTTCCTTCCCAATCTCACTAAAGATTTTAAGTTAGGTATTCCCATGCTACTCATGGTATAATTGGATAAGAAATAAATAAGTCAAGAGTAAATTATTACATTCTTAACTTGATATTCATGGGTTGTTGTGATGAATAGTATGATATGATCCCTTAAGGATCAGATATTAATCATTTAAGCAATGCATTATGATTTAATTGTTATTATATTTGATCTACCCTTAGATAAAATTATGGTTACCCAAAAAATAAGATTTTAGCAAAGTCATATAGAATCTTATCACAGTCAACTTGATGATCTACCTCAATTCCATCAGGTTGAGAGAAGCTTCAATCATTCTAATAAGTTTTGTTCAAAAGCGCGAAAATTATTCGGATTTTCTATGCATGAGTGGAATGCACACATCTGGGTTCAGCTTATTTCTGAGCTCTAATGCTGGGATGTTACAGACTCTCCCCCTTAAAATAAACTTCGTCATCGAAGTTCGCAAACTCTCACATCTCGGGGTAAGGAGTTGACTTGTAGTGGTTGCTACATTTCTCCACTCTATGGTGACCTTAAATGAAAAATAATTTTAGCATTCTATATCCTGGTTAGGTATCCTAATCCAACTCTTCTTATTTAATTATTGAGCTTTCTTACTATATTATATAAGGTCTAGGAAGTCTCACTAAACAGTGTTCCAAATTTTATTAGACAATATTTTTGATCAAAAGACTAATCTTTGATTTGTAATTATAGTACTCCTTCCAAGATTGGATTTGAACTCATTTAGTCCATACCCATTGGAATTTCTTGTTCCTCAATACTTGTCCAATTGGGTGTTCTCTATTACTTCTTAAGGGTTACTTAAGAGTTGTTTCTTATAGAATTAGTCGGTTAGGATTAACCTTTTATCACCTTCAAGCTTTTACCTTATTAAGTTTTAGATAATCTTTCATTATTACATATAGTACTTCTTCAACTTTCATTTATAATGTTTGCTCTCCCCCTTAGGGTTTACTAATAGTCTTTAAATTGTCTATATAGTATTTATTGGCTTTATAACTAGAACGCTGGTCTCTATTCATTTTATACTCTACCTAATGAGGGTCTGATGAAAGATTGTATGGTGTATCCACACAATTGTGGATCTCCGAAACAAATCTTTCAGCATTATATGTCTACTTACTTTTAGACATTTTTGCTTGGATAAGTCTGACCTTGCGAAGCATCTCGAAAGATGATCGCCTTTAAATTTTATACTTCTTTAGGCCTTACTTATCTTAGGCCAAAATTTATGCTCTTTATGCAACTTTTAAGAAGTTTTGGTTAACTAAGTTAACCAAATACCAGCTGCGGACAAAATACCAACTGTGGATTGGAATACCGACTATGGATCAAATACCAGCTGCGGATCATCCTGGGTGATAGGTATTACCTTACGGTTTCCGAACTACTACTGGCATTCCCTCTGAATTGTCAGAGCTTACATACCATTTTGCTCCACAACTTCATCTTTGTACTAATTCATGATGCTTCCATGAACTAGGTATTACTACTTTATTATTCCCTTAGTAATATTACCTACTTGATTGAACCCTAAGTTCATCCCTTTTTTTTGTTCCTTATATTTACTACATTAATCTTTCTTCTTATAGCTGGCTGAGAATATCCTGAATTTGATCTATCCTTCGAATTATGTTAATTCTCCTTACACTTGACTTTAATAAGTCTTCATCTTGATCGTTGAAACTCGTCACTCCCTTACACGAATTACCATTTCTATCTAGGTCTATAACATCAAGTAATAATTGGGTGTTACATCATGCATTTGCATACCTAATTAAACTTCATGTACAGATCTAGGCAATCAAGAAGATTCAAGGAAATCCAAAAAGTCGATAAACAATAAAACATATACCATGTATTATACATAGGTTCTTAAATAATTTACAAATGTACTAGATTTACAACAGTTTGCTCCACACCTATTTACACAACTATCTTACAAGAACTTCTTGTTCTTGTGAGTATATCCTCACTTATTTCGGCAAACCTTTCAAACTACAATACGCATTACCCTCTATGTACATTATTCAAGCACAAATCCCTTGGGATGTCGTTCCTTTCTTACTTTCATCTTACTCTAGTGCTTCCTGGAGTTCCGTCCATGATGACGTGAAGTCCTACGACTCCCTTCCGGAGCGTAAGAGCATCTAGGAGGTGCGTATTATTAATTAGAAGTACCGAGACTGAGATTAGTCATTGAAAAATGACTAGAGTTGGCATAATCTTCTACCGAATATTCCTGGTTTTCCGGCAACGCTTCCTCAAAGTAAGTTGGATCCTTAGCCTTTTCTTGGATCCAGTCGTACATATTGGTATAGTAGCTATCGGAATACTCTTCTAAGTTGATTGGATTGGTATCACCCCCATATGGTCCATAAGTCTCTCTATGGTTATAGCTGGTCTCTACTTCGATACCTGTATCACAAGGTATAGGATTTCCTATAGTTCCACCTTGAGATTCTATTCCCCATCCATACTTGTTAGGCTCAGGGTTAGTTGGAATAATTCCAGCCCATTCCCGTTGTTCGGAATTGTACTTGGTCCATAAATCTTCAGGTGATTGGGGTTTAGTTTGGTAGTAGGCATAATTTTCCGAGTTTGGATCATCAAACTCAGTTTCCTCATACACTTCTCCTGAAGGTATGTATTTGGGATGCCTAGCTTCTTTATCTAACTTCTTCCTAGATGTCATTGCCTTATCAGGATCAGTAAAATCCTCAATGACTGTATCCAGTTCCTGAACTAAGACTTGGTGAGTGTTATGATAAGTGTTTAACAAAGACCGATAACAATCCATATACTCTACAGATAGAGTAGGTTCAGTTTGTACTAAAATAGAGTGATCTAACTCATGCTCTGGGTTTTAGGTTTCATGAGGTATAATGGTGTGTGTACTACCTTCTAGAGCTTGGGATTTCTGTTCTCGGATCATGGTTATGGCTGCTGCTACGGCAATCTGATATGTAGATGACATGCACCTTGCCTCTCCTGATGGCATTTCTCCCTTAAGTCCTAACTTCTTGGGTAACATGACCATGACACGGTATTTAGCTAATACCTACCCATCATAGTAACTATAAATCTTGACCAAAAGTCTCGATTCACAATCCAAACTCCATAGAAGTTGTCAGAGATTATCTGTCCAATCCCTCCATAGTCATTCAACGTTCTGTTCATCACTTGAACATTCCGGGGTGGATATCAAGGTGCCATGTGGAACTATAGATAAGAAATTATCATCAGTCACATAGAGTTAAAACTCTTGGGTAATGATCAGAATTGCGATCATACTAAAGAATTATCGCACTAGTAACATGATAGGATTATTCTCAATTGAATATCCCTCATATCTCTAGAGAACTCTTTATTATTGCTAGGATGTGTCCTACAGGTTCTACCCATTTACTAGGTTTCCAACCTAAGGTCAAAGCATATGCTCTGATACCAATCATGATGACCCAAAGATACATTTGCATGGTGTAGTATACTATAGTCGTTGGCATAACACCAATGAAACGCTGTTCACTAGTATTACATCCTCGAGAATGGCACAATGAAACACAAGGTCCAATATATGGCTAAAGGTTACAACTCACTCTTTACACAAGATCCAGAGAACACTCTAGGTTAAAGAGAGAGAGAAAGAACTTCTTACAAAGAAGAATCAGAAATAAACAACTCAAAAACTATCATATTAATAAGACTAGTATTTTTAACTAATGGTCTGGCATTGCTGCTATCGCAATACACTATAGAAATAGATTCTATGTCTAGAGATTATATTCCTATTTAATCAGTAACTTCGTCTTCACTCGAGTTGATGTATATGTTGACTTTCTTGACTTTATTGAATACTTGAGCTGTTGATGATGGTTCCTGGAGCATGATTTGATGTAGACGTCGTCTGTATTGGCTTCAGAATCTAGCAAGGGTTAAAAAGATACTTTGAGTACGAGCGTACTCAGCAAGTTCACTAGAAAAGGAGTGTTTGATGCACTATATCTACAGCCACAGACCGTAGGTCGTAGGCAATGCAAGTTTTCATAAACATTTCTTCAAAGGTTGCTTTTATTCTGATAAGCTATGTCTGTTAGCCTTCACGGGTTTACCAGAACTTTCATGGAGTTCCTTTCCGCTGTCACGTTCCTTCCTTCCGGAACAGGGAGTAACAAGTTACAGTTCTTACACTCTGCAGAGGTGCGTCACTTTACCCATGAGAAACCAACTCTTTGTTGCACAACCAGGCAGCTTATTCCCGTCCACAATTCCATGATGTGGGGCCCAGAAGATGATCCAAGCCAATCACTGCCCCCTTCGTGTCCTCGCATGCCTCCTTGGTGTACACCATGCCCACATATTGGATTACGGCAATGGTTTGTACAAACCGTTATATGTCAGAACTATCATGGGACGTTGAGGGTTCCCACCCATATGCTGCATATCCTCTACGAATTACCAATTAGTATGCACGCTACGAGGATAACAGCCACGACCTGCACATCCGGCTACATGCGAGAGGAAGAAGATACAGCTGACTTATCTGTCCCATTCCAAAGCTCATGGTCAACGCGTAATATACGGTGCAAGAATCACTAGCAACATTGGTTGTTAAGTCCTAGGTGGCATAGTTCTAAATAGTGGTATTTCAACTGTCAGATTTAATAGATTAGCTGATCATCCTAGATCAGTAACCAATAGTTCACATTATTATCGAAAGTAGTGTTTTCTGACCTTTTTCAAATGCAGGTGATGACAACACTGGATTTGTAAAATACTTTACAGAAAATAAACAAAGGACATGAGCGAGTGTGAACTTGCCTTTTGTGATTGCAAGGTTATGCACTCACGGTCTTCAAGTCAGTATAAGATCCAAAATCTGAAATCTGAAATCATTGGTCCGGTATGGACTAATGTTTAAAGAAGCAATATATGCTCTTATGCATAAGTAATGTGATGCACTTTATAAACGTGAATCCCAGGGATAAAGTTGTTCTAAGGTTTCGATACTAGAATTGGTTTCTTTAGAATATGTTGTCCGATTAGATAGATTTCACACTTGTACTTCTTATTAGGGCTTGTGAGCGTGTGTGAGCAACACATATTTATACAATAATGAAATATACACATATGGAATGCTATTCAAGATTATTTACACTTTAATTGTTTATCTTCAAACTTTACTTTATAAGTAAGGTCAATTATAAAGAACTTAAGTGTTATCGATCCTAAGTATACAAGTAAAGTATCACTACAAGAAATGTGTTAATCTATGACCTTCTGGTAGTGACCGTTGATGAAATCGTCATAAATTTGTGACGATTTCGAACCAGATGGTCATGGGCTGTTCGCAAGGATCGAAACGTAGAAAACTTGTGACGATTTTGCTAAGAAACGTCGTAATTGCATATGATAAAATCGTCATAATCTAATTGATAGAGCCTACAAACTTATTTTGAGTCGATTATGATTAATTTAGAAAGTTAAACCATCTCAATTATAATATATTGAAATGATAAGTCCGCCATGCCACCAATTTTGCATACGTGTGGTGTCCATGTGTTGCTTAGGTGTCGGATAACACTAGATTAGGACATACCACTTACAGGTGGGACCATGTGTAGGACATAGAAATAACCTGACAAGCAGGCCCCCAAACCGGAAGACAGACACAAGGAGAGGCTCCCAAACTGGAAGACAGACATACGACGTGACAAGGTCGCCCCACCGAATTGACTCACACACAGACGCAGATTAATATGCACAAAAATATTTCCGGATGGGTGTTCGAACTCATGCCCTCCCGCAGAGTATCCGGACAACCTAACCATCGGGCCATCTGTGTGTTTGTGTCTAATTAATGTACTACACCTTTTTAATCTACTAGGCCGCACTTATTTTAGGGAATTTTCATGATGGGCATTACCATTTGACTGGTGTGGCTCCACCGAATGGACTATTGGCCCACACATGATGTGAGCGGTAAGGAGGAGCTTATATGGTCTGCCGAATATCTCTAACCCAATTCTCTTCCATAATATGCTTTTATAAAGCAAATGGTATTTATTTTTTCCTCAAAAAATATATTTATTTGAGTATATTATACTCAGAAATTTTGTATACGACCTCGAATTGAGATTATACAAGAATATAATGTGTATGTATCGATGCAACACACACCTTTTGCCTCGTTGAATTATTCATATAGGTGAATAATTTTTTCATAATTTTATTTTCTTATTTACTTTTAATATGTGGTATAAATCGCCGTCATCTATACTCTTAACTAGTGGTGGAATGTTGAGATAGCATATTGATCGGGCCGTTTTTAAATTTTTTATGCCCGTTATAAACTATGGTCAAAATGGCGGGAATGAAGGTTCTTAGATAGGGACTAAGACTCGCTAAATTTGCATTGGATCTCTGAATAAATAGTATATTGTGAGTCTAAAAATCATTTTTACAAAAAATCATGGGCATCGGATCATGTGCCTGTAGTTCAAATCGGACTCACTTCCTGCCGATTCGGCAGGAATTTTTCTTTTTCTCCAGGGATGGATGGAAAGGTTTGAGATATCCCGATTGGTACATTGTCCATGTAAGGTTGTCTACTATTTTTACAAAATGTGGTGGTACCATTCTAAAACTGTCATTTGGTGGTTGCTTCATAAAACGCCCCGTTTTTTGCGCTCAGAAAATGGAAAATGGGTTTTCCGTGCGTCGAAAAGGAAAACTTCCTCCTGCAACATTGTCCGCCATCCCAAGATGCACATGCGTGCACAATACAAGCACAGTATCACAAACTATGCCCTGATTCTAGCCATAACATTGGCCATTTGACCCGAAAGCCATGAAACCTCAGACATGATAGGTCGTTTATGAGAAGGTTTTTTCGAGAAGGAATCAATTTACGAAGTTTGATATTTTTCCTTGGAACTATGTCACAAAAAATGACGTCACGCGAAGGTTTCACATAGTTCGGACCGTTTTTGAAATTTTAATGCCCGTTTCAAACAATAGTCAAAAATGCGGGGGTGAAGTTCTTATCTAGGGGATGATCCTCGCTAAACTTGAGAATTGTATCTCTGATGAAACATCGTATTGTGAGTCTAAAAATGTTTTTTTCCAAAAATCGTGAGCATCATATCATGTACCTATAGTTCAAATCGGACCCACCTCCTACCGATTCGGCAGGAATTTGTCTTTTTCGCCAGGGGTGGATGGAAAGGTTTGAGATACCCCGGTTTACAAAATGCGGTGGTACCATTCTAAAACTATCATTTGGTGGTTGCTTCACAAAACGCCCCGTTTTTTGCGCTCGGAAAATGGAAAATGGGATTTTCGTGTGTCAAAAAGGAAAACTTCCTCCTGCAATATTGTTCGTCGTCCCATGATACATATGTATGCACAATACAGGCACATTATCAAAAGGTTACTTAAGAATGGTTGGTGTAGGATGAGCTACAACGAAACATCCTTGACCTATAAAACTTTAAAGACAAGATCAACGAGAACCCAGAGAAGATCAAGCACAAAGGTTGGTTGTGCATTAGTAGTACTGTTATCGATATCAAAATCTCATGTATCTGATGCAAAGCACTATAAAAGAATGTAATTCTACACTTGTTTGTGCTATACTAATGAAGCATTGAAAAGCTAGTGGTCCTAAAACATTATCAGACATGAAACTGCTATGCGCCTTCTGATGCTGAATATATCTTTGTTTCTGTACAAGTGGTTCTATAGATCTTTTGTGAATAAATTTCCCAGTCTGGATCTAATTTAAAGCCTTCATGTCTGTTGGCATATGCTCTGCCTTTTTGACATTTTCTGAGTACCTACTACTGTCTTAATTTGCTATATGATGTGTTTTACACTTTGAGCTGACATGCAGGTACACGAGGGGAATTTCTGGGCCAGCTGATATTGCCTTCATTGATAGTGTGAAGCCGTACTTTGGAAGAAAACTCTAGTAGCTAGATAGTGTTGAGTGCTGGGATATATTATTGTATAGTGTGTGATCTAAAACATGAAAAATTCTAATCGGCTCAGTTATGTCTATTGTCAAAAGTATTTCGTGAATTCTTGTGTTCTTGATTAAATTACTAGTTGATTAATTACTGTCAAATTGTGGGAAAATCAACCCTGACAAACGGGACTTGTGAAAAATGGTACTGACAAGTGGACGAAATTTTAAATTAAATGACAATTGGGACCCGTCTAACTAATGGGAACAACTGATATTAAAGGTTGAAATAAAAAGGCTTAAAATGTTGAAATTGAAAAAGGAATAGCCTTTAAAAAGGCCAAGACTAGAAAATAAGAAGGCCTTCATGTTGGGCTTGGCCCATGTAATTGACCAGAATTAACAAGGAAAAAACATAAACGGGACCGTATTGTTGGGTTTGGCCCATACTAATAATTAAAGTGGACTGGGCTGATTTCTCGCCACGTCGGATCGACCACGTAGGATCTGACCTCGCCTGACTAGATGGCCCATGACGATATCAGATCGTCATAACGATTATGACGATCTAATATCGTCATAGGCGGTTATGACGATTTTACCAAAATCGTTGTTATAGTTCATTTGCGACGCTCAGCTTTCGACGATTTTATTTTCGTCATAGAATCGTCATAGATAGACTACTATGACGATTCTGTGACGAAAATGAAGAGTCATAGAAGCCCAGATTCCTTGTAGTGTATAAAGTAATGTGATTACGTTTAATTGTCATCAGATGATTATGATGAGAGTCCTTGAATTTAATTGTTAAGAGTTGGGAAATATTATTATAATGTTTGTTGATTGAAGTGGCAAAACGAATAACTTTTGAAGAAAAGATTCCTTTTCTAAGCTCTAAACAATCATTGTGGTTAGTTGAGTCGGGTCGATGTTATTTGTACTTGCTTGAATAGTTTGCACTTGTGAGGCTTTATGATTTAATTATAACAGACCAAAATTAACTATAAAACATATAACAATGTTTATAGTATTATATTTAGATTCTTGTAGACTAATGTTAATTTTCAAGCATAGATAGTTTCGAAGTATAATGCTTATAACATTTGTACCTTGTGTACTTGGTAATGTTGCCTTAAGGTTACTTAAGAATGGTTATATTTTTACTTGTTGTAGTGGTTTCTTGATTTTATAGTGGAATAGTATCATTTACCTTTTTAAGGATGAGTGGTTATATTTTTGCAAACAAGGAAATAATATTACTTAACTACTTATGGATTCACCATAGTGTTGTGATAGTTTTGTAAACTGATGGTTGAAGTATATGGAAAAGATTGGATTTAGTTACAATTATTCTTAGGGTTTTATAATTGTTTAAGACCTTTTTAGAAAATAATTACTCATTTGGTTGAAGGATTATTTATCAAAATTGTATTTATAATGTGTTGAACCATTATGACTTCATAATATGAATATTTAGGACTAATACTATTTATTAGACTTAATTGACTAATTTTTAGAAATATTAGCAATTTTTACTTACCCTTATGTGAATTATCAATTAAGTAAATAAGTTTTGAGTTATTAAAGTATTTGAATTTTTTACTTAACTCAACAGTGTAATATTATATTTTTATCATGTAGGTATTATTTTTGTGATCATTTTGGTATATTACATTTATTTTTTGTAATTTATAAATAATAAGATATGATTTTGACAATATTTATTACTTTATAAATATTTAATAAATAATAAATATTTAATTAAGTGAAATAATAATGCATGATTATATTTGTAAACTATAGTTCTTATTTCTCTAAGATTTTTGGTATTTTATTCATATTTTTTAACATTTACTATTTTAGAATATGAATTATCAAAGTTTTATTACTTTTAAAATCTTTATTAAACCATAATTATTTAAATAACTATTTCAACAATGTTTGATAATAGTTTTAATGAATAGATTTTATTTTTCTAAACATTTTCATATATTACACATATTTTTCTGAATTATAAATCAAAATTTATTAATTTAACAAGATTTAATCATTTATTTGATTTGTGGAATATTAATAATTGAGCTTATAACATTTTATTTATTTCTTAAACAGAAAATAATTTTCTGTACCGAAGCTAACTCTACCCAAAGTCACTGACTGGTGGGCCAGTGGCCACATCATCACTTAAGTAATTAAATGCATTTGCTACCGGCCTGATTACTACTCTCAGACAATGACAGATGGGCCCCAGGCCATGTCACTTGCCACGTGAGACAAAGACCAGGTCAAACAGTGAACTGGGCCCAGGGTGGCGTCGGCATGACGTTGCTATGGCGTCAGCACCACCACCGTTGTTAGTGGGTGGTCGCCGGCGACGATCCACGGTGCCCCAACAAGCGAAACTAACATAGGTCGAATCAGCGCATCAAGCTGGACCCTAAAGTGGTGGCGCCGCTCGGAAATGGTCATCGGAGCCTCAGCTCCGACGAGCTCCGATGGTGGCCAACAGTGGCAAAGGCTGTGACGGTGTTTTACAATGAGAGGAGACGATTTAGAGGTACTAGAAGATTCAGAAACTCACCATGATGACGATAGAGAGGTTGAAGAGGACATGTGCGGTCGGAGACGAGCTCTCTGACGAGGATTCCGAAGAATTGCCGCAAAGAGGAACAGCAAAATTCATCCACTCCAGTGCTCTCCTTGATGCAAGATTCTACCCAGAGGATCTACGGAGCACGGGGCTTCTCTATGGCTACTTGGAAGAGAGTTGGGAGGTACGGCTCGACGGCGAGGCGAGCTAGGGTTTCGGCACTGAGGAAGAAATTGAGAGAGAGAGAGATGCAGAGGGGAAAATGGGGATGAGGATGAGGATGAGCAGAGGCGTCGTCGTGGCCTCCTTATCCTCTTCCGGTGACGGCGGCATGGATCTTGGCGCAAGGACGACGGCGGACGGCCTCGGCATCGCCACCGAGCTGCTTCTAGCTGGAGGAAGACGTCGACGTGTTGTCTTGCAGATAACCCCCTGGCATAACTTCAAGCTCAACCCGCAGTCCTCCTTTGGTCCCACCCGTCAATCACAGAGGAGAACGAGCTGGGCTAGCTGCTGGGCTTTTGTGGGCAGCACATGGGCGACAGGTAAGAAGAGAGGAGTTGGGCCATGGCCAGGATTTTTTTTATTTGTTTTCTTTTTTCTATTTTCTGTTTTACTTTCAGATTTGAATTTTACTTATTTGATTTGAATTCTCTTTATAGATTTGATTTGTTGAGTGATTGCAGCACTAATAAAATATATTAAGGTTCTTTTATGAGTTTGTCATATAGTGATATTATTTCTTTATTTATTTTCTATTAGAACCCCTTTTATATAATGTAGAAATCCTTATTATTAATTTTCTTCCTATACTAAACCATGGCTTTATTATATGATATTTTCTTATTTGTTTATAAAACTTAACTTTAGTTGGCTCATAGTTTGAATAGAAATTTTTATATGTATAATGATCCTATATCATTATTTGATGCATGAAATGCAAAAGAAATTAATATGGTTAATACTACTTCCATTAATTTAGGAAATGACAAGGTATATATTCTATTATGATAAACATAGGGGTTTAGGGTTTGAATTGTAAATATTTACCCTAGGTTTTAGGGTTTTTAATATACCTAGATTCTTTTGTTGATGTAAGTAAAGGTTTAGTAACTAAGCATAAGGTCTTTATATTTGTGATTTTTACTAATATCACCATTTCAAGTAAAATAGTGAATTTGCTTTCTAGGCTAACTTATGAGAAAGAACTGATAAAGTTAGTTCTTAAGCACCTAGGATAATTATGATTGAAAATGGAAAATATGTGCTTATGTGATTTGATAAAGGAAAATATTCCTATAAACCATCATGGAAATTAGATGATTAATTAACAATATGAAAGGAATATTATGTTTGGTTTGAGATTTAGAGTTGGGTGTTAACCAATAATGTCTATTTTCTATAATTCACAATCCTGGACTTTTAATTAAGGAATTCCTTTCCTAGATATACTACTTCTTCCTATCCATCATCATGGTTAACATGATGATCTTATCTTAAAAATATTCTTATCCACTTATTATTCTTCTAAATCCATGAATGAATACGATGAGCTTGACACTAAGGCTTTTATAGTTTTCTCATATCCATACTTGGTTATATCCACTACTCTACTGTTGATAACCTTCAATCCAACAAGTAGTTCCTTCAAACTCCACTCATAATCTTCCTTAATCATCCATCACTAATATTTCTCTATTAGATGTATACATCCAACTACCTTTTTCTAAAGCTTACTATCATTTAAGATGAATAACACTACTTCCATAACTCTATGCTATACTAGCTTTAATTTAATCACACTATCCTACATTCACTTCACTCTAATACTCCTACTTCAACCTCACATTATTTTAATGTGAACTTTAATAACTACTCTAGGATAACTTACCTATGCTAGGGTTTCAATCATGTTCTACCCACCAATGTCACTTAAACTAGATATATGTATACAACCTTGGTGAGCAAGGCATGATCATTATAATCCTTTAATCATTTATAGCTTAGATTTTTAGTTGGCTAAGCAAGGCTTTATCAATACAACCTTACAATTGTATTGGAATTATCTCCAAAGTATCTTTAATTGGATTAAGGTTGTTATTCATGGACAACTATGCCCACTTGATCCAATAGAATTACTACTGGTAACTATATTCAGGATTCATCCTTGTAATCTTCTTTCCTACCATTTAATTAGATATCCCAATAACTCTTCTATCATTTCAGGAGTGAGTTTAACTCCATCAATTATCACATTGATTTATTCTTCTTCAATTACTCCCATCCTATAGATGATATCTAAAACTAGCATTACTATTTACCTCTTCATAGTTGCTTCTTTATAGACACTTAAATGTATGCTATGGTATGGTCAGGAGTTGATAGATTAAGAGTTGGTGAGTCAATAGTTGATTACTCAACATTGATGAACAACAGATATTGAGATAGGTTTCCATAAGGATTGATATGAAAAGAAAGGTATATGGTGAATGATCTAGACTTAGTTTCTTTCCTTCCCAATCTCACTAAAGATTTTAAGTTAGGTATTACCATGCTACTCATGGTATAATGGGATAAGAAATAAATAAGTCAAGAGTAAATTATTACATTCTTAACTTGATATTCATGGGTTGTTGTGATGAATAGTATGATATGATCCCTTAAGGGTCAGATATTAATCATTTAAGCAATGCATTATGATTTAATTGTTATTATATTTGATCTACCCTTAGATCAAATTATGGTTACCCAAAAAATAAGATTTTAGAAAAGTCATATAGAATCTTATCACAGTTAACTTTATGATCTACCTCAATTCCATCAGGTTGAGTGAAGCTTCAATCATTTTAATAAGTTTTGTTCAAAAGCGTGAAAATTATTCGGATTTTCTATGCATGAATGCAATGCACACATCTGGGTTCAGCTTATTTCTGAGCTCTAATGCTTGGATGTTACACACACCCCCTAGGCGCGGATGGGCCCTGCCCCGTTCCTAGGCAGGGTGTAGGGCCCCTGGCTACCTCCTCGGCCTCCCCTTCATCTATAAGAAGCCCCCGATGCAGAAACCCTAAGGACCCGATCAATATTCCACGAAACCTTTTGTAGCCGCCGCCACCGTCATCCCTAGATCGGGGGGATCTAAAGTTCTTCTTGGCACCCTGCCGAAGGGGAGATCACCCTGGAGGCCTTCTCTCCGGTATGATGCGTGAGTAGTTCCACCTTGGATTATGGGTCCATGTTGTATCTAGATGGTTGTATCTCCTCCTTTGTGCTTTCATGTATAGATCTTGTGAGCTCCGTTCATGATCAAGATCTAATCTATTTGTAATCATGCATGTTGTGTTTGCGGGGATCCGATGGATATTGAGATTATTATGTTGGTTTGATTAATGGTTTTGTATTTATGATTCTATCATGTCTGTGTTGTTTGTGGTCTTGCATGATCTCCGTTGTTAGTAGCTATCTTGGCCAAGTAGTTGCTAGTGACTCCAAGAGGGGGTATTTATGCACGATAGTGGGTTCATGCCTCTAGTTTCCAAGGGAAGTGACAGAAATCTCTTCAGTTGTAGATGTGTTGTTGCTACTAGGGAGAAAACAACGGTCTCTTGTTCATGGAACATATGGACTATTTACCTTACACACTTTGCTTAAAGAAGTTGTCTTTTGCTTGCAACTTAATACAGGAGGGGGTTCGGATGATAACCTGAAGTTGGACTTCTAGTCATAGATGCAGTTGGATGGCGGTCTATGTATCTTGTTGTATTGCCCAATCGAATCTCATAGGATCTTTCTAACTGGTAATTGCATTGTTATGCCTTGCTCAGTTCCTGGCAATTGCCTCGCTATAATTTGTTTATCCTTCATGCCATGTTGTTTATCTAAGGAGAGCACCTCTAGTGAACTATGTACCCCGGTCCAATCTTTATCATTGATACATCTTCCACTGTTACTTGTTTACTTGCTGCAAACCATTACCTTCCACACCATACGTTTAATCCTTTGTTACAGCAAACCGGTGAGCTTGACAACCTCACTGTTCATTGGGGCAAAGTCTTGAGTTTGTGTTGTGCAGGTCTCCGTGTTGCTTGAAACACCTGTGTGACGTATCCTTCCTCCTTCTGGTTCGATAACCTCGGTCTCTACTAAGGGAAGACTTGCTGTTGTGCTCATCACACCTTGATCTTGGGGTTTCCAATGAAGTGCTCCCACGTCAAGCACCAATTGGTTTCCCTAAAGGCTCCCATAGGGCCGGTTTATAGTCACTGGGGCCTAGGGTTACAGGAGAGACCTATCCGGCTATGTTACAGAGTCGGTAACTAGATACAGCTTAGACTACAAGTAATACTACAGGCCTAAGTCGGTAACTCTTCTAGGCCTTGTCGTAGCCGGAACTGGCTCCTCCTCTTTCTCTGACTGGGCCGCCCGTGAAGCAAAGCTCTAACCCGTTGGTGGCCACCCTGGTCAGCGAGTCCTGTGGGTATACCTAGAAAGTATATCCCCAACAAAGTGCATAGGGCCACACTCTTCATGGAAATGCCCAACATTGACAGGCCTTCCTCTCTGTTTTTGTTGGATCCCTCCCCCTCTACCTCCACAGGTTCACCTAGATACAGTGCCTACAAAAAAGATAACAATGATTAGAATTGCAACAAATATAGAGCATCAGCATAGCACAACCATATTGGTTTGATAGAGCTGGTGCTACAGAAATCAGAAGAAATGTAGAACCATTTTGGTTGTGCAGACCTTCTGGTCTAGCTGAACCAGCTCTGTCAACGTACATTGTCATTATTTGCTCTTACTAAAAATCACGAAATGCTTCATTGTACAAGGAGAAATGATAACGATGCATTATTGAACAAGCATACACACTGCAAAGATATGGTTATATCATACCAAGAGAATTGTGCAAGGATAAGTTATTGTATAAAGCTCAAGGTATGATAGGATCTGAAGGGAATATGCCCGAGAGGCAATAATAAAGTGGTTATTATTGTATTCCTTATTTATGATAAATGTTTATTTTACATGCTATAATTGTATTAATACGGAAACGTTAATACATGTGTGTTTAATAAACAAAAAGGAAGTTCCTAGTTATGCCTCTCTCATAAACTAGCTCGTTGATTAACAAGATGATCAAGGTTTCCTGATCATGGACATTGGATGTTGTTAATAACGAGGTCACAACATTAGTGTAATGGTGTGATGAACATTCATTCGAAGTATAGCATTACAATCAAAGTCATTGAGTTTATATTGCTATAATAACTTACGAAGTGATCCTAATCCTTAGACCATGAGATAATGTCAATCACTAACACCAGAAGAGTTTCTTGATAACATCAAACGTCACACCATAACAGGATGATTATAAAGATGGATTCAGAACTAATAAAGTGTTATGTTGAGGCCCATGGATCGAGAGTGGAATTTGTTCATCCCGATGACGGATAGATATACTCTGGGCCCTCTCGGTGATATCACATTGGTTAGCTTGCAAGCAAGTGATTTGATCACTAGAATGTTATATCACGGAGCGAAAGAGTGCATGTCGATCGAGATCAAACTAGGTATGGAGATATCGATGATCGAATCTCGGACATGTAATATATCGTGAAACAAAGGGATTAAGATACTAGCGTAAAAGGTTCCGACGATCACAAGAAAGTCATCGTTGAATGTGTGGGAGTCATATGGGTCTCCAGATCCCGCTTCTGATTATTGATCTGAGAGGGGTCTCGATCATGTCCGCATTATTCGCGAACCGTAGGGTGACACACTTAAGATACACCGACATCCATTTGGAGCAAAAGTTTTGTAATATCCCTCCTTTGTAAAGGAAAAGGATCCCTGTGATTGCAATGCTAGTCCCTGGATCATTGCTAGCATCCACAGTTTAAGATGAAGTACACAGATACAAAGGTCATTTGTTACATCCATTCCAGAGATAAAACATAGTCTTTTACAACTCAGGGCCACAGGCCTAATACAAGAGTTTTGGAATAAGTAAATAAACATAAGTCTTCATCTTCATGTGCCACAGGCAAGCATGTTGAGTGTAGACTCATGACACCTAATCATCATCGGAGTAACCTGCAACATCACAAGTTACAGCCACAGTGGGTCAATACTTTGGAATAGTATTGGCAAGTGATACCTTAGTAAATTTTAAGTGGACTATATTACTATATGCATTTTGGCTAAGTGTGGCTTGGCTTTCTTTGCTCAAAATAGGTTTTTCCTATTAGTTGAAATCACTAAGTTTTTTTCTTTGTCAAAAACTTTCCCAAGAAACCACCAATAGACATTGGGGTCCTTTACCCTTGTTCACCCACAAGTTTTACTTAGAAGTTGGAGTGATGAGATTCTTGATAGCTTCCATGTCTTGATGCTCAAGTTGTCCATTGCCATGGACTTGGCTAAGTACTTAGATTTTTCCATCTGCAGAGGTTGTGCACTTTCCCCACCAGACTTGGTTTCCCAAGACAGGACCTTTCAGAAGCCTTCCCTTAGCCAAATGGACGCGTTCCAACCTATCATCCCACTACCACCAACTGTCCAAATGACTAAGTTCTAGCAACCTATATGATCAAGCGAGCCCATATTGCCAAGTGGTTGCACTAAGCTTCTCAACACTTGGCCTCCAAAATCCCTTTGTGCCTGGGTGGCATACCACAAGTGTGATACACAAGGTAAACCATGTCCATGGGCCTTGTGTAACCACTCAACCAAAAACCACCATTCAAGTCCCATTCCACCCAGGAGGTTCATTGACTTAGTTGTTTTATTAGGAAAGACATAAGTCCCAAGACTTAGAAACATTTTCATCATAGCATGTATATACTTTACCAACCCTTGTTTGCTACTAGCTAGGCTAAGCATGGCATAGTAACTTAACTTAGGAAAATTTCCTAGCAATTCTACAATTCTACAACTACTTAGGATTTCCCAACATAGCATTTGGCAAAAACAACATGCAAGACTTAGCAAAATATTTCTAATGCTTGTACAAAATATAGGGATGGAAATATTCATGAAGTACCACTTGCCTTGGTAATGGGGAGAGTATCACTCTTCACAATCACAGTCACTAGCAAAATCTACACAAAAATTTGTAGCACAAAATTACACACAATTCATATACAAACAAAAATATGAATGCATGCATGCAAGAAAATGGTAAGTGATGATTTTTTTGAAAACTCCACCAAGCAAGTGCATGATACAGAAACATAACCAAGTCAAAAACTTGCTAACTAAACTTATTTAGCACTAAAACAATTTACTAAACAAATTCTATACTCAAAATAGTCCTAAACAAGTTTCTGCATAAAAAGTCATTTTAACAGAAACATTTCACTAAACACATTGCAGATTCAGAAAGGGCTTGTCTCCCTGATTCCAACGGTATAAAATTTGCAAAAATCTAACGTGGAAATCAAAAGTTATAGCCATTTGAATTTTGGATCTAAATCTGATTTGAATTCTGTTTTTGAATCTAACCCTAGCCACGCGTCATGTTTCTATTGGCGCGTACCGATTCGCTCCGGATCGCGCTTGCTAGCCGTAGGATCTAACTAACGATGCACGGTTCAGATCTAGCATAACGGTTCGATTAGTGGATCTATCGCAAGCGTTGGATCTAGATCCAACGGCTCTCGAGCATGCGACCATGTGATAGCGGCGCTTGGCGTCGTGACGGCGGCGCTTCGATCGTGGCGGCGCTGGCGTTCTAGGTCGCCAGAGGGGAAGGGTCTTACCAGACCAGCGGTGGCGTGCTGAAGCTCAACGTGGCGTTGGTTTTGCGAAGGCGCGCACGGTCTGAGCTCGTCGGAGTTGCGGCGGCGTCGCTTGCAGCCGAGGTTGTTGCCGAGGTTTGGCGTCGCCCTAGCACGAACCAGAGGGGTCAGGGGGTGCACAAGACGCAGGCGAACAATCTCGTATGAAAGAGGGGGCAAGGGGCGCTCGGGTTTTACCTCAATTGGTCGCCGGAGTCTAGTGGCGGCGTAGGTGGTTCTGCACGAGCAGGAATGACACTGGGTCACGAGCAGGCAAAAGGAAGGTGTCAACAGATGCGCCAGATCATGCTGAACAAGCTAGCTTGAACCAGAGAGAGGGGGGCGGTCGAGGCTCACCGGAATTAGTCGCCGGAGCCGTCAGTACTGCAGTGCTTCGAAGACAAATGCGCGCAGCCTGGTGGCGGAGTGAGCAAGGAGAGTGGGGGGAAATGATCGCGGAGCAGAGGGGATTGAATAGGCCCAAGCGCAACAGGAAACGCTTGCGGCATCAAGTCTAATTACGCCGCGCCATTACGGGCATCACTGCAGCGGCGACGGGGTCTGCGGGCGCGATTTGGGGAAGACGAGGGCGACGTGGATAGGGCCCGCTCGTCGGCTCTGTGAAAGGAGGTGGGGTCTGGTTGTCGTGGGTGGGGAAGAGGCTATGCGTACGAGAGGAGAGGAATGGCGGGTGGGCTAGTTGGGCGATTCATTCTTTGGGCTAGAATCTGGCGTAGGCCTTTTCTAATTCTTTCTCCTTTTTCTTTTTCTGTTTCAATTTTCTGAAATGATTTTCAAATGAATTCAAGTTCCATTTGAATTCAAATCTTCTTGGGATTTTTGCAGTGAGCAGTAGTCTCAAATATAGGCATAAAATCATGTGGTTGCTTTGCAAAGGCTTGATCAAGCTTGGAGAACAAAAAAATCAGAGACTTGGCACTTGGTTTGCAAAATTTGAGAAATGGTTTTTGAAACCATTTCCATTTTGTAAAACTTGGTTCAAATTTCCACACTCAATCCATTCAACAAAGGAAACAAGCATTCAAGGTTTAAAACATTCAAACTCTCAAATGGTGATGGCCATTTGATTTTTAGCTTGCTCACATAAAATGATAGCACTAAGTGCTTTGTTTTTCTGAAATGAGTTTTGAAATTGATCTCAATTCTATATGCATGCATGAATGATATGCAATCTTTGAAATCATGATTTTAGGGATGTTACAAATCTAACCCCCTTAAGGTGAATCTCGCCCTCGAGATTCGGATTGGCTAGCAAATAGGTGAGGGTGGTCTTTCCGAAGATCATCTTCTCTTTCCCATGTTGCTTCTTCTTCAGAATGATGATTCCATTGCACTTTGCAAAACTTGATAGTCTTTGTCCTTGTGACCCTTTCTGCAGTCTCAAGAATCTTGATAGGTTTCTCCTCATATGTGAGGTCACTTTCTAGTTGTACTTCCTCCAATGGTATGGTATCCTTCAAAGAAGTTTCTTCCATTTCTGGGTGACATTTCTTAAGCTGGCTCACATGAAATACATTATGGACTGCTGATAGAGATTCTGGCAGTTCAATTTCATAAGCAACTTCTCCTTTGCGACTCAGAATCTTGAATGGCCCAACATATCTTGGTGCCAACTTTCCTTTGACTCCGAATCTTTTCACTCCACGAAGTGGTGATACTCTAAGATAGGCTCTATCACCAACTTCGTAGGTGACTTCTCTACGCTTAGGATCGGCGTAGCTTTTCTGTCGGGAATGTGCTATCTTCAATCTGTCCTTAACCAATTTGACCTTCTCTTCGGCTTCTTTGATAAGATCTGGCCCGAATAAACTTCTTTCTCCCACACCATTCCATAATAATGGGGTGGTACACTTTCTTCCATAGAGAAACTCAAACGGTGCCATATCAATGCTGGCTTGATAGCTGTTGTTATAAGAAAATTCTGCGTAAGGCAGACTTTCATCCCAACTTGCTCCATAGTCTAGGGCACATGCCCTCAACATGTCCTCAAGAATTTGATTAGTCCTTTCTGTTTTTCCATCGGTTTGAGGATGAAAAGCAGTGCTGAATTCCAACCTTGTTCCCAATGATTCATGTAGCTGTCTCCAAAAATGGGAAGTGAATTGGGTTCCCCTATCGGACACAATACTCTTAGGCACACCGTGAAGGCATACAATTCTACTCATGTAGATTTTGGCTAACTTGGCACTTGTATAAGTTGTCTTCACGGGTATGAAATGAGCCACTTTAGTTAGGCGATCCACTACTACCCATATGGAATCATATCCTGATCTGGTCCTTGGTAATCCGGTAATAAAATCCATACCAATCTTGTCCCACTTCTAATCGGGAATAGGCAGTGGTTGAAGCAAACCTGTTGGTTTCTGATGCTTCGCTTTTACTCTACTACACACATCACACAAAGCAATATGTTCGGCGATGTCCCTCTTGAGATTGTTCCACCAAAATCTTTCTTTCATGTCCATGTACATTTTGGTGTTACCCGGGTGAATAGAATACGGGGAGTTGTGCGCTTCCTGCAAAATCAGTTTCCGTAACTCCGGATCTTGTGGAACACAGATACGTTTTCCATGCCATAAAGTACCCTGTTCATCTTCATGGAAATTTTTAGCTTTCCCTTGGCCAATCTTTTCCTTAATCTCTTCAATTTCCTTATCGGTCTTCTGAGCTTCTCGAATCTTGTCCAACAAAGTGGGTTGAACATCTAAAGACATGAGATGTCCTTGGGCACAATCTCAATCTGAGTTCTTTGAATTGAGTACACAAATCATCGGCAATTCTCCTTTGGTAAGGCCATTCACAAACACCTTACTTAGAGCATCTGCTACAACATTTGCTTTACCGGGGTGGTATTGCAAACTTAAGTCATAATCCTTGATAAGCTCTAACCATCTTCTTTGTCTCATATTGATTTCCTTTTGGGTGAAGATATACTTCAAACTTTTGTGATCTGTGAACACTTCACAACGCTTTCCCAAAGGGTAATGTCTCCATGTTTTGAGTGCATGGACGACGGAGGCTAACTCTAAATCATGAGTAGGATAGTTTACTTCATGAGTTTTGAGTTGTCTCGAGGCATAGGCCACAACTTTACCGTCTTGCATAAGTCTGACACCCAAACCTTGATGAGGCATCACAATATACTTGGAAATCCTTTTCCAAATCTGGAACATAGGCTGGTGCTGTCACTAGTCTCTTCTTCAATTCTTGGAAGCTAACTTCACAACCTTCAGACCATGCAAACTTCTTGTCTTTCTTTAACAATTCAGTCATGGGCTTAGCAACCTTTGAGAAATTCTCAATGAACCTTCTGTAGTAACCTGCTAAGCCAAGGAAACTACGAACCTCTTTTACATTCTTGGGAGATTCCCATTCCGTCACGGCTGAAACCTTAGCAGGATCAACTGCTACACCATCCTTTGTCATAACATGACCAAGAAAACCAACTTCTTCTAACCAAAACTCACACTTACTGAATTTGGCATAAAGTTTATGCTCTCTTAACTTCTCAAGTATCAAGCGCAAGTGTCCCTCATGCTCTTCTTTGCTCTTGGAGTAGACTAAGATGTCATCGATGAAAACGACAACAAACTTGTCAAGGAATTCCATGAACACTTTGTTCATCATATTCATGAAGTATGCTGGAGCATTGGTCAAGCTGAAAGGCATTACGGTATACTCATACAATCCATACCTTGTGGTGAATGCTGTTTTAGGTATGTCTTGCTCCCTTATCTTGAGTTGAAAATAGCCTGACCGGAGATCAATCTTCGAGAACACACATGCTCCTTCTAGCTGATCAAACAAGTCATTGATTCTAGGCAAAGGATATTTGTTCTTGATAGTTACCTCGTTGAGTGAACGGTAATCTATGCATAACCTTTGGCTTCTATCCTTCTTCTCCACGAACAAAACTGGGGCTCCCCAAGATGAAGAACTTGGTTGAATAAATCCTTTCTGCAACTGTTCTCCTAGTTGCTTCTTGAGCTCTTTCAGTTCATCCACTGATATCTTATAAGGTCTCTTTGCTATTGGTCCAGAACCTGGTACCAAATCTATCAGAAATTCCACATCTCTATCTAGTGGCATTCCTGGCAATTCTTCCGGGAATACATCCGGATACTCACACACAATTGGCACACTGTCCATGCTAACCCCCTTAAGAGAATTAAGCATACTCCTTTTTGCTTCAAAGCTGGTCTTGAATCTGATCCTTTTATTATCCAGAGTTGTGAGTGAGACAGTATGGCTGGCACAATCTATCACTCCTTTGTACTTAGTCATCCAGTCCATTCCCAGAATGACATCCAAACCTTGGGAGTTTAATATTATCAAGTTAACGGGAAACTTATACTTCCCAAATTCTATGACTAGGTCATGGCATCCTGAATTCACTATCATTTCTCCACCAGGAGAACTTACTTTTATGGGACACCCAATAGTTTCTACCGGCAGTTCATTTCTTTCAACAAATGCTCTTGATATGAATGAATGAGATGCACCAGTATCAAAGAGTACAAATGCTGGAATAGAATTGAGTCTGAACTTACTAGCAGCAGCGTCAGGCTCCTCATAGACCTCCTCCACACTCATGTGGTTCACCTGTCCTTTCTGGAAAGGATTGGGCTTGACAGGTCCTTCAACTTTCTTTTCGGGGCACTCATTTGCATAGTGTCCCATCTTCTTGCATTTGAAGCATTCAACTTTGATGTCCCTTTTAGCGGTGACTTCCACTTCCACTACCATTACCACCGTGGTGGCTCTTATGTCCACTCTTGTGGTTCTTGTACTTGTCATTGTCATGACTGCGATGATGCTTGTTGTCATGACGGTTGTGGTTGTGGTGCTTGTTGAATTTCCCATGCTTGTGGGATCTGAGCTTCCACTGTCATCATAGTGAGATCGTTTGTGAGACGATCCCGATTTGCTTGTCAGTGCTTTCTTTTCCTACTCTCGACTTGCTTCATTTTGTTCTCCAATATAGCGCCTTATCACAGAGGCGGTGATAAGTGGGAACATATGCCACACCACCGCAGATTCAGCTCATCATTCAAGTCTTCGAAATTTTCCTTTCTCTTGGCATCTGTGTCAACCTCATCCGTGCATAACGTGCGGTTGTTGAACTCTTCTATGTATTCAGCCCGCGGTGGCTTGCTTGATTGTGGAACTCTTTCTTTTTCAGGCTCATTATTCCTGATGAGATATGAGCAGTGCGAAAGCTATCTTCAAAGATAGCCCAAGTCACCTCATCTATAGGAGTGGTGATTTGGAAGTTGTCCCACCATGTGGCGGCTGGCCCTTCCAGCAGATGCGCTGCAAATCTGACCTTTTCAGCATCCGTGCAGCCCATGGTTACTAAGTCCTTGTTTACAGAACGTAGCCAATCATTGGCCACCATGGGATCAGTCGTCCCCGAGAACTTAGCTGGCCTCAATCGCAGAAATCTGGTGAGCATATCGAAGCTCGGAGGGTTGTTGTTGTTGTTATTGTTGTTGTTATTGGGGTTGTTGTTGTTGTTATTATTCTGGTTCTGGATGAATGTTGTCATCATCTTCATAAGCTGTGTTTGAGCATTCATCATTTGCTGCATTTTCGGAGTTATGTTGTTGTTGTTGGGGTTGGGGTTTGCGCGACGGGGAGGCATCTGTGGTTTGTTCAAATAGAGATAAGAATGAGATACCCATAGATGTTTTCATGCACATTACATCACATAAGCAAACACAAGCATGCAACAGAAGATAAAAGTTCAACAACCAGATAACAAGTTCACAAAGTAAAACACACAAGTGGCAAGCCATCCACATGTTGGATGGTCCAACAACAAGTTCACAAATAACAAGTACGATAATAAAAGATAAACGAGTAGTCAAGTCTACACATCAGCATCAATCTCCTCCTCGACGAAGGTAAGACCTGCGTTCTCCATCGCGGTCTTGTTCTCCTCAATAGTAGTGGTCAAGGACTCGATCTTGGCCTTGAGAGCCCTCTTCTGGGAACGAAGCCTCTCAATCACCATCTGTTGCTGCTCTAGCTCGAAGTCCTTAGACTTCAGTTCTTCAGTCATGTCCCGGATCTTCTTGTTCCTATCCTGGATGCGTTTATCCTGACTCTTGAACTTCCGGTCCTGGGTCTCGAACTTTGCCTCCATTTCCTTGACTATCTCGTCCTGCTGTGCGAAAAGCTTGTCCTTCTCATGGCTGCACTGAGCTCGTCATTACTGAGCATGACATTGGTCATGTCCGTGTCCATGTGCCTAATGAGAGACTCTAAGTCCTGGAGATAGAGACGTATCGGCTCTGCTGCGTCCCTCGAGTCGTCCTCAAAGTCGATGGACTCTCCATCCTCATCACGTCTTCCGAAGACGTGGAAGTGGGTGCCCCTAACCTGTCGGGAGTGACGGCCTAGCAGACGTCCTATCAAGTCCTGCATGACTACCTCCATGCCTCTCTCCCTGTCATCGTGCATAAGCTTGAAGACGATGGCCTCCGTAGTAGGCTTTGTCTGGCGTCCGGGCTGGTTCACCTTGAAGCCCCAGAGGTCCTTCCTCTTGAACTTGGTGAGTGGATGCACCATGATGGTGGGAAGAGGGAGATTGAGCAAAGTGGTAAGCTCAACGATACGAGGACCAAAGCGGGTAACCTGGAACTCCTCAACAGTGCTGATGGTAATAGGCATCTATTTATTAAGATAGAAAAGTTAGAACACAATTCAAGATAAAACAAAAACAAACATCACATACATATCCTTGGAACACAAAATCACACAAGTCATGCATACTTGAATCCATTACATCAACCAAGGTCCAAACTTATTTAAGGTATCATTTTGGAAAATAAGGTGATAGGTGGTGGTCCAACTAACGAAGTGTGTTTACAATCCTATCTCACTGGATCTATTGGCTAACACAATGTTCCTAGAGGCAATCAGCCTATCTTGCTCACATGATTCCATCACTAAGTCTATAATATCTCCCCTTAAGGTTTGGTTGGTGGCTTCCAACTCTTGGGTATGCTCCTTCTCTTTCTCTAAGTCTTTTTGGAGGTTGAGCATTCTGCACTTGACTCTAGCACTAAGTTCTTTGATAGTCCTCCAAGCTGCTTCTCTTGCTGACTCAAAGAATGTGGTGTGCACCACAGTGTTGGTGTACATGCAGAATCCTCTTTCTTTGTGGTTGTCTTCCTTGCTTTTGTACAAGTGAAGTTGCACCCACCAGTACTCAACTCCTTCATCCATCACTGGAAAGCCTTTGTACACAGCTGCACCATGTCTTTCCATTGCCACCATGAGGTCCTTGAGAATTTTGGGAAACTCAGTCTCACACTCCAAGGTCATGGTCATGAGTGGTCCTTTCTTTACGGCTTCGTTGATGGAGTTCATCTACAAATAAAGATGAGAATAAGAAGATTAGAAAAGTTTACGAGAAGAATAGACAAGTGTAGAAGTAGTTGAAAATTTTTCCTTAGTGGTTTCCAATCCTAGGGTCATAATCCTACAGGCAACACAGTGCTCTGATACCATCTGTAAGATCCCTCCTTTGTAAGGGAAAAGGATCCCTGTGATTGCAATGCTAGTCCCTGGATCATTGCTAGCATCCACAGTTTAAGATGAAGTACACAGATACAAAGGTCATTTGTTACATCCATTCCAGAGATAAAACATAGTCTTTTACAACTCAGGGCCACAGGCCTAATACAAGAGTTTTGGAATAAGTAAATAAACATAAGTCTTCATCTTCATGTGCCACAGGCAAGCATGTTGAGGTGTAGACTCATGACACCTAATCATCATCGGAGTAACCTGCAACATCACAAGTTACAGCCACAGTGGGTCAATACTTTGGAATAGTATTGGCAAGTGATACCTTAGTAAATTTTAAGTGGACTATATTACTATATGAATTTTGGCTAAGTGTAGCTTGGCTTGCTTTGCTCAAAATAGGTTTTTCCTATTAGTTGAAATCACTAAGTTTTTTTCTTTGTCAAAAACTTTCCCAAGAAACCACCAATAGACATTGGGGTCCTTTACCCTTGTTCACCCACAAGTTTTACTTAGAAGTTGGAGTGATGAGATTCTTGATAGCTTCCATGTCTTGATGCTCAAGTTGTCCATTGCCATGGACTTGGCTAAGTACTTAGATTTTTCCATCTGCAGAGGTTGTGCACTTTCCCCACCAGACTTGGTTTCCGAAGACAGGACCTTTCAGAAGCCTTCCCTTAGCCAAATGGACGCGTTCCAACCTATCATCCCACTACCACCAACTGTCCAAATGACTAAGTTCTAGCAACCTATATGATCAAGGCAGAGCCCATATTGCCAAGTGGCTGCACTATAAGCTTCTCAACACTTGGCCTCCAAAATCCCTTTGTGCCTAGGTGGCATACCACAAGTGTGATACACAAGGTAAACCATGTCCATGGGCCTTGTGTAACCACTCAACCAAAAACCACCATTCAAGTCCCATTCCACCCAGGAGGTTCATTGACTTAGTTGTTTTATTAGGAAAGACATAAGTCCCAAGACTTAGAAACATTTTCATCATAGCATGTATATACTTTACCAACCCTTGTTTGCTACTATCTAGGCTAAGCATGGCATAGTAACTTAACTAAGGAAAATTTCCTAGCAATTCTACAATTCTACAACTACTTAGGATTTCCCAACATAGCATTTGGCAAAAACAACATGCAAGACTTAGCAAAAATTTTCTAATGCTTGTACAAAATATAGGGATGGAAATATTCATGAAGTACCACTTGCCTTGGTAATGGGGAGAGTAGCACTCTTCACAATCACAGTCACTAGCAAAATATACACAAAAATTTGTAGCACAAAATTACACACAATTCATATACAAACAAAAATATGAATGCATGCATGCAAGAAAATGCTAAGTGATGATTTTTTTGAAAACTCCACCAAGCAAGTGCATGATACAGAAACATAACCAAGTAAAAAACTTGCTAACTAAACTTATTTAGCACTAAAACAATTTACTAAACAAATTCTATACTCAAAATAGTCCTAAACAAGTTTCTGCATAAAAAGTCATTTTAACAGAAACATTTCACTAAACACATTGCAGATTCAGAAAGGGCTTGTCTCCCTGATTCCAACGGTATAAAATTTGCAAAAATCTAACGTGGAAATCAAAAGTTATAGCCATTTGAATTTTGGATCTAAATCTGATTTGAATTCTGTTTTTGAATCTAACCCTAGCCACACGTCATGTTTCTATTGGCGCGTACCGATTCGCTCCGGATCGCGCTTGCTAGCCGTAGGATCTAACTAACGATGCACGGTTCAGATCTAGCATAACGGTTCGATTAGTGGATCTATCGCAAGCGTTGGATCTAGATCCAACGGCTCTCGAGCATGCGACCATGTGATAGCGGCGCGCGGCGTTAGCGAGCGGCGGAGCGCTCAGTCAGCGGCGGCGCTGGAGTTCTAGGTCACGCGCGAGAGGGGGAAGGGTCTTACCAGAACCGCGGTGGCGTGCTGAAGCTCAACGTGGCGTTGGTTTGCGAAGGGGCGCGCGGGCACGGTCTCTGGAGCTCATCGAAGTTACGGGCGGCGTCTGTCGCTTGCAGCCAAGGTTGTTGCCGAGGTTTGGCGTCGCCCTAGCATGAACCAGAGGGGTCAGGGGGTGCACAAGACGCAGGCGAACAATCTCGTATGAAAGAGGGGGCAAGGGGCGCTCGGGTTTTACCTCAATTGGTCGTCGGAGTCTAGTGGCGGCGCAGTGGTTGCGAAACACGAGCAGGGGGACGGCACTGGTCACGGCGAGCAAAAGGAAGGTGTCAACAGATGCGCCAGATCATGCTGAACAAGCTAGCTTGAACCAGAGAGAGGGGGGCGGTCGAGGCTCACCGGAATTAGTCGCCGGAGCCGTCAGTACTGCGGTGCTTCGAAGACAAATGCGCGCAGCCTGGTGGCGGAGTGAGTGAGGAGAGTGGTGGGACATGATCGCAGAGCAGAGGGGATTAAATAGGCCCAAGCGCGACAGGAAACGCCTACGGCATCAAGGCTAATTACGCCGCGCCATTACCGGCATCACTGCAGCGGCGACGGGGTCTGCGGGCGCGATTTGGGGAAGACGAGGGCGACGTGGAGAGGGCCTTCGTCGGTGAAAACGCAGAAAGGAGGTGGGGTCTGGTCCGTGGTGAGTGCGCTTGCGCGTCTTGAGAGGAATGGCAGGGTGGGCTAGTTGGGCGATTACATTGCTGGGCTAGAATCCTGGCGTCGGCCCTTTTCTAATTCTTTCTCCTTTTTCTTTTTCTGTTTCAATTTTATGAATTGATTTTCAAATGAATTCAAGTTCCATTTGAATTCAAATCTTCTTGGGATTTTTGCAGTGAGCAGTAGTCTCAAATATAGGCATAAAATCATGTGGTTGCTTTGCAAAGGCTTGATCAAGCTTGGAGAACAAAAAAATCAGAGACTTGGCACTTGGTTTGCAAAATTTGAGAAATGGTTTTTGAAACCATTTCCATTTTGTAAAACTTGGTTCACATTTCCACACTCAATCCATTCAACAAAGGAAACAAGCATTCAAGGTTTAAAACATTCAAACTCTCAAATGGTGATGGCCATTTGATTTTTAGCTTGCTCACATAAAATGATAGCACTAAGTGCTTTGTTTTTCTGAAATGAGTTTTGAAATTGATCTCAATTCTATATGCATGCATGAATGATATGCAATCTTTGAAATCATGATTTTAGGGATGTTACAAGTTTCATGCCGAAAAGAATAACAAGCGCAGGAATTTATTTCACTACATACCGAAACGGGTTTTCAGGTGAAATTGCAGAAAGTGTTTCTGCATGTGAAATGAAATAATAGCAAGGGGTTATATGTGAATGTTTGTCATTAAAGTAATTGACAAAATTCTGAATAAATAAAAGGAGTTTTATTTAATGAGAGTTTGCATTAAATTTGGTGGAAATTTAATGGGAATTTGAGTGGGTTTTTGAGTGGAGGGAATTGAAAGGCATTTGAGTGAGTGGAGTGTCCACCCACATGAATGTGGAAGAGGTGGGGGCAGCCCCATGGCTAGGCGCATGGCCCCTTGGTGCCCCCCCTCTCCCTATAAAAGGAGCCCCCTCCCTCTCTCTCTCACTCACACCTCCTCGTGAAGGATCTCTCTCCCCCTCTAGAATTTATCCCCCATGGTCTCGGACTAGCGAGATACATGTTCCCGGTGGCTTTTCGGCAAGAAAGAGTTGTGCTTCCGCTGCATCGCTGGAGGCGAGGCGGAGGTTGCTCAGTGACTCGAGCGTGTGTGCGAGCACAGATCGCTGCTTGTTTTGGCGCTAGGACTTCCTCTCGATCTTGAGATCGGCAAGAGATCGTCTACATCAACCACGAGTTTGGACTCGTTAAGCTTTGTCGGTCTTCAAGGGTATGTTCTCTACGGATATACATCCGCCCGTTGTTTGTATCTAGTAGATAGATCTTGGTACATAGTTCCCATCGTAGGAAATTTTTTGTTTTCTATGCTGTGAACCCTACAGTGGTATCAGAGCCGGATCTATGCGTAGATGCTTTACACGGGTAGTACACATATGAGTATATGGGCGATGATGATTATGTTGTTGCTCCTTTGTTGTACTTTGTATATTGGTGGCATAGTGGGATGAAGCGGCCCGGACAAACTTTACATGTCCTTGCACATGAGACCTGTTCCACGCTTGACATGCAACTACTTTTGCATAAGTGGCTAGCGGGTGTCTGTCTCTCCTACTATAGTCAATATCTATTTTGCAACGAGTTGTCAACAATTTGGTTATCCTCGTTGTGGTTCATGTTCGTAGGTAAGAACGATTCTATCTTCGAAAGCCCTAAGCCACGTAAAACTTGCAATGGATAAATTAGAGGCGTCTAGTTTAGATTGTTGCTGGGCTAGTGTTATGATATGGTGATGTTGTAAGTAGAAGTATAATATGATACTCTTACAACACACATAACATGTAGGTTCCATAGACCTTGGCCTTACACATAAAGGTATGATAGAGATCATACCACGGTGCACATGATGGAGATCATATGCAGGAACCATATCATTTCACTTATAAACATGTGATGTTTTGATTGCATCTTATATTGCTTGTTTGGCGTTTTATTAGCATAATAAGATGATCCCTTATTTAGATATCAAGATAAGAATGTGTTCTTCCTTAAGTATGCACCGACAATGTTTCGTCGCTTCAAGACATCACGTGATGATCGGGTGTACTTGAATCCATGAGCATATCTCGGGTGTAAGACAGTTACACACGCGAATAGTAAGGTTCTTACTTGGCGAGCCTAGCATGTACAGACATGGCCTCGGAACACGGACCGAAAGGTTAAGCATGAGTCATATGTTTTGATATGATGACCATATGGATGTTCGCCTTTGAAGCTACACCGACTCACGTGATGATCAGACTTGGTGTAGTGGATTTGGTTCATGTAATCACCAAAAAGACACGAGGGATGTCGTTTTTGAGTGGGAGTTCATTTCTAATTTGGATTAGTAGAACTCAATTTATCATAAATTAAATCAAAGTGAATTTTCATAATTTGTTGTAGTCATTGGCATTCGTTCACCACCTTATGCTTAGTTATAATTGAGATAATAGAACTATAGAATTCTGGATATATACTTTACGAACTGGTATCGTATTGTGTTGAGTGTCAATCTAAAATTTAAAGTCCTATTGCAAACTTTCAGCAAACTCTGTTTACTCTGTGAAATTTAATAATTGGTATTAAATCGAGAGTAACAATTCCAGTGTTAGTATCTTAAGTATCATGTTTGCCTCCATGATTCTTGATTTAAACATCAAGTTTATCTAGGAGCTAAAAGAATTGTTTCAGAAACCATCAAGTGTGGTAGATATAAAGATATCTGAAACAATGTTTTGGTTGCAATATGATAGAGTATAATATATGTTCTCATATTGGATGAGAATTTTCAAAGGTTGGAGATGCTAGACATCCTAATCATCCAAAAGGGTTTTGGAAAGTAATGTTATACTCACGATTCGCCTTTATAAGCTACAGTAGCTTGATCATGAAAGTCGTCATGATAAGGATGAATAGAAGATGTATGTAAAGTATTTACTACACTAAAAGATTACTAAAGAATGGATTTTGAAAGAACGCCGATCATTTTGATGATGGTGATCTACTTCAAAGTGCAAGTCCAAAGGTATTATTATTTGAATATAGACGCTTTGGACTATGCGTCATGTATATGGCGCCACTTTTGATGTTGATAGATTCTTTTAAAAAGGAAAAGGAAATGTTGAAAGAGAATCTATAAAATATATTTGGCAGAAAAGAAAAGATTGGAAATATCCAATTTAGGTATATATATGATATACATGTTATGGTTGTATTCTTTGCTTGTTAAACAATGTGGTTCTTGGGTATTGGATACCAATTGGTTGGTATGAAATTTCATACAGAACAACGCAATTCATGAACCACAATGGCCTAAGTAACTAGCAAGAGAATATGTGATGATGTTCATCGAAAACAAACAAACCGTTGTTTGTATTTCTCGTTGACATCAAAGCTTGACTTCAAGATTTGTTTTAATAATTATTATTTAAATCAGGTATTATGAGAACAAAGGTTGTTCAAATAATTACCGTATTCCATATAAGATGGATGATTTACAAATCTAGTTGGAGAAATCACATCCATAAAGCCTAATGCTAAAATGTCGCAAGACAAATGATTGGAAGATCACTTACGAAGTGACATCGTTGTTTAAATTATATTGGATAGAAACCATGAAGAAACTCCATTTTCATGGATTTTAGGAGTCTTTGATTTGATCAAGTGACGCTTGTGAGACTTTCCTAGGGATAATTAAAACTTCGTTCAAAGGCCAAAGAAGAACGAACGACTAAATTATTGGAATTTATACATATCGATGTATGTAGTCCATTATGTATAGTCGTAAGCGATGGATTTCAACTTCATATGCTTTCTCCGAAAATTTGAGTGAATGTTCACTTAATGAGAAAGAAGTATGAAATATTTGAAAATGTTTCAAAGACTTTCAAGATGAAGTGGAAAATCATTGTAACAAGAAAATAAATGGTTTATGATTTTATCATAAGGGATTTGTTTGAGTTACAAGTGTAACAAGAAAATAAATGAATTATGATTTTATCATAAAGGGATTTATTTGAGTTACAAGTTTAGCAAAACACCTAGATTTACATATCCCGAAACACCATAGGAATATGGAGTGTTTGAGATTTGTAATGAAACCTTGTTTGACATGGTTGGATCAAAGGTGTTATTGATAAAACTGCCATTATGTTTTAAAAAGATTAAACCTTTAGAGACTTCCTCTTTTTACACTGAAAAGGGCTCCATCTTGATCCGTTGAAATGACACCATATGAGTTATGGTTTGGGGTAAAACCCAAGTTGTCATTTCTTAAATTTTGGTATGCTAAACATAAGTAAGATGTTTACAACCAAACTCGGATGAACATGTCTTTGTAGGTTATTTCGAATAACAATTGGTTATTCCTACATAACACCGAGGACAAAAGGGTTTGTCGCTTGAAATGTGAAGTTTCTTGAAAAAGGAATTTTTCGCAAAAGTTAAGTGGGAGGACAATAGAACTTTGATAAGGTTAACGAACCTTAGCTAAATGTGCTGAGTTCATGGCGGAAATCGTTCTGGAGGCTGCCATAATGCTCATAGCTTATGTGCCTCAAAGGTTGTGGTCACGGAGATCTAAGTTCTTATTGAACCAAGTCGGTCGAATAAACAATCAAATACTAAGATTTAAGAGTAAATCATTATTGTTTGACAATGATGAACCGACTATATGCAAAGAAGCGATGATGGGCCCTGATTCCGTCAAATGGCTTGAAGCCATAAAATCCGTGATAGTTCCATATACGAGAAATCAAGTTTTGAACTTGGAAGACCCTCCGGAAAGGTGTAAAAACCTATCGGTCGTATTTGGATCTATAAAGAAACAGACGTGGATGTTTCACATCTATGAAATAATCGACATATCGTCAAGTATTTTGCGACAATGTTCAAGGAGTTTACTATGACAAGATTTGATCTTTCATAGCGATATTTAGTCTAGACGGATTAAAGTAGCAACCACTACATATAATTTGGTATATGGTAGATGAATAAACAAAACAAAGTTCTTCTAATAGAATGGTTACCTAGGACGTGTACATGACACGGTCCAAAGGGTTTTGTTAAATTCAAAGGATGCTAAAAGGGCATGCAAACTTCAATGGTTGAAAAAGCATCGTGGAGTTGGAATCTTCACCATGATGAAAAAGGAGTTTTTCATCAGGAGACGATGAAGATGCTTTCATTTGCAAGAAATTAAGTGGGAGCGCTAAGACATATTTCTAATACGTTATGTGGAGGACATCTTGTTGATTAGAAATGATGTATATTTTATTGACAAAGGTTAAGAATTTCATTTCGATGAAATACTTAGGCAAAACCCGAATATTTAGCGTGAATGTCTATAGTGGATAGACTGTGACGCCAATATGGTTGTGCCAAACGTACATATATGAGATATTGAAGGAGTTCAATATAGAAATGACAAGAAACAGTTCTTATTGCATGGAAAGGAATTGAATCAAGATTCAAGTGTATCAACACTTGATAAGTGAAACAAGATTCAAGTGCTTTGACACTTGATGAGTGAAATCACGAGAATGTTTTGATCAATCATACCATGATATGTACACATCCAGATATGTCCTATGCTATAAGTGTTATGAGCATATACCATAATGAATCATAAAATGATCATTGGACGATAGTGAGGATATTCTTATGATCTTTTTGAAAGAACTAAGAATATATTTGTGTAGAGGTGACAAACGATTACAAATAGTTCATTGTAAAGCGTTACATTGACACTAGGTTTGTCACAAGATACAAATTAAGTTTATCTCAATTTAAACTATGGGTGGCACAATGTAATGGAAAGGAGATTCCATGATGGATTTGGATGAAATCCATAGTTAAGACATTGTGACGAATACTACAACAAAAGGGCTAAGTATATGACTGCTATAGTAGCAGCAAAGGAGGGAATTTGTGTCAAGTAGTTTGAAATCAAACTAAGGTGTGGTTCGCAACGGTCTAACACTAAAGATATATTGTATGACAATAGTATCGACATGGTTTAACCCCAAGGAACTAAATGTCTCACCAAAAGACCAAATTTATACAATGCCATCTCATTGGAGAATGAGTGATGCGTGAAGACGCAAAGACATGTAAATACACACGGACCTGAAAGCGTCAGATCCGTAGATTATGTTAACCACTTGCGATTCGCATTATGGAACACCGGAAAGCCATATGTGTTCAATACAAAGTTTTCAAACTAGATTATTGTCTCTAGTGCAAGTGGGAGACTGAAGGAATATGCGAGAGGCAATAATAAAGTGGTTATTATCGTATTCCTTATTTATGATAAATTTTTATTTTACATGCTATAATTGTATTAATACGGAAACGTTAATACATGTGTGTTTAATAAACAAAAAGGAAGTTCCTAGTTATGCCTCTCTCATAAACTAGCTCGTTGATTAACAAGATGATCAAGGTTTCCTGATCATGGACATTGGATGTTGTTAATAACGAGGTCACAACATTAGTGTAATGGTGTGATGAACATTCATCTGAAGTATAGCATTACGATCAAAGTCATTGAGTTTATATTGCTATAACAACTTACGAAGTGATTCTAATCCTTAGACCATGAGATCATGTCAATCACTAACACCGGAAGAGTTTCTTGATAACATCAAACGTCACACCGTAATAGGGTGATTATAAAGATGGATTCAGAACTAATAAAGTGTTATGTTGAGGCCCATGGATCGAGAGTGGAATTTGTTCATCCCGATGACGGATAGATATACTCTGGGCCCTCTCGGTGATATCACATTGGTTAGCTTGCAAGCAAGTGATTTGATCACTAGAATGTTATATCACGGGAACGAGAAAAAAGTGCATGTCAGTAAAGAGATCAAACTAGGTATGGAGATACCGATGATCGAATCTCGGACATGTAATATATCGTGAAACAAAGGGATTAAGATACTAGCGTAAAAGGTTCCGACGATCACAAGAAAGTCATCGTTGAATGTGTGGGAGTCAGTATGGGTCTCCAGATCCCGCTTCTGATTATTGACCTGAGAGGGGTCTCGATCATGTCCGCATTATTCGCGAACCATAGGGTGACACACTTAAGAGACACCGACATCCGTTTGGAGCAAAAGTTTCATGCCGAAAAGAATAACAAGCGCGGGAATTTATTTCACTAGATACCGAAACGGGTTTTCGGGTGAAATTGCAGAAAGTGTTTCTGCATGTGAAACGAAATACTAGCAAGGGGTTATATGTGAATGTTTGTCATTAAAGTAATTGACAGAATTCTGATTAAATAAAAGGAGTTTTATTTAATGAGAGCTTGCATTAAATTTGGTGGAAATTTAATGGGAATTTGAGTGGGTTTTTGAGTGGAGGGAATTGAAAGGCATTTGAGTGAGTGGAGTGTCCACCCACATGAATGTGGAAGAGGTGGGGGAAGCCCCATGGCTGGGTGCATGGCCCCTTGGGTGCACCCCCTCTCCCTATAAAGGAGCCCCCTTCCCTCTCTCTCACTCACACCTCCTCGTGAAGGATCTCTCTCCCTCTCTAGAATTTATCCCCCATGGTCTCGGACTAGCGAGATACATGTTCCCGGTGGCTTTTCGGCAAGAAAGAGTTGTGCTTCCGCTGCATCGCTGGAGCGAGGAGGCGGAGGTTGCTCGGTGCCTCGAACGTGTGTGCGAGCACGGATGCGCTGTTGTTTTGCGGCGCTAGGAATTCCTCTCGATCTTGAGATCGGCAAGAGATCGTCTACATCAACCACGAGTTTGGACTCGTTAAGCTTTGTCGGTCTTCAAGGGTATGTTCTTTACGGATATACATCCGCCCGTTGTTTGTATCTAGTAGATAGATCTTGGTACATAGTTCCCATCGTAGGAAATTTTTTGTTTTCTATGCTGCGAACCCTACAGGATCATCCCTTGCAATCCATATATTTAAGGGCTTGTACATTACTTGTAATCATAGGCCATTGCAAGAGAATGAAGAAAACAAATATTGCCTCATAAGCAATGTGTGCGGAAAGACCAACCATAATTAACACAAGGGCAATTGGGGCTTCCACACACACATCATGCATTATCATAGGCCGCACATAGCAATAATAACTGAAATTGAAGGACTCATAACATAAAATTTTGTAGACAGTACACGTGAGATAATTATAAAATTAACAAATGGCAAGCAAAACATACTTATAGGATGTATAAGCCACATGGTAAATGTAGATTACCTCATGGACATAGTTGCCTCCTTCTAATCATCGGCCAAAGAAAAAACCAAGCAACCAACACAAGGGTCTCATACATTTGTAGCATTGTTTGTATCTTTCAGAGATGAAGTGAGCGAATCAAGGGCCAAGCACAACGTGTTGTTGTACATTGCACCAGATTCGGTCACCCGTCCCTAAAAAAGATGCATTCCGGCAAATTTTAATCATTAGCTCTAAAACTTTCTGCATGTGACGCAATACAATGGTTGTGTATATAGACAAACCTTACTTCATGTGGCGCAGTGCAATCAGACGGTGAACCAAAAACCCCATTCTAAGTAAATGAATAGTACATCATAGTCTGATTGGGAAAAACACCATCCCTAGGTGTACTCTTTCAACAGGAGGTTGTCAAATCCATAAGGAATACAAGAACAAGCCTACAATTGATCAAGAAATAGCCAAAATCAGACTGCAATCCTAATCCTTAATACTACAAAACCTAGGTAGAACGCTAATCTAAGAAGACCTGCACTGCATGTCATGCATAACCCATGTACTCGTCATCTACTCGCAGATCCGACATGGCTAAACATACATAAGTGTCAGATGAGTGCTTACTGTCATGGATGACCCGCCAAGGATGAACTCGAGGTGGTAGTGCACGTGGATGTCAGATCGAGGTCACGATCATGGTGGATGTACAGGTCACGGTCGTAGTCGCTTGCCTTGTCTTCCTCCTTTCGCCGTCATGGACGATGGGTCGGTGGTAGAGGAACCGCCGACTTGATGTGACAGGAAGAGTGAGAGTGAGACGAGGGGATCGAGAGGGTGAGGGAGCGGTGAGGGGATTTATGGCGCGTCTTCCCAAAGGGATGCGGCGTACCCCCTCGCCTTCTCTATGCATGCAGAGGAGGCCGCCTCAGGCCTAGCTCCACGGAAATTGCCGATTCGGTAGTTCCCAACGGGCCTGCCACATGCCGCTTTAAAATCTGTGCGGGCCAGCAACACGAAGGATGAAAATTATCCAATCAGCCCAATTTCTTCTTCACGAGGCTTTCTCGCCCCTGGGACATCCTACCAAACACGACCATATTGGCCGTCCATCGGTAGCATCGATGGTAGCCTCGAGCTCCGGCTTGTATCCGCACTCGCTTACCAGAGTAACTCGGAATATCACTAGTATATCAAGGTGAGTACTGACGATCATGTTGGAGACTCTAGATGAACCTCTGGTCAGCGGTTTCCTGCTATGCAGTGCGGTCTCAACCATGTCTCTAACTTCTCATAAAACACAATGTACACATAAATAAGATAACAAATGATGAATAGATAAACGATGAGCACTCAACTTTATATTGCATAGTACGAACAAAGTACATGCAGATTTGTAAGCAAGGTTTAGAACTATAAAGCAAGAAAATGTCTTCGAATAATTAAGAGGATTTTCTTCCCAAGACTCTTTTAGCGGATTTCTCTAGATATAATTAAGATCATATCAAACAAAAGATACAAAATTAAGTTGTCATCCTAAATTATGAGCAAACTGAATTTGAACATATTTAAATAATAACATACCCATTAATTGGCATTGAGGAAGTTAAATCTCATGCAACATGTGCTCCCAAGACCATTGGACAACCCTTGAGGGTAAGGTGCATCCAATGGCTAAGGCGATAACTTATTCCTTGCCTTGCTCTTTGGTTTGTCATTCTTGTACAATGTCACCCAAGTATAACATTGTCACCGGTGTGATATTGCAATCACACTATACAAGGTACTCTTACTCAAAAAAGTATCTTGTAGAGTGCACCAAAACATCACAATAGCAACGAATTAGGAAGGGTAAGATTAACTTCTCTAAAATAAGGTCATGCTATCAAGACTTATGACTTAGCAATACGAAAATAGGACAACCACTCATGGACTACTAAAGTAGAAATAAGTGATTGTACCTAGCAAGGGAGGCCAAATGATGAATGATTAGAAGAAGCCTCACCCTTATGCTCTTACTAATGTACAGCGGTGCATTGGTAGCGAGATATTTCCTTCATTTGGGCGGAACAGTCAAAACTCCTTCACATGGTTTCAACAATCCTTCTTGTATGGTGTGTCCGAAATATACTCATATTTCGCAAAGGTTTCCCGCTTAGGAACATGAATCTACTACTGAAGGTGAAAGCTACTTCTTATGTCGAGAGATTGAGTGTCAACCAACGAAAGAGCAATTATAACTAGAACTCATTTAACATAGTGAACCTTTTACAGTCTTACATGACGTAAAATGTGTGCCAACATTGGTGGCATGAGTTGATAAATTAGTAGTTCATTCATTGGTTTTAAGTTACATCATAGGTAACTAACACTACCAATTACAAATACCACTAGTAATTATGCATAAATATTATCATCTCAATAAACTATACTAGCTACAGCTAACCAAAATGTAAATTAATAGTTGCATGTCATCGACACGACGAATGGTACCAAAGTTCATACCTTGTCGGAAGGTTGAGGTCATCTCCCTAAGGTACGGCTGGTGGAGCTCCTTTCTGAGCATTGTTGGGTCCTGGGGGGCTACACAGAGTATGCATGAACGACAGTGATGAGGCATGAGGGCACGGGTGACGATGACATCCCTACTATTGATACACCCTCTACACCTACATCAACATTACAAGGATCTCTAACAAGAGCTTGTGCACGTCAACTCAATTATTAGGTACTTTCGTTTCTAGGATCTCTTTCTAATATAAATAAGAATATGATGCTGTCTAAATTAGACGTGTTCATGTTACATAGGAATGATGGACCTAACCCTCCAAAAAAACAAATGATGGACTTGGCAAGGATAATTAGTGGAGCATGTTCATGTATGGAGATTGCAGCGGGCTTGAGAGGATTAACGATGACACTACAAGTGAAGATTTCTGAAATTTGAAGCCACCATAATGATTGATGAAGATTTGGACAAAACCAAGAGACTGCTACTTCATAATTTCGTCCATGGAATCATATGGTGCCATGTCACCTTTTATTTATGGGCCAGACCCATATAAGTTTTGTCTAAATTAAAGGACTAAATTTTTAGAGTATGTATATGTGGATAAAACCGACTTAGGGTGGATTTCCGACCTCCATTCCCAAGACTGACTGCATCCCCCTCTGTCCCTCCATATATATTCCAATTAGGTCATCGTTTAGACACGGGTTTTGTTTGGACTAAAAATTAGCCATCATTGCAACTTCGTCATATGTTGGAGTGTCGCAGAGGCCTCTTGTACTAGACACCTATAGAATCCCACCTTCACATTAAAACTTTAATCTTCATTCAAATATCTTGATTGCAATATTGGTTCTTACTTGTTCTTGATTCATGTAGGAATTAAGACCTTCGTTGTTCAGGCTGATCGTGCTTCCGCAAGATCAGTAATCTCTAGAAGATTGGCCTAGTGATTGCATTGGTGATCGTGCTGGCACGTGTAGTTAGATCATCAAGCCCAACCTCCACCAAATCAAATTATCTCATCTCATCGAAAGTTCAAAAAACTTTTCCCTATCAGTGGGTGGTGAATGTGAAGGAGACGGTCATAGCAATGTTCATCTACCTATCGTATGTCCTCTACACCGCTCGGAGTACGCAAATCCGGTGATCGACGACATCCCTGGGAAATCGGGTGTGGCGTGGATCCTCATGATCTCGACCAGTGTATATCCACGCCACTCAAGTAGGGTAGAAGGCATCGCAAACAGGGAGAACGATGTCGAGGTGCCTCTCTTTAGTGCAGCTCAGTGCATGCAGATCCAGCGTTCGATGACATTCACGGAAGCTTGGAGCGGGGTGGATTCACGACGTCTAAGTGGACTAGGAGGCATAGAAACACCGACGTCGTATGGTATGGTAGTGGTGTGTGGATGTTTATGGTAAAAAAAATCACTAAGTCCCACGCGATTCCTTATATAAATCCACAACACAGAACACTGGCTGACTCTTGTACGAGAAGTCAAATAAGATGAAGCACAGCGTTTGTGACGACGACACACTTCTACACGACCCATTTTACAATACTAGAACACTGAAAGGGTCTTACAATCATCCTTCAAAGAAGAAACTTTTACAAATATACACATAAAGTTGCCTATCAGTGACATTTCCATTACTGATGGGTCTGATGGTCCGAGATGATTACAAGGCTGAGAGGTTGTATAGTGTTGTTTCCCCCGGTTTTAGTTTTTTAATTCTTATTTAATTATGGTCCTTTCTATTAAAGGTTTAGATTTTTGTGTTTATGCACCTAGGCTATTGTTTTGAATACGATTCTTCGGGTTTATAATGTCTACATGGTGTGGTCTACGTAAAAAAGTATATTCTTACTAACTAGGTGTCTTGATATAATGTTGAACTATGAGTTGGTGTGTTACTCATAAAAAAATCCTGTTAATCTATTTATATTCTCTATATTATCGTAACATTGTGTAGAATTTTTGAGTAATTGTACAAATAAACAATTAAATTTTAATATACCTCCAATTAATACACAAAGCCTTGAAACATACTAATTGGTGTCTTTGGTGTTTAACCCATGCAATAGACATGTTCATTATTTTTATGTTCCAAACATTATTATAAGAATATATAATACCTCGCTTTGTTACTAATAACTAAATATGTAATTGATTTACCTCTAATTAATGCAAACCTTCATTAAGTGAAGGAAATTTCTTTCATTAATGTTAAACTGTTGGATTTCTTAATAATGAGACAAGAAATTTAGAAAATAATAATTTAAACTTGCATGTCATATCTTTGAACTTCTATGTTATGGTAACAAAGATATATGTAGATCATTAAATATACAAGACATATTTGAACATACAAACTTAATTAAGAATTAAAACTCGGACACTAAATAACATAATTTTTTTGAGGCTTACACACATCGAACACATTAAGCATAAAGGTTTAGACTAGTAGTTTCTTTTTCCCCTCCTTGTCCCCTTTCAGGGTTTCACAAATCGAACACATTTGTTCATCCTTACACACATCAAACACTAATATTTTCGAGCAAAAGGTATTCGCACTTGATTGTGTGCGATGTATATCTCAATGACATCGAAGATTCATGGGGAATTATTGGCAGTGATAATTTGTGTTTATAAATTGTGTAAATGATTCTCACGTAAACATTTTCATATTGTGTGGTTGATCCCCTTGGAAATGTCAATGTGTTCGCACCGATCAAATGTAAACACGGTCCACATCAACTTCAACTACTATAAAATCATCTCCGCACTCCAAATTACTGCACAATGCTCCTCTCTCCTCCAAAACTCCCGACAAGAACACCAAAGAAAAGCCTCCTCCATTCCAATGGCGCTCTTTAGTATCACATGGAGAGGTGGATATGCTCAGTCAAGTAGAAGCTCCTCAACAACGCACTGATCAAGGTTGTTGGCCTAGATTGTGAATTCTCTGACGCAAAGAAGAACGTCAGGCAGAAGGATCTTCCATACAATCATAGACAACGCGTCGTCGTACTACAACTTTCAGTGGAATAGGAGTGTCTCATCTTCCATATCTTCCATATTGATGGTGTGTCAGACATCCTCAAACAGTTCTTGAGGGATGAAAACATCGGTTATTGTGGTGCCTCTATACAGAATAATGTGTGTATGTTGTAATACAACTGAATCATCATTCATTCTGCAATCAACCTCTAGAAGGCCCTCTGAACCTAACCTACAATCTTCCTCCATCACTCTTTGATCTGTCTAATTCTTATCTAGGGATTAATCTCATGAAGGATGGGACACAGATAACATACATCAAAAAAGAAAGATGGACCAAACTTTCATTGAGCTACGATAAAATCAAGTATGCATCTTTGGATGCTTGCATATGCTTTGAGCTTGATAGGAAGTGTTGGAACTTAGTTGGCTATATATCCACGTGTACTAGTTTTTTAGTGTATGAGTATTAATAATATTAATATTAATATATATTCTCAATGCAAACGGGTCCACCTAACTGTTGCCTATAATTTGGCGCACATATAAAAATTTGCATATAGCCCCTAAAATCCTAACCTTCTCATTGATGACCCACAAGTGTAGGGGGTGTATCGTAGTACTTTAAATAAATAGGATTGTCAATCCCAACGAGGAGCAGAAGGTGCTGAACAGTGGTATGGAGCAGGAAATCCCTGTGAATACTTAGAAAACAGATTTTTAGTGGTTTTCTAACAAGGTAACAAAACAAGGAGCAAGTGGCCCAATCCTTTCTTAGCAAAGGACAAGCCGATGGAAATACTTATAAGGACCAAACGTTCTCGAGGACACATGGAAATTCTGTCAAGTGCTTTCGCTTCAAATAGCTGAGTACTCTTCTTTGATGTTTGTAAGTGTTGTGTGGGTGAATCTGTGCTAACATACTGCCCTTCCTAGGACTAATACATAATTGTGATTAAACCCCCTGTAAACATCCGTAAATATAGGAAAGTAATTAAGATATAAATCTAACCACAGCTTTAAACTCTAAGATCCTACACTCCCTTGTGCAAAGGTGTCCTAACGGGGGTTTAGGTTTCTGTCACTCCGGCAACCCCAAGATTAGTAGCCAAATACACAATGCATTCCCCTAGGCCCATAAATGGTGAAGTATCATGTAGTCGACGTTCACATGACACCACTAGAAGAATAGCACAACCACTTAAATACTAAACCATTGAATAATAACTCATCATAGATTTACTACTAACAACATGACTTCTCCCATGTCCTCAAGAACTAAACAAACTACTCACAAGACATCATATGGATCAAGATCAAAGATGATATGATAATGGATAACAATATGAACATAAACAATAATCCAATGGTTCCACTCACAAGCATCAACTACAATAGTAATCAACACCGGGAAAGTTTCCCCTAACGAACTAAAGCAATATCCAACACAATTGTTACATCGGGACGGAGTGATGGTGCTGGTGGAGATGATGGTGTGGATGATGATGATGATCCCGATGAATCCTATCTTGATGACGGTGTTGATGGCGATGGTCTTCCCTCACCGGGAAGGAATTCCCCCGGCAGAAATCTGTCTACCAGAGAGATCTTTCTCTCTCTGTGTTTTCCGCCCCCAGAGGCGGCGGAAGTCTATCTGTGGTCGCTCCCCTGGTGTTAGGGTTCCGTAGGGAAGATATAGGCAAAGGGGCGGAGTCGGAGGCCGAGCAGGTGGGCCAAACCCACCCTAGGCGCGGGGTTAGGTGGGCCCGCGCCTAGGGGGTGTGGGCCCCCTGAGGCCTCCCTTCACTCCTCCTTCTGGCTTCCTTCGTCTTCCGGTAAAATAATATGTTTCCATATTTTTCTTGTATTTTTCTGATCTTCGTGAAATTGCACCGAAACATCGTCTTTTCCATCAGAATCCAGACTCCGGCAGTCCATCCTCCAAGAATCATCCAACATGCATAAACAGATGAAAAGCCATAAGTAATACCTCATAATAAGACAAAAATTAATGAATAGAGGTAAATTATGATATAGGAAGGTGATGCAAATTGGGCGTATCAACTCCCCCAAGCTTAGACTTTGCTTGTCCCCAAGCGAATACCGAGCTTAGTAAACATGTCCATAGGTTTATGGAGTGAAGTGTCGATAAAAGAATACGAACAAGAAGCATCGCACTCACCGTTGCACAACTCATAAAATAAAGCAACTCACCATTATATAACTTAGCTTGCATACTAAGTACAACAGTCACAATAGAGATGCATAAAGATAAATCATAATTGGAATTGGCAAACTTGTTCTTGGTCAGAGAACACCTGGAAAACAGTTTCACAAAGGCTTTTTTGTAGAGGTTTCAAAACAGGAGCACTCTTTGCTCAAAAAGGTTCTTCACAAGTGAAGGCTTTCAAAGTAATACTCAATAGATAAGAGTTTTGTGCAAACAAGGAAGATAAAGAACATGATTGAATAAATCACCATATGAATGCTTGAAACACAACAACTCAAATGCTTGCTGGAGATAGAGAGTAAGTAGGTTTACTGCCTCAACTGGTAACTAGGAGAAAGGTCCCTTCTTAGAGGATAGCAGGGATTACAAGTCATAAAGAGCTTTCAAAAGATTATGGTACTAACTATCTTTGAGCTCTCATTGCCCCTACCATAAGCATCTTTAGATGATTAAGGTTAAAGTGAACAAAGATGGAGTATATGCTTGACGAAATATAAGTTGGCAATCTCGTGTCCCTTGAATATGAGGGTCACTCCTCATGCATACTCAACTTTGGGTCCAGGTAAGTTCTTGTCATTGTAAGTATTTGCATATCATTGAGAACCGCCAACAGGGTACCCCTTGCACATGGTACATGAGCTTTCCCATAACCAAAATGACAAGGCAAGCAGACAATGAGCATCTCAGCAATCTTTTTATTTACTATGCATATAGCTTTTTATTGAGGATGCTTCATAGATGACTCACTATGGTGATGCTGCAAGTTTCCACCATGATTAAACATGGCTTAGGCTAGCGGCCCAGGCGTTTCTCTAACACAGAATACAAACTCCATGGACTTACAAGTCCCATCTTTATTTCACACCGTTGACATCCATAGACAAAAGAGCACGATATTAACTGTGTAAAGAGTACAAGTGCAATGTTGAAAACGTTCCTCGTGACAGCACGGTTCTGCTAATTCCAACGTATAGATGCAAGCATATACAACTTTGATGTCCACAATGGTTCAAGTTTATTAGGGGCAAGTAAATAAAGTGTGCCATCAAGTTCGTGAGAGCTTTACTAACTAGTTTTCACATAACAAAATACTTTTTAATTAGAAAGGTGTAACACCGCGGTTCTGAAAAGACCGTGGCTTCTATGTGACATGCCAATCCCTGGATCGGTTCATTGGACCACAATAGAATAAGATGAATAACATAGCAAAATATCCGTGTATCATAAATAACAAAGATCCAGAGTACCATTATTACAATAAAAGCTTAGCTCAGGGCTAGCTCAAATTATTCAGGTAGCAACATAAATAAAGTAAATCCTCCATTCTTCAAATTGCCCACAAGTGCCGAGTGGAGTACCGTGGCCTATATCGATTACTCAGAATCGGAATATCCTGCAACATGAAACGTAGCAGCCCCGAAGGGTCAATACATGGAATGTATGGCAAGTAGAGCTAGTAAAGGAGACAATAGTACTAACATCTACATGCATATTTGGCAAGTGGAGCTGTGTCTGGCTTGCATTTGCAAATACCTTTGTCCTACTTTCATAAACAGTTTTTGATTTTCTTTGAAAAGATCCCAATTAAGTTAACCCAATAGTATTAAAGCAATTATGAAATTAGAATGAGCGAGAAACATGTCATGGAATCAATATCAAGCAACTCAGTTGTCCATAACCGGGGACACGGCTAATCGATTAGATTACACACCCTGCAGGGGTTAGTACACTTTACCCAGGTGACTTGGCCAGCCCAGCTCGTACCATCACTCTCATTTTGGGTGATGATAGGGAGAAGTCCAAGAAGAGACTGTTCGGGAAGTAGCTCCCCAATCCCGACGCGCACCGGTCCAACCTACCAAAATTCTACATCTCTGGATACGCGGGTTTGAGTTACCACAACCTACTAAGTCCAACCAACCGCCCATTTCATTATTGGCACATGGTTGTACACGTAATCTACCAAAATAAAGAAGCCAATCATTTTGTCTTGATACCTAGGTGCCTTTCCGCAATGAAACCACCAAAAATTATCAATACCATCACACCCAGGAGATTCATTGATTAAGTTGTTTTAGTTTTTGTAAACCAACTCATTTAGAAACAACTTTCATTGATGTAACCCAGCCCTCGTTCATCATAGCATGGCTAAGCACATCTACCAACGGTGGTTCATCTACAAGGAAAACCCTACCACATAATAGGTCATAGCATAGCGATAGTACCATCCTACACATGCATCTACAAAATACACGACAATGTATTGAAAATAGTAGGACGATATCATGAACAAAGTAGCATCTACTTGCCTTGGTTGTAGCGGTCGGAAGAACAATCCACACACGAGCAAGCGTTGCACTCGTCACAATCTACACGATACAATTGCAATCATAAACAAACAATCCACAAGCATATGCAACAAAGATGATGCATGAATGCATGCACAATAAGTGGATTGATTCTACAGCAGCACCACATAATCCTATTTAGTAAAGCTACTGATTGCATGCATGTAAAATAGTTTTAGCGCAAGGAAAACTATTAAGCAAAATATAATACTCAAAACTAGAGCTAGAACCCAAATAATTTACTACCGGTAGTATAATATTTGTAAAATCTTGGAAAACTTCTACTGTATGGGCATTGCTATTTAGGAACAGTACCAATTGGAATTACTCAAAAAGGAATTATAAAACTCCCTGAATAATTAAAACACTGCAGAAAGCCACTAGACAGTTTCTGCAGAAGTTTTTACTGTATGCCTATCCTTTTAATTCACTTTGAGATTCCCCTCGTTCTACTGAATCCAGGGACATATTATACGCAATTTTTAGAGTTACAGATCTTTTTGTACGAATTAATTACTCCAAAAAGGCCATTAACTCACTTAATTAAATTGTACTAAATCTTGCTGCAAAAGTGTGAAACAATGGTACAGCAAGATTCTACACGACTTACTGACCCTACACATATTTTATTTGCAATTTTTGGCCCAGCGGATCAATTTCTACACAATTTACAAGTTTCTACAAGAATCTGCAATTTCTAAATCGATTTAAATCAAAAGGGAATATTCCGGGAATATTCCCTGCTGACTCAGCGCGGGTTGACTGGCCGTTGACCAGTCAACTTGTGATCTCAATCGATACTACGAGGATGGCGGCGGACTCACCGGAGCAGCGGCAAGCTTCAGCGGCGGCGGCAGCTCGGCGGGATCCTGCGGAAGGAGAGGTCGTGTCTGGCAGCGTGATCGGCGGCCGGCGACAGGCGTCTTGTGTGCAGCGGCAACGGCAACGCGTGGCGGCAGGCAATGAGCGGCAGCGGCTGTGAGCGGCTGTGGAGCAAGCTGAGGCGCGTCTGGCCATGGCGGCGGCAATGGGGCGTGGCGGCTTACTGGCGGCAATGGCGGCTCCAGGCGTGGCTGTGGATCGAGCAGGCGGCGCGTGGGGAGAGAGGCGATGGGGACCGCGGCTTATGTGGGCCCCCACGCGGGGTCCTAGTCGGATACGATCCGCTTTGCCGGTGGGCGTCGGCGGCGGCGGATTGTATCCGCTTGCTGACTCTTGATCTTGGCCGGCTGGCCTGACCCAAGGTGGCGCCCTTTTCTTTTTGATCCCTTTCTTTTTCCTTTTTTGCATTTTAGTAAAACCTCCGTAACTCCCTCATACAAACTCCGAATCGGGCGATTCTTGTTCCTAAATTTCTGTAAAATCGAGGGGAACAACCTAGGGTCAAGGGATGGGTGAAACCACTAGGCTACAAGGGTGGACAACACAAGTCCTACTAAAACCTCCCGCAGGAGCCTCGTAGTAAAATAGAGTAGGGTTTAGAAAATAGTGTTTTGCCGAATCTTTTCAATCGATGGTTTTGCATGGAAGAGTATGATGCAATGATATGAATGATATGCAGAACCAAATCTAAAATTTGGGATGTGACAAGACTAACCCTCTTAAGATGAATCTCGTCCCCGAGATTCGGCGCGGCTAGCAAATAGGTGTGGGTAGTCCTCTCGGATGTCATCCTCGCGCTCCCAAGTGGCTTCCTCTTCGATGTGGTGGCTCCACTGTACCTTGCAGAACCTGATCGTCTTGGTACGGGTAGTCCTCTCCACTGTCTCCAGAATCTTGACCGGTTTCTCCTCATAGGTCAAGTCGTTCTCAAGCTGAACCTCCTCTAGCGGTATAGTGTCTCTCAATGGTGTATCCACCATCTCCGGATGACACTTCTTCAGCTGGGATACGTGGAACACATTATGAACAGCGGTCAGAGCCTCTGGCAACTCCAACTGATAAGCCACCTCTCCTTTGCGTGCTAAGACCCGATACGGTCCAATAAATCGAGGTGCCAGCTTACCCTTAATTCCAAATCTCTTGATTCCACGAAGTGGCGACACTCTGAGGTATACTCTATCACCTATCTCGTACACCACTTCCTTGCGCTTGGCGTCAGCGTAGCTCTTCTGCCTTGATTGTGCTACCTTCAGCCTGTCCCTAATCAAGGCGACCTTCTCCTCGGCGTCCTTGATCAAATCAGGTCCAAACAACTAATGTTCTCCTACTCCATCCCATAGCAATGGTGTCCGGCACCGTTTCCCATATAGTACGTCAAACGGTGACGTCTTGATGCTGGTTTGATAGCTGTTGTTGTAGGAAAACTCGGCATACGGCAAATTCGTATCCCAACTAGAACCATGAGCCAAGGCGCAAGCTCTCAGCATGTCCTCCAAAATCTGATTCACCCTCTCGGTCATCCATCACCATGGGTGAAACGCTGTGCTAAACTCCAATCTAGTACCAAGTGACTCGTGCAGCTGACGCCAGAAGTGCGAGGTAAATTGGGTGCCTCTATCAGATACGATACTCTTGGGAACTCCATGTAGGCACACAATTCTGTCCATATAAATCTTGGCCAGCTTTGCACTCGTGTAAGTTGTCTTCACCGGAATAAAGTGGGCTACCTTGGTCAAATGGTCGACCACTACCCAAATGGAGTCATATCCTGACCTGGTCCTGGGCAATCCTGTGATAAAATCCATTCCCACTCTATCCCACTTCCGTTCCGGCACGGGCAATGGCTGTAGCAATCCCTGCTGGCTTCTGGTGTTCCGCCTTCACTCGGCTACATACATCACATAGGGCAATATGCTCCACGATGTCTCCCTTCATGTTGTTCCACCAGAATCTGTCCTTTAGGTCCATATACATCTTCGTATTGCCCGGATGTATAGAGTACGGCGAATCATGAGCTTCCTGCAGAATCAACTTCCTTATCTCCGTATCATTGGGAACGCACAAACGATCTCCGTACCACAAGGTTCCTTGCTCATCCTCGCAGAATTCCCTTGCTCGATCCTCCTTCATCTTTTCCTTTACATCATCTATCTCTTTATCTCCCACTTGAGCTTTCCTGATCCTATCTTGTAGCGTTGGTTGGACTTCCATTGTTGCCAAGTATCCTTCAGATACTACCTCCAGTCTAAGGTCCTTGAATTGCTTGCACAATTCCTCGGGCAATTCCCCAATTGTCAATCCATTGGCATAAACCTTCCGACTCAGAGCATCTGCTACTACATTGGCCTTTCCTGGGTGGTATTGTAGATTCATATCATAGTCCTTGATAAGCTCCAACCATCTCCTTTGCCTCATGTTCAGTTCCTTCTGCGTGAATATGTACTTCAGGCTCTTGTGATCGGTGTATACATCACAGTGCTTTCCCATTAAGTAATGCCTCCATACCTTGAGCGCATGAACCACTGAAGCTAACTCCAAGTCGTGTGTTGGGTAATTCCGCTCATGGTGCTTGAGTTGTCGCGAGGCATAAGACACTACTCTCCCATCTTGCATCATCACACTCCCAAGTCCCTACCGAGAGGCATCACAATACACTTGGAAATCCTTCTGAAGATCTGGTAAACACAGAACAGGTGCGGTTACTAGGCGACGCTTCAGTTCCTGAAAGCTGGCTTCACACACATCCGTCCATTCGAACTTCCTCTCCTTCTTCAGAAGTTCAGTCATCGGCTTAGCAATCTTGGAAAAGTTTTCAATGAACCTCCTGTAATATCCAGCAAGTCCCAAAAAGCTTCGTATCTCTCCTGCATTCTTGGGCGCTTCCCACTCTGTCACTGCAGTCACTTTGCTTGGATCAATAGCGACTCCTTCTCCTGACACCATGTGTCCAAGAAATCCAACAGTGTTAAGCCAGAATTCACACTTGCTGAATTTGGCATACAGCTTGTGTTCCCTCAGCTTCTCCATAATCAGTCGCAGATGCTTCTCATGCTCCGCATCATCCTTGGAATATATCAGTATGTCATCAATAAACACCACCACGAACTTGTCCAAGTACTCCATAAATACCTTGTTCATCATGGTCATGAAATATGCCGGGGCATTCGTTAGTCCAAAAGACATAACCGTATACTCATATAAACCATACCTAGTGGTGAAGGCGGTTTTTGGTATGTCCTCCTCCCGGATCTTCAATTGGAAGTAGCCTGATCGCAGATCAATCTTGCTGAACACCTTCGCTCCTTCCAGTTGATCAAACAAATCATTGATGTTCGGCAGGGGGTATTTGTTCTTGATGGTCACCTCATTCAGCGAGCCATAGTCCACCACTAATCTCTTGCTGCTGTCTTTCTTCTCCACAAACAGAACAGGTGCACCCCATGACGACGAACTAGGCTGAATGAATCTCTTGTCCAACTGCTCTTTCAGCTGCTTCTTTAATTCCTTCAGCTCATCCACATCCATCTTATATGGCCTTTTTGCTATAGGTCCTGCTCCAGGCATCAGGTCGATAAGAAACTCTACTTCCCTGTCAGGTGGCATCCCTGGCAGCTCTTCCGGAAACACGTCGGGGTAATCCCTAATCACTGGCACAGTATCCATGCTAACCCCCTTAAGAGAATTCAGCTTACACCTTCCCGGTCGCACTGCTGACTTGAATCTAATCCTCTTACCATCCGGGGTTTTGAGTGAAACAGCTCGCTGTGCACAATATATGTGCCCCCCATGCATAGACATCCAATCCATACCCAGAATAACATCTAACCCCTGCGATTCCAACACTACCAAATATGCACTGAAGTTGTGTGTTCCAATCCTCACAGTTAAGTCGCGGCATCCCGCGCTAGCTATCATATCTCCTCCAGGTGAACTCACTCTAATAGACCCTTTCATAGACTCAGTAGGTAGCTTATACTTATCCACAAAAGCCCTTGATATGAATGAATGCGATGCACCAGTATCGAAAAGTATAAGTGCAGGGTGAGTGTTGATTGGAAACTTACCAATCACAAGGTCAGGCTCATCTGGGATCTCCTCCACATTCATGTGGTTCACTGTGGCCTTCTCGTTGTTGGTTGGCTTCAGTCCCTTCCTCTCCGGACAGTTGTCAGCATAGTGTCCCTTCTGTTTACACTTGAAGCATGTCACCTCACTCAGATCCTTTTTCACAAAGCTGTGATCGCGGTTGCGGTCATGTCCACCGTGTCCTCCAGAGTGGTGAGAGTGTCCTCCCTTGTGGCTGTGGTGGGTGCTCTTGTGGTTGTCATGACGATGTCCATCGCCTCCGTGGTGGTGGCGGTCATGGCTCCCATGGTCACTCCCTCCATGCTTGGAGTATCCATCATATGAAGTGCGAGACTTGTGATGTGAACCAGAGTGGTGATTATTGCTCTTTCTCTTGCGGTTCTCCACCTGTTTGTGCTTCCCTTCCAAGATCCTGGCCTTGTCCATAAGCTCCTGGAAAGTGGGGCAATAAACCACCAGTAGCTGCACTGAAAGTTCATCACTGAGGCCATCCAGGAATCTCTCCCTCCTTTTTGCATCAGTGTCAACATCCTCAGGTGCATAACGGGACAGGTTGTTGAACTCCTCAATGTACCCAGCCACGGTGCGGTTGGTTTGGCGCAAGTTGCGGAACTCCTTCCTCTTCAGGCTCAGAACTCCTGAAGACACGTGGTTGGTCCTGAAACCTTCCTCAAACATTGCCCAAGTCACAGTATCCAGCGGGTGGGTGATCTGAAAAGTGTCCCACCAAGAAGCGGCTGGTCCCTCCAGTAGGTGAGCGGCAAACCTCACCTTCTCAGCATCCGTGCATCCAACAGTTACCAGATCCTTGTTGACTGAACGCAACCAGTCGAGAGCAACCATTGGTTCCGTTGCAGTAGAGAACTTAGTCGGCCTTAGCCTCAGAAACCTGGTGAGAGCATCTCCCTGAGGCTGGTTGTTTCCATTGTTGTTGTTGTTTTGAGCTTCCATGAACTGAGTCATAACTTGGGTCAGTTGTGCTTGAGCTATCATGAGCTGCTCCAACTCAGTGGGTTGACGGCGGGGAGGCATCTGCGGTTTAGCACAGGTAAGCTTAGAAAGAATTAACTACGATAATAGGATTCTACCCATGCATATGATCAACAACAACAAACAATAGCAGACAATCACAAGCAAGCAACACATCAACAAACAAGTGATCCAGCAACATCCCAGGGGTTATCCTAGCAGTATATACCTACGGAAATAGTTTTACAAGAGATGGCAATGGTTAACTAAACAGTTGATCAACTAAACAGCAAAACAGCAATCTGCCAGAACAGTCCAGCAGCGTTCACGAATTTTTCTACCTCACTTAGACTCGTCAGAAAATTTAGCTGATTTTTGCACATATAGTACAGAGAGTTTAGCACCAGCCCTATTTTTTTTCAGATTTTTCCCAGTTACCAGAAAAATATGAAAAATCGTACAGTACTGCTGTATCAGCAGGAAACTACAGCGAAAATAACACAGATGTTAACCAAACTTGCCATAACTCTTTCATAAAATTTGCACAAATAATTCCTGGGATATTGGAGTACACAAATAAGCAACTAAACACTCTTAAACTAATAGTAATTAAGTTTCACATCGATCGAGACTAATCCTAACGGTTTGCCTAACGAGGACTAATTGGTGGACTTCTATCTACTTCTTGAAGAGGTTGCGGTAGGTCCTTGCACCCATACGTTGGCGCTTCAGTCCACGGTTCAACCATGGCGGCGGAGTGTACACTTCTCCTGAATCGTTACTTGAGATCTCAAACTCCACCTCTTCTGGATCCTCCTCTTCTTCTCCACTCTCTGCGACCGCAATGCCTTCATCTCCTCCACCATCATCGTCTCCATCATCATCATCCTCGTCCTCATCATCATCATCGTTCCCACTGTCATCATCATCCCCATTGTTGCCATCATCTCCATTGTCATCATCAGAGGGTGGATTTAGCTGTGCTTAGACAGCGGCAATCTGGGCTGTCATAGCTTCAATAGTTTGATCCCTTTCCTGGACGGTCCCTTGCAACTGTTGTATGTTCTGGGTGTTCTCCTGCACAGTACCATGAAGATGAGCTATGGTTGCATCTCTGGCTATCAGGGCATTCTCCAGAACTACCACGGCTTCATGCAAGGTGTCAATCTCCTGTCCTTGGACCACCATACCATTGCTAGCAAAATCTGCAATCTCCTTTATCATCAGCACTTTCTCAGCTAGAGCTCCATTCTCCCTTTCCATGTCCTCTATGTGCCTCCGACGGGGCGGCATGTTGTTCCTGTCGCCCGGGGTAACCACAATGTGCCCATCCTCATCACGCCTCCCATAGTCACGAGGGGTGAATCTGGCGAGGGTGTCGGACTTGATGGCACTGGCGAGACAGGGCTTCATGTATGGCCAAGTTGATTCCAAGTCCCCAGTTGCAGTATGTCTTGGTGTAGATCAGATGCATAGGGTTTGGCAAGGCGGCATCCCTGAAGATGAAGGTGGTGATCTCCCACGCATCCTCACCATATCCATAGGTGTACAGCCTTCTTCCCTTGAACATGGGCAGTGGCAATCCCAATGACTGCGAGAGCTGTGCTAACTGCCTTGCAAAGGGCCTTGGTGACTCCATGGTTGCATACTCAGTTCTGACTTCTCCCATCTATCAATTTAAAGAGGGAAGTGTGAGAATAGCATATGATAAGAATTTACGAGAGTGAAAGGCATAAGATGAAAGACAGAGTTAATATATGCTCTAATAGTTCTATGGCTTCCTAATCCAATCCTAGGTCACGATTCTACAGTCGACACACGGGCTCTGATACCATCTTGTAACACCGCGGTTCTGAAAAGACCGTGGCTTTTATGTGTCATGCCAATCCCTGGATCGGTTCATTGGCCCACAATAGAATAAGATGAATAACATAGCAAAATATCCGTGTATCATAAATAACGAAGATCCAGAGTACCATTATTACAATAAAATCTTAGATCAGGGCTAGCTCAAATTATTCAGGTAGCAACATAAAGAAAGTAAATCCTCCATTCTTCAAATTTCCCACAAGTGAACAAGTGCCGAGTGGAGTACCGTGGCCTATATCGATTACTCAAAATCGGAATATCCTGCAACATGAAACGTAGCAGCCCCGAAGGGTCAATACATGGAATGTATGGCAAGTAGAGCTAGTAAAGGAGACAATAGTACTAACATCTACATGCATATTTGGCAAGTGGAGCTGTGTCTGGCTTGCATTTGCAAATACCTTTGTCCTACTTTCATAAACAGTTTTTGATTTTCTTTGAAAAGATCCCAATTAAGTTAACCCAACAGTATTAAAGCAATTATGAAATTAGAATGAGCGAGAAACATGTCATGAAATCAATATCAAGCAACTCAGTTGTCCATAACCGGGGACACGGCTAATCGATTAGATTACACACCCTGCAGGGGTTAGTACACTTTACCCAGGTGACTTGGCCAGCCCATCTCGTACCATCACTCTCATTTTGGGTGATGATAGGGAGAAGTCCAAGAAGAGACTATTCGGGAAGTAGCTCCCCAATCCCGACGAGCACCGGTCCAACCTACCAAAATTCTACATCTCTGGATACGCGGGTTTGAGTTACCACAACCTACTAAGTCCAACCAACCACCCATTTCATTATTGGCACATGGTTGTACACGTAAGCTACCAAAATAAAGAAGTCAATCATTTTCTCTTGATACCTGGGTGCCTTTCCGCAATGAAACCACCAAAAATTATCAATACCATCACACCCAGGAGATTCATTGATTAAGTTGTTTTAGTTTTTGTAAACCAACTCATTTAGAAACAACTTTGAGTGATGTAACCCAGCCCTCGTTCATTATATCATGGCTAAGCACATCTACCAATGATGATTCATCTATAAGGAAAGCCCTACCATATAATAGGTCATAGCATAGCGATAGTACCATCCTACACATGCATCTACAAAATACACGACAATGTATTGAAAATAGTAGGACAATATCATGAACAAAGTAGCATCTACTTGCCTTGGTTGTAGCGGTCGGAAGAACAATCCACACACGAGCAAGCGTTGCACTCGTCACAATCTACACGATACAATTGCAATCATAAACAAACAATCCAAAAGCATATGCAACAAAGATGATGCATGAATGCATGCACGACAAGTGGATTGATGCTACAGCAGCACCACATAATCCTATTTAGTAAAGCTACTGATTGCATGCATGTAAAATAGTTTTAGCGCAAGGAAAACTATTAAGCAAAATATAATACTCAAAACTAGAGCTAGAACCCAAATAATTCACTAACGGTAGTATAATGTTTGTAAAATCTTGGGAAAATTCTACTGTATGGGCATTGCTTTTTAGGAACAGTACCAATTGGAATTACTCAAAAAGGAATTATAAAACTCCCTGAATAATTAAAACACTGCAGAAAGCCACTAGACAGTTTCTGCAGAAGTTTTTACTGTACGCCTATCCTTTTAATTCACTTTGAGATTCCCCTCATTCTACTGAATCCAGGGACATATTATACACAATTTTTGGAGTTACATATCTTTTTCTACGAATTAATTACTCCAAAAAGGCCATTAACTCACTTAATTAAACTGTACTAAATCTTGCTGCAAAAGTGTGAAACAATGGTACAACAAGATTGTACACGACTTATTGAACCTACACATATTTTATTTGCAATTTTTGGCCCAGCGGATCAATTTCTACGCAATTTACAAGTTTCTACAAGAATCTGCAATTTCTAAATCGATTTAAATAAAAAGGGAATATTCCGGGAATATTCCCTGCTGACTCAGCGCGGACTCAGCGCGGGTTGACTGGCCGTTGACCAGTCAACTGCGTGGTCTCCGGTCGATCTGGGCCGTGGATCGGAGATCCAACGCAGGTACACTTGGCGGCCGAGAGGCACGGAAGGAGACGGCAAGCGGCGGCGGGCGGCGAAGGCGGCTTGTGGCGGCGATGGCGAAGCGGCAATGTGGCGGCAGCGGCATGCGGCGCAGCGCGAAGGCTGGGCGCAGCGTGATGGGCAGCGCAAGGCTGCTTACCTGGCGGCGGCGGCGCGGCTCCCGAGGCGGCGCGGTGCTGGCCGGCTGGGCCGGCACGGCCCAGCAGGCTGGCGCCCTTTTTTTTTTGATCCCTTTGTTTTTCCCTTTTTGCATTTTAGTAAAACCTCCGTAACTCCCTCATACGAACTCCGAATCGGGCGATTCTTGTTCCTAAATTTTTGTAAAATCGAGGGGAACAACCTAGGGTCAAGGGATGGGTGAAACCACTAGGCTACAAGGGTGGACAACACAAGTCCTACTAAAACCTCCCGCAGGAGCCTCGTAGTAAAATATAGTAGGGTTTAGAAAATAGTGTTTTACCGAATCTTTTCAATCGATGGTTTTGCATGGAAGAGTATGATGCAATGATATGAATGATATGCAGAACCAAATCTAAAATTTGGGATGTGACAAGAGGTAGATGAAGCTTGAGAATTTACTAGAAATAGCAACAGCTATTAGGTAGATATGGTGGACAAAAATGGCAAAAGTTTTTGGTTTCAAAGGATTTTGGAGACATGAGAAGTATGCCTTCTCAAAATAGGTTTTTGGCTAACAAGGCTGGGTAGCAAGAAAGAGAGTTGAAAGAAGCAAGCAAACATACAAGTAATAAAGCCAAACATGCAATCTTTCTTGAAGACACAAAAGAGTATTAAATAAAGAATACTAAGCTTATGAGCCAACAAGAAAGAAAACAAATGATACAAAATACCTGTAAGCCTTTTTTCTTTCTTTCTTTTTCTTTCAAATTAAAGCCACTGACCAGAACTCGGTTTGCCAAAACCAATTTAGATCCACTTGATGATCCCAAAGTGGTGCCAATACTGAACAAAAAGGTCCATCATATAATAGAGATTGCAAACTAAAAATAATAAGTGCAAAAAGTAAAAGATGAGACTTCTCATTAATATTCAAATAAAGACACTCACACCAAGGGATACAAAGATAATCAACTAAAGAAGAGATACTTCCACATGCAAACCAAACTATAAGATAACCTCTCTACCACAGATACGAATCCACTAAAAAGTTAAAAGATAATGGTGGTGATACCGCGGCACTCCCCCAAGCTTGGAACATCACGGCACACCCTAACTCCAATAATATTTCCCACATCTTCTTCATACCTCAATAAAATGGTCAGGCCTCCAGCACATAGTAAGAACAAGTATGGGGATAGAGGATCACCTTAGTGAAGTCCTCTAGTTGGGGAAAACCGATCTGAATCATTGCCATTTATTCTGACTTGATAAGTGATCGAGATGACGCAATTCATGATAAGTTTGACCCAATGCTCCAGGAAACCCAATCTGATCATTACCTTCTCCAGAAAATCCCATTCAACTCTATCATAGGCTTTGTGCATGTCCAATTTTATTGCACATAAGCCATATTTTCCTTCCCTCTTCTTCTTGATTGCATGGTAAAATTCATAGGCAACTAAGAAATTATCAGTAATTTGCCGACCTGGGACAAAAGCATTTTGTGTAGTTAAAATAATCTCTGGTAGCATAGTTTTCAGCCTAGCTGCAATAGCTTTCGAAATAATTTTGTAAATGATATTACATAAACTAATTGGCCGAAACTGTGTTACCTTCTCTGAACTGTTAACCTTTGGGATCAGTACAATTGTGGTTTCATTCCAACCATCAGGGATCTTTTTTTGATTGATCGCCTTAAGCACTTCATCTGTCAACTCCTCTTCAAAAAGAGACCAATATTTTTTGTAAAAGATCGCGTGCAAACCATCAGGCCCTGGAGGCTTCACATCACCAATATTAAAGAGGGCTTTCTTAATCTCCTCACGCGTGTAAGGGGCACATAAGATATCATTCATCTCATAGTAGTAATATAAGTTATAAAATGAAGAAAGTAGGATTGTTGTCTTGTGAGAGAGAGAGGGGTGAGTAACGCCGTACCCTGAACACGAACTCTCGCTGAAGGCCCGAGGACCGTATCTCCGGAAATGGGCTGAGGACCGTATCTCCGGAAACGGACGGGCCTTTTCGTGCGTGGACAGTTAGACTGTCGTGTGAAGAGGAGTAAGGGCCAAGTTTTGATTTCAGAGAAAGAGTAAGGGCCACGTAAGAGCCCAGGATTGACTAGTGGTAACGGGTGGCCCAGAACTCGGCTCGGAACGGGTCCACCGCCTCACGGCGCATTCCCCAAACTATCCATTCCTTGGAGCCGATCGGACGGCGGAAGAGCACTGAGCCTCTTGCCACACGGCCTAACGGACAGCCATGATTTGCCCCGCCTCCCCTGAGACGTCGCCCCTACGCAGCCAATAAATACCGCCACAACCCCCTCAGGGAATCGCCTGGTGTTCTCCTGTTGCTGCTCTCGGCGCCGCGGCGGCGCTCATCTTCTCATTCCCCCTGATCGCGAGGCGAAATCTAAGGTGAGACGCCATCTTTCATGCCGTGCTCGATCTTATCGCTGTAGTTCGTCCGTGCGATGAATGTGCCTTACTAGTTTAGCCGATCCGTAATTCTAGTCTTGTCGGAGGCGTTTTGGTTTCATCTCGTTGCCGGAGGTGTTGGATGTGGTTAGATCGGAAGCGTTGTAGTGCTCCTGTCCGTTCAACATTAGAGCAGCGCTTCGGGTAAATGTTCTGTGTGCCGGATTTAGATTTACTTTTGGTGGATGTATTTTTGAGTCACGGCTCGTTGATGTATTTTTCTCCCCGATTCATTTTACCTTTTGTGTAGACGTGCGCATACAAATGCTGTTCTTTTGAAATGATCCGGGAGCTATTTTAGATCCGATTTTGTTTTTGGTATGGAGGATGGATCAGTCATCTTTGCTTAGTAGGGCGTGAACTGTGATTTGGAGGTTCTAATGGAAATGAGTTCTAGATACGTGACTGTAGTCTGTAGATATTGTTTCTGCATGAACACGCGATTGGCCTTTAGGACCATGTGTTCTATTGAAGAGATTTTTTTTTCTGTTAAATATTAACCTCTGTTAGGTTAGAGTATTCTGCTACAGGTTCTTGTGATTCACAAGAGTACTTAAAATTGATTGTCTTTTTTTCTCAAAAAAAGTTGATTGTCCTTTTTTTTCTGAAAAAAAACTTGATTGTCTTTTGGTAGTATATTTGTGGCAAATTGGGCTTCTTCTGAATATATTATTTTTCTGTCCCTTGATTGTCTTTACTTTTTTGTAACAATAATGGGTATTTTTTCTGAGGCTTAATTTTTCGTGTCACCTCTAATCTTACTTATACTCTCTTCCAATATGAATAATTATATTGCGCGTTGTTCTGTGAAATTAATATTAAGATGTTTTTCTTAGTTATCATGCAGAATGCAATATAAATTGAAGTATTACCTGGCTTGCATTATATTGTCCGTCCTTGTTCTACTTTTGAACCTGTGCTTCCGTTTTTTTTACCATTTTCACAGTATTTTCCAGAGTTTTATCTTTGCATGCTCATTTACCTGTGTTCTAACATTGTTACCCCTTGTAGAACCAGGATTTATCCTTGCCGCGTGATATTCAAAAGAAGACAAGATGGTGAAGGTCACAGCAGAAGAGCTCCGTGCGAATATGGACAATCCGACTAATATTAGGAACATGTCTGTTATTGCTCATGTGGACCATGGTATGTGCTGCAAAATTTACCTCTCCGGTTGCATCAATACTTATGTTTTTATTCCTATGTTTTCTCTGGCTTGATCGATGCTTGTAGCTTGTTATATTGTCTCTTCTTTGTGCGAACAGTTGCCCAGTTTAGGTTGGTGTAAAATTTTGTTGAACGACATTCCATACATATTGTTCATATATTATATCTCTATTGATGGTTTATAGCTTGTTCACATGTTCTGTTATTTTGTTAGAACACATACCCATTCTATATTGGTTTAATATATTTATTTTACATATTGTCTGATTGTAGTTTGATCCTGAAAATATCAGTCTATGACTTTTTCGAAATACTGCATTTGACATGGTTGGCACAGTAACGTAAAATTCAATGGATAATCTGTTTTTTCATTTCATTTTAAGGATCTAATCATCTAGGATTTTTAATTCTACGTTCGTGTTGTCCAAGTAAATGGATCTGATTATTTCAATATGTGCTTGTTGTATTTTGTATTAGACTGGTTGTGTTATACTAGGTAGTAGATCATTTGTGCTCATCAAGCCACTCTCTTTTGTTTTTCTTTAATTTTATCTTGTTATTAGTCCCTGAATTTCCAACATTTGTTTGTTGTCTCTTAACATTGTGTACTTTCAATGCTCCGTCTCTTGTTGGATATTAAGAGTGTGCACTGCAAATTACATGTTATTGACTCGTTTTTTGACCTTGTTCTTGATTTTACTCATCGCAGGCAAGTCTACGCTTACCGATTCCCTTGTGGCAGCTGCTGGGATTATTGCACAGGAAGTTGCTGGTGATGTTCGCATGACTGATACTCGTGCTGATGAAGCAGAGCGTGGTATTACAATCAAATCCACCGGTATCTCTCTTTTCTACGAGATGACTGATGAATCACTCAAGGCTTATAAGGGAGAGAGAGATGGAAACCAATACCTGATAAACCTTATTGATTCACCTGGGCACGTTGATTTCTCTTCAGAAGTCACAGCTGCTCTTCGTATTACTGATGGTGCTTTGGTGGTTGTTGACTGTATTGAGGGTGTCTGTGTGCAAACTGAAACTGTGCTCCGTCAAGCCCTTGGTGAGAGGATTAGGCCTGTCCTTACTGTGAACAAGATGGACAGATGCTTCCTTGAGCTTCAAGTTGAAGGTGAGGAAGCCTACCAGACTTTCTCCCGAGTCATTGAGAATGCCAATGTCATTATGGCAACATATGAAGATGCAAAACTTGGTGATGTGCAAGTCTACCCAGAGAAGGGAACTGTTGCCTTCTCTGCTGGTTTACATGGGTGGGCATTTACTCTCACGAGCTTTGCTAAGATGTATGCCTCCAAGTTTGGAGTTGATGAATCTAAAATGATGGAGAGGCTTTGGGGCGAGAACTTCTTTGACCCTAGCACAAAAAAATGGACCAGCAAGAACACTGGCTCTCCTACTTGTAAGAGAGGCTTTGTTCAGTTCTGCTATGATCCGATCAAGCAAATCATCAATACATGCATGAATGACCAGAAGGATAAATTGTGGCGTATGTTACAGAAGCTTGGTGTGACCATGAAGACTGATGAGAAGGAGCTAATGGGCAAGCCTTTAATGAAGCGTGTAATGCAAACTTGGCTGCCAGCGAGTACTGCTCTGCTTGAGATGATGATATTCCATCTTCCTTCTCCCTCGACAGCACAGAAGTATCGTGTGGAGAACTTGTATGAGGGGCCCCTTGATGATGTCTACGCAACTGCGATAAGAAACTGTGACCCAGAAGGTCCTCTTATGCTGTATGTTTCGAAGATGATCCCAGCATCTGACAAGGGCAGATTTTTTGCGTTTGGTCGTGTCTTCTCTGGGAGAGTTGCAACCGGAATGAAGGTACGGATCATGGGTCCCAACTATGTTCCCGGCCAGAAGAAGGATCTGTATGTGAAGAGTGTCCAGCGTACGGTTATATGGATGGGAAAGAAGCAGGAGTCTGTTGACGATGTTCCTTGTGGTAACACTGTTGCTATGGTTGGCTTAGATCAGTTCATCACAAAGAATGCAACCCTGACAAACGAGAAGGAGGTTGATGCATGCCCAATCAGAGCCATGAAATTCTCTGTATCCCCTGTTGTACGTGTTGCTGTTCAGTGCAAGGTTGCCTCGGATCTCCCCAAGCTTGTGGAAGGTTTGAAGCGTCTGGCGAAATCTGATCCTATGGTCCTTTGTTCCATGGAAGAGTCTGGTGAGCATATTATTGCTGGAGCTGGAGAGCTGCACCTTGAAATTTGTTTGAAGGATCTGCAGGAAGATTTCATGGGTGGTGCTGAAATTATTGTTTCCCCACCTGTTGTCTCTTTCCGTGAGACCGTTCTTGAGAAATCCTGCCGTACTGTGATGAGCAAGTCCCCGAACAAGCACAACCGTCTTTATATGGAGGCTCGCCCCTTGGAGGAAGGACTGCCCGAGGCCATCGACGATGACCGCATTGGCCCACGTGACGATCCCAAGGTGAGGTCCAAGATCCTGTCTGAGGAGTTCGGTTGGGACAAGGATCTTGCCAAGAAGATTTGGTGTTTTGGACCTGAAACCACTGGCCCAAATATGGTTGTTGATATGTGCAAAGGAGTGCAGTATCTGAATGAAATCAAGGACTCGGTTGTGGCTGGCTTCCAGTGGGCGTCAAAAGAAGGTGCACTGGCGGAGGAAAACATGCGTGGCATTTGCTTTGAGGTCTACGATGTTGTTCTCCACACGGATGCTATTCACAGGGGAGGTGGTCAGGTCATCCCAACGGCTAGGAGGGTCATTTATGCTTCGCAGCTCACAGCTAAGCCAAGGCTACTAGAGCCTGTATACCTAGTGGAGATCCAGGCACCGGAGAATGCACTTGGTGGTATCTATGGTGTTCTTAACCAGAAGAGAGGGCACGTGTTTGAGGAGATCCAGAGGCCTGGTACCCCACTGTACAACATCAAGGCTTACCTCCCTGTCATCGAGTCCTTTGGTTTCTCCAGCACACTTAGGGCTGCAACCTCTGGTCAGGCCTTCCCCCAGTGTGTGTTTGATCACTGGGACATGATGTCTGCTGATCCTTTGGAGGCAGGTTCGCAGGCGGCTCAGCTGGTCTTGGATATCCGCAAGAGGAAAGGGCTCAAGGAACAGATGACCCCTCTCTCCGACTTCGAGGACAAGCTCTAAATGTTTGCTCTCATGTTATCTGCTGTTGCTCCGTTTTTGATCGATGGTCTGTTGTTAAGATTAGTACTCTGTTTCCGTGTTCCAGTACGTTGAGTTGTGATGATGTGTCCGTGCCTACTTTTGTATGGTAGCGCGTGCTACTTGGCCTATCTCGTTATCTGTCAGATTTAGATGATGATATGTTTGGTTTTATCGAGTACCATGTTTCCAGCTATCGCTTTGCATCTCCTGTTAGCAATTTATGTTTATCTTTGATAATTGTGCCCAGTTTTTTTTGTTCCTTATACTTGGGTTGTGCTTTCGGGTTATCTTGTTAATCTCTTTGTGGTATCAGGTCTGGTCATCTCATATCATTAACTGTTTTTTCCGTATTATACTTGTTCTAATTACTGTTTACTTGTACTTCCAGGCAACTTGCACATTCTATTTGTGCACTGCTTTTAGTAGTCGAGTTGGGTCATGTAATGTTCTCTCTACGTGTTCAGTGTTTTCCTAGTCGTTTATTTCCTTTCCGCGGAAGGGTATTTATTAGAACACCCAATTAATTGACGCCAACTTGAAACGGAGATTGTTTAACCATGTGAGTTTCATATAGTCATGTATGTCAGGCATATCCACTACGAACTCTCTGAAAATTTTGGTGGAAGTTGTATTCAGCATGAGTCATGCTTTCTCGCTTTTCATTTCACCAGCGTCAGTTTCATATCTATGGTCGAATATTTATTGACTTAAACTTGACATGTTCATATGGTGCATCTTTCCCACGTGATATTTGCCCAGGACTTGGTGTGTTCGTTCTTCAACTGATGTTTATTGCCATGTTGCTTATGTTTACTGTCTGGACAAACAAAATTGCTGCTGAAAAAAGCACACAATTGGACTTTAAACGACAAAACTTAAATTGAACAATAATGACTGATTAAGCACAGGTTTGTACCCACGGCCATAATTCTTTGTTGACCCGATCGACCTGACTAAATCCCAACGCCTGGGCAGCCAAGTCAAACATACGCGATCGTCATTATCCCGTGTTCCCAACTCATCATGTCAATTGAACAAGTTAATCTACTAACAGTCTGGGACCGTGTCAGTTTCTGACCATGACCATGCAAACCACAGCGTATTTTTTTATATATATATGCTCCCAGCGTCAATACAAATCCTCAACTCTGATTGACTCGTTCGCGCCGCCTCTCTTCTCTGTAACTTGATACGAGAGAACAAGTCACCTAACACCAGTTCTACGCTTACCAGGCACCTTCCATGAAATGCTTACTACAACTTGATCTGACCATCTTAGTTTATGGTAGCACGTGACGGAAAGCAGCTCCCTGGAACGAATGCATAAAAGGAGGGAGATCAAGCGGTGATTAGCATTCAGCGATCCAAGTTCTTTTCTGTTAGCAAACAAACACACCCCCACCAACTCCGACGAGACCAATGAACACGCAGAGTGTTCCCCAGGCGATGGAAACCGAGGCCTTCCCGATACAGTTCACCAAGGGCATACGGTCCTACTGGCGCCGGAGCAAGTACCAGCTCGTGGACGGCGGCGATACGGCGGGCCGAGGAACGCGCCACCTGGTGCGGCTTGGGGACGGCGGAAGCGGCGACGGCAAGACATGGGGCGTGCGTCTCGGCGGCATGTTCTGGGTGCGCGTCAAGGCGCCGGCCACGGCCGCTGCAGCAGTACCCACGCGCGTGCTTGGGGGGATACGGGATGCGTACGTGGACACCATGCTTGGCGCCGCGAAGAAGCACTCGGCTGAGACGCAGTGGCTGCCGAGTGGGCCGGCACCGGAGGCGCTGTGGCAGAAGCGGGTGCCTGTGCGCCGGTCGCGCAGCCAGGCGCAGGGGCGGCAGAAGGGGGATGAGCTAGGACAGAGGCTCGTTCTCGAGACGTACAAGTCCGTGCGTGAGTCCAGGGACCTCACGGGGATGCTCCAAGGCCAAGCATCCACAACGCGATAGTATGCATCCATCGGCAACTTCGAGATGACATACCTAGTTATGTAGTACTGTACATGTGTTTCATGCGGCCAGTTCATATCTGTAAGATGTTCATAACTAGTACGTAGCATGTAAAGGTTGCTCTGCAGTAAATTCTCAAAAAGACTTTGTTGCGAGTTTGTAAACTGATTGCTCGGGTCAGCTGATCACACGATCAAAGTGTATCTTCAACAACGAGAACAGAAAAGATTAGCAAAATTGTTACTTCAGTTCACGGGTACACACATCTACAACTTTCCAATATGGCATGTCTCCTCCACACTGCTAAGTCTACTCATCTCCTTCGTTTGCACCAAAAACTCTCTCCTTCAAGATTTTGCCACAGAAGCTTCCGATCTCTGCCTTCTCATACTCAACTCTGACAGCTCTTTCAAACTGACATGGTGTTTTCGTTTCGAGAACTGTTGGACGAAGTGGGAGGGTTTTGGAGAGGTGATGAACTCGGCATGGAGCAAGGATGCCAATGCTAATGCCCCCTTTCATCCGCTACTATCCAACCTTGTCTTGGCTGCCAAAGGGCTAAAATCTTGGAACACTAAACGGATCAGCGTCATCAACCTCCGATCGACAATAGTTTGTGAACACATCATCATGCTAGACATGGTCGTGGGGAACGAGAAAATTACAAAAAACCACCATAATTGGGGCTAGGGTTTTAAAAGACCATCAAAAACTTTAAAAATTTTAGAAAGCATCGGATTTGGGGCATGAAGTTGCAGATAGCACTGATCTGGTTTTGACACTGCTCTAATGATGAATCTGACTGGTGGGGCCTGAACGCCAGGCTGACGTGACACATGTGGACGGACGGGCGTGGATGGCCGTTAACGGCGAAAATTACAAAAAACCACCACAATTGGGGCTAGAGTTTCAAAAAACCACCAAAAAATTAAATTTTTTAAAAACACCAAATTTGGAGCAAGAGGTTGCAGAGGTTCTTTTATGCTATTATCATGCAATCATGACATAGACTGTTTTTAGATAAATATCGCACAATTTTTTAACAATATTTTAAAAACACAAACCGTAAAATTACTTTTTTTCTAATTATTCTAGGGTTGTATACACCCTTTTCTTCCTTTTCTTGTTTTTAAATTAAAATCAAATAAATCTCGTCTAGCTCCTCTCCTAGGATCTGAGACACATGTGAGGCCTCCTCCTTATCTGCACCCGTAATAACATGATATACAACAACTCAATTATCCATCCGTTCATAGAAATACACAAGAGTAGCTTCAGTCATAGCTTATAAAAGCAACATTAGAAGTGAGTCTATCCAATGTATGGTATTGAACCTACCCTCAAGTTCAAAGAATTTTTTAGATTTAAGTATCTGGTGTGTAGTATCGATTAATGTGTGCATAGTTTGGATCGAAGAGGATATTGACCAATGAGCGAAGGCTATCATTCATTGTAAAGATAAGCAGAGAGAATTGTAATTCAAATTGTCAACATTGATTTGTGTGAGCTAATAATTTTTATTTATAGCAATTTTGCAAAATTCTTCTTAGCCACAGCCTCTGTGTATGTAGGCTGTTCGAATAAAATTCCAGTTTCTTAGTAGAAAAATACTTTTCATATCCATTTTCCCCAGGATGTGAGTTTAATTAGCAACACTATGCATTATAAATGCTTAGTTCAGGAACATTTGTGAACCAATTGCATGTCTACATTCATTTAGTCGTCTCTACTTTATAGGAAGGTTTAGGACATAGATCCGAATCGTAATATATATAGTAGTAGATGGTCTGCCAGCCTACCTGACGAGTAGGCTGTAGTAAAAAGAAAATGCACAAGTGAATAAACATGATTTTCACATCTAAAAGAAAAATGCATAGCTCAATCAGATAGATAAGAGAATGCCTAACAAGAAGAAGAATCCAACGCAAATTAAATGAGAGAGCAGTGTCACAGCGGAAACACAATCCACCTAAAACAAAAGAGAAGGTGAAAGCCATAGGCTCTCGGATATTTAGAGTTGAACCATGCCTGCAAGAAGTTTAATCATGACACGAAATGCTGCAGAAATTGTAAGACTGGCAAAAAATGAAGTGCACAAGACATTACGGGCATTGGAGATGATCATGGCAAGACGAGGTGCACATCTCACGTAGATGCAGCAACCCGAGTGAAAAAATAACGGATAGAGGAAAATCAACCTGCAGCACCACGCTGCAGTGAAGGCGAATTTTGGACGTGCCTAACCATCGACTGGAAGAATTCTCTTGTGGATCAGAGAACTTGTCCCAGGAATCAACCAAGATTGTCGTTGAAGTGGCGATGTAGCTGCCAACATCGCTGGTCGGGGCACAGAGAAAATAGTCGGACACGAGACTGCAGTCTCCACCATGACCCAGAAGACGAGGACTCCAGACAGCTGCGTCGTGTCCGACACAAGGGGCCATAGAGGGGGATATTTGATCTCGAGCTAAGCCCCTGGGCCTCAAGCATACGGTCTATACGGTAATAAGAACCTCTGCAACCTCTTGCTCCAATTTGGTGTTTTTAAAAATTTTAATTTTTTGGTGGTCTTTTGAAACTCTAGCCCCAATTGTGGTGGTTTTTTGTAATTTTCGCCGTTAACGTCCATCCACGCCCGTCCGTCCACCTGTGTCACGTCAGCCTGACATTCAGGCCCCACCAGTCAGATTCATCATTAGAGCAGCATCAAAGCCAGATCAGTGCTATCTGCAACTTCATGCCCCAAATCCGGTTCTTTCTGAAAATTTTAAAGTTTTTGGTGGTCTTTTGAAACCCTAGCCCTAATTGTGGTGTTTTTTGTAATTTTCTCGTGGGGAACAGACGGCTCTCAAAAGAGGAATTTTCCTTTATTAGATTCTTAAAAGATGTATAGCCTAGCTCTGGGGGCGATTGAACCCTGATACTAACGACATCCATCGGGATTTTAGTGGCTCAAGGAGGAGGGGCCGCAAAAAATCCACCTCAAGGCCATGACACGGCGAAATAAAAAACTTTATCCCCTCGTTCGATTTTGACGGATGAATTGTTTCTGATAAAGAAGAAAAACATAAGATGATCTGGGATTATTCCAATTTGATCATCATGGTGTTCAATGAGAAACATTGCCCCATAAACCTTGACAACCAATTACCCAACATTGTGTCCTGGCTCACGTCATGGTTCTTGTTGAAGTATGATTCAAATTTATTAAGGATGCTAACTTCTGACGAGTGGAGCTTAGGCTTGGACCGAACCGTAGGTTCATTACGACGAGCAGCGCGAGGTTCATTATGTATCACTAAAGACCTAGGTTTTTATCACTATATATACCACTTGTAAGCTGCCGGCTAGGATAAGTTGCATCTGTGAAAATCGCCATCGCTGTATAAACAATTCCCGTTATAGTGAAGTTTCCCTGTTGGCCGTCTATGGTTTTTCTCTCTTTTTTTTGAGAAGTTTTCCACGTTAAATATGTATCCCCTTGCTATGATTTTCTTCTCGTACTTTATTATCTTTTTGTCACACTTATAACAGTTCTTTAATCGAATGGCGTTCTCCATGTCCAGGACCGCGTGTGTGAGCAACAAAGATCGGCATGCTAATATGCAGAGGCGGATTAGGGGAGACGAGCGATAGCCAGGCCCCCTATGGTTCGGCCACCCTCAGTGTCATGCAGCAGGGACTAGTAGTCCCGATTTTGGGCTAATCTTAATACCAGGCCATTAGCAATAAGCATAAGCTATGCCTTTTTTACGTAATGAAGTTAAAGGCTTAATCTTAGTGTCCAACGGCTGAATTTACGGGTCAAGCCCAACACAATTATTAGTCATCAAGGGCCACACCACGATGGACGTATACAGTGAACCATTGGATCAATCATGGCACTACTTCATGTTCGACTAGGTCTTCCTCGACGATCTCTTCAAATGATTTACTCCGCCTACCCATCCGCCTAGGCCTTTGATGGTTGAATGTCACGCCGTCGTCGTTGTGACTCTGAATTTAGGCGTCGCCTCGTCGGAGTTTGGTGAAGGCTTCGCCCGCTGGACTTATAGCTCCCATGCGACGTCTTTCCATGGAATCAGACAGAACAAGACATCATTGCAAAGAATAGCTCGCATGCGACGCTTCTAAAGCAGCAAATAGCCCAGGCCACACATGCCATAAAACGGTCGGTAAGGACACATTTAACTTAGTTCCAAGATTAGGTTAAGCCAAACCGGTCGGTTGGGACAGCCAGTCAAACCAACCGCTTTCGACCGAGCGCGCGCGTCACACTTACTGTAGCTTCCCCGACGGAGGCGGCGGACCTCACCCATAGTTCTCGACATTGGCGGCGGTAGGGCAATTCTTTTATGCGGCAGCGCTTTCGTTCGACGGCGAAGGTGGTGAGTGCCATTTGAAACCTACTTCCTCTTCCATTCTTCTCAATTCGAGATCTGAGCATGCCCATTGATGCTAGATTGTGGAGACCGGGCGGGTGTGCTGAACGAGGGGAGCGAGATGGAGCCGCGAGAGGGGACTTCTAATCGGTATATCCCGCATCTCTGACACTTAATTTCTTAGGTTTGGCTCCTTGTTCGCTTCCGCTACCTCACAATGCCCACCAAAAACAGAGGAGACGATGTTGCGGGGCACACCTTCAAATTTTGCATCAAATTCTTTCCCTCTAGAGTTGTTTTAGTTGATGGCAGCACACAGCTCATTGAGAGAGACACAGTTGTTAAATGGGAGGTGAAATTAGAACTTGTTGATCCCCAAGAGCTAATAGACATGGGAGAGGAGGCGGTGAGGAATATGGTGGAAAAAATTGGGGATAGTGTGGTTTGGGGGCCAGAGCAAGAAGTTTATTTGTTACGATTTGATGATTGGAAAGGTGAGTATGTTAGGATTGAGACAGGGCAACAGATTGTTGATGAAATTGATGAGCGAGACAGTTGGACAAGCAAAACTGTTCTTTTTTTTAGCACAGCTCATTCCTATGGAACCTGATTCGAGGGTTGGATATGTGTTCTCGAAATTGGCTTCTCAGATGGTCGAGGATGATTGGGCTACACAAAGGCAAGTAATGCCTATACTTACTGAGTTGGCAGTGTTAACAGTGGAGGCTGATGCTAATGCACAAGGGGAGGCTGCAGATGCTAATGCACAAGGGGCTGCACAAAATATTGTAACTGTTGATTGGAATTCAGTTGAGATAAGTGCCCGAACTGATTTGGTCATTGCACCAATGTCTGACATTGAAATGGCAAAGATTTTTGGCATTCCTATAGATGACAGAGACAAGGAGAGGGAGAGGGATGAAGCTGCAAATAATGGTGATAACCATTTAAGAGATGAAGAGGCAGATATAGATCTAGAGTTGTTGAAAAATGCTGTAGTTCATGTTGATGATGCACATGATGATGAGCTAGTAACAGTTTATGACAAAGAGGACCTAGTTATTGAAGTTGGGAGATTGTTTCCAAGCATGGATGAATTCAGGATGTGTTTCAGGACATATGCAGTCAAACGTGAGTTTGCTACCAAGACTTTGCGAACTGATAAAAAGAAGTTCTATACAAAATGCATAGGTTATGATGGTGGTGTCAGGCCTTGCAAGTGGTATATATCTGCTAGACGCCAACCTGATGGAAGGACAATAAGAGTGAATTAAATTCCAAAAGCTCATACTTGTATTACAACTTCTCAAACAGTTACAAAGATGACATCACAATTATGGGTTGCAGAAAAAATCAAGCCTGTTTTAGCCACAACACTAAACAACACTACAAAGAGACTGAAAATAGACTTGGAAAAGCAGTACCACATTAAGCTGAATTATACTACAGTGTGGAAGGCAAAGCAAAGGGCAATGAAGGAGCTATATGGTGATTGGGCAAATACCTTTCGAATGATTTATAACTTCAAAGCAGAAGTAGAGAAGAGGTCACCTGGCAGTGTTGTGGATATAGATACTGAGGTAACATCTGATGAGAAAGTTTTCTTCTCTAAATTCTTCATGGCTTTAAAGCCTTGCATCGATGGCTTCAAAGCAGGGTGCCGTCCATATTTGAGTATAGACTCATCATTCTTGACTGGAAAGTGGAATGGTCAACTAGCAGCATGCAATGCTTTAGATGGACACAATTGGATGTTCCCTGTAGCTATTGGCATGTTTCAGTATGAGACAGAGGCATCATGGACATGGTTCATGATGCAGTTGAAAAGATGCATCGGGCTAGTCTCTCCATTGGCAGTGCACATAGATGCATGTAAAGGTTTAGAAAATGCAGTGAAGACTGTTTTCCCTCAAGCTGAGTAGAGGGAGTGCTTCGGCCATATGTGGATGAATTTGATCAAAAAATTTAGAGGAGATGATTTTGGACGCATGTGGCCAGCAACAAGATCTTACACTAGACAAACACATTCATATCACCTTGAGAAGATTAAGGCGGCATGCTCTGAGGAGGATAGGGTCAAGTTTTGTACATGGTTGGAAACCTACCATTCTCTTTTATGGTACAGCTCAGGTTTTAACACTGCCATCAAATGTGATCATATCAACAATAATTTGGCAGAAAGTTTCAACAACAAAGTGAAGGAATTAAAAGACTTGCCTGTCCATGACATGGTTGACCAGATTAGGATCAGGATCATGAGGTTGTGGGAATTGAGAAGAGGGCTTGGTGATGTTCTTCAAGGAGATAAGCTTCCTGATGTTGTGCAGCAGGTGGTCAACATGAGAAAAAATCTTGCACATTTGCGTGTTGAGAAATCCTCATTGTGTGGTGCTAAATTTAGAGATACAAAGACTGGCAGGAGGCATGTTGTTGACACTCAATTGCATGAATGCACATCCCTTGAGTGGAAACACACTAAGAAGCCTTGTGGGCATTCCATACTTTTCTTGGCCTCCAAACACAAGCTAAATATTGTAGGGGTTCGTAGCATGGAAAACAAAAAATTTCTACCGCATGGACACAAACAAGCCAAAATCTATCTACTAGATTGTAGCAACGAGTCGATTAGAGTACTCACCCTCGAAGATTCCAAAGCGGTTAACGAGAGCAGATTCTCGTGGGTGATGTAGTCGTACACTTGCCGATCTCAAGATCGCATAGACGATCCTTCCGCGCTGTGTTCAGAGCGCTTCATGATCGGTCACACGTTCGGTACTCGATGAAGACCTTCCTCTCCCTTGTTTCAGCAGGCAGTGGAGGTTGTAGTTCTCCCCTCGTGATTTCGGCAGCATGACGGCATGGTGTCGGAAGTAGAGGGAAAATCCTGCAGGGCTTCGCCTAAGCCGGAGCAGGTTATGGTGGATATAGGGTTTAGAGGGCCAGAGAGGAGGAGGTGGAGTCGGCGGTGGCTAGGGCGGCAGCAACGATCCGGCGGCGGCGGCGCTGGGGGGTGGCGGCACAGAAGAAAACAGGCAATTGGCACTGTGACAACTTGTTAATAGGTTAGTTCCAGAAAAGATATAAAAACACCTCAAAGTGTAGACAAAGAAAAGCAAAGTAGATAGTAAACAAGCATGGAGCATCAAAAATTATAGATACGTTTCCGACGTATCATTCATGAATTACGCGAACATGACCGAGACACTTCTCCAATAAATAACCAATAGAGGAATCTGGAAATTCATATGGATCCCACATATTTCTATGATTACTTTGCGATCGAATGAACCACTTACATACGATACCAATTTCCCTTTGTCTCGCGATAGTTTACTTATCTGAGGTTTGATCGTCGGTATCTCTGCATACCTAGTTCAACCTCGTTACCGATAAGTACTCTTTTCTCGTTCCCGTGATATGTGATCCCTTGTGAGCCAGTCACATGCTTGCAAGCTAATTGGATGACATTACACCGAGAGGGCCCAAAGTATATCTATCTGTCATATGGATGGACAAATCCCACTCTTGATCCATGTGCCTCAACACATAATTTCCGAACACTCAATGCCACCTTTATAGCCACCCAGTTACGGTGTGGTGTTTGATGTCAACAAAGCATTCTTCCGGTGATGGTGATTAGCATGATCTCATGGTCGAAGGAATTAGGTTACTATGTATCAGAAAGCTTATAGCAAACGAACTATTGAAATGACTTGATCTTTATGCTACGCTTATCTATATGAGTATGTTCATCATACCATTCTCCTAATGATATGATCTTGTTGTTAACAACATCTCTATGGTCATGATCCAGAAACCATGATTATCTATTAACCAACAAGCTAGTATTAAAAAGAGGCTTTACCAGGGACTCTAATTTAGTTTACAAATCACACAAGTATTAATGATTCCAGTTAATACTATTATAGCACGAATGTAAACATTTATCATAAACACAAAGATATAATAATAACCAATTTTATTATTGCCTCTAGGGCATATCTCCAACAGTCTCCCACTTGCACTAGAGTCAACTAATCTAGATTACATGGTAATATACCGAACACCCATGGCGGTTTGGTGTTGGTCATGTTTTGCCCTTGGGAGAGGTTTAGTCAATGGATCCGCCACATTCAGATTTGTGTGTACTTTGCAAATCTTTATGTCACCATCTTGGACATGCTCTTGAATAGCGTGAAAATGTAGCTTGATATGCTTCAACTTCTTGTGTGACCTTGGTTCTTTCGCATTGGCTATGGCGCCCATGTTATCACAATAGATAGACATTGGGTCCAGCGCACTGGGAACCACACCGAGCTCTGTAATGAACTCCTTCATCCATATCGCCTCTTGTGAAGCCTCTGAAGCAGCTATGTATTCCGATTCAGTTGAAGATCTCGCCACAACGCTTTGCCTTGCACTCATCCAGCTAACTGATGCACCATTCAAAGTAAATACATATCCAGATTGAGATTTAGAATCATCCGGATCGGTGTTCCAACTAGCATCGTTGTAACTATTAACAACGAGTTGTTCATCACCTCCATAAGAAAGAACCATATCCTTAGTTCTTCTCAAGTACTTAAGGATGTTTTTGACCGCTGTCCAATGATCCACTCCTGGATCACTTTGATATCTGCTAGTCAAACTAACATCATATGGAATGTCGGGTCTAGTACATAGCATGGCATACATGATAGATCCTATGGTTGAGGCATAGGGAGTCTTACTCATCCTTTCTCTATCTTCTGCCATAGCAGGACTTTGAGTTTTACTCAAGGTCGTATTGGGCAACATGGGCAAGAACCCTTTCTTGCTATATTCCATTCCAAACCTCTTTAGAACTTTGTTCAAATATGTACTCTGTGACAATGATATTAGGCGTCTCAATCTATCCCTATAAATCTTTATGCCTAATATGTAAGCTGCTTCGCCAAGATATTTCATTGAAAAATTATTATTCAAATAATCCTTGACACTATTAAGAAGGTCTACATCATTCCCAATCAACAATATGTCATCCACATATAGTACTAGGAATACTACAGAGCTCCCACTCACTTTCTTGTAAATACAAGCTTCTCCATAAGTTTGTATAAATCCAAAACTTTTGATTACCTTATCAAAATGTTGATTCCAACTTTGGGATGCTTGCTTCAATCCATAAATGGACCGTTGAAGTTTGCATACCTTGTTAGCATCTTTAGGATCGACAAAACCTTTGGGCTGTACCATATACAACTCTTCGTCAATGTCTCCATTGAGGAATGCTGTTTTGACATCCATCTGCCATATCTCATAATCATAATATGCAGCGATTGCTAATAAAATTTAAACAAGTTGATAGTGAACATGTTGCTCCAGCTTGGGAAAGAATGAAATCTTTGGTTAAAAATTGCCCTACTCATAGACTCACTGCTTGGATGATTATCCAAACTTTTTATGCAGGTTTGAACTTCTCCTCAAGAAATCTGTTGGATTCAGCTGCTGGAGGTACTTTTATGGGCCTCACTTTGGGTGCTGCACAAGGCTCCTTGATAATATTGTAGAGGTCCCAACCTGATAAGGTAGAGATCCCTGTGATTGCAATGCTAGTCCCTGGATCAATAGCTAGCATCCATAGTTTAAGATGTAATATCAAGAAACAAAGGTCATAATACAACTTTATAACCAGGAAATAATTCATTACATCTTACATAGCTCTTTTGTCTATCTCATTACAATGCAGCAGAAATAACTATATAGCATGGATTCCTTCATCTTCAAAGTGCACAAGCAATCATGTTGGTTGTATACTTGTAACCCTAATCAACACACTTCACTAACATCAAACAAACCTACAACATAACAAGTTACAACCACAAGGGTCAATACATTTGAATTGTATTGGCAAGTGATATTATGGTAGAATAGTAGTATCTATCATCTATATGCATTTGGCTAAGTGGAGCTTAGTCTTGCTTTGCTCAAAATATATTTTCCTTATCATTTGAAAACACTAAGTTTTTATTTTTCAAATCACCCAAGGAACAACCAATAGAATTGGTTAACCTTTAGCCCTTGTTCAACCACAAGCTTTTAACTTAGAAATTGGGATGAGGAGATCCTTGATAGCTTCCATGTCTTGATGCTCAAATTGTCCATTGCCGGGGACACAGCCAAGTACTTAGATTTTACTCTCTCGAGAGGTGGTGCACTTTCCCCACAAGACTCGACATGCATCGAGACAAGATCTTTCAGAAGCCTTCCCTTAGACCAAAATGGACGCATTCCAAACCTATCACCCCCTACCACCTTCTGTCCATCTGGCTAAGTTATTGCAACCTATATGATCCAGGGAGAGCCCATATTTCCATGTGGCTGCACTTGAAGCTTCTCAACATTTGACATATCAAATCTCTTTGTTCCTAGGTGGCATTCCATAAGTGAGATACACAGGGTAAGCCATGAAACATGGGGCCCTGGTAACCACTCAACAAAAATCCATCCAAGCAATTACCATTCCACCCAGGTGATTCATTCACTTAGTAGTTTTATTAAGCAAAAACATAAGTCAAAAGACTCAGCAAAATCTCCATAGCATGTATATAAACCACCCTTGTTTTCTACTAGCTAGGCTAAGCATGATAGTATTAGGAATGTTAACTTAGGGAAAATTCTACTAAGGCATCATCTACTAGGATTTCCCATGGCATAGTTAACACATAGAAAATTTCATGCAAGTCCTACTTAGAAATATCACTAATGCATACTCAAAATACTAGGACAAAAATGTATGAAGCACCACTTGAATTTTTAGTAGAGAATATAGATTCACTCCTTGATCTTGCAATTGTCACACTCTTCAAAGTTCACTACAATTCAATCAAGGCACCAATTCAATATAGCATTCAAGCAATTCATCACATAGAATAAAGAAAACAAAACAATGCATGCAAGCATGCAAAGGATTGTTTTATTTGGAAAGGTGGTTTCTAATAGGCTATAAACATTTTAAAACACATATTGGTCATTTATAAAAGTGGCAAAACTATTTAAAATCAAGTTAGTGAAAATGGGCCATTTAAATCATTTTGTTTTGCTAGAGATGATTTAAATCAAAGTGATAATTTCTTGTGTTTGCCAAATATATTTTTAAACACAAAATGTTAGTGTTTATGGTTAAAGTGTTTAGATCAGATCCATTTTAAAAAGGTTTCACTCAAAACCATTTTGAACTCAAAGCAACATTTTATTTTACTAGAAATGCCTTTAATCTAAGTAACAATTTTCTTAGGGTTATTAAAATACATTTTAAATCCAAAGTTGGTTTTTATAGTCAGTAGGTTTAAAACAAACCATTTGTAAAAGATTTCACCCTAAAAACATTTTTAGAATAAATTTTATTACCAAAATAGACCTACTAATGTTTCTGCAAAAACATCTAATTTTACAGAATCAAAACACTAAACAAAGGGCATGGTTGCAAAGGTTTCATTTTTAAAATTTGTAAATTTTGGACATGTAGATTAATAGTTATGGATTTTACAAAATCAAACTACTAATAGACAAGTTTCTGTTTTTTAAAACAAAAGGCTGGCCACGCGTCACGTTTCTATTGGCTGAAAATGGTTCGTGTGGATCGATTGATATAGACCATAGGATTTAAGTGGGATCGTGCAGTGTTGATCTAGCATACCCTCGTTAAAGTGAATCTATCGTGTCCATCAGATCATCATCCAACGGCTCCTAGCACGCCAACCATAGATGGGCGGCGCTGGCGACTATCGCGTGGTGGAGGCGCTCTGCTCGCGGTGGTTCCGGCGAAATAGGAAGCAAGGGGAAGGGGGAAGGTGCTCACCAGGTTCGTCGTGGAGCGCTGATACTCAACGTGGTCTCCGCAGGGACATGGGCGCACGAGGTCACTGGTGATTGCTCGTCGGAGATGTTGCTGACGACGGTGTGCTCGGGCCGTCATCGCTGGCGAAGCTACGGTTCAAACTAAGGAAAATAAATGCTTGCGTTAGATGCCCATGAGGTTGCTGGTCACACACGTATCATCTAGAGGGAGAGGGGAGGTCAGAAAATACCAGGGGGCGTCACCGGAGTTGGAGCAGTCCGTGGTGGCGCTCGGGCGGTGACGAAGCCGAGCTTCTAGGTCTTGCACAGGTGAGTGGGAGGTAATGGGAGATGTGCCAGGCAATGGGGAGTAAGCCAGTAGGTACTGGGAGTGGAGAGGTGGCCGGAGTTGCCGGAATTTGGCCGGAGTAGCTCGTCGGTGCAGCGAGGTTGCGAGAAGTTAGAGCAGCCTAGGGGCAAAGAGGGAGTGGTGTCTGGGGGGAAAAGATAGGGGAGAGGGGCGATTTAACGCGCATGGTCGCTGGAGGGATTAGTGCGTCATTCAACGAGAATTTACGCGGATAAATTAGCGGCAGAAACGACAACGATGAATGGGGATGAACTGATCGCGGGGTAGACGATGATGATGTGTCGGTGGGGTCCTGCGGTCAGTGAAGGAGAAGGAGGTACAGTGGGGTCGGGTCATCAGCGACTGAGGGGGTTGATCTGCAGGTGAGAAAAACGGTTCGCGGGGAGGGGGAGAGAGTGGGCTTGTTGGGCCAGATTGGGCTGGACTGGGTGGGGTTGCTTCTTTCCTTTTTTCTTCTCTGTTTTCTTTTTCTTTTTCTATTTCTGATTTCTGTTTTGAATTTATTTAAATGATTCAAACACTTGTTTGAATTCAAACTTTCCCAACTTTCAGTATGTTTTAATATTGTTTTAACAATGTATTTTAGAATCCATTTTTGAATATTTTCTTATATTCTTTTATGGTTTATTATCTATTTAAAATAGACACTTGTCTTTATTTAAATAAGATTTTAAATATGTTTTCAAACTTCTATTTGAATTCCAATTTTTGTCAAACCTTGTTCAGTAGGTTTTATTTATTCCTTAGTGCAAATAATTCACTTTTAATTATTCCAAATATTTTAATATGATTTTAATATTCACTTAAATTGGGCATTTGTCTTTATGCAAATAAAATCAAATATGGTTTTTAATCCATATAAATTTTATTCAAATAATTCTTTTTAAGTTAATTGGATAACTTTTAATTCACTTTGACTATTATCAATTATTATTTACTCATAATTTAATTAATCATTCACATTAGGGATTTTGTCTTTATTTAAATACAATTTGAATATGGTTTAATCCCATATAATTTTTATTTGAATATTCTATATCCCTTTATTTTATTTGGATTTGGATTATCTTTATTCCATTTTCTTATGGATTTAATTCAATTTTTAAATTGTCTTCTAAATAATTTTCTTGGGATTTATTATTTAGTTTAGGAAATTTGTCTTTATTTAAATAAAATTGAATATGGTTCAAAGCCCATATAGTTTTATCTAAATAATATTTTATTTATTTTTATTATTCAAAAATCTTTTATTTGTTTATGGATTTGGCCAAGATTTAATTTGGATTTTTAAATATTCCTTATTTCTTTCTTTCTTTCTTTACCTTATAAAATCCATATCTTTTTGTTTATAGATCCAAAATTGGTGATTCCAATTTGTATAATTTTATTTAATATTTGTTTATCTTTTTAAATCCTTTTAGGATTACTTTGCTCAAGATTTGGTATGGATTTTTAGATAGGAGTTTTATTAGCCTTGGAAATTAATTCCTTTTAACTTATTATATTCATAAGTTTTTATCGATGGCTCCAAATTGAATGAAACCAATTTCTATGGTTTTATAATATTTTTGTTTATCATTTTTCATCATTTATAAATGTTTGTTGCTGAATTTTTATATGGATCAAATCCATAGTCTTAGAGAGATTTTGGAGATGATTTTCTTCCATTAGGGTTTTAGGGTTTTCGTTTAACTTTTCCAAGTGTTTAAATTTCAAGATGCATTCATTGATGAATGCATTTCACTTGATTGAAATTTTGTTTGATTCCCTTTTCATTAAAATTTTATTCAAGAAGGGTTTTCATGTTTCCATTTTGAAACAAAAAGTTTCTTTTCACCCTAAATTTCAATAATTAATTCTTTTGTTTTTTTTCACATTTCAAATTTTGGAATTTTTTTGGGATGTGACAAATATGATGGTTAACTACTCTGAATGACATGTTGAGAGAGCTCCACATGGTAAGAAGGTAAATTCTGTTGAGGAAACTTCCTCTTTGAGTGAAAAGATTGATGTTATTATGGCTATGCTTGTTAATGGGAAAGCTCATTTAGATCCTAATAGTGTTCCCTTAGCCTCTTTGGTTGCTCAAGAAGAGCAAGTTGATGTGAACTTCATTAGAAACAACAATTTCAACAACAATGCCTATAGGAATAATTTTGGTAGTAACAACAATTATAGGCCTTATCCTCATAATAATGGCAATTCCTATGGAAGCTCTTACAATAATGCTAGAAGTGCCCCCTCTGAACTTTAAGTCATGCTCAAAGACTTTATTACCAAGCAAACCACTTTCAATAAGACTATAGAGGAAAAGCTTTTAACCGTGGAGAAAAATATATCCTCTTTTCCTGAAGCTCAATCTTCCTTGATTAATAAGATGGCTGCTAAACCTGAAACTATGGAAAACACCTTTGCTACTGCTCATGCCATACAAGTTACTATTGATGAAAATGTTAGGATGTTAGCTCAACTTCATGCTAAGTGGGAAATGGAAGCTGAAATTGATAGAAACAATAGTGTGTGCACCATCACCACTAAACCACAAGTAGTCCCTACTCCTACTCCTACTCCTACTCCTACTATGTCTAAGCCTATGGATCCTACTACTAGTGATGCCAAGTTTGATTTTGATGGTTGCAATATTTCTAAAGTGATTATGTTCTTGCAAAAGCTTGCTAGAAGTCCTGATGCTAGTGATATGCATGTTGCCTTTACCAAACACATTACAGATGCTCTTGTTAAGATTAAGGAAGAAAAGCTAAAACACAAAGCTTCTATTCCTAGGAAAGTAGAAGATAGTTGGGAACCCATTATTAATATGCAAGTGAATGACTTTGATCTCAAAGCTTCATGTGATCTTGGTTCTAGTGTCTCTATTATGCCTAGGAAGATTTATGAAATGCTTGATTTGCCACCTTTGGAAGATTGTTATTTGGATTTCCCACTCAATGATAATGCTAAGAAGAAACTCATGGGGAGTATTAATGATGTTATCATCATGGTTAACAATGCTTATGACCCTGTTGATTTCTATGTTTTGGATGTTGAATACAATGCTTCTTGTCTTATTACTTTGGGAAGACCTTTTCTTAGAACAGTTGGTGCCATCATTAATATGAAAGAAGGCACCATTAAATATCATTTTCCATTCAAGAAAGGTATTGAACACTTACCTATGAGGAGATAGAAGTTTCTTTTTGCTCCTCCTTTGAAAGGAAGATTTGATGTTAATGCTTCCTCATTTGAAAATACTTGATTCTTCTTACTTCTTGTGCCTAACTTAAAGGCGTTAAAGAAAAGTACTTGTTGGGAGATAAACCAAGAGTTTCCTTGAGTCTTGGAAGTTATTAATTCAGTAATGACTTCTCCTTATCCTTTTTTGTTTGCTTTTTGTGCCAAGAATGACCTCTAATGAGAGGGAAGTAAGATTTGGGGAGTTGCTGTCCCGAAACAGATTTCTGTCCTCCACCAAAAAATTCGTGAGGAGGCTCTGTAACAAGGATTGAGCTCAAAATTTACAAATAAATCCCCCAGTATGTTAGATAACTTTCTTTAGTTTAACACCTTTTGATTTGAGCAACAGAAGATGTTCGAAAAAATCGGTTTCTACCTGCTGGTCTGTTTTGACAGATTTCTGCCATTATTTGCATTTGCTTCTTATTGATTCCTTTTTGAGTTATCTTTAGGTGAATTGAGATTTTTGAAGGAGTTACTACAGTATCTTGTGTTTTTAGTAAAAAGCCTTGCTGTTCCAAAGCTTTGCCATTGGTCTAATATCTTTTGAATACACTAATGTTGCTAATGAAGATTGTGTGAAGTTTTGTATGAAGGAAAAATTTCAGGTGTAGAGAGAGGATGATGCAATGAGATGAAGAATGGACAAAAGCTCAAGCTTGGGGATGCCACCATGGTGTCACCCCAAGAAATATCCAAGAGGTACAAGCGTCAAAGCTTTGGGATGCCTCATCCCCAAGGCATCCCCTTCTTCATCAATAAAAAGCTCAGGTCTGTCTAGACACTTCGTTTTTATTGTTTCATGCACATTTGTGTTATTCTTGGAGCGTCTTAGTTTTTGTTTGCTTTGCTTAGGTTGTTTAGTTTGCTTGAATAAAGTAGTTTGGACCCCCATTCTTGCTGTGTTGTTTTACAAATAAGGCTGCTTGGTGTTTGGAAAGGAGTAGTAAGTTCTTGCTTGAAGTGCAAAAGAAGCTTGCATTGACTGTGACTTAGACTTTAGCGTGACATGCTAGGTGTTGTTTTAGCATTATGCTTAGTGATTATTGCTGTAGCATGTATTGTTCCAAACAATTGGGATTGCTTAGTGTGCCTTGAAGAAATTATGCGTTGTTTTAGCATGCAAAAGCATAATATTGTGGTATTCTCCTTTGATGCTTTGCTTGGGTTGACTTGTCACATGCTCACACCATGTTATGACTATGAGAAGTCACCATTAGCCTCTATTATCATTTAGTCCTTGACTTGTAGTACCACTCTTTGCTTTGATTAGTATGCTTTGTTGCACTGCATGATTATGGCCATTATTGCTCTCTTAGTTGGTTGCTCCCAGTCTTTTGCTAGCCTCCACTTGTATGAGTAAGTTATATTCATGCCTCCAACTCCCAAGAAACCAAGTTTTTCCAAAGTGTCCACTATAAACTCCTATGCATGGTGTGTTACACCATTCCAAGTATATTCTTGTTTTTGAACTATCTTCCAATTAAAAACTATTTTGTTATGTGAAAACTTAGTGATTAAATCCCTCACGAACTTGATGGCACACTTTATTCTTTGCCCCTAATAAACTTGAACCATTGTGACAACTTTGTTCTATATGCTTGCACTTATAAGTTGGAATTAGCAGAACGGTGCTATCACGGGGAACGTTTTCAACATTGCACTTGTACCTTATTGTACTCAGTTGATATCATGTTCTTTTGTCTATGGATGTCACTGGTGTGAAATAAAGATGGAACTTGTAAGTCCATGGAGTTTGTATACTGTGTTAGAGAAATGCCTGGGCCGCTAGCCTAAGCCATGCCTAATCATGGTGGAAACTTGCAACATCACCATAGTGACATCTATGAAGCATTCTTCTTATAAAAAAGAGACACATTGAGAAAAGAGGAAAGAGAGAAAAAAGCACCATATTCCCATGGTACATAAGAAGATTGCTGAGATGCTCATTGTCTGCTTGCCTTGTCATTTTGGTTATGGGAAAGCTCTTGTACCATGTGCAAGGGGTACCCCGTTGGCGGTTCTCAATAATATGCAAATACTTACGTGGACCCAAAGTTGAGTATGCATGAGGTGTGGCCCTCTTATTCAAGGACTTGAGATTGCCAACTTATACTTCGTCAAGCATATACTCCAGCTTTGCCACTTTAACCTTAACCACTTCAAGATGCTTATGATAGGGGCAATGAGGGCTGAAAGCTAACAACTACCATAATTTTTGGAAGCTCTTTTTGAAACTTGTAATCATGCTTCCTTTACAAAAAGGCTTTTCTTTCACCACTATTGAGTCTCCACCTTCTACCTTTAGGCACCATTAATAGAGCATAGTTGTAATATTACTTGTTCTTGTGCTATATGTTTCTAGTCACCCTTGTGAACTTTGCAGGTGTCCTATGCATCTATTTGCTACTCTATAAGGGACAAGCTGATTGCCACTATGCTATGTTTTCTGTATGTGAAACAAACAAATGTTTTTCAATGCATGTTATTCATGATCTTTGTTTGTATCTTGTCATGTTGCATGCATAGTTACTTTGTTCTATTGTTAGAACTCCATCTTTCATGCACATGTTTAGAGTTCTTTGATCCCAGCTTTCAATGCTTGCAAATGGTTGGATCTTTATTGAGGGTGCATGTCACCTCAAAAATTATTCTGTTTATCACTTACCTACTCGAGGACGAGGAGGAGTTAAGCTTGGGGATGCTGATACATTGGAAACGTATCTATAATTTTTGCTGCTCCATGCTTGTTTAGTATCTACTGTTCTTTACTTGTCCACACTTTGAGGTGCTTTTTACATGTTTTCTGGTACTAACCTATTAACAAGTTGCAACAGTGCGAGATGCCTGTTTTCTGCTGTTTTTGGTTTCAGAAAGTTAGTAAAGAAATATTCTCGGAATTGGACGGGACAAACGACAAAGTCAATTACTTTCTGTGGGGAACAAGAAGTCTAGAGGGGAGCCGGAGGGGCCAGCTGTAACATCCCCAAAATACTAAACTTGGATCATCAAACTCTAATCATCAAATTTAGGGTTAACAAACACTTTTCTAATTAAAAATATGAAAGCATCCATATGTGTGTGTATTAAAATTTGGATTCTTTTGAATTGCCATGGTTCTGTGTTTCTTTGCTTGTAAAATGATTCTTAGGTGAGTGAAATAAACATCATCTAAACAATCCCCGAACTTTTCCCGAAGACAAACAAGTCAAAACAAACAAATTAAGTGAATGGTCACTTTGGCCAATTTAACTCCCATGCCTACTTTGGCTATCTCTAATTTTCAAAACTTAACAGAAACATGTATGGATCTTTGCACCCCTTGATAGTACTCATAATAAGGTACCAATGCCCACTTTGTGATCATCCAAAAACATTCAAATGCTTAGTTTAAATGATAGTTTAAAATTGAATCTATTTCATATGGGAAGATCCCACTATTTCAAAAACCACTCAAACCAACTCAATTTTCAAAACCCAAGCATCCATAGACTCCCCAGAACATGCCTAGCACACCCACCAAAAATCTTTTCAAAATTCAAAACTTAAGTTCATGCGGCCATTCATCAAACAGGTTGCAAACTCAAATCAACAAAATCAAAAACACTATGTTGAGCAGTGTTTTGGCCAACCTTGTTCCCTCTCTGGTTACAACTAGCCTTAGTAGATCATCTAGAAACCTTAACTAACCTCTAGAACCACTTTAAGCTAGCCATTGTCATCAATGGTGAGAAGGCCAAGAGCACCCATGTCACCCCAGTGTGGACAACAAGCTAGGAGAAGAACTAGTCGTGCCAACCTTGTCTAGCATGCAGCCCATGCCTCACCGCCCCCCTCTCGACCAGCCCTAGCTCGAAGACAGAGACCAAAACCGCTAGGAATACCGCGCCCGTGCCGCTGTCGACCATGCCGACGCGCACCGCACAGCACGCGTCATTCCCACGCAACCCGACCACTTCGAGCCCTCGCCGCCCGCCGGCATGTACCCCACCTTCCCAGGAGACCACCATACATGCTCATTTCACCGCCTGTACCCCGTAGCCACCGCTCGCCGCGGAGTTCGCCGCCTCTGCCTCGCAGAGCACCGCACATTCCCGACCGATTGCCACCGCCCCTACACGCGCATTTAAGCTATAGAGCATCGCTAGGATACCGCTCGTCGATCGCCAACCTCGGCCATGTCTCTAGCCGCCCGTAGCCATGTCGCCATCGTCGCCTGCCCATCCCTCTCGGTCTCGCCGTCGAGCCTATAAAAGGAGACGACCCCCGCTCGATTTCTTCACACCATCTCACTCCCCTCACCTCACTGATCCTTCCATACCTTAGCCGGAGCACGAGGAGCAGCAGTTCACCAGAATTGCGCCGGAGCAAGCCGCCTCTAGAGAAGAAGGGAGCCGTTGATTTCGACCACCCCTAGAGCTGTCGCGACCACCCCTGAGTTCGCTGTCGTCGACTTCGTCGTTTGCCCGCCTCGCCGTCGTCACTGGAGCCCCGGTATGCCCCCTATGCACCCCCACCGAGCCGCTAGGGTTCGAGCTCGCCGGTGACTTGTTCATCGTCGACGACGACCCTCAACCGTCGATCTCACTTCTAATCCAACGCACCACATCGCCCCGTACCGCTTCGCGTTTTATGAGCCAATGACCAGTAGACCTCTCCTGTCAGTTGGGCCCCGCGCTGCGGAGTGACACTGGGCCGGCCCAATAACCCTTCCCGCGCAGCCCAACTATTTGAATTTAGCCTTTTCTATTTTAATTCAAACATAGTTCTGTACCTAGTTTCAAAATTCAACCCAGCTCGATTCAGTGAACCAAATTGCATGAAACCAATTTTGATAGAAAGGTATTGAATTGCTTAATCCAAGCCCATTAGATTCAAGTCATTTGGATCTGTAGATCAACCTTGGTAAAAATAACAAGTCAGAAGCTTTTCTGTATTCAAACATTTTTCAAATTTCAACCATAATAGCTTTTGAGTTGATTCCAACTCTCAAAAATCACATTTAACCATACCTTTCAGAATATATAAAAACATATGGGTTTACTTACATAAATAATGTTCAAGTAATAAAAGAATGCCATATAGGCGTTTCTAGTCATTTTATTTTATTTAAAATAAAAGGGTAAACCTTATTAAATTGTGACACCACTTTAAATCACATTCTCATGAAATTAAATATGTGGTGATGACATGTGTCAACATGATCCCATGTTTGGTTTGGAGAATATTAAATATTAAGTAGTTTTTCAATGAGTAGAAATTACTTTTCTAAAAATAAATAAATAATCCAAATGCCTTAATCTTGAATGTTAGTGATGATGCTAGATCATCTATAGAACCCTTTTGTGTGATGATTGAAAGTAGTTAAGTATTGTTTTGTGATTGTGTACCTCGTATTTATTTATAGACGCTAGTACCGACCAAGGATACGAGGAGGAAGGAGGATACTACGAAGAAGAAGCCGAGGAGAACTTCAACCACTGCTCTGCACAAGGCATACTAACACTTGCAAGATACTCTACTTTAGCAAGCCTATACTGATACTGATGCAAGATAATACTTGCTTGTTACCATGACCACTAGATTGCCTTAAGCATATGTGATCATACCCACTTGATACCCCTCCTAGTTTTACTTGCAAGCTTTATACTTTATTTCTTTATCAAAGCTATTACTTAGAGTCTACTTAAGTAACTTGTATATTCTAGGAAGATAATTGAAGGTTGCATAAAGAGCATTAAATTTGGCCTAAGCTAGATAATCTTGATGTCATCCTAAGGCATGAGATTGTACTTAGTTAAACTCCACTTGTTTACCACCCCTCATTAGTACTCACCCCCACTTGTAGATGCTAGTGCTAAGCATAAAACTTGATCAACTTTAGATGGGAATACTTGGTGGAAAATGGTTATGAAAACCTTAGAATGATGAGTCATTCTACTGAGATGTTTTGACATGTGTTCCCGAACATCAGATGATTTTGATGATGAAAATGTTGAGGCATGAGCCTTAGCCCCTTTGTAAAACTGATGGTTGTCTAGATGCGATACCATTCCAATTTTACCGTACAACCACAATACCTGAAAATTGGGTAGGGCTTGACTAAAAACTTATATACTTTAGTATGGGTTCCCTCATGGCCAAGGTCTAAGCTGAGGCTACCTTGTGAAGATTGTCCACCTGTGCAGTACCCAAGATGACAGTTGGTCATGGTTGGGAGGCCAAACTCACAGGAGAGGTGCTTATACTAGGGCGTGTAATTGAAAGTTTAGGATTGATTATCCACATACTAAGTATGGTGAATTCAGGATTTGTTCCTGGCAGATGTATCGAATGTTGTGGTGAAAGTGTACAATCTCTGCAGAGTGTCAAACTATTCGAATATCCGCGTTCGTGGTTATGGACAGTTGGAGTGGCCATACTGTTCCCCCGTCAGAGGTTTTCAAAATGACTTATGAAATGAATTGAGATTTTGGCTTGACCACAACAGAGTTGTGATATGAAATTCAAGTTCCCAATTAGGTGATATAAAACTTCAACCAGCTTTCTTGCTTCTGAGCTTAGTAGAGGTAAATCTGGCTTTTTGCAAAACAACCCTAGAGCTTAGTGTCCTATTACAAAAACCCCTTCACTTGTTAGTATTAGTTTGCGAGTACTTAAAGAGTACTCATGGCTTTGTACCTGGCTATTCCTGTGGCCAGACTATGAAGAGGAGTACCAGGACGAAGGACCCCAGGAAGGTTACGACAACTAGGATCATCTCCCATCGTCAGCATTGCATGTGACCCCGAAGATGGAGCTTCACCTACGCTACCTTTATTATTACGTTATTCCGCTGCTTGAGTTGTATTAAGATCTGGATCATGAGATCCTTATTTGTGTAAGACCTTATGTATGGTTTGTAATGGATGATGTACTGTGGTATCCAAATCTGTTATGTCTCGCAAAAATGGTAATCCTGGGATTGCGATGTATGGCATAACAGGCATCTGGGATTAAAAATCCGGGTGTTGACACCAGCCAGGGGGGCCAGACCCACCGCAGGCGCGGGTGGGCCCAGCCCTGCGCCTGGCTAGGGTTTTCCACCCCTGTCCACTGCCTCGGTCTCCCTCTTCGCCTATAAGAAGCCCCTGATGCAGAAACCCTGAGCACCCGATCAAATATCCACGAAACCGTCTGTAGCCGCTGCCACCATCGTCCCTAGATCGGGGGGGGGGGATCTGAAGTTCTTCCCGGCACCCTACCGGAGGGGAGATCATCTCGGAGGCCTTCTCTCCGGTATGATGCGTGAGTAGTTCCACCTTGGACTATGGGTCATGAAGTAGCTAGATGGTTGTATCTCCTCCTTTGTGCTTTCATGTATAGATCTTATGAGCTCCGTTCATGATCAAGATCTAATCTGTTTGTAATCATGCATGTTATGTTTGCGGGGATCCAATGGATATTGAGATTATTATGTTAGTTTGATTAATGGTTTTGTCTTTATGATTCTATCATGTCTGTGTTGTTTGTGATCTTGCATGCTCTCTGTTGTTAGTAGCTATCTTGGCCAAGTAGTTGCTAGTGACTCCAAGAGGGAGTATTTATGCTCGATAGTGGGTTCATGCCTCTAGTTTCCAAGAGAAGTGAACGAAATCTCTTCAGTTGTAGATGTGCTGTTGCCACTAGGGAGAAAACAACTGTCTCTTGTTCATGGAAGATGTGGACTGTTTACCTTACACACGTTGCTTAAAGCAGTTGTCTGTTGCTTGCAAGTTAATACTGGAGGGGGTTCCAATGATAACCTAAAGGTGGACTCCTAGTCATAGATGCAGTTGGATGGCGGTCTATGTATATTGTTGTATTGCCCAATTGAATCTCATAGGATCTTTCTGACTAGTAATTGCGTTGTTATGCCTTGCTCAGTTCCTGTCAGTTGCCCCGCTGTAATTTGTTTACCCTTCATGCCATGTTGTTTATCTAAGGAGAGCACCTCTAGTGAACTATGGACCCCGATCCAATCTTTACCATTGATACATCTTCCACTGTTACTTGTTTACTTGCTGCAAACCATTACCTTCCACACCATATGTTTAATCCTTTGTTAAAGTAAACCAGTGAGCTTGACAACCTCACTGATTCGTTGGGGAAAAGTCTTGAGTTTGTGTTGTGCAGGTCTCCGCGTTGCTAGAAACACATGTGTGACGTTTCCTTCCTCCTCCTGGTTCGATAACCTAGGTCTCTACTGAGAAAGACTTGTTGCTTGCTGCTTCACACCTTGCTCTTGGGGTTTCCAGCAAAGTGCTAATCAACACCATCAGTGGCTGAGGTGGCGAGCCATCAGTGGATGCTGGACATGGACGGGTGGACGCGGTGGGCTGGTACGAGGTTGGCTCGAATCCCAGAGGTGGACCAGGTGCTGCCAAACGGATCCCGATGGGGATCGGATCGCCAGGCGGATCTGAATGCGGATTGGCCACAGGAGGAGCACTGCAGTCACCAGAAAAATAAGGAAATGTTGTTTCATCAAATATTACATGCCTGGAAATAATGACACGACGTGAATTAGGATCTAGGCAGCGAAAACCTTTGTGCTCACAGGGATAACCCAGAAAAACGCACCGAGTGGAGTGGGGCGAAAGTTTGTGATCTGATGTGGCGTATAAATTGGGATAGCACAAGCATCCAAAAACACGCAAGTGGCCGTATGAGGGATGAATGCCATAGAGACGGTAGTGAGGAGTTTGGAGGTCGATGGCATGAGAGGGGCGAATATTTAACAAATGGGTGGCAGTATGAAGGGCTTCGGTCTAAAAGGGCGGTGGTAGTTTGGCTTGAATGAGGAGGGTGCAAATGATGTCGTTTGTGGTGCGAATTAGGATTTCAGCTTTACCGTTTTGGGGAGATGTGTGAGGGCATGAAAGGCGAAAAGAGACACCACGGTTAGAGAAGAACTCACGCAAGGTACTAGATAAAAATTCACCACCATTGTCACATTGTAGGCATTTGATGGTAACATGGAATTTAGTGAGAACATACAGAAAGAAACGTTGGATAGCGGCACAAGTATCTGATTTATTTTTCAAAGAGAATGTCCAGGAGTAATGCGAAAAATGATCCAATACCAATAATATTGATAGCCTGAAAAATTAGAAAGCGGTGATGTCCACAAGTCGCAATGTATGAGTTGGAATGCAGCGGTGGTGTGAGAGGTGGAGGTGGGAAAGGGGAGGTGAGGTTGGCGCCCTAGTTGGCACGCCTCACAAAGGGGAGAGCTATGAGTGAAAACATCATTATTACATGGCTGAAGAAAATCTAAAGGTAAATGAGAAATAGTGTCTTTGCTTGGATGTCCAAGACGTTGGTGCCATATGTTGCCAATGGTGGTGGAGAACGCAGAGTGGGTAGATTCCTTGGAGCCGAATAAGGGGTAGAGGTCGCCGTCACTATTGGAGAGAAGAATGGTAGTCTTGGTGGCTATGTCCTTTACAGAAAAACCAAAAGGATCAAACTCTATTGAAACATAGTTGTCACGAGTGAATTGTCTAACTGAGATTAAATTTTTAACAATGTGAGGGGAGACAAGCACATTTTGGAAATATAGAGTTAAATAGGATATTTGAACGGAGCCAACAACAATAATAGGGAGTTTAGACCCAGCGGCGACAATAATATGCTGAGAATTATGACCTAAAGGAGAATGAGAGGAGGCCAAGTTACCTGTCTTACCAGTGACGTGCGATTATGCCCCGGAGTCCATGAGCCATTCCGGCGGTGGGTACGGCGAGTTGCTTGCAGCGGAATTGATCATTGCGCCGTGGTCGAAGGTGTACGTGGGAACGACGTAGGAGGAGGCCTGATGCAGTACATGTGCAGCAAAGGCTGGTGGAGACGCAGAAGGCCCGCCCGCATAGTAGACGTGGTGCTGCACACACGGATGTGGCCCCATGATGCCGGATGAATTCGGTGGCACCCATGGAGCATGAGCCGGTGGAAACGGGGCACCGACGGGGGGAAATTATCCCATCCATGGAGTCCGTGAACTACCGAACACAGTGGGACCTCCATGACCGGATGAGGAGTGCTCGCCATTGCCACGACCGGCCGGCGCCCGCCACCGCGACCTCGGCCTCCGCCGCCAACCTGATGAGGATAGCCGTTCAGATGTACCCAGGGATCGGGTTTCCCCCCGTAGTTAGGACTGACGTACCCTGATGGACGTGGCGCACCTCCGCCCGGCGTGCGCGGCGTGGCTCCACCGCTGCCGCTATTGTGGCCGCGATCGCCGTGGACCGCCATGACCTGGGAGCCGACGGTGCTCTTCCGATATTTCACGGAGATCTCCGCGAGTTGGATGCGGGAGAAGGCGTCGGCGAATGAGGGCAGGGGCTTGATGCTCTTGACGATCTCGGACTGCAACTCGAAGCCCTCACCGAGACCTTCCAGGAACTACCCCGTGAGACCGCGTTCGTCGACCGGGCGGCCGATGGCGGCGAGGTCATCGGCGATCGTTTGGAGCTTGCTGGCGTATGATGACACAGAAAGATCGCCGCTCGTGGTGATGCGGAAGGCCTTGTTGAGGTACATGTAGCGGGCGTCCTGGTTGTCGAGGAAGATGTTGGTGAGGCGTGTCCACGTCGTGCACGCACGGCCGTCGCTGGCTTTGACGAGGCAGTAGAGCTCGTCCGTGAGCGTCTCCACGAACCACAACGAGATGTGGGTTTCAACCGCCATCCAGGCGGCGTCGGGAACCTAAGGGGCGGCACCCTCGGTGATGTGATCCATGGCCCATACATGGTGAGAAGAAGGACGAGGATATATCTCTACTTGGTGAAATTGGCACCCGCAGAATTGAGTTGAAATTTTATGTGGTCCGTGATGTGAATTCCTAGAATTGGCGAGGAGTGGGTGTTGGAGAGTTGGGAGGGAAAGACTATGCTTGGTGTGGCGCCGGAGGTGGGGACGATGGGAAGCGTTGGTGCCGCGGAGGAGGAAGAGTTTTCGATGCCGAACAGGGCGGCGCCATCGTTGTGGGTGAGAGGACTAGGAGGTGCGCGCGGCATGGGAGGCACGCGCTGAGGTAGAGGGGTGTGAGGATCGCTGTCGAGAGGGGAGGAGAAGGCCGTGGCCACCAGAGCAGAGGAGGAAGGGAGTTCGTCGGCCATGGAAGAGGTGAGATGCTTTGATACCAAGCTAAATTGCAGAGAGTCAAAACTGATTGCATTATTCCCACGGAGAGGATTACATGGAGGTTACAGGAAGTGCACAACGTGCGCTCGGTGAGATCCTATAAGCAAGGGAGTGACACTAAACTAGGACTAGAGAACGTTACAATAAGCAAGGGAGTGACACTAAACTAGGACTAGAGAACGTTACAATAAGCAAGGGAGTGACACTAAACTAGGACTAGAGAACGTTACAATACGACTACTGGACATGTTACATGTCTGAATACAAGTGTTCGACAGATAATCTCTACTTGCTAGTTTGATTTGCTGATTTCATGAATCATACATAGTCTATTAATCATTTAAAGTCGGTTGGTTCAACCAGTAACTATACGTCTGAAAAATAAAAATTCAACTGCCGAGATAGCGTCACAAAGCGATCTCTAACTAGACATATGTTTTCAATCCCTATCCAGTAGATACGCAGACCTTCCATCAAAATGTTGTGTAATTTTTCAAAAATCTAGAAAAAGCATGAATCGAAAGGAGAACATACTAGAGAGAAGTGAAAAGCTCTAACATATACTTTTAAGACTTGATATACTTTCTTGTCTCGTCCCCGTGTGCTTAAATCCTGGATCCGTCGCTGCTAATATGGTTTCGCTTGCATGGCAATGTTCACGTCAAAATCGCGTGTTGAACACTGTGAGTTTGGTCTTTGGTGTTTTGCCGCATTGCTACGAGTCGCTGATCGCTTTGGTAGGTATTTTCTTTTCTTTTATTCTTTTCTATTTTGGTAGGTATTTTGTTTTATTTTATTCTTTTTTATTTTGTTCTGTTTGGGCTGTGTGCATCTTTGATTTATCGACTTTCTTGATATTAAATTTTTGTAGAGTATTAGAGCATATGTCGGTTACGTTATATTAGGTAGTTTCATATGGTAATCTAGATCTATCTCTATTAGTCTTCTTGTCTCTCAAGTCTTCTAGTATTATATAAGCAGGCCAAGGGCTCACGATGTAAACACCTTTTGCAATATCAATATAATCTATACTTCCGCAATCTTATATGATATCAGAGCAGGAGGTCCTAGGATCAAATCCTAGCTAGCGCAAGAATCAAAAACAAATATTGCGGCTTCCCAAACATACGTCACAATAGGCCAAAGGGCGAAAGACGAAGGGTGAGTGTTGAAATATATTGTCTAGCCCTTTCCATCAGTTCAGACTGTTGGTTGTGTTGGCTAGTGCATGCAATTCAATATGGTATCAGAGCGGCTCGCTCCGCTTAGGGTTTAGCCACTGTTTCCGCTGCGCCGCCCCTGGGGAGATCGTTCTCCGCCGGGGGCTGTTCAAAAGTAAATTAGATTTTACTTCGCCAAAATTTTCTCGCCGGCCGCTTGACCGGCGTTTCTTCTTCTTTCGCCGATCATAGATCGAATTGCGTCGTTCACAGCCACATGTCGTCATCACGCGCCTCTACTTCAACCTCGGCGTTGACTTATCTCCGGCAAATCATCGCCAACGATCATGCGAAAGAGGCTCTGCGCGGTGCTCCAAGGGACGCCTTCACGCGCTGTGTCGGCTTCTCCGTCCTCACGTCGTCACCACACCGGCCTGTCTTCGCCAACATCGACCAGGACGCAAGTCCCCGAGTACGCGCCTCGCCGTCAACAAAGGGCTGCACCTTCATTACCCGTAGTCATCATTGCCGACAACCATCTACACCAACAACATCGCCACATCGTCACCGTCACCACCGATCGTGGTCATCGTCAACGCCAACAAGTTCTTCTCCACGAGCGACGCCGCGCTCATACTAGCGGAAAAATGGGTCTAATCCCCAAAATCGACTACCGCTACAATTCAATCGCCATTGACAACTACCACCTTCGTCTTCGTCCACCACGACCTTGCTGCCAGAGTCGTAGTCTAATTTTTATTTGCACGAGTATGTGCTCAACTTTTTTCTTTCAGCCACTTCGTCTACTCGGACACGGCGGACAACTTCTACGCCGACCGTTTATGGAAAATTTTCTTTGCTCCTCAATCCGGCTCTGGCATGCATGGCTCATGATGGTCCCTATCCTTGCACGTCCGGTATTGGCAACACCAACGTGTGTCTTCGTCCCCGACATGCTCCCGAGTCTGGCAAGATCAGCATTGCGGGTCGAGCTACTTCAACTCAAACTATGTCTACCTCAACTACTACGGTGAATTCTTCAGGCTCAACGACGACATCGACCACAACACAACATCATCGACTTCATCAACAACGACAACTTCCCCAATGGCATCAACGACCACAACTACAGCGCCCTCACTCCCGGCTACATCGACATCGGCAACAAGGGCTACCACCTCACCTTCGGCTTATGCTCCAGTCAAACCGTTCGTGTCACTACCGATCCGACTGTGGGGGTATTACAGTATATGTCGGTTACGTTATATTAGGTAGTTTCATATTATAATCTAGATCTATCTCTATTAGTCTTCTTTTCTCTTAAGTCTTCTAGTATTATATAAACAGCCCAAGGGCCCACGATATAAACATCTCTTGCAATATCAATACAATCTATACTTCTGCAATCTTACATAGAGGCTGAGTGTAATTGATATCTTATTGATATTAATATATTTTATTTATCAAAAAAATAACCTTAACGACCTGCATTTTGAAGATCTTCCGAGTTGGAGGTAGAAAATCACATAGGAAGAGGTTAAAGCTTCAGTTATTCCAAAAAAAAAAGACATCACAGATGCACAAATTAAAAAACATAAAAAAGAGAAAAAGAAAATAAAGACTCCATCGTCCTGATGAACCACTTGCAATAGCAGCACTCATCTTTGTCAATTGAACAAGTTAATCTACTAACAGTCTGGGACCGTGTCAGTTTCTGACCATGTCCATGCAACCATAGCGTATTTTATATGCTCCGAGCGCCAATACAAATTGTCAACTCGGAATACCCGAAAAAAAAAAGTCGGAATGACTCGTTCGCGCCGGAATGTCAGGTCGAATAATTGGCTTGGTCAGATAAACTTCTCTTCTCTTTAACTTTATATGGTTGCTCGTGACGGAAGCAGCTCGCTGGAACGAGTGCATAAAAGGAGGGAGATCAAGCCGTGATTAGCATTCAGCGATCCAAGTTCTTCTTTTCTGTTAGCAAACATACACACCCCACCAACCCCGACGAGACCAATGAACACGCAGAGTGTGCGCCAAGCGATGGAAACCGAGGCCTTCCCGATACAGTTCACCAAGGGCATACGGTCCTACTGGCGCCGAAGCAAGTACCAGCTTGTGGACGGCGGCGACACGGCGGGACGAGGCAAGCTTCACCTAGTGCGGCTTGGGGATGGCGGCAGCGGCGACGGCAAGACATGGGGCGTGCGTCTCGGCGGCATGTTCCGGGTGCGCGTGAAGGCGCCGGCCGCGGCTGCGGCAGCTGTACCCACGCGCGTGCTCGGGGGGATACGAGATGTGTACGTGGACGCCATGCTTGGCGCCGCGAAGAAGCACTCGGCCGAGACGCAGTGGCTTCCGAGCGGGCCGGCGCCAGAGGCGCTGTGGCAGAAGCGGGTGCCCGTGCTACGGTTGCGCAGCCAGGCACAGGGGCGGCCGAAGGGGGATGAGCTGGGACAGAGGCTCGTCCTCGAGATGTACAAGTCTGTGCGCGCGTCTAGGGACCTCGCGGGCATGCTCCAAGGCCAAGCACCACGGCGCGATAGTATGCATCCATCGACAACTTCGAGATGATATACCGCCGGTTATGTAAATGTGTTATATACAGCTAGTTGATATCTGTAATGTGTTCATAATAACTAGTACTAGTATAAAGCTTGCTCTGCAGTAAATTCTCAAGAGTTCCATTATTATTTGGATTGGCAAAATTGTTGATTCAATTCATAGATACACACATCTACAAATTTTCCATGTGGCATGTCTCGTCCACAGTGCTAAAGTATACTTATCTCGTGCTTCTCTTCGTTTGCACTTTGCACCAACTCGCTCCTTCAAGCTTTTGCCACGGAAGCTTCTGATCGCTGCCCTCTCATAGTCATACACAACTCTGACAACTCTTTCAATCGGACATGGTGTTTTAGTTTTGAGAATTTTTGGACGAAGTGGAAGGGTTTTGGGGAGGTGATGGACTATGAAAGATCCAGCAAATGCTAGCTTTCGATATATTAGCAGAGGGAAAGCTCGGTACAACAGGTTATGAACTCGGCGTGGAGCAAGGATGCCAATGCTAATGCCCCTTTCATCCGCTACTATCCAACCTTGTCTTGGCTGCCAAAGGGCTGAAATCTTGGAACACTAAAGGGATCAGAGACATCAACCTCCGATCGACAATAGTTTGTGAACTCATCATCATGCTAGACATGGCCGTGGACGACAGACGGCTCTCGAAAGAGGAATTTTCCTTTATTAGACGGCTCTCCTATCGACAACTTTACCATGACCACTAGATTGCCTTAAGCTCGATACAACAGGTTCTGGGGGCGATTGAACCCTGATACTAGCGATATCCGTCAGGATTTTAGTGGCTCAAGGAGGAGGGACTGCAAAAAAAAATTCCACCTCAAGGCCATGACACGGCGAAGGAAAAAACTTTATCCCCTCGTTCGATTTTGACGGCAGAACTATTTTAGATAAAGAAGAAAAACATAAGATGATCTGGGATCATTCCAATTTGATCATTATGGTGTTCAATGAGAAACATTGCCCCATAAACCTTGATAACCAATTGCCCAACATTGTGTCCTGCCCCACGTTACGGTTCTTGTTGAAGTATCATCCAAATTTATTAACGAGGCTAACTTCTGATGAGCGGAACGAGGCCCGTTGCCGAAGTGTAGGTTCATTATGACGAGCAGCGTGAGTTTCATTACGCAAATTCTACTCATCTCCTTCGTTTGCAACAAAAACTCTCTCCTTCAAGCTTTTGTCATCTCTTCCCTCACATACTCAACTCTGACAGCTCTTTCAAGCTGACATGGATAGCAACTATTTTTGATACGCCCCCTCACCCTCTCTCTCTTTGCTACAGTGTCCAAGACCTCTCTTCGTCGGACCAGGCCGATCCCAAGCCTCTCCGGCGGCTTTGCCGGCCAGAGATGGCGGAGGGGAGGCGCCGGGAGTAGTCTAGGGTAGGGTTTTGGGTCTTATGCCCGTAGTTTGGAGCGAGGTGCAGATCCTGGCCAGATCTGGATCTTAGGGTTCCGCCGTTTCCGGTTTCTCCTTTGGTCGGAGTAGCTTGTGACGGTGTGGGTTGGCGTCTCCGTTTTAATAAGGCTATGTGGGCCTCCCGCTAATGTGGATCTGCGACCCAGTTCTTCTGTTCCTGGCCGGCCGTGGTGGCGAGGAGGTGCGGTGGACTGGGTGGTGTGCGGTGGCTTCGTCTCTCCTGGCCGGCCGTGGTGGCGAGGAGGAGAGATGGCGACCCTGCTTCTTCTCCAGCGGTGCGGAGGGCCTTCGTCGGCTTCTCTGGCTAGGGCGCCTCAACGGCGCTCGCCTACTTCGTCGAGCCATGGCGGCTCTCCTGCAGGCGGCGGTTTCTGCGGTGCTTACTAGTGGAGAAGCGTTCTGGAGCTTCTCTCCGCCGTTTACTTGGCGGCAGGTCTCGTCAACGCGCCGGACCCAAGGGCATTAGGGATGCCACTCCTCCGATGCTCTACTCCTTGTGTCGGTTGCCCCCTGTGGCAAGGGTGCAGGCCGACGCCGGAGCTTCGTCGTCAATCTGGAGGAGGATGAGGACGAAGGGCTTGATTGCTTTTTAATGTTTTCTTTAGGGTCCTCATTGCTAATTTTTGGGCCTCTATGTAATTTTCATTTCTTAGGCCTTCTTGTACTCCAGGGACTTGAATGCAATTATATGTCGAGTGCTTTGCACCCGTTCACTGTTCAAAAAAAAGCTGACATGGTGTTTTCGTTTCGAGAACTGTTGGACAAAGTGGGAGGGTTTTGGGGAGGTGATGAACTCGGCGTGGAACAAGGATGCCAATGATAATGCCCCTTTCATCCGCTACTATCCAACCTTGTCTTGGCTGCCAAAGGGCTAAAATCTTGGAACACTAAAGGGATCATCGACATCAACCTCCGATCGACAATATTTTGTGAACTCATCATCATGCTAGACATGGTCGTGGACAACAGACGACTCTTGAAAGAGGAATTTTCCTTTATTAGATTCTTAAAAGATGTATAGCCTGGCTCTAGGGGCGATTGAACCCTAATACTAGCGACATCCATTAGGATTTTAGTGGCTCAAGGAGGAGGGACCGCAAAAAAATCCACCTCAAGGCCATGACACGGCGAAGGAAAAAAATTTATTCCCGATTTTGACGGCAGAACTGTTTCAGATAAAGAAGAAAAACATAAGATGATCTGGGATCATTCCAATTTGATCATCATGGTGTTCAATCAGAAACATTGCCCCATAAACCTTCACAACCGATTGCCCAACATTGTGTCCAATCCCACGTCATGGTTCTTGTTAAAGTATGATCCAAATTTATTAAGAAGGCTAACTTCTGAAGAGCGAAGCTTCGGCCCATCGCCAAAGGCTCCGGCCAAAGCATAGTTTCATTACTACGAGTAGCGCGAGGTTCATTACGGATCGCTGAAGACCTAGGTTTTTACCACTATATATACCTCTTGTAAGCTGCTGGCTGGGATAAGTTACATCTGTGAAAATCGTCGTTATCGTGTAAACACTTCTCGTCATAGTGAAGTTTTGCTGACTGGAGTTCATAGTTTTTTTTCTCTCTTTTCCGAAGAAGTTTTTCACGTTAAATATGTATCCTCTTGCTGTGATTTTCTTTTCGTACTTCATTATCTTTTTATCACACTTATAACAGTTCTTCGGTCAAATGGCGATCTCCATACCAGGACCGCGTATGTGAGCAATAATCTCTAGGTGAAGCAGTGGAAGAGGAGAAAACAATACTGCATAGATCGGCATGCTAATATGGTTTCTCTTGCATGGCAATGTTCATGTCAAAATCGGTGTGTTGGAAGACTGTGAGTTTGGTGTTTTGCGGCATTGCTGCGAGTCGCTGATCGCTTTGGTAGGTATTTTTTTTTATTTTCTTTTGTTTGAACTGTGTGCATCTTTGATTTATCGACTTTCTTGATATTAAATTATTGTAGAGGCTAAGTGTAATTGGTATCTTATTAATATTAATATATTTTATTTATTAAAAAAACAAACCTTAACAACCTGTATTTTGAAGATCTGCCACTACTGGAGTTGGATGTAGAAAATCACAGAGAGGAAGAGGGTAAAGCTGCAGTTATCCACAAAAAAAAGACATCACACATGCAAACATCTAAAAAACATAAAAAGAGAGAAAAAGAAAACAAAGATCGTGCTGATGAACCAGTTGCAATAGTAGCACTCATCGTGTCAATTGAACAAGTTAATCTACTAACAGTCTGGGACCGTGTCAGATTTTGACCATGTCCATGCAACCACAGCGTATTTTATATGCTCTGAGCGCCAATACAAATTGTCAACTCGGAATACCCACCAAAAAAAACTCGGAATGACTCTTTCGCGCCGGAATGTCAGGTCGAATAATTGGCTTGGTCAGATAAACTTCTCTTCTCTTTAACTTTATATGGTTGCTCGTGACGGAAGCAGCTCCCTGGAACGAGTGCATAAAAGGAGGGAGATCAAGCCCTGATTAGCATTCAGCGATCCAAGTTCTTTTCTGTTAGCAAACATACACACCCCGCCAACCCCGACGAGACCAATGAGCACGCAGAGTGTGCGCCAAGCGATGGAAACCGAGGCCTTCCCGATACAGTTCACCAAGGGCATACGGTCCTACTGGCGCCGGAGCAAGTACCAGCTTGTAGACGGCGGTGATACGGCGGGCCGAGGCACGCGCCACCTGGTGCGGCTCGGGGGCGGCGGCAAAGGCGATGGCAAGACGTGGGGCGTGCGTCTCGGCGGTATGTTCCGGGTGCGTGTCAAGGCGCCGGCCGTGGCTGCAGCAGCGGTACCCACACGCGTGCTCGGGGGGATACGGGATGCGTACGTGGACACCATGCTTGGCGCCGCCAAGAAGCATTCGGCTGAGACGCAGTGGCTTCCGAGCGGGCCGGCGCCGGAGGCATTATGGCAGAAGCGGGTGCCCGTGCGCCGGTCACGCAACCAGGCGCAGGGGCGGCAGAAGGGTGATGAGCTGGGACAGAGGCTCGTCCTCGAGATGTACAAGTCCGTGCGCGAGTCCCGGGACCTCGCGGGGATGCTCCAAGGCCAAGCATCCACGGCGCGATAGTATGCATCCATCGTCAACTTCGAGATGACATACCTAGTTATGTATATGTGTTACATACAGCCAGTTGATATCCGTAATATGTTCATAATAACTAGTACTAGTATAAAGCTTGCTCTGTAGTAAATTCTCAAAACTTCAGTTGTTATTTGGATTGGCAAAATTGTTAATTTAATTCATGGATACACACATCTACAACTTTCTCATGTGGCATGTCTCGTCTACAGTGCCACGGTCTTCTTATCTCCTGCTTCTCTTTGTTTGCACTTTACACCAACTCGCCCCTTCAAGCTTTTGCCATGAAAGCTTCTGATCGCTGCCATCTCATAGTCATACGTAACCCTGACAACTCTTTCAAGGCGACATGGTGTTTTAGTTTCGAGAACTGTTGGACTAAGTGGGAGAGTTTTGGGGAGGTGGACTATGAAAGATCCAGCAAATGCTGCTTTCGATATATTAGCAGAGGGAAAGCTCAGTACAACAAGTTGTACAACCGGTGATGAACTCGGCGTGGAGCAATGATGTCAATGCTAATGACCCTTTTCATCCGCTACCATTTAAGCTTGTCTTGGATGCCAAAGGGCTGACACCTTGGAACACTAACTGTATCAGCGACATCAACCTCCCTATTGTTGGTGAACTCATCATCATGCTAGACATGGTCATGGAGAAAGAAGGCTCTCGGAGGAGGAGTTTTTCTTTATCAGATTATTAAATATGTATAGACTGGCCTGGGGGCAATTGAACGTCGCTTCTAGTGACATCGGTCACGGTCTTAGTGGCTCAAGGTACTGCAACACAAAAAAATTCCACCTCAAGGCCACGACGAAGCGTCGAAGGAAAAAAATGTATCCCCTCACTGGATTTTGACGGTAGAACTGTCTAAGATAAAGAAAAACATAATATGATCTGGGACCATTTCAACTTGATCATGAGTATGTTCAACGAGAAAGATTGCTCCATAAAACTTGACAACCTACATTTGGAAGATCTGCCGCTAGTGGAGTTCTAGGTGGAAAAGCCCCTGCCCTGGTGGTTATACTACTATTTTCTTTCACTGCAGTTCGAACACACTTAAACATGATCTCATGGTTGCAATTAGGAAGATGGCACATCGAAACTGCTAAACTCACCTACTATGTTCACACTAGTGCACACGTACCCCTCTAACACCGGTTTGGAGGACCCTCTAACACCGGTTATAGAACCGCTATTGCGGTTTTGGTGTTAGAGCCCCCCCTTTAACACCGGTTCTTATACGAACACATCACCGGTTCTGTGCCGCGGCAGGAAAAAGAGATAAATCTCTGCCGCGGCAGGAAAACGGCCTAAATCTCTGCCGCGGCAGAGTTCTGCCCCTGCCCCGTTCAGGCGTATTTACTTGCGGCCCAAGGAACGGGGGGGAGGGGAATCGATCGAGAGCGGTATACACATACATCGGTACATACGAGTACATGAATAATTAAACAACTATTATTATACACAACATCGTCATTGTGTGGTATTCTCCGTAAACGTTGAAGCATCAAGTACAAGACAAACACATTCAAGCATATATACAACGTTCATTTTGGTGGATATCTAAAGAGTTCTCCGCCAGGCGTGACGACCTCATCAAGTATGAACCCCGCCAATTCCTCTTGAATGGCTCGTATGCGGTCAAATGGTAGGAGTTGGTCCCGTATCCGTTCGATCTGAATATATATGAAGAATGGGGTCAATATATATATAAGAATAAAACGCAACACAATTGATGGTAATAAAATAATGTTGTGTACTTTGTTTACTTACTCTAAATTGTTCTAGTGCGGTTTGGCCCATCGCACATATCGTGTTGCGAATGAACTCGCAAACATAGTTCCCACATAAGTTATTGTCGTGTCCCTGATGCGCGCACTTTATGAGAATAGAGAGTTCAATCAAAATAATAATCAATAAAGCATGATATAATGGAATTGGAAGCAGAATCAAAGAGATACGCAGACCTAGCTAGCTAGTATTACTTACATTTTGGTCTACAAATTTTAGTTCTTCTGACCATTCACCCACGGCCCTGCACGTGAACCTTTTCCAAACCCTGTCCGGCAAAGAAAATGGATAAAGAAGTAATTAATTACTTGTTGTCACGAAAGTTGCCGATCTAGTGCGATAATATGATTGAAATTACCTCTAGAGCATCTCTCTAAAGTCTACCCATAGCTCTTTTTCTTTTCGTAACGAGTCCATGACAAGGACTTTTCCTGAGTCAGGTTGAATGACTAGCAGAATAAAGTGGAACCTACGCACGCATAACTCATCACCAGTTAAACTTAACATCGAGTAAGCCGAAACAGAATGTGTACAAGAGAGGGTAACAGTACTCACGAGAAGTTGTAAGGCAATAGTATTTCCCTTTTGGTTTGTTGTCTCAGTAAAGACCTTAGCAAGAAATCTTCTGTTTGCCCGGGTTTGTCTCTTACCACTTGTTCATGAACTCTATTTGGGTCAACGAACCCAATGTCAAAAGGGCCTCCTTTCATGCATTCCATAACCTTTTTCCTGCATAATAGTATATATATAAATATATGGTGAGCATATATATATACATGCAATTGATGAATTGAATGAGATGAGATAGAAATTAAAGAAATAGTATTTACACACAATAAAGGCTGATGGCAGCTTTTTCGAGTTCCTTCTGATTGAATAGAAAATGCAAGTCTTGAATGTTGAAGGTGATCGCGCCGTCTCCGCACAAGAAAATATGATCTCTTATATGCGCCGTGATCCATTCTTCCTTTGTCGTCTTGCAGAAATCAAGGTACCACTTGTGCAATCTTCGCATCTTTGTTGGTAGATTCTTGAGCTCCTCTTTCTTGACGAGATTCTTCCCATACTTCCATGGATGTATGGGGTTGGCATCGCCTTTGGGCAAGTTGTCTCCCATGATGTTCAAGTATGCAATGTAAGTCATCCCCATCTCATTGGCCTTTCTTTGTAGCTCTGCCTCGTAATCATTTACGGGAGGAGCGTCCCGTGTGTCGAACACTTGGAGCGGGGCGCATGATTGGTTTTCCTGCTCTCCGAGCATGGGAACTGTTTTCTAGGGTGCCGCACGACTGCTACTTTCAGTCTCCCTACGGCGCCTTGCATCCCCCTTCAAAATCTGGCGCTCGTAGTCCGGCACAAGTGGGGTTTCAGGTTTCAAAAGATTTTTGTAAAACTTCTCCACCACCGCCGGATCTATTTTCTCCTTTGGCTCGGCCCGTCTAGGTGTAAAGAATTTCTTGACCTCTTCTTCCGAGATCCTATTGGTCTCCTCGTCGCTGCGATTCCACGGTAAAACCGGCAATGGCTTGGCGGAAGGCTGCGGGACGTAGTTTTTTGAACTCTTTACGCACGGTTTCTGGATTTCTTTGTGGCAGTGCTAGTGATGCTCTTCGTGGCAGTGCTCTTCCGCTTATGCTGAGGAGATGGCTGAAGCGCCCGAGATGGCTGACGGGCAGGAGATAGCTGGCGCGCCGGAGATGGCTGGGCCTGAGAGATGGCTGGCGACGGAGATGGCTGCCAGCAGAGATGGCTGAGCGCCGAGATGGCTGCCGCGAGGAGATGGCTGAAGCGGCAGATCGCTTGTGGATGAGACGGGGGTGCCAGTGGCCTTCAATTTGGAAGCATGATGTGTTCCTTCTTCCAAAGAATGGTTGTTTTCACTGCAAATTTGAGTTGAGTTTCCCCTTCACCTGTAGCATGGTCAAGCTGTGCTTCCTCATATTCCTTCACAACCTCATCCACCCCGACAATAGCATAGCCATTTGGAATCGGTCGACAGTGGTAAGTTCCACCAGCTACAGGAGGTAAGGCATAGCCGACAACCACCTTAATGGATAAGCCCATTAATCTCACATGCAGCTCAGCGTGTTCGCTCTCCGTGATCTCATCCACGGGGTATCGAGGACCCGCCATTTCAAGCGTGGGTTGCACGTTCTCCGTGTAAGCCATGCTGCTTTTCCGCGCAGAGTCTGGGCCGCCGGCAGCTTCCAATGCAGGCTCTTCGTGCCGCTGAGATGGGCCGGTAGCTTGATGGCTCTGTTGATCATTCTCCCCAATCAGAATGGAGTTAACCATCTGAAAGATCTTAGGCCGATAAGCCTACTTTACAAAGATCTTTCCTAAGATCACGGTCGTCTGCCTTCGGCCCAAGATGTCAGAGCATGTTCAACTATGCCAAAAATGAGTGCATCGAGGATAGAAGCATATATGATAATTTCACATATGTCTAGAGCATTGCCAAGTCTCTCCACCAAAAAATTCTAGTTGCGTTTCTAAAATTGGACATATCAAAACATTGTTCGGAGTTCTTGGTGCATCCTTGCTTTTTGTGGCTTTGGTCAAAATGGGAAGAACTGATTGTCGTCCCTGATCCAGTCAACCACCACTTGAATCCTTGTTAATAGATATTCAACTGATAAGATCTATAACAAGCGCGGTTTACCTCAAGGTGATTCCCCATCGCCTCATATATTCATGCTTGTGATAGGCTTCCTTGGTAGACTTATGAGCATGCGTAGGAGGATAATATGCTTTCCTCATTTGGTACCCAACATGTCAAAATTTGTACCTCTCTATATGGATGATGTCATGATATTCCTCAAGCCCAATTCCATGGATCTAATAGCCGCCACGGAAATCTTGTACTCTTTTATGTTTCAACAGGAATTCGCACCAAGTTGGCAAAGGGTATGTAATAACATGAAGAAATAGGACACGGAAGGGATATATTTAGAATCTATGCATTTGCATCTCATGTTGGAGATATACCCAAGAGGCAACAATAAAATGGTTATTATTATATCTTTGTGTTTATGATTCATGTTTACATCCCATGCTATAATTGTATTAACCAGAAATATTAACACTTGTGTGTTTTGTAAACATAAAAGAGTCCCTAGTAAGTGTCAACGCCCAGATTTTTAATCCCAGATGCCTGTTATGCCATACATCGCAATCCCAGGATTACCATTTTTGCGAGATATAACAGATTGGATATCACAGTACATCATCCATTACAAACCATACATAAGGTCTTACACAAATAAAGGATCTCATGATCCAGTCTTAATACAATTCAAGCAGCGGAATAACGTAATAATAACGGTAGCATGGGCAAAGGTCCATCTTCATGGTCACAGGCAATGCTGACGATGGGAGATGATCCTAGTTGTCGTAACCTTCCTGTTGTCCGTCTTCCTGATAGTCCTCTTCATAGTCTGGCCACGGGAATAGCCAGGGACAAAGTCATGAGTACCCTTTAAGTACTCGCAAACTAATACTAACAAGTGAAGTGGTTTTTGAATAGGAAGTACTAGGCTCTAGTTTGTTTTGCAAAAAGCCAGATTTATCTCTACTGAGTTCAGAAGCAAAGAAAGCTAGTTGAAAGTTTTATAACTCCTAAGTGGGAATTTGAATTTCACACCACAACCCTGTTGTGGTCAAGTCAAAGTCATGAATCATTTCACAAACCATTTTAAAAACATCTGACGACAGAACAGTATGGCCACTCCAACTGTCCATAACCGTGGACGCGGCTATTCAAATAGTTTGACACTCCGCAGAGGTGGTACACTTTCACCACAACATTCGATACATCCGTCAGGAATGATCCTGAATTCACCATACTCAGTATGCGGATAATCAATCCTAACCTTTCAATTACACGCCCTAGTATAGACACCTCTCTTGTGAGTTTGGCCTCCCAACCATGACCAACTGTCATCTTGGGAACTGCACAGGTGGACAATCTTCACAAGGTAGCCTCATCTCAAACCTTGGCCGCAAGGGAACCCATACTAGGGTATATAAATTTCTAGTCAAGCACTACCCAAATTTCGGGTATTGTGGTTGTACGGTAAAATGGGAATGGTATCGCATCCAGACAACCATCAGTTTTTATAAAGGGCTAAGGCTCATGCCTCAACATTTTCATCATCAAAATCATCTGGTGTTCAAGAACATATGTCAAAACATTTCAGTAGAATGACTCATCATTCTAAGGTTTTCATAACCATTTTCATAAAGTATTCCCATCTAAGTTGATCAAGTTTTATGCTTAACACTAGCATCTACAAGTGGTGGTAAACACTAATGGGGGGTGGTAAACAAGTGTATCTTATCTAAGTTCAGTCTCATGCCTCAGGATGACATCAAGATTATCTAACTTAGGGCAAGTTTTATGATCTTTATGCTACCTTTAAATATCTTTCTAAAATCTACAAGTCACTAAGTACACTCTACTAGAAAGCTTTGATAAAGAAAATAAAATAACTAAGCTTGCAAATAAAACTAGGATTGGGTATCAAGTGGTGTAAACTTGCAAGTAAAACTTGCATGGTTTAGCTTGCTAAGATAATAGTATGAACTAGCAAGGATTAGCTTGCTAAGTAAACTTGTATAGTGAGGCTTGCAAGGTTGCAAGTATAGGCTTGCCTTGTGCAGAGCAGTGGTTAAAGTTCTTCTCGGCTTCTTCCTCGTAGTATTCTCCTTCCTCCTCGTATCCTTCGTCAGTACTAGCGTCTATAAATAAATACGAGGGACACAATCACCAAACAATACTTAACTAGTTCTATTTTTCACACCAAGGTTTTCACTAGATGATCTAGCATCATCACAAGCATCACAAAGATTAAGGCAATAGTTTTATTTCTTTTATTTTAGAAAAGTAATTTCTACTCATTGAAAAACTAAGATTTAAATAGCTTGCTAAGATTTAATATTCTCCAACTCAAACATGGGATCATGTTGACACATGTCATCACCACATATTTCAGTACATGGGAATGTGATTTAAAGTGGTTTCACAATTTAATAAGGTTTTACCTTTTTATTTTAATTAATTAAAGTGACTAGAATGGCCTATGAGGCATTCTTTTATTGCTTGACCATTATTTCTGCAAGTAAACCTATATATTTTTATATATTCTGAAAGGTCTTGTTAAATGTGACTTTTGAGAGTTGGAATCAACTCAAAAGCTTTTGTTGTTGAATTTTGAAAAATGTTAGAATGCAGAAAAGCTTCTGCCTTGTTATTTTTACTATGGGTGATCTACAAATCCATTTGGTTTGAATCCAATGGGCTTGGATTAAGAATTCTAGTACCTTTCTAACAAAATTGATTTCATGCATTTTGGTTCAGTGAATCAAGCTGGGTTGATTTTTGAAATTAGGTACAAAACTAGGTTTGAAACTAAAAGAATAAATCCAAATTTGAATTACTGGGTCGCGCGGGATGCTAACTGGGCCGCCCCACAGTGCACAGCGCACGCGCGGGTGGGTTTAAGTGAATGACCCCACCAGTCAGTGAGACGGGGGGTGCGAAGCGGTACGGGGCAATCTAGGCCGCACGATCAAGTTCTAATCGAACGGCTGAGACCTATCGTCTCTGTCGGGCAACTCCGGCAAGACAGAACCCTACCGCGGCCAGTGGGGGTCTACGGGGGCTCACTGGGGCTCAGGCGAGGGTCGGTGATAGGGGCGAACGAAAGTTGACGACGGTGAACCTCCTGGTACTGGCGGCTTCTCCTGGGGCGGCTCCAATCAACGGCTCCTTTCTTCCTCCTCCATGGAGACTCCGACCAAATTCCGGTGGTGTGCTGCTCACCTTGCTCCGGGGGTGAGGTGGGGTGGTTCTGAGAGAGAGGGGAGTGAGATGGTGTGCTGAGTTCGAACGGGGGTGGCCTCTATTTATAGTGCCAGAAGGGGACAGAAGGGCGCGGGCGGAGCTCGTGGTGGTCGTCGTCACATCGAGCTACTGGCATGGGCGACGATAGGGGGCGGTGCTGTGTTCCCTGGTGAAGCTCAACGGCATGGTTACGCGGCGTGGGGCGGTGCGAGATGGTCGGAACGTCGCGGTTCTTTGAGCGGGTCCGACGGCTATTTTAATGGCGCACGGGCTCTCCTGGTCGCGCAGCGGCGAACGGGCGTGTCTGGGGTGTTCCTGGGGTGGTGGCGATCCTGCTTGCACGCGGCGAGGGCGGCGCGCGGTCTGTGGGCGTGTGTCGCGGGTGGCGCTTTGGCGCGCTCTCGGCATGCTCATAGAGAAGCTGGGCACGAGCGTTCTGTATCTGGATCAGAACGGTCTTAGTACGGGGTGTTGCATGTATTCCCCACAGTTTGTGGTAGGAGACGCAACACGCTGGAAATGTCTCTAGTAGGTGAAGGAAAGCTTAGTCCCGCTTAATAGCGACAACCGGACCGGCTGTTGACCCACCTCAAAAGAGTGGCTGGCTGCGCTTTGGCACCGGACAGGGGGTGGCGGTGTACGGTGGTCAGTGTCCCAGACAAGGTTGGCGAGGCTAGAGCTGCTCCTAGCTGGCTAGCGACATTGGGGTGGCAAGGGTGCTCTCGGCATGCTTGCCATTGATGGCATGGTCTGGTTTACAGTGAGCTAGAGGGATTAAACAAGTTTGATGATCTACTGAGGGTGTAGTGTGAGCTAGATAGGGAACAAGTTAGACCAAAATTACTGCTCACTATAGTGTTTAATGTTTGTTGGTTTGGTGTTTGCAAGGTGTTTGATGAAATGGCCAAAAGAGATTCAAATTTAAATTTTTGATTCAAACTTGGTGGGTGTGTTAGTTACAAACTAGGGAGTCTCTGATTAGTTGAAAAGGTCAAGGGGTACTGGTTTGGTTGGTTTTTGAAAAGGGGTGATCTTCACATATGTTAAAGATTCAATTTTGAAATGTCATTTGAATCTAGTTGCCAAATGTTTCTGTAAGTTTGAAAGGTGGGCTTTGATTCACTTTTACTTGGTCTAGCAAGGGGTGAAAAGAAATGGAAATGTTTCTGTTTGAAATCTTGGACTAGAAACACTCAAAGTGGCCTAGTGAGCAAGATTGGCAAAAATGACCATTTGCTTTATTAGTTTTGTTTTTGATTTTCTCTTGATTTGTTTCTTCTTGGAAAAGTTTTAGATGATGTTGTTTTCATATTTGAACCATTTCTTGGTATTTAGATCAATCACACAAGTCCATTCATGCATTCATACAATCATCACATCCACACATGCATTCATATCGATTTAATTAACAAAAGTTTTTGTTAACCCTGAATTTTGGTGATTGGAAATTGATAATCATTGTTCAATATTTTTGGGATGTTCCAAACCTTCCCTCCTTAAACAAAATCTCGTCCCGAGATTTGAGAAAGAAGAAAGAAGAAAACTAGTATTTAAAAAGATCAGGAAAATCCTTCTTTATGTGATCTTCTACTAGTGTGGTTACTCCACTGAATCTTGAGAAACTTGATGCTCCAGGTCCTGGTGGTTCTGAAAGCTTCCTCCAAAATACAGATGGGTACTTTAGGATACGTTAGGTCATCGTTGATCTCTATGGTCCGGTGATTAATGCTATTGAAAACTTCAGTATTCTTTGGGACTTCAAGGCATTTGCGAAGCAACGATATATGGAACACATTATGCACTACTGACATCTCTTCTGGCAGTTCCAGTTGATACGATACTTCTCTTCGACGATTCAAAATCTTGAAAGTTCTGATATATCTGGGGGCTAACTTTCCTTTGAGTTGGAAACACTGCATTCCTTTCAAAGGCGACACTTTGAGATACACAAAATCTCAGATATTGAAAGCAAGGTCTCAACGTCTTTTTTCGGCATAACTCTTCTGTCTGGATTGGGCGGTCTTAAGGTGCTCACAAATCTTGTGAACTTTCTCTTTTGATTCTCGTAGGATGTCGGGTCCGAAAATCTGACTCTCTCCTACTTCCGACCAATTCAAAGGGGTACGACACTTCCTTCCATACATGAATTCAAGTGGGGCCATTGGCAAACTAGCTTGATAACTGTTGTTGTACGAAAATTCTGCAAAAGGCAGACAGTCTTCCCATTTAGATCCATACTATAGTACACAGGCTCTCAACATATCTTCGAGTATTTGATTTACTCGCTCCGTTTGTCCATCGGTTTGAGGGTGATACGTTGTTCTGAAATCCAGTCGGGTTCCCAATCCTTCTTGGAATTTCTTCCAAAATCTCGAGGTAAACTGGGTTCCTCGATCTGACACGATGTTCTTGGGGATTCCGTGCAAACTAACGATTCTAGCGATATACAACTCCGCTAGCTTCTAACTCTAGTATGTTGTCTTGACCGGTAAGAAATGGGCGACCTTGGACAATCTTTCCACTAGGACCCAAATAGAGTCATTTCCCCTACTAGAAGTAGGCAATCCGGTGATAAAGTCCATTCCAACTTAATCCCATTTCCATTCTGGAATCTGTAGTGGTTGCAACAGTCCTGCGGGACTCTGATGTCCCGCCTTGACTCTCTGGCAAATATCACACTTGGCGATATAGCTTCTGATTTCTCTCCTCATCTTATGCCACCAAATTGGTCCTTCATATCCTGATACATCTTTGTTCCTCCAGGGTGGATAGAATAAAGAGTATCATGGGCCTCTTTAAAAATAGTTTCCTTCAACTCTGAATCTACTGGTACACAGAGACGTCCTTTGTACCACAACACTCCTTCATCTTCGGTGAATCCATGTACTTTGCTTGTACCGATACGACGTTTGATTCTGTCGATACTAGCATTTCGTTTCTGGGCCTCCTTGATCTGACTGATCAAAGTGGGTTGAAGTTCTATTCTAGCCAAAAATCCTTCACTTACTAATTCCATTATAAAATCTTCCATCTCCTTGTGCAAACTTGGTTGCTCCTTCAGAATCATGGAGTTCAAGCGGCACGGCAATCTGCTAAGGGCATCTTCTACCACATTGGCTTTACCGGGGTAATAGTGAATGTCCAGATCAGAGTCCTTGAGTAGCTCTATCCATCTTCTCTGCCTCATATTCAGCTCCTTCTGAGTGAATATATACTTCAGGATCTTGTGATCCGAATAAATCTCACAACGGTTTCCCATCAGATAATGCCTCCATGTTTTTAGGGCTAGAACTATGGATGCTAGTTCAAGATCATGGGTAGGATAGTTCTTCTCATGTTGCTTTAGTTGTCGGGATAGATAAGATATAACTTTGCCTTCTTGCATAAACACACATCCGAGACCAATCTTGGATGCGTCACAATACACATCAAACATCTTCGTGATATCTGGCATGATCAAGATTGGGGCGGAAATCAATCTCCTCTTGAGTTCTTGAAAACTCGCTTCACATTTGTCCGTCCATTCTTATCCTTCTTCAACAATTGGGTCATGGGTCTAGCAATACTCGAGAATTCTTCTACGAACTTGCGGTAATATCCTGCTAGTCCGAGAAATGCACGAACTTGGGTTTGAGTGGTTGGGGCTTGCCAATATTCAACATCCTTCACCTTTGTGGGGTCAACGGCAATTCCTCCGGCTGATACGATATGTCCGAGGAATCCTACCTCCTGTAACCAGAATTCACATTTGCTAAACTTGGCATATAATTGATGCTCCCTAAGGGTTCCAAGGATGGTCCTTAGGTGTAGCTCATGTTTTTCTTATGATTTGGAATAGATCAAATGTCATCGATGAAAACAACGACAAACTGATCCAGAAAGTCCATAAAAATATTATTCATGAGATTCATGAAATAAGCGGGGGCATTGGTTAATCCAAAAGACATGACAGTATACTCATACAATCCATATCTGGTGGTAAAGGCAGTCTTTGGAATGTCCTCTGTGCGAATCTTGAGTTGATAATAGCCAGTTCTAAGATCAATCTTAGAAAACACTTTGGCACCGGTTGATACGCCCAATTTGCATCACCATTCTATATCATAATTTACCTATATTCATTGATATTTGTCTTATTATGAGTATTACTTATAGCTCTTCATCTATTTATGCATGTTGGATGATTCCTGGAGGATGGACTGCCGGAGTCTGGATTCTGATGGAAAATAAGGCATTTCGGTGCAATTTCGCGAAGATCAGAAAATACCAGAAAAATATGGAAACATATTATTTTACCTAAGGACGAAGGAAGCCAGAAGGAGGAGCGAAGGGGGGCCTCAGGGGGCCCACACCCCTAGGCGCAGGCCCACCTGACCCCGCGCCTATGGCAGGTGTGGCCCACCTGCCTGGCCTCCGACTCCGCCCCTTCGCCTATATCTTCCCTACGGAACCCTAAGCCTCGGGAAGGGACCACAGATAGATTTCTGCCGCCTCTGGGGGCGGAAAACACCGAGAGAGAAAGATCTCTCCCGCAGACAGATTTCTGCCAGGGGAATTCCTTCCCGAAGAGGGGAGACCGTTGCCATCAACACTGTAATCAAGCTAGGCTTCATCGGGATCATCATCATCATCATCATCCACACCATCATCTCCACTAGCACCATCACCACCACTCTGTCCCACTGTAACAATTGTGTTGGATATTGCTTTAGTTCTTAGGGGAAACTTTCCCGGTGTTGATTACTATTGTAGTTGATGCTTGTGAGTGGAACCATTGGATTATTGTTTATGTTCATATTGTTCTCCATTATCATATCATCTTTGATCTTGATCCATATGATGTCTTGTGAGTAGTTCGTTTAGTTCTTGAGGACATGGGAGAAGTCATGTTGTTAGTAGTGAATCTGTGATGAGTTATTATTCAATGGTTTAGTATTTAAGTTGTGGTGCTATTCTTCTAGTGGTGTCATGTGAACGTCGACTACATGATACTTCACCATTTATGGGCTAGGGGAATGCATTGTGTATTTGGCTACTAATCGCGGGGTTGCCGGAATGACAAAAACCTGAACCCGTGTTAGGACACCTTTGCACAAGGGAGTGTAGGATCTCAGAGTTTAAGGTTGTGGTTAGATTTATATCTTAATTACTTTCCTGTAGTTACGGATGTTTGCAGGGGGTTTAATCACAAGTATGTATTAGTCCTAGGAAGGGAAGTATGTTAGCACAGGTTCACCCACACAACACTTACAAACACCAAAGAAGAGTACTCAACTATTTGAAGCAAAAGCACTTAACAGAATTCCCATGTGTCCTCGAGAACGTTTGGTCCTTATAAGTATTTCCACTGGCTTGTCCTTTGCTAAGAAAGGATTGGGCCACTTGCTCCGATTGTTCGTTACTTCTATTACTTGTTCTTTTTTTTGTTTCCTTGTCAGAAAACCACTAAAAATCCGTTTGCTAAGTATTCACAGGGATTTCCTGCTCCATACCACTGTTCAGCACCTTCTGCTCCTCATTGGGATCGACACTCCTATTTATCAAAAGTACTACGATACACCCCGTATACTTGTGGGTTATCAAGACTATTTTCTAGCGCCGTTGCCGGGGAGTGAAGTGCTATTGAAGAGTGGAACTGGTAGAGAAAACTTTTACTATGAGTATTGATTTTGTTACTCCTTGTTACTTTGTTTCCAATATGGATAACCCACTTGGTTTTCTGTTTGGGAAAACTACTACCACTGCTATGGTAGTAGATGAACCACCTCCTGTTGAGATAGATCCTTTTAAGATACCTACAAGTATTGTTAATCGTGTCATGGATAATTATTATTTTGGGGATGGAACTGTCCATCCTGGTGATCACTTGCTTTTTATCCATGAATTATGCGGGTTGTTTAAGTGTGCATGTATCACAACTGAACAAGTGAAGAGGAAGTTACTCTCCATATCCTTGAAAGGGAGAGCTGAAGCATGGTATAAGCTGTTGAAGAATGGACAATCCATGGAATGGGAGGAGATGGCATCTCTCTTTTACTCTAAATTTTATCCTCCCAGTGAAATCCATAAGGATAGAAGTCTTATATATAACTTTTGGCCTCTTGATGGAGAGAGTACAGCTCAAGCTTCGGGGAGATTGAAGTTACTAATGCTTAAATGTCCTATTCATGAACTCCCTAACAATATTATTCTCAATAACTTTTATGCTAGGCTTTCTCTTCATGATAAAGATTTACTAGATGCTTCTTATGCTGGATCATTCACACGTATGAAGGAAGAAGTTAAATGGGATCTCTTAGACCGTATCCAAGATAATACTGAGGCTTGGGAGAATAAAAAAGGAAGAAAGTCAGGTATAAACTATGATTATGAATGTATTAAATCTTTTATGGGAATTGATAACTTCCGTGATATTTACAATAAGTTTGGCCTTTATCCCCAAGTTCTTGGAAAGTGTTTTATTGACTTTGCCTCTTATATTGAACTTCCCAAGAAAGAGTGGGAGAAGTACCACACTCCTTATAAAGACACTGTCACCCATGTTCCTGCTAGTATAGAGGTTTGTACTGTTGATCCTATTTTGCGTTAACCTTATATTGAGAAAACTCCTTTTCCTTCCAAGGTGAGAGAGCATTCTATTATGGCTACTGTGGTTAGCAAAAGTACAAAGAAAATTGTAGGGTCCGATGAGCTTATTGATATTGAGCCTGTGGTAGCAATTGTGAAAGACCCTGTCACTAGAAATATAGAGGATGAGCACATTGTTGTCACATCCCAAGATTTTCCAAATCTTGTAATGTGAAAAATAAATGAATAAAATAAAACTTTGTTTGATTTTCAGGGCCAGAAGAAACTTTTTGAATTCAATTGGAACTTCAAACCAAGTTGGATCAAATAAAATCCTAAAGGGATTTAAAAAGATAAAACATTTATTAAAGGAAAATAAAAATATTTAAAATTACTATTTTGGATCTTTTAAATAAAAGGATTTGGTTTCCAAATGAAATAGAAGTTTTATTAATAAAGATTTTTTTTGAGCCAAATTAAACCTTGGCCAAGCTTTTGAAATAAAACATTTTGTTTTGATAAAAATAGTAAAGGTTTATTTAAATAAAATAATAAGGATTTAATATCCAAGTTTTATTAATAAAGGTTCTACTATTTCCAAAAACATCAAAACTTATTTATTTGTTTAAAATAAGTTTTCCAAGTATTATATATTTCCAAATAAAACCTACTGTTTTGGTTTTGAAAATATATAGATTTCAAAAGGAGTATTTAAATAAAACAAATCCTAATTGGTTTATTAAACAAGGTCTATTTATTTAATTAATAATGGACCCCAAAATAAAAATTATTATTTTGGTTTTGGAATTCTGGTTTATGTTGCTGAACAGAACCAAATTCATAGTTGCAAAGTTTGGTGATTGTTTGAATTGATTTGAACTTTGTTTGGTTGTTTGAAATTTCAAAACAGAAATTGGAAATAGAAAAAGAAAAGGTTTCAGGAAGAAAAAAATAGAAGCCAGACTCAGCCCAACTGGCCAAGCCCAACAAGCCCAGAACCAGCCCAGCTCCTCTTCCCTCCCTGAAGAAAAACGATTCGCACTCAGTTTCTAACCCGAACAGACGCTGACCGGTGGCCCTCTTCTCCCTCTCATTCCTCGCTGACAGCTGGGACCCACACAGCCAGCTCACTCCTCTTCTTCCTCGCGACGACCACGCCGGCCGTTTCTGCCAGTGATTCCGCGGCTTCAATTCACCTTAATGCCGCGCCTTAACCTCGCTGCGACCACGTCCTATTAATCTCCAGCGTCTCCTCCTCCTTTCCCCTCACACGCCACTCTCTCTCTGCCCCGAGGCTGCCACAATTTGAGCTCACAACGCCACAGCTCCGACCATCGTCCTCCCTCGATTCCGGCCGAGCCTATCCACCCCGTGCCTCCCCGAGCACACGAGCAGACTCCCCACTCCCAGACGATTCTCCCTATGCTCTTCGTTCGACCGCGGGCGCCCCAGAGCGTCACCTTCGACAAGCTCTGACCCCGCCGCCGCGTCTGTCTTCAACTCCGGCAAGTACCCAGGTAGTTTCAGACCGCCCCGCGCTTTCTCAATCACACTCCCACATTCGCCTCACTCACCTGCATCTGACCACACCCTCTGTTTGCCTTCTCGTGAACCACAGCACCGTCTCCGACCACGTCCAGAGCCGCCTGACGTCCTTCCCACTCCGGCGAGGAATTGCGGCAATCTCCGAGCGCCCATTGACCCAAGAAGACCACGTTGAGCTTCCCCAGCCTCCTACGATCTCGGTGAGCACCTTCCCATCCTCCCTCGTTTCTGTTCGACCATGGCCATGCTCGACCATCGGCCGAGCGCCGCCAGTTAGTGGCCTATTGTTTAGGTCCGTTAGATTAAGATCGTATGGCTGTGATAGAATATAAGCGAAGAGGTATCATATGCCTCTGCGCCGCTCGATCTAAATTAGATCCTACGGTCCGCATCACTCGATCCGTGCGAACCGGTACCAGCCAGTCATATTATGACAGCGTGGCGCCTTCATTTAAAAACAGAATTTGAAAAACAGATTTGAGTTGCAATTTGAAAACCCTATAACTTTTGATCCACACGTCCAAAAATTGCAAACTTTATATCATTGGAATCAGCGGAACAAGCTCTAGCCAACCATGGAATTTATTTAGTAAATAGTATCTGTTAGATTGTTGGATTTTACAGAAACTTTTGTATGCTTGTTTAGATTAGAAAAATGGTTCAAAAATGTTTTTGAGTTTGAAACCTTGGCAAAATGGTTTGTTGTGAACTTACTGACCCTAGGAACCAACCCATGGATTTAAAAATGGTTTTTGTGGAAGTTTAGGATGGAAAACTTGATTTAGCCCATTTCTAGCCAAATAAAAAGAATGGTTTTGTTATAAAAATGATTTTGGAGTAAAAACTTTGGGAAAATATTTTGGATCAAACCTACTGACCCTACTCACCAAGTTTTGAGAAACAACAACTTATTTGGTGAACCACTTAAAGTTGCTGCTTTGATAAAAATGTTTTTCACCACATAAAATGATGAATGGATTTTAAAATGGTTTATGGACAAAACCCTTTTGCAAATGACTTTTCCACTTTGGAAAATGACCACTTTGAACCTCACAAAGTTTAGAATCCTAGTGGAAACCATCATTGCAAATAGAACCATTCTTTGCATGCTTACATGCATGACTTAGGTCCCATTGTTTTATGTGTGTGAAATTGTTTGATTGATTATTGGTTTGGAATGCTAGTTGATATTGTGTTTGCTTGATTGATTTGTAGTGAAGTTAGAAAAGTGTGAGACTAGCAAGATCAAGGAGTGAACCAACATTCCCTACCAAAAAGGCAAGTTACACTATCATCAAAAAGTCCTACTATTTTCATTATACTTAGTGGATTTTGAAACATGCATGAAAATAATTTTATACTTATGCTATGCTAAATCCTAATAGGATACCCTATACATTCCTTAGTGAAAACCATGTAGTGGTTACATGCTTAGCCATGCTACATTTTGAAAAGAGATACATGTTGAGATTTTATGAAGTTGAGAAAAGGACTTGTGATTTTATATAATAAAACAAGGACTCAATGAACCACCTGGGTGGCCAAGGATATTTTTGAGTTTTGGAGAAGGTGGCAACAAAAGGAACCATGTCTATGGCAATCTCTTTGTGTTGTGCTCCAAAGGAAACCACCCAGGAAACTTAGAGATTGAACATGTTTCTCTAATTGTGGCTTTCGTGTGCAACCACATGCTATTATGGCTCTGGCTTAGTCAACTACATTGGGAAGACCCATGCATTGTCTTCAGTTTACTGGACATGGGGACCTGGAATCCTACATGGGTGCTGAAGACAAGCTAGCAATGGTGTATGGGAGGACCCTCTGGAAAGACTTTGTCACATTCTCAATCTGCCAGTACTCCATCTTGGTGAGCACTAATCCAGTGGCCACTAGTGGCACAAAGATGGGATTGTGACATGTGGGTAAAGTGTGCAACTTCTGCAGAAGATAATAAAATCTAAGTACTTAGCCGTGTCCCCGGTTATGGACAATACTAAGCAACTAAAGTTTGAAGCTATGGGAAATCTCGACATTCCAATTTCTAAAACAAAAACTTGATGCACTTGGGGGTACCAAGGAGCTCAAGAGATTTGATAAAACTTGATGCACTTGGGGTTACCAAGGAGCTCAAGGGATTTTGTTGAAAACTTGATACACTTGGTGTTACCAAGGTGTACAAGGAGATTTTGTTAACAACTTAAAACCCTTGGGCTTTGCCAAGGGATTTTCAAGGATTTGATCAAAGATAGAAACCATTTTGAAAGATAGGATAAATTTTGCTTCTACAATTAAGCCTTAAACCCTACTAGCCAAAATGCATGTAATGATATGATCCACTTATATTCTACATAATAGTGAAACTTGCCAATACAATTCAAATGTATTGACCCTTGTGGCTGTAACTTGTAATGTTGCAGGTTTGATTGATTTTAGTGAAGATTGATTGATTAGGATTACAAAGTCTACAACCAATATGCACTGTGGCACTTTGAAGATGAAGGACCCCATGCTTATAGTTATTCCGCTGCAATGTAATGTAATAGCCAAATGAGCTATGTAAAGATGTAATAAAATTATGTTATTCCTGGTTATACAGTTATATTATGACCTTTGTTTCTTGATATTACATCTAAACTGTGGATGCTAGCTATTGATCCAGGGACTAGCATTGTAAACACAGGGGACACCACCTTATGTTAATAAAGGTTGGGATACTCCCTCTACAGATGGTATCAGAGCATTGTGTTGCCTGTAGGATTTGTAAACCCAGGATTGGACAAAAACCCTTAGAAAAATAGGAGTTGTATTTGTTCCAAAACTTATTTACAAAACAATCTTGTAAACTCTTTCCTCAACCATTTTGGTTACAACTCTACATCTCTTCTATTTCAACTTGATGGAAAAACCTACCCCATGGCCCAAGACTACACCATGTGCAAAGGACTTCTTCAACACTTTCAACTCTAATGACTTCAACTTCTTCAAATCTAATGACTTCAACTTCTTCAACTCTAATGACTTCAACATCTTCAGCATATTCACCAAGGACTCCCAACTTGGATATCACAAAGGACTACAAGTAAGACCAGGGAATCTTGCTCAAGATTTGGAGACTGAGGGAATGCAAAAAATTAGAAGGAGTTCACTTCACTAGAAGTCAAAGTAACCAAGAGTTTTTCCCAAGGAAACCATGACCTCATGTAAAGAAGAATCAACCAATAATGATGGAAAGATCACAAGTGAACCATGTAGATGGACCACCATGTTTTAGTTAAGTCAAACCCACCAACTTATGTGGTGTAACAAAAATATTTTGTTGCCTAAGTGTGTGCATGAACTTTGTTGGTTGAGTGAAAAGTTGTCTGTGAATGTTTGCACATTGTTTGAGTGAATTGTGATGTGTGTGATTAGAATTGATTCCTTAGAACTATCTTGCCTATTCTAATCTCCCTTCAACCCAAACAGATGACTACTCCAAGAGACTCCAACATCAAGGTTGATGACACCAACACCAACCAAGAGGACAGCATGAAAGAGCTCATAGCAACCCAACACCAGTTGAACCAAGTGACAGCTCAATTCATAGCTAACACTAGTGGAGAAGATCCAGCCCTGCAAGGATTTTTGGAAACTCAAGGCCAACTGATGCTTAAGGTGACTAATCAGATGATCAATATGGAAGAAAACTATTCCAAGAAAGTTTATGACAACAAGGATGACAAAAATGTTATTCTAGATGGAGCCCCAGCTTGCATTATTTGTGGAGACAAGTATCATACTTCCAAGGAGCATGGAGATCAATGCCCCAACTGTGAAGAGAAACATCCTGTTGGACAATGTCCCACTTCTCAAGCTACTTGCTACCTATGTGAAGGAAACAATCATACTCCTATCCAATGCCCCATTTATTCCATTGTGGAACAAAGGAAACAAGGTGGATCCAAGTCAACCCAGAAGGTTGATGACAGAGGAAAAGGACCACTTATACCTCCAAACAAGACAACCTAGTTCAAAGGATCAAAGAAACCCAAGAAGCAAAAGAAGGACAAAAGCCATGTGCAATGTCATAAATGTAAGGAAATGGGACACTATTCCGGTGAATGCCCAGAGAACCCGAAGAATAAGGAGATTGGCCAAGTGGTGTGCTACAACTGCAAAGAGCTAGGCCATTATGTAGCAACTTGTCCATAAGAACCACGTAAAGAACTCAAAGAAATCCATTGTTTCAATTGCAAGAACCCAGGATATTATGCAAGCAACTGTCCAGAAAAGATGAAGAACAAGTTGAACAAGCCTATGGAGAAACTCAACCTTGGCCCATGAGTCAAGTGTGAAAACCAAGGGCACAATGCCAATGTTTGCTTAAGAGAAGTTTCCCCAGGACCCCAAGAAGGCCAATATGTAATTTTGTTTGAAAGTTTTTAAGGGTGGTAGTACCCTAGTTGTTTTGAGCCTACTTGTAACCCTAGCCTTCCCAAATCTCGGGACGAGATTTATTTTAAGGGTGGTAGCATGTCACATCCCAAGATTTTCCAAATCTTGTAATGTGAAAAATAAATGAATAAAATAAAACTTTGTTTGATTTTCAGGGCCAGAAGAAACTTTTTGAATTCAATTGGAACTTCAAACCAAGTTGGATCAAATAAAATCCTAAAGGGATTTAAAAAGATAAAACATTTATTAAAGGAAAATAAAAATATTTAAAATTACTATTTTGGATCTTTTAAATAAAAGGATTTGGTTTCCAAATGAAATAGAAGTTTTATTAATAAAGATTTTTTTTGAGCCAAATTAAACCTTGGCCAAGCTTTTGAAATAAAACATTTTGTTTTGATAAAAATAGTAAAGGTTTATTTAAATAAAATAATAAGGATTTAATATCCAAGTTTTATTAATAAAGGTTCTACTATTTCCAAAAACATCAAAACTTATTTATTTGTTTAAAATAAGTTTTCCAAGTATTATATATTCCCAAATAAAACCTACTGTTTTGGTTTTGAAAATATTTAGATTTCAAAAGGAGTATTTAAATAAAACAAATCCTAATTGGTTTATTAAACAATGTCTATTTATTTAATTAATAATGGACCCCAAAATAAAAATTATTATTTTGGTTTTGGAATTCTGGTTTATGTTGCTGAACAGAACCAAATTCATAGTTGCAAAGTTTGGTGATTGTTTGAATTGATTTGAACATTGTTTGGTTGTTTGAAATTTCAAAACAGAAATTGGAAATAGAAAAAGAAAAGGTTTCAGGAAGAAAAAATAGAAACGGACTCAGCCCAACTGGCCAAGCCCAACAAGCCCAGAACCAGCCCAGCTCCTCTTCCCTCCCCGAAGAAAAACGATTCGCACTCAGTTTCTAACCCGAACAGACGCTGACCGGTGGCCCTCTTCTCCCTCTCATTCCTCGCTGACAGCAGGGACCCACACAGCCAGCTCACTCTTCTTCCTCGCGACGACCACGCCGGCCGTTTCTACCAGTGATTCCGCGACTTCAATTCACCTTAATGCCGCGCCTTAACCTCGCTGCGACCACGTCCTATTAATCGCCAGCGTCTCCTCCTCCTTTCCCCTCACACGCCACTCTCTCTGCCCCGAGGCTGCCACAATTTGAGCTCGCAACACCATAGCTCCGACCACCGTCCTCCCTCGATTCCGGCCGAGCCTATCCACCCCGTGCCTCCCCGAGCACACGAGCAGACTCCCCACTCCCAGACGATTCTCCCTGTGCTCTTCGTTCGACCGCGGGCGCCCCAGAGCATCACCTTCGACAAGCTCTGACCCTGCCGCCGCGTCTGTCTTTAACTCCGGCAAGTACCCAGGTATTTTCAGACCACCCCGCGCTTTCTCAATCACACTCCCACATTCACCTCACTCACCTGCATCTGACCACACCCTCTGTTTGCCTTCTCGTGAACCACAGCACCGTCTCCGACCACGTCCAGAGCCGCCTGACGTCCTTCCCACTCTGGCGAGGAATTGCGGCAATCTCCGAGCGCCCCTTGACCCAAGAAGACCATGTTGAGCTTCTCCCGCCTCCTACGATCTCGGTGAGCACCTTCCCATCCTCCCTCGTTTCCTGTTTCGCCGGCGCCGCCACCGTCTGACCATCGCCGCCACGCGCTGCCGTCGAGCGCCGCCAGTTAGTGGCCTATTGTTTAGGTCCGTTAGATAAAGATTGTATGGCTGTGATAGAATATAAGCGAAGAGGTATCGTATGCCTCTGCGCTGCTCGATCTAAATTAGATCCTACGGTCCGCATCACTTGATCCGTGTGAACCGGTACCAGCCAGTCATATTGCGACGCGTGGCCAGTTCTGTTTAAAACAGAATTTGAAAAACAGATTTGAGTTGTAATTTGAAAACCCTATAACTTTTGATGCACACGTCCAAAAATTGCAAACTTTATATCATTGGAATCAGTGGAACAAGCCCTAGCCAACCATGGAATTTATTTATTAAATAGTATCTGTTAGATTGTTGGATTTTACAGAAACTTTTGTATGCTTGTTTAGATTAGAAAATGGTTCAAAAATGTTTTTGAGTTTGAAACCTTGGCAAAATGGTTTGTTGTGAACTTACTGACCCTAGGAACCAACCCATGGATTTAAAAATGGTTTTTGTGGAAGTTTAGGATGGAAAACTTGATTTAGCCCATTTCTAGCCAAATAAAAAGAATGGTTTTGTTATAAAAATGATTTTGGAGTAAAAACTTTGGGAAAATATTTTGGATCAAACCTACTGACCCTACTCACCAAGTTTTGAGAAACAACAACTTATTTGGTGAACCACTTAAAGTTGCTGCTTTGATAAAAATGTTTTTCACCACATAAAATGATGAATGGATTTTAAAATGGTTTATGGACAAAACCCTTTTGCAAATGACTTTGCCACTTTGGAAAATGACCACTTTGAACCTTACAAAGTTTAGAAGCCTAGTGGAAACCATCATTGCAAATAGAACCATTCTTTGCATGCTTACATGCATGACTTAGGTCCCATTGTTTTATGTGTGTGAAATTGTTTGATTGATTATTGGTTTGGAATGCTAGTTGATATTGTGTTTGCTTGATTGATTTGTAGTGAAGTTAGAAAAGTGTGAGACTAGCAAGATCAAGGAGTGAACCAACATTCCCTACCAAAAAGGCAAGTTACACTATCATCAAAAAGTCCTACTATTTTCATTATACTTAGTGGATTTTGAAACATGCATGAAAATAATTTTATACTTATTCTATGCGAAATCCTAATAGGATACCCTATACATTCCTTAGTGAAAACCATGTAGTGGTTACATGCTTAGCCATGCTACATTTTGAAAAGAGATACATGTTGAGATTTTATGAAGTTGAGAAAAGGACTTGTGATTTTATATAATAAAACAAGGACTCAATGAACCACCTGGGTGGCCAAGGATATTTTTGAGTTTTGGAGAAGGTGGCAACAAAAGGAACCATGTCTATGGCAATCTATTTGTGTTGTGCTCCAAAGGAAACCACCCAGGAAACTTAGAGATTAAACATGTTTCTCCAATTGTGGCTTTCGTGTGCAACCACATGCTATTATGGCTCTGGCTTAGTCAACTACATTGGGAAGACCCATGCATTGTCTTGCCATCTGGACATGGGGACCTGGAATCCTACATGGGTGCTGAAGACAAGCTAGCAATGGTGTATGGGAGGACCCTCTGGAAAGACTTCGTCACATTCTCAATCTGCCAGTACTCCATCTTGGTGAGCACTAATCCAGTGGCCACTGGTGGCACAAAGATGGGATTGTGACATGTGGGTAAAGTGTGCAACTTCTGCAGAAGATAATAAAATCTAAGTACTTAGCCGTGTCCCCGGTTATGGACAATACTGAGCAACTAAAGTTTGAAGCTATGGGAAATCTCGACATTCCAATTTCTAAAACAAAAACTTGATGCACTTGGGGGTACCAAGGAGCTCAAGAGATTTGATAAAACTTGATGCACTTGGGGTTACCAAGGAGCTCAAGAGATTTTGTTGAAAACTTGATACACTTGGTGTTACCAAGGTGTACAAGGAGATTTTGTTAACAACTTAAAACCCTTGGGCTTTGCCAAGGGATTTTCAAGGATTTGATCAAAGATAGAAACCATTTTGAAAGATAGGATAAATTTTGCTTCTGCAATTAAGCCTTAAACCCTACTAGCCAAAATGCATGTAATGATAGGATCCACTTATATTCTACATAATAGTGAAACTTGCCAATACAATTCAAATGTATTGACCCTTGTGGCTGTAACTTGTAATGTTGCAGGTTTGATTGATTTTAGTGAAGATTGATTGATTAGGATTACAAAGTCTACAACCAACATGTCTGCCTGTGGCACTTTGAAGATGAAGGACCCCATGCTTATAGTTATTCCGCTGCAATGTAATGTAATAGCCAAATGAGCTATGTAAAGATGTAATAAAATTATGTTATTCCTGGTTATACAGTTATATTATGACCTTTGTTTCTTGATATTACATCTAAACTGTGGATGCTAGCTATTGATCCAGGGACTAGCATTGTAAACACAGGGGACACCACCTTATGTTAATAAAGGTTGGGATACTCCCTCTACAATTGTCTTCTGTGAAGATGCTTCTAATATTATCTCACATCCTAGTAAGGCTAGAAAAGCTAGTGTTCCTGTGCTTCCTATTAAAATTGGTGATTATTGCTACTATGGTTTATGTGATATTGGTGCTAGTTCTAGTGCTATTCCTTATGAGCTTTATAGGGAAATTATGCATGAAATTGGTCCTTGTGAGCTTGAGGATATTGATGTTGTTATTCACCTTGCTAATAAGGAAACCATTTGTCCCATTGGCATTGTAAGAGATGTGGAGGTCCTTTGTGGTAAGATTAAATATCCTACTGATTTTCTAGTGCTTAATTTAGCAGCTAGCAAAACTTGTCCTATCATTTTTGGTAGACCTTTCTTGAACACTTGTGGAGCTATTATTGATTGTAAGAAGGAATTTTTTTAACTAATTTTGATGAAAATTCTTATGAGTTTAACTTCTCCAAATTTTCTAAATCTCCTCGTGAAAATAGCTTGCCTAATAAAGATTTCAGGATGGAACAACTTGCTTCTATTGATCCAGTCTATGACCTTGGACCTCTTTTTGATGACTATAAGTATGCTTATTCTGATGAGAACGGTGCTTCCAGTGACAGTTATATTGTCAAATTTATTCAAAGTGCTACTGAAAGTTATTTTGAGAGAGGGAAACATGGTTCTATGCGTCTCAATGATGTTAAGTTTCCCCGTTTTATGTTGAAAGCTTTAAAGTTGCATCTATTTTGTCTTCCTATGCTTGTGGCCTTTTGTTTCAACAATTCGTTTTCTCATGATACCCCCATGCATAGGAAGTGGGTTAGAATCAAGTGTGTTGGTTATTTGCTTCTTGATGCTTTGTTTCACTCCAGATATATATATATATATATCCTATGTGATCATCTTTGGAAGTTTCAAGCCTAACTTAAAGGAATTAAAGAAAAGTACTTGTTGGGAGATAACCCAAGAGTTTTTGTCGAGTCTTGGAAGTTATTACCTCAGTAATAACCGCTCCTTATCCTTTTTGTTTTTTGTGTGTCAAGTTCAACTACTTTTGTGAAGTAGAGGAGTTGTGAAAAGTGGTTGTCCTGGGATAGATTTTTATGCTGTATTGTAAACATTCGTGAGGAATCTCAGTATGTCTGATGGAGCTGAATTTTTCTGCGTTTGTTCTCCAAGTTGTTACCCAACTTTCATTAGTTCTACACTTTTTGATTTGAGCAACAGAAAGTCTTCGAAAAAATCAATCTTTACCTGCTGGTCTATTTTGACAGATTTCTGCCATCATTTGCATCTGCCTCTTTTTGAAGCTTTTGTGTTGATGGGTTTTAAGTTGAAGTGTGTACCAAAGGTTTATTGTTTTTTCTTACACTAATGTTGTCATTGAGTTTGTGCAAAAGTTTTGTATGAAAGAAATTCTCAGGAGAAAGAGGAAAGGAATCTGCAGAGTTCGTCTTTGAATAGGTAAAAGTAGTGAAAACAGAAGGTTCGTGAAACTCCCATATTTTTATATTTTTGTTGTTTTTAATACATAAGAAAGACTACGAGACAAAAATGAAGAGTAAACAGAGTCCGGGGTGGACAAACCCATCCCAGGCGCGGGCCCAGCCTAGCCGCGGGCCCAGCCTAGCCGCGCATGGAGGGGGTTTGCCACCCTCGAACTCCATCTCCGCTTCGTTTCCGTGTCAAAACCTTCCTTATGCATTGAAACTTCGTAATATATAACCCCCCGGATCCCCCGAGGTTTGTGCATTGTGTTCTCGTCGTGTTTTCGTTTCGATCTGTTTCTGTCAGGAAATCTTCTCAAGTTTAGAGCACCATGGCCTCCACCGACGACAAAGGGAAGAAGCCCGAAGAAGAAGAACCTCAAGTTCCCAAGGATGAGGAGATTCCCATAGGTTATGAAGGAGACATGGAGAAGGACAAGCAACCGGGCACTCGTGCTACCGTCACAAGCATTGGTTTGGTGGCACGACCTACCAATCTTAAGAAGACAACACGGATGTCTACAGGAGGGAAACCTCCACGTATCTTCTACAATCCACATCCATCTCCTCCACGTAAGAAGAGACCCTTCCATACACTTATACATGAATATAAATATCAACATGTGCCCAAGGAAAGTTTGCCTTTGGTTTGGGATATGCGTCGTTCTAACAATGCAGAGAAGGATCATGCTAAATATGAAGAGTGGGGAAAGAACAACAAGAACCTGGATTCTCGGACTGACATGATCATGAACCGTATAGAGCAAAACTCGGAGCTAATCTGTACTCTTACTTTTGAGTTTGAGGAGTTGAAGAAAATTATTGAGGAGCTTATCAAGAGAACACCACCACCACCAAGGGAGTAATTCGTCATCAGGTTTGGCATCCCCTTGGCTTATTCCAAGCTTGGGGGAGTGTCGCGGTATCACCACCATTATCTTTTATCTTTTACCTTTTTAGTGGATTCGCATCTTTGGTAGAGAGGTTATCTTATAGTTTGGTTTGCATGTGGAAGTATCTCTCCTTTAGTTGATTATCTTTGTATCCCTTGGTGTGAGTGCCTTTATTTGAATATTAATGAGAAGTCTTATCTTTTACCTTTTGCACTTCATATTTTAACTTGCAATCTCTATTATATGATGGATCTTGTTGATCAGTATTGGCACCACTTTGGAATCATCAAGTGGATCTAAATTGGTTTTGGCAAACCGAGTTCTAGTCAATAGCGTTACTATGAAAGAGAAAAAGAAAGGAAAAAAGCTTACAGGTATTTTGTATCATTTGTTTTCTTTCTTGTTGGCCCATAAGCTTAGTATTCTTTATTTGAGATCCTTCTGTGTCTTCAAGGAAGATTGCATGTTTGGCTTTATTACTTGTATGTTTGCTTGTTTTTTTCAAATCTTTTGCTTGCTACCCAGCCTTGCTAGCCAAAAACCTGTTTTGAGAAGGCATACTTCTCATGTTTCCAAAACCCTTTGAACCAAAAACCTTTTGCCACTTGTGTCCACCATATCTACCTAGTAGCTATTGCTATTCCTAGCAAATTCTCAAGCTTCATATACCTTTCGAATTAAGAAGTATTTTGTTATGTGTAAACTAGTTAGTAAAGCTCTCACGAACTTGATGGCACACTTTATTTCTTTGCCCCTAATAAACTTGAACCATTGTGGACATTGAAGTTGTATATGCTTGCATCTATACATTGGAATTAGCAGAACCATGCTGTCACGGGGAACGTTTTCAACATTGCACTTGTACTTTGTACAAGTTGATATCGTGCTCTTTTGTCTATGGATGTCAACAGTGTGAAATAAAGATGTAACTTGTAAGTCCATGGATCTTGTATTCTGTGTTAGAGAAACGCCTGAGCCGCTAGCCTAAGCCATGCTTAATCATGGTGGAAACTTGCAGCATCACCATAGTGAGTCATCTATGAAGCATCCTCAATAAAAAGCTATGCATATGGTAAATAAAAAGATTGCTGAGATGCTCATTGTCTGCTTGCCTTGTCATTTTGGTTATGGGAAAGCTCCTGTACCATGTGCAAGGGGTACCCCGTTGGCGGTTCTCAATGATATGCAAATACTTACAATGACAAGAACTTACCTGGACCCAAAGTTGAGTATGCATGAGGAGTGGCCCTCATATTCAAGGGACATGAGATTGCGAACTTATATTTCGTCAAGCATATACTCCATATTTGTTCACTTTAGCCTTAATCATCTCAAGATGCTTATGATAGGGGCAATGAGGGCTCAAATCTAGTAAGTACCATAATCTTTTGGAAGCTCTTTATGACTTGTAATCCCTGCTACCCTCTAAGACGGGACCTTTCTCCCACTACCAGTTTGAGTCAGTAAACCTACTTCCTCTCTATCTCCAGCAAGCTTTTGTGTTGTTGTGTTCCAAGCATTCATATGGTGATTTATTCAATCTTGTTCTCTATCTTCCTTGTTTGCACAAAACTCTTATTTATTGAGTATTACTTTGAAATCCTTCACTTGTGAAAAACATTTTTGAGCAAAGAGTGTTCCTGTTTTGAAACTTCTACAAAAACCTTTTGTGAAACTGTTTGCCAGGTGTTCTCTGACCAAGAACAAGTTTGCTAAATCCAATTATGATTTATCTTTATGCATCTGTATTGTGACTGCTGTACTTGGTTGCAAGCTAAGTTATATAATGGTGAGTTGTTTTCTTCTATGAGTTGTGCAATGGTAAGTGTGATGCTTCTTGTTCGTATTCTTTTTATCGACACTTCACTCCATAAACCTGTGGACATGTTTACTGAGCTCAGTATTCGCTTGGGGACAAGCGAAGTATAAGCTTGGGGGAGTTGATACGCCCAATTTGCATCACCATTCTATATCATAATTTACCTCTATTCATTGATATTTGTCTTATTATGAGGTATTACTTATGGCTTTTCATCTGTTTATGCATGTTGGATGATTCCTGGAGGATAGACTGCCGGAGTCTGGATTCTGATGGAAAATAAGGTGTTTTGGTGCAATTTCGCGAAGATCAGAAAATACCAAAAAATATGGAAACATATTATTTTACCTAAGGATGAAGGAAGCCAGAAGGAGGAGCGAAGGGGGGCCTCAGGGGGCCCACACCCCTAGGCGCGGGCCCACCTGACCCTGTGCCTAGGGCAGGTGTGGCCCACCTGCCCGGCCTCCGACTCTGCCCCTTCGCCTATATCTTCCCTATGGAACCCTAAGCCTCGGGGGAGCGACCACAGATAGATTTCCGCCGCCTTGGGGGGGGGGGGGTGGAAAACACCGAGAGAGAAAGATCTCTCCGGTAGACAGATTTCTGCCAGGGGAATTCCTTCCCGGAGAGGGGAGACCGTCGCCATCAACACCGTCATCAAGCTAGGCTTCATCAGGATCATCATCATCATCATCCACACCATCATCTCCACCAGCACCATCACCACCACTATGTCCCGCTGTAACAATTGTGTTGGATATTGCTTTAGTTCTTAGGGGAAACTTTCTCGGTGTTGATTACTATTGTAGTTGATGCTTGTGAGTGGAACCATTGGATTATTGTTTATGTTCATATTGTTATCCATTATCATATCATCTTTGATCTTGATCCATATGATGTCTTGTGAGTAGTTCGTTTAGTTCTTGAGGACATGGGAGAAGTCATGTTGTTAGTAGTGAATGTGTGATGAGTTATTATTCAATGGTTTAGTATTTAAGTTGTGGTGCTATTCTTCTAGTGGTGTCATGTGAACGTCGACTACATGACACTTCACCATTTATGGGCCTAGGGGAATGCATTGTGTATTTGGCTACTAATCGTGGGGTTGCGAGGATGTAAACCTGAACCCCCGTTAGGACACCTTTGCACAAGGGAGTGTAGGATCTCAGAGTTTAAGGCTGTGGTTAGATTTATATCTTAATTACTTTCCTATAATTATGGATGTTTGCAGGGGGTTTAATCACAAGTATGTATTAGTCATAGGAAGGGCAGTATGTTAGCATAGGTTCACCCACACAACACTTACAAACACCAAAGAAGAGTACTCAGCTATTTGAAGCGAAAGCACTTGATAGAATTCCCCTGTGTCCTTGAGAACGTTTGGTCCTTATAAGTATTTCCACTGGCTTGTCCTTTGCTAAGAAAGGATTGGGACACTTGCTCTTTGTTTTGTTGCCTTGTCAGAAAACCACTAAAAATCCATTTGCTAAGTATTCACAAGGATTTCCTGCTCCATACCACTGTTCAGCACCTTCTGCTCCTTGTTGGGATCGACACTCCTATTTATCAAAAGTACTACGATACACCCCCTATACTTGTGTGTTATCACCGGTTAACTGGTCAAACAGGTCTTCTATCTTTGGCAGTGGGTACTTTTTCGTGATGGTGACATGATTTAACTTCCGATAATCCGTACACAAACGATTACCTCCATCCTTCTTGTCCACAAACAGGACAGGTGATCTCCATGGCGAAGCACTTGGTTGAATCAATCCTATCTCCAGCATAGGATCCAATTGCTTCTTCATCTCCACTAATTCAGACGGGTTTATACTATATGGTCTCTAGGCTATGGGTCCGGTTCCAGGGATTATTTCAATGGTAAAATTGATATCCCGATCTGGGGGCATACCGGGCAAAACATCTGGAAATACATCGGGGTATTCACAGACTATTCTGACTTGATCAATGGTTGGCTGGGCTAGACTCTTGTTGCACTTGAATTGATGGGGCAAGGTTTCCGATACAAGCTCTACTGATATTCCGGTTATACTGGTCATGGTTATGACTTTCTTGGGACAGTCGATTAATCCTTTACATTTCGACATCCAATCCATTCCTAGTACTACTTCCAAACCTTTAGTTCCAAGTACTATTAGATTAGCAATAAAGTCAATGCCATGGATTCAGATAGGCACGGCCTTGTAAATATGTCAAGCTTTGGTGGTTGAACCAGTTATTTGAACTATCATAACATGCTTCAATTTGGTGGGTTGAATCTTACTAGTGCATGCAAATTTTTCAGTAACAAACGAGTGCGATGCTCCAGAATCAAACAACACTCTTGCAAGTACTGAGTTAATAGAAAACATACCCAACACGACATCTGGAGCTTCTTGGGCTTCTTCAGCATGCATGATAAAGAGACGACCGTTGCGGTTGAGTGAGTTCCCTGGGGAAAACCTTCTTCCGGGCTGAACACGACGCTGCTGCTGAGCTGGGGCATTTGCGTTGGGGACTGCGGCAATATTCTTGGGACACTCATTGGAATAGTGATCTTTGGTTCCACATTCATAACAAGTCACCTGCGACTTGTCCTTGGCTGCAACAGGCACAACATTGCTTCCAGTCCTTGGGGCAGTGTTGGTGTTGGTGTTGGTGGCGACATTGTTATTGTTGAACTTGGGTGGTGCACAATTGAAATTGCTAGGGTTCCCGGGGTTGTTGTTGTGATTTCCTCTGGGCCTTAGGTTTCCATGGTTGGGATAGGTCGGACGGTTCATCGGGGGTCTGTTGGTTCTTGGGGCAAATCCTGGAGATGGGTTGGGGCGATACTTAGGTGTATGATGGGTTCCTGGTTGATGCATCATTCTATGCTTGCGGTTCTCATTGGCTTGGTTGATCTTGCCTTCCATCTGAATGGCGGAATCCACTAAGGCCTCAATATCAGCAAAGGTGATATTGACTAGCACTGTCTGCTTCTCATCGTGCAGACCATTCAGGAATCTCTCCTTATTCTTATATTTTGTGTTAATCTCATCCGGTGCATACCTAGCCAATGACAAAAAAATTGCCACGATACTCAACTACTATCATTCTCCCTTGCTTAAGTTCTCGGAATTCATCTCTCATCTTTTTGATCAAACCCGGAGGCACATGGGTTCTGCTGAACTTGATTTTGAACTCTTCCCAAGTCATCATTTGACCTCCAGTCATGGCACGAACGCTGTTCCACCATGCTCTTGCATCTCTGGCCAGATAGTGGGTGGCGAACAATACTTTCTCGTTGGCTTCCACTCCTGAAACTTCTAAGTTGTTCTCCATGGTTTGCAGCCAATCATCGGCATCTAGGGGCTCTTCAGACTTGGTGAAAATGGGTGGATTGGTGTTCTGGAAATTCTTGAGCTTAGATCCATGGTTGTCCTAATTTCCATGGCCTTGATTGCTGTTGGCCATCTGAGCGATGTGCTGAAGGGTGGATAAGTTGGCTTGACGTTCGGCTCTTTCAGCTTCGCGGTTCGAAACCAACATTTGCAAGATTTGAAATATCTGGTCTGGGGATGAACTGCTTCCTCCGCGAGGCATATGAAGATTGAGATAGATCATGAGAAAAGAGGGAAATTTCTAAGGTTTAGGGTTTTGAAAAGTTTTTGAAGTTTACTCAGGTTTTTCTAGCAACTTGCTTTTCATTCATTCATAGCACACGATACAAACACAAACCACAACAAAGAAAACAGATGCTTTTAAGAACCATTCTGGGAAACTAGGATACAGTGGGACCGGATACAACTCACTAACGCTAGTGCTCAAGTGCTACTACTCCTCGGAGTCGGTGTCCTCATCATCCTCCTCATCATCAATGAAGGCGAAGTCATCCTCATCGGTGAAGAAGTCCATGGCCTGATCCCCCAGAAAGTCATCATCGTCACTAAGATAGGAGTAGGGGTCTCCACGAAGGTCTTTATCACATCCCAAAATTTTCCAAATTTTGAAATGTGAAAAATAAATAACCAAAATAAATTATTGTTGAAATTTAGGGTGAAAAGAAACTTTTTGATTCCAAATGGAAACATCAAAACCCATCTTGAACAAACTTTGAATGAAAAGGGAAACAAACACAATTTCAATCAAGTGAAATGCATTCATCAATAAATGTATCTTGAAATTTAAATACTTGGAAAAGTTAAACCAAAACCCTAAAACCCTAATGGAAGAAAATCATTTCCAAGATCTCTCTAAGACTATGGATTTGATCCATATAAAAATTCAGCAACAAACATTTATAAATGATCAAAAATGATAAACAAAAATATTATAAAACCATAGAAATTGGTTTCATTTAATTTGGAGCCATGGATAAAAACTTATGATTTTAATAAGATAAAAGGAATTAATTTCCAAAGCCAATAAAGCTCCTAACTAAAATCCATACCAAAATCTTGAGAAAAATAATCCTAAAAGGATTTAAAAAGATAATCAAATATCAAATAAAAATATACAAATTGGAATCACCAATTTTGGATCTATAATTAAAAAGATATGGATTTTATAAGGCAAAGGAAGAAAATAAATAAATAAGGAATATTTAAAAGCCAAATTAAATCTTTGCCAAATCCATAAACAAATGGAAGATATTAAATAATAAAAAGAAATAAAAGATTATTTAAATAAAACTATATGGGCTTTGAACCATATTCAATTTTATTTAAATGAAGATAAATTGCCAAAATAAATAATAAAACCCAAGAAAATTATTTAGAAGACAATTTAAACCTTGAGTTAAAATCCATAAGCAAATGGAATAAAGATAATCCAAATAAATTAAAAGGATAAAGAATATTCAAATAAAATTATATGGCATTAACCAAATTCAATTCTATTTGAATAAAGACAAAATTCCTAATATAAATGATTAATTAAATCATGAGAAAAAAATAAATTGGAATTTGCCAAAGTAGGTTAGAAGTTATCTAATTAATTTAAAAAGAATAAAAGAATTATTGAAATAAATAATATGGATTGGAACCATATTTAAATCTTATTTAAAATAAAGACAAATGTCTAAATTATATAAATAACAAACCATATGAGAAGATAAGAAATATTCTAAAATGGAATATTTAAATACATTATTAATTAAGATTAAACCTACTAAAAAGGTTTGATAGAAATATGAATTAAAAAGTAAGATTTTGAATCATATTAAATATTACTTGAAAATAAAGACAAAATCCCTTTTAAATAAATTTTGAATCACATTAAAACATTTTGAATTGTTCAAAAATGGACTTTCAAAACACACTAATAAATAAGTGCAGAACTTACTGAAAAGATTCTGGAAATTTGAATACAAACAGATGGTTAAAAACATTTGAATAAATTCAAAACAGAAAAATAGAAAAGGAAAAAGAAATAGAATAAAAAAAGGGGAAACAGACTCGACCCACCTAACCTACCCAGCCCAACCTAGCCCAACAGGCCCAACTCGCAGCCCACCTCCCCTCTCTCCTCAAACCGTTATTTTCTCACACGTAAACAAACCCACTCAGCCACTGACAGCAAGGCCCCACCATACCCCTCACTCTTTCGCTGACGATGCTGCCCCACAACCCGGTCGTCGTCTCCACCCCACAGACCCATTCTTCCCCAAAATTTCGTCGCCATTTCCTGCCTTGATTCGCGTCGTTAATTCGCATAAATGCCGCGATAATTTCTCGCCGTGACTATGCCATCTTAAGTGCCCACATCCCCTCTTCCCTTCCCTCACTCGCCGCTCCCTCTCTGCCCCCAGGCTGCAAGAATCGCTGCTCGAAACCTCCACTGCTCCACCGAGCTTTTCATCAAATTTTGGCGATCCCCAACCCTACCCTACCTCATAGCCCACACGAGTTTGATCTCTAGCCTCAGATGCACCTGCTAGTGCCTGCCTCTTGGCCGCGCATGCCCTAGAGGCTCGGCAACTTCGACGACAGAGCGCCACCGCCGTTTGCACCCTCTCCGACGAGCTACCCCGGTAAAGTCCGACCGCCCCTCCCCATCTTATTGATGCTCCAATACACAACTCTTCCGTGTACATCTAACGCAGCCTTTTTCGTGTCTTAGCATGGTCCATAACTTCGCCAACAACGACAACCCGAGCACACCGTCGTCAGCAATATCTCCGATGAGCAATCTACACTAACCCCGTGCGTCCCTGGACTTTCCACGAGAACGTTGAGCCTCAGCACGTCATTGCGAGCATGGTGAGCCATCGCTCTTCCTCCCTTGCTTCCTGTATTGCCAGAACCACCGTGATTAGAGCGCGCTGCCGCTTGTCGTTGCCCAGCGCCACAAGATCTTGGCTATTCTGCTGTGAACCATTAGATGATGATTCAGCGGCATAGATAGATCAATTAACTGAACCGATATCTGCTAATCTGAGCCGCACAGATCACTTTAGATCCAGCGGTCCACAGATCTTGATCCGTGCAAAATGGTATGCACCAGTAGGAATCAGCCACGTGGCATGTGTTTTGTTTTAAAAATAGAAACATGTCTATTAGATGTTTAGATTTGAAAAATTCATAACTTTTAATCTACACGTTCAAATTTTACAAATTTTATATCATTGGAATCAGGAAAAATAAAACTTTGCAACCATGCCCTTAGTTTAGCATTTTGCTTCTGGAAAATTGATTGTTTTTGAAGAAACATTATTAGGCCTATTTTGAGTATAAAAATTATTCTAAAAATGTTTTTAGGGTAAAATCTTTTGTAAATGGTTTGTTTTGAACCTACTGACCATAAAAACAAACTTTTGGATTAAAAAGTATATTTTGTGACACTAAGGAATTATTCCTTGAATAAAATCATTTCTAGTAAAACAAAAATTGTTGATTATGTTTTAAAAATATTTTTTGAGTAAAACCTTTTGAAAATGGTTTGATTTAAACTCTCTGACCCTAAACGCCAAGTTTTGGATTTAAAAATGTATTTGAAGAACCCTAGAAAATTATTACTTTGTTTAAAGGCATTTCTAGTAAAATAAAATGTTGCTTTGATTTAAAAATGATTTTGGGTGAAACCTTTTGTAAATTGTTTTGTTTTAAAACACTTTGACCATAAACACTAACATTTGTGTTTAAAAATATATTTGTCAAACACTAGAAATTATTACTTTGATTTAAATCATTTCTAGCAAAACAAAAATGATTTAAATGGCCCATTTTCATTAACTTGATTTTAAATAGTTTTGCCACTTTTATAAAATACCAATAAGTGTTTTAAAATGTCTATATCCTATTAGAAACCACCTTTCTAAATAAAACAATCTTTTTGCATGCTTGCATGCATTGCTTTGTTTTTATTATTTTATGTGATGAATTGTTTGAATGCTAGTTTGAATTTGTGCCTTGATTGAATTGTTGTGAACTTTGAAGAGTGTGTCAATTGCAAGATCAAGGAGTGAATCTATATTCTCTACCAAAAAGGCAGGTGGTGCTTCATACATTTTGTCCTAATATTTTCACTATGCATTAGTGATATTTTGAGTAGGACTTGCATGGAATTTTCTAAGTATAAACTATGCCTTGTGAAATCCTAGTAGATGGTGCCTTAGTAGATTTTCCCTAAGTTAATGTTCCTACTAATATCATGCTTAGCTTAGCTAGTAGAAAACAAGGGTGAATTATATTCATGCTATGAAATATTTCTAAGTCAATGACTTGTGTTTTGTTTAATAAAACAACTATGTGAATGAAACACCTGGGTGGAATGGTGATAATGGATTTATGTTGAGTGGTTACACAGGGCCAGTAAACATGGCGAAAACTTGTGTATCACACTTGTGGAAAGACACCTAGGAACAAAGAGATTTGAGATGTCAAATGTTGAGAAGCTTCAAGTGCAGCCACATGGCATTATGGGCTCTGCCTGGATCATATAGGTTGCAATAACTTAGCCAGATGGAGAGTTGGTGGTAGGGGTGATAGGTTTGGAGAGCGTCCATTTTGGTCTAAGGGAAGGCTTCTGAAAGATCTTGTCTCGATGCATGTCGAGTCTTATGGGGAAAGTGCACCACCTCTCGTGAGAGTAAAATCTAAGTACTTAGCCATGTCCCCGGCAATGGACAATTTGAGCATCAAGACATGGAAGCTATCAAGGATCTCCTCATCCCAATTTCTAAGTTAAAAACTTGTGGTTGAATAAGGGTTAAAGGATCTTCAATCTTTGTTGGTAGATGCTTTGGGTGATTTTTCACAAACTAAAACTTAGTGTTTTCAACTAATAAGGAAAACCTATTTTGAGCAAAGAAAGCCTAAGATCCACTTAGCCAAATGCATATAGATGATAGATACCACTATTCTACCATAGTATCACTTGCCAATACAATTCAAATGTATTGACCCTTGTGGCTGTAACTTATTATGTTGCAGGTTTGTTTGATGTTAGTGAAGTGTGTTGAATAGGATTATAAGTCCACAACCAACATGATTTCCTGTGGCACTTTGAAGATGAAGGACTCCATGCTTTATAGTTATTTCTGCTGCATTGTAATTAGATAGCCAAATGAGCTATGTAAGATGCAATGAATTATTTTATTCCTGGTTATAAAGTTGTATTATGACCTATGTTTCTTGATATTACATCTTAAACTGTGGATGCTAGCTATTGATCCAGGGACTAGCATTGTAAACACAGGGATCTCTACCTTATCAGGTTGGGACCTCTACAGTCTTCCCCTGCAACTCCCTCTCCTCCAGCTGCATGTATCTCTTGTGGACAGTCTCCTCCAACTTTGTGATCCTGTGGCGGAGACGGGCAATGATGCGCTCCTTCTTGTCGAGCTGACGGCTACGAGACTGGCGATCCTTTACTAGCATGGCAATGATCTGATCCTTCTTGGCGGCGATGGCGTACTTGTGGTTGGCGTAGGGGCGGGCATTGTCCAACTCCTTCTGACGGTTATACATCATGAAGCTGGGGTGGAGTCTTCATCTCATGGTGATATGGGGCCTCCAGTGGTTGTCCCATAACATCACGCCTTGGATAGAACTCAAAGCGGGTACCCTTGATCTGATTGATACTCTGTCCACATAGACGGGCAAGAGCTTCCTGCATGGCCCTGGCAAGTCCATCAAGCTAGTTGTTCTCTCTTAAGGTGAACTGAATTCCCTCTGAGCTGGGGGCTTCAATCTTTCCTCGGAGACTTGCAACAACTAGCCATTGCAATTCCTCTCCTTCCTGGTCATTGAGCTAAGCTCCGAAGAACTCAGGGTGTGGACGCTCCAGCATCTTCAAAAGCTGTTCCAAGTCACGCTCAAAGATGAGGTCTCCTCCATTCCCCAACTGATAAAACTTGCTATACTTCACGTCCATCTATAAGAATATATGATGAGTAAGTTAGTAGAGTATCAAGTGTGTCAAATTTTAAGTTTGCAAGAATTTTGGAGGAACATGAATTTTTCATTGAAAGAATACAAGTGGTAAGAATGAGAATAAGTTTTCATAAATACTCACTTCCTTGGTTTTGAAACTACGTTTTTGATTCAAACGTCCATTCTAAACTAGGGTCTCCTATGGTCAGGATGGATCTGATACCAACTTGTCAACACCCAGATTTTTAATCCCAGATGCTTGTTATGCCATACATCGCAATCCCAGGATTACCATTTTTGCGAGACATAACAGATTGGATATCATAGTACATCATCCATTACAAACCATACATAAGGTCTTACACAAATAAAGGATCTCATGATCTAGTCTTAATACAATTCAAGCAGCGGAATAACGTAATAATAACGGTAGCATGGGCAAAGCTCCATCTTCATGGTCACAGGCAATGCTGACGATGGGAGATGATCCTAGTTGTCGTAACCTTCCTGCAGTCTGTCTTCCTGTTGTCCATCTTCCTGATAGTCCTCTTCATAGTCTGGCCACGGGAATAGCCAGGGACAAAGCCATGAGTACTCTTTAAGTACTCGCAAACTAATACTAACAAGTGAAGTGGTTTTTGAATAGGAAGTACTAGGCTCTAGTTTGTTTTGCAAAAAGCCAGATTTATCTCTACTGAGTTTAGAAGCAAAGAAAGCTAGTTGAAAGTTTTATAACTCCTAAGTGGGAATTTGAATTTCACACCACAACCCTGTTGTGGTCAAGTCAAAGTCATGAATCATTTCACAAATCATTTTGAAAACATCTGACCACGGAATAGTATGGCCACTCCAACTGTCCATAACCGCGGATGCGGCTATTCAAATAGTTTGACACTCTACAGAGGTGGTACACTTTCACCACAACATTCGATACATCCGTCAAGAATGATCCTGAATTCACCATACTCAGTATGCGGATAATCAATCCTAACCTTTCAATTACACGCCCTAGTATAGACACCTCTCTTGTGAGTTTGGCCTCCCAACCATGACCAACTATCGTCTTGGGAACTGCACAGATGGACAATCTTCACAAGGTAGCCTCAGCTCAAACCTTGGTCGCAAGGGAACCCATACTAAGGTATATAAATTTCCAGTCAATACCTACGCAAATTTCGGGTATTGTGGTTGTACGGTAAAATTGGAATGATATCGCATCCAGACAACCATCAGTTTTTATAAAGGGCTAAGGCTCATGCCTCAACATTTTCATCATCAAAATCATCTAGTGTTCAAGAACATATGTCAAAACATTCCAGTAGAGTGACTCATCATTCTAAGGTTTTCATAACCATTTTCATCAAGTATTCCCATCTAAGTTGATCAAGTTTTATGCTTAGCACTAGCATCTACAAGTGGTGGTAAACACTAATGAGGGGTGGTAAACAAGTGGAGTTTAACTAAGTACAATCTCATGCCTTAGGATGACATCAAGATTATCTAACTTAGGCCAAGTTTTATGCTCTTTATGCTATCTTTCTAAAATCTAAAAGTCACTAAATACACTCTATTAGAAAGCTTTGATAAAGAAAATAAAATAACTAAGCTTGCAAATAAAACTAGGATTGGGTATCAAGTGGTGTAAACTTTCAAGTAAAACTTGCATGGTTTAGCTTGCTAAGATAATAGTATGAACTAGCAAGGATTAGCTTGCTAAGTCAACTTGTATAGTGAGGCTTGCAAGTATAGGCTTGCCTTGTGCAGATCAGTGGTTGAAGTTCTCATCGGCTTCTTCCTTGTAGTATTCTCCTTCCTCCTCGTATCCTTGGTCGGTACTAGCGTCTATAAATAAATACGAGGTACACAATCACCAAACAATACTTAACTAGTTCTATTTATCACACCAAGGTTTTCACTAGATGATCTAGCATCATCACAAGCATCACAAAGATTAAGGCAATAGTTTTATTTCTTTTATTTTAGAAAAGTAATTTCTACTCATTGAAAAACTACTTAAGATTTAGTATTCTCCAACTCAAACATGGGATCATGTTGACACATGTCATCACCACATATTTCAGTACATGGGAATGTGATTTAAAGTGGTGTCACAATTTAATAAGGTTTTACCTTTTTATTTTAATTAATTAAAGTGACTAGAATGGCCTATGAGGCATTCTTTTATTGCTTGACCATTATTTTTGCAAGTAAAACTATATATTTTTATATATTCTGAAAGGTCTTGTTAAATGTGATTTTTGACAACTCAAAAGCTTTTGTGGTTGAATTTTGAAAAATGTTTGAATGGAGAAAAGCTTCTGCTTGTTATTTTTACTATGGGTTATCTACAAATCCATTTGGTTTGAATCCAATAGGCTTGGATTAAGAATTCCAGTACCTTTCTAACAAAATTGGTTTCATGCATTTTGGTTAAGTGAATCGAGCTGGGTTGCTTTTTGAAATTAGGTACAGAACTAGGTTTGAAACTAAAAGAATAAATCCAAATTTGAATTACTGGGTCATGCGGGATGCTAACTGGGCCAACCCACAGTGCACAGCGCCCGTGCGGGTGGGTTTAAGTGAATGACCCCACCAGTCAGTGAGATAGGGGGTGCAAAGCGGTACATGGAAATCTAGGCCGCACGATCAAGTTCTAATCGAACGGCTGAGACCTATCGTCTCCGTCGGGCAAATCCGGCGAGACAAAACCCTAGCGCGACCAGTGGGGGTCTACGGGGGCTCACCAGAGCTCAGGCGAGGGTCGGCGATGGGGGCGAATGACGAAGTCGACGACGGTGAACCTCCTGGTACCAGCGGCTTCTCCTGGGGCGGCTCCAATCAATGGCTCCTTTCTTCCTCCTCCGTGGCAGACTCCAGCCAAATTCCGGCGGTGTGTTGCTCGCCTTACTCCGGTGGTGAGGTGGGGTGGTTCTGAGAGAGAGAGAGGGGACTGAGATGGTGTGCTGAGTTCGAACGGGGTGGCCTCTATATATAGTGCCAGAAGGGGACCGAAGGGCGCGGGCAGAGCTCGTCGTGGTCGTCGTCACATCGAGCTACTGGCATGGGCGACTATAGGGGGTGGTGCTGTGTTCCCTAGCGAAGCTCAATGACATGGTTACGCGGCGTGGGGCGGTACAAGATGGTCGGAACGTCACGCTGCTCTGAGTGGGTCCGACGGCTGTTTTAATGGCGCACGAGCTCTCCTAGTCGCGCAGCAGCGAACGGGCATGTCTGGGGTGTTCCTAGGGTGGTGGCGATCCTGCTTGCACGCGGCGAGGGCGGCGCGCGGTCTGTGGGCGTGTGTCACGGGTGGCGCTCTAGAACGCTCTCGGCATGCTCACAGAGAAGCTGGGCACGAGTGTTCCGTGTCGTCCAATGGCTGGCTGTGCTTGGGCACCGGACAGGGGGTCGCGGTGGACGGTGTTCAGTGTCCCAGACAAGGTTGGCAAGGATAGAGCTGCTCCTAGATGGCTGGCGACATTGGGGTGGCAAGGGTGCTCTCGGCATGCTTGCCATTGATGGCATGGTCTAGTTTACAGTGATCTAGAGGGATTAAACAAGTTTGATGATCTACTGAGGGTGTAGTGTGAGCTAGATAGGGAACAAGTTAGACCAAAATTACTGCTCACTATAGTGTTTAATGTTTGTTGGTTTGGTGTTTGCAAGGTGTTTGATGAAATGGCCAAAAGAGATTCAAACTCTTGTTTTGGTAAGAGGGAAGACTTGGTGGGAAAGTTCCCAACTCTTCCCCTTGGTGGCCGAGTTGGGGGGGAGACGAATAGGGATGGGAACCCTTGGACGTCCGCCCCCTACCTATATAAGGAGGGGTAGGGCACACCTGCACACCCCTTGTCCTTGGCGCCTAACCCTAGCCACCGCTTCCCCTCTCTCTTCTCCACCATCCTCCTCTGTCTTAGGTGAAGCCCTGCAGATATCGCTCCTCCTCCACCACCACACCTTCGTGCTGTTGGGATTCCGAGGAGATCTAGTACCTTCGCTGCCCTGCTGGAACCGGGAGAGGAAGGTCTTCATCTACTCCGTATGTGTGACCGACTGTGGAAGTGCTGCCGGAATGCGGCACCGGAAGGATCGTCTACACGATCTTGAGATCACCAAGTGATCGACTACATCAACCACGAGATCCTAATATCGTTAAATGCTTTGGATCTACGAGGGTTAGTTCTCTACAACATTGTTGCACCGATCTTGGCTTTGCCATAGATTAGATCTTGGTTTTGTGTGTTCACGCGATAGAATTTTTTTGTTTTCCATGCAACGAACCCTACAGTGGTATCAGAACCGACTCTATGCGTAGATCTGTTGCACGAGTAGAACACAATTGTTTTGTGGGTCTTGATGTTTTTGTTGTCGCTTTCTTTTCGTGACTTTGCAACTTGCGATATGGTGGGATGAAGCGGCCGATACATCGGAAATGTATCTATAATTTTTGATGTTCCATGCTTGTTTAGTATCTACTTTGCTTTGCTTTGTCCACACTTTGAGGTCCTTTTCATATGTTTTCTGGTACTAACCTATTAACAAGTTTCCACAGTGCCAGTTGCATGTTTTCTGCTGTTTTTGGTTCCAGAAAAGCTAGTAAGGAAATATTCTCGAAATTGGACGGGACAAAAGACAAAGTCAACATTTCACCGAGTAGAACACGGAGTCTAGAGGAGAGACGGAGGGGCGCCACAAGGCGGCTGCACCCCCCAGGCGCGACCTAGGGTGGGCCTACGCCTGGGCAGGGTGTGGCCCCCTGGCCGCCACCCAGCCTCGCCTCTTCGCCTATAAAATCCCCCGATGCCTAAACCCTAAGCACCCGATCAATATTCCACGAAACCGTCTGTAGCCGTCGCCACCATCGTCCCTAGATCGGGGGATCCACCTTGTACTACGGGTCCATGTAGTAGCTAGATGGTTGTATCTCCTCCTTGTGCTTTCATGTCTAGATCTTGTGAGCTTCGTTCATGATCAAGATGTAATCTATTTGTAATCATGCATGTTGTGTTTGCGGGGATCTAATGGATATTGAGATTACTATGTCAGATTGATTAATGGTTTTGTCTTATTGATTCTATCATGTCTGCGTTGTTTGAGATCTTGCATGCTCTCCATTATTAGTAGCTAGCTTGGCCAAGTAGTTGCTAGTGACTCCAAGAGGGGGTATTTATGCTCGATAGTGGGTTCATGCCTCTACTTAATCAAGGAAGTGATAGAAATCTCTACGGTTGTAGATGTGCTATTGCCACTAGGGAGAAAACATTGGTCAGTTGTTCATGGAACAAGTGGATTGTTTACCTTACACACTTTGCTTAAAACAGTTGTCTGTTGCTTGCAACTTAATACTGGAGGGGGTTCAGATGATAACCCAAAGGTAGACTTCTAGTCATAGATGCAGTTGGATGGCGGTCTATGTATATTGTTGTATTTCCCAATCAAATCTCATAGGATCTTTTTGTCTAGTATTGCATTGTTATGCCTTGCTCAGTCCTGTCAATTTCCCTGCTGTAATTTGTTTACCCAACATGCCATGTTTGTTTATCTAAGGAGAACACCTATAGTGAACTATGGACCCCGGTCTAATCTTTACCATTGATACATTTTCCACTGTTACTGTTTACTTGCTGCAAACCATCATCACCTTCCACACCATACAGTTAATCCTTTGTTACAGCAACCGGTGAGATTGGCAACCTCACTGTTAGTTGGGGAAAAGTCTTGAGTTTGTGTTGTGCAGGTTTCCACGTTGCTTTGAACACCTTTGGGACGTTTACTTCGTCCTACTGGTTCAATAACCTCGGTTTCTTACTGAGGGAAAACTTGCTGATGTGTTGCATCATACCTTCCTCTTGGGGTTTCCCAACGAAGCGCTCCACGTTGACGCAGCGCCATCAAGACTTTTTCTGGTGCCATTGCCGGGAGGCTAAGGACGTCTTCACAAGGGGAGTCCTCCTCAACCTTTCTCTTTTCTTTGTTTTTAGTTTGCTTAGTTTCTTTTGCTTGGTTTTGTTTGCCTCTTTTTATTAAAAACTCCAAAAAAAATAGTTTAGTTCGGTTTGCTTTCTCTTATTAAAAACACAAAAAAATAGTTCCTGCTCTAGTTGCCACCTTGCTCTAGATCGCCATGTTGATCCCCAAGTTCACCCTGAAAGACCTTTTGATAGGTAGTGGCTCTATAATTGGGAAAGAAAATATTGAAGAATTCTTTAATCATGTTAGCAAGCATAAGGATATTGAGGATAGATCTATAGCAGAACTTGCTCCTAATTATGAAATTGCTACAGCTTCTTTAGTTCATATGTTGGAGGCTAGGTTTGTTTAGCCTTAACCCCATGATGCAAATTTTGTTCCTAAAACTAAAAGAAGAAAAGAATGCTGAAAAGAGAGAATTTATTCTTGAAACTTTACTAAAAGAGTTCCATGATGTTGCTAAGGAAGCCTAAAAGGTTTTTGAGCGTTTCAATATGCTAGGCTCATGTGTATATGTTGTGGGTACTTCAGATAAAACCAAACCTAGAGAGGAATTTAAGATACACATACGCTTTAAGCTTGTTGGGATGTATGAGGCCTTTGAAAAGAATTTTGATTGGATTGTTCCTAAAAATCCTTTTGATAAAAGTAGTGAACCAAAGAGAGATGAGAAGGGATCCTCCAAAACTCATTTGGATGAGATACCTTTCATAGTTGAAGAGTTTGCAAGTATTGATGTTAATGCTTCTTCATTTGAAAATACTTGATTCCTTGCTTCTTGTGCCTAACTTAAAGGCGTTAAAGAAAAGTACTTGTTGGGAGATAACCCAAGAGTTCCCTTGAGTCTTGGAAGTTATTACTTCTATAATGACCTCTTCTTATCCTTTTTGTTAGCTTTTTATGCCAAGAATGACCTCTAATGAGAGGGAAGTAAGATTTGGAGAGTTGCTGTCCCAAAACAGATTTATGTCCTCCACCATAAAAATTCGTGAGAAGTCTCTGTAATTCGCATTGAGCTGAAAATTTGCGAATAAATCCCCCAGTATGTTAGATAACTTTCGTTAGTTCAACACTTTTTGATTTGAGCAACATAAGGTCTTCGAAAAATCGGTTTCTACCTGCTGGTCTGTTTTGACATATTTCTGCCATTATTTGCATTTGCTTCTTATTGATTCCTTTTCGGGTTCTTTTTGGGAAATTTAGCTTTTTGAAGTAGTTGCTATAGTATCTTGTGTTTTTAATGAAAATTCTTGCTGTTCCAAAGCTTTGCCAGAGGTCTAATATCTTTTGAATAAACTAATGTTGCTAATGAAGATTGTGTGAAGTTTTGCATGAAAGAAAAATTTCATGTGTAGAGAGAGGATGATGTAATGACATGAAGAATGGACAAAAGATCAAGCTTGGGGATGCCACCCATGCTGTCACCCCAAGAAATATCCAAGAGGTACAAGCGTCAAAGCTTGGGGATGCCCAAGGCATCCCCTTCTTCATCAATAAAAAGCTCAGGTCTTTCTAGACACTTCCTTTTTATTGTTTCATGCACTATTGTGTTGTTCTTGGAGCTTCTTAGTTTTTGTTTTATTTGCTTAGTTTGTTTAGTTTGCTTGAATAAAGTAGTTTGGACCCCCGTTCTCACTTTGTTGTTTCAAATAAGTTGATTGGTGTTGGAAAGGAGTAGAAAGTTCTTGCTTGAAAGTGCAAGAGGAGCTTGCATTGACTGTGACCTAGACTTTAGCATGTCATGCTAGGTATTGTTTTAACCTTATGCTTAGTGATTATTGCTGTAGCATGACTTGTTCCAAACAATTGGGATTGCTTAGTGTGCCTTGAAAGAATCATGTGTTGTTTTAGCATGCAAAAGCATAGTATTGTGGTTTTCTCCTTTGATGTTCTGTTTGGTTTGACTTGGCACATGCTCACACCATGTTATGACTATGAACAAGTCACCATAGATTCTATGATAATTTATTCCTTGATTTGTAGTACCACTATATGCTTTGATTAGTAATGTTTTGTCGCTCTGCATGATTATGGCCATTATTGATCTCTTAGTTGGTTGCTCCCAGTCTTTTGCTAGCCTCCACTTGTATGAGTAAGCTCTACTCATGAATCCAACTCCCAAGAAACCAAGTTATTCCAAAGTGTCCACTATAAACTCCTATGCATGGTGTGTTACACCATTCCAAGTATATTCATGTTTTAATCTATCTTCCAATTAAAAAGTATTTTGTTATGTGAAAACTTAGTGATTAAAGCTCTCAAAAACTTGATGGCACACTTTATATTCCTTTCCCCTAATAAACTTGAACCATTGTGTCATCTATGTTGTATATGCTTGCACTTATACGTTGGAATTAGCAGAACCATGTTTTCATGGGTAACGTTTTCAACATTGCACTTGTACTTTGTACACAGTTGATATCATGCTCTTCGTTTATGGATGTTGGCGGTGTGAAATAAAAGGGGAGCTTGTAAGTCCATGGAGTTATGTATTTTTTGTTACATAAACTCCTGGGATGCTAGCCTAAGCCATGCCTAATCATGGTGAAAACTTGCAGCATCACCATAATGAGCAATCTGTGAAGCATCCTCAATAAGAACCTATGCAAATAGAAAATAAAAAGATCGCTGAGATGCTCATTGTCTGCTTGCCTTGTCATTTTGGTTATGGGAAAGCTCTTGTGCCATGTGCAAGGGGTACCCAATTGGCGGTTCTCTATGATACACATGTACTTACTATGATAAGAACTTACAGGTGACCAAAGTTGAGTAGCATGAGGTGTGTCGTGGGAATGACCACGGTAGATGCTGCAATCGGCAGCGAGTAGTAGAACATGGGGCAAGGGCGACCAGCCATCTGCGATGCGATATGAGGGCGAAGACACAAGGTTTTACCCAGGTTCGCCCCCCGGAGGGTAAAGACCTACTCCTGCTAGATTGTGTTATGGAGAGAGTACAAAGGGCGAGCTCGACGACTAGGCGGCGAGTCGCTTGGGTGTATGATGGAACGTGTCCTCTATGCGTACCCTAGGGAGGTTTATATAGGCTCACCTCGCTAGGGTTTACAGATCTACAACAGAATTAGTTAAGGATTCAGAGGGTCTTTGACCTAGTCCGACTGGGCCTAGCTACACTTCTGGGCTTCCAGCTTCTAGTCGCCTAAGTCCTCGCCAAGTCTCGATCGATCCCGAATCCTGCGCAGCCCACTTTCGGCAGCTTGGGCCAATAGGAAACGTCCTGCTGGGCATACCCCGGTAGGCATATCCCCATCAGTAGTCCCCGAGGCCGTCGTTGATTCGTCGCAGGTGTTTGCTGGCAGTCGGAGTATGCGGGTCCAATGCGGACACCCAGTCAAATCGGCGGCGGACTCCTGAACAAAGTTAAGAACTAGTCATTTTAGTCGCAATAACGACGACCAATCATGTCGCAGCTTGGCGAGCGGGTCGGCGAATAATTAGTCACTGTCATAGTGATCAGGTCGGCGAATCGCCGAGTCGCTGAAAGCAGCGAGTCAAGTAGACGAAGTTGGACCGTCAGCTTGGTCAAACTAGCTGTTGGGTAATCCAACGGTAATATTGGCGTAATTACCGCGTGGTAACGGCTCCCGAAAATGGCGGGTAACAACCACTATATAAGGAGAGTGACGGGTGAAGGGGAAAACGCTTCCCTCACTTTCTCCGAACTTGCGCATCCTTGTTTCCCCATTCCACGCAGCGACCAGAACAACTCAGAGCGATCCGCATCCCACGACCCTCCAACCGATGGCTCCTCCTGCTGAACCATGGGGTAGATCCAAGTGCACGAAGGCGCTACTAAAATCATTCGAGGAGGCGGGGATCCTCCGTGCCGGGAGATGGCGCATCCCCGCGGCCGTAGAAGTAATTCCAGATCCGCACGAAGGGGAGTTCGTCTACTTCACCAGTCATCTGGAGCGGGGCTCAGATTCCCCACTTCCATCTTCTTCCGACACTTCTGCGCCTACTATGATATCCAACCATCAGATCTGGGTCCGCACAACATCGAGTAGCTCGCCATTTTCGTGGCGTTCTGCGAGTGCTACCTGGGCTGTAGGCCCTATTTTGCCCTATGGCAAGATCTATTCCACGGGAGAATCAGCCGCGAGGAGGCAGACGGCCCAATGCTAGCCGCAGGCGGCTTGACTTTCCAACTGAAGTCGAAGGCATCATTCTTCGATCTGATGCTGCCCGCCAAGGCAGCGAACGAGTGGAAGAAAAGCTGGTTCTATGTGACCGAGTCAACTCCAGGTGACAAGTGGTGCTTCCAAGGTATTCCGCCGACCGGCCCGAGCCGCGCCGGCTCCAAGTTACCAAACTCCCGCTAGATCAACAGATGGTTGTCGACGAGATGCTGCAGACCATCCGCAACCTGAAGAAGAAAGGTCTCCAAACCATCAACCTCTACAACTGTTGGCTCGGGCGACGGCTCGTGCCCTTGGCCAGCCGTGCCCACTACATGTACGACTACAAGGGCAAGGACGACCCGACGAAGTCCTGCCTCGACGAGTGGAGACTCAATGACTACACCCTGGATCTGAAGAAGATCACCAAGTCGGTGTATCTCAACGCGAAGGCTGGGGTCGCGCCTTACACCGCAAGGCGCCCAGCTCCGATGGTGAGTTAGTATTCCCTTTGCACTCGCAGTCACAGTTTGTGCACTCGCGGTTGTGCTAATGTTGTTTGGCTGCTGCAGTTATTTCAAGTGGTGGAAGGGTGGCTTCCACCCGCAGATGACGAGAACTCGAGCTCGTCCACCGAGGATGGCAGCGAGCCATTGCCCGACAAGGGCGATGTCAGGAGTGATGAGGGTGACGATGATGATGATGACAACGAAACCGTGGAGGTCGCCGCCCCCACGGTCCGCAAGACTCGCGGGCAGCACCGGAGCGAACTCGAGGCCAGCAGAAGCCTCGAGGTCCACGACGACGACAACGATGAGCTCCCTGAGCACACCTCTCAGCGCGATGCTACACCGTCAAAGAAGAAGAAGCAGGCGCCACCCAAGAAGAAGGTGAAGCCAGCCAAGACGGCGTCTCCGCCTCGGCCCACGAGTAGCTCCGACGCTACCAGCGCGGCCGAAGAAACAGCGGCGCACGCGACCGCGGCGACTACCGCTACCATTGTAGAAGACGAGGCGCCACTGGCATCATTGACGCCACCGTTCGCCCCAGTCGCCGGGTTGGAGGACGCTCCAACCGCAGGGGCCTCGCCATCGAGAGGAGCTCCTGCAATGATTGCCACGGAGGCTCCCGCCACGGCATCATCCTCGAAGAAACCGTCAGTGTCTTGGGCACATAATGTGTTCGAGATGGGCCTCAGTCGGAAACTGGGGCCAGAACTGGAGAAGTCGGCCAGCATCCGCACCAGCCTGCGATTTATTCCAGTTGCCAAGTGAGTACTCTTTGGCCTTCTATTCATTTGCTTGCTTAGTGTTTCGATCGGGAAGTGTTATTGACAGAATTGTTTTGCAGGACTTGAATTAAGAAGATAGGCCACCCTTCGGTGGCCAAGGTTCCACCAGCCACCACGGAGACGCCAACCGATCCCTCGAAGAAGAGGAAGGGCGATGAAGTCATTGCACCCGCTGAAGAAACTAAAAGATTAAAGGGTGATGACGTCGTCATGATCTCTGACGAGCCAGCGGCTGCCCCGAGCGAACCTCCGACCGCGGTGGACGTAGCTTTGAAGGCCAAGGAGGACGCGGGGTCGCAGCATGCGGTGCCCATGGGTTCGATCGAGGCGATCGAGCTGCCCTCAAGTGACGTGGGGGGCATGGTGGCAACATTCCCTCGCTTTATGGCGAAGGCCGCCGCGGCGAGTGCCTCGTTGCTATCAAGCCAGTTTCCTGGTGTCTCCGGCATGGAGGTTGAACAGCGTCACGGTCATACTCCGCTCGTGCTTGCGTCGGTGGACGCGATGGAGCTTTGCGGCATGCTAGGTGCCGCCATCCAGGTATGTCCAGTCCCCGAGGATCTGGCCACTGAATTTCAGTGGTCGGATTCTTAATTTTTGCGTTATCCAGTCCCCGAGTGCCTAGTCGCTGAATTTCAGCGGCTGGGCACTTAGAAATTTTGTCATCCAGTCCCCGAGTGCCTAGTCGCTGAATATCAGCGGCTGGGCACTTAGGAATTTTTTCATCCAGTCCCCGAGTGCCTAGTCGCTGAGTTTCAGCGGCTGGGCACTTAGGAATTTTGTCATCCAGTTCCCGAGTGCCTAGTCGCTGAATTTCAGCGACTGGGCACTTAGGAATTTTGGGTTGCTGACGCTGTGATTGTTGCACAGGGCCTGCAGCGCGAATCAGCCGAGCAGCTTGCTGCGAAGTGCCGCGTTGAGAAGGAGCTTATCGCCGTCTGGGAGACGAACGAGGAGCTTCGAGCGGCTGCGGGTGAGTATTTACCTTATTTGGCGCTTGTCACTGACTTTTTGCGGTGCTGACCGTTTTGTTTCGGAAACAGAGAGTAGTGTGGCTGAGGTGAAGGAGGCTTGCCAAGGCCTTGTCCCGATGGGTGATTTGACGGTGGCTCAGTCCGCTTTGAGCGTGGCAGAGAAGCGAATCGCCGAACTGGAGCGTGAGCTCAAGCAGGCGAAGGTGGAAGCGATCTCGGCGGAAGGACGAGCCAAGGCCGCCGTCACTTCTGCTGCTGAAGAACGGAAGGTGTCTGATGCGCTCGTTGCTGGGTTGCAGAATGATTTCTCTTCTCTTCAGAGTTTCATCACGAACCTCTGCTGACCGCTGATTGGTAAGCTTTCCTTCAGCCGATTTCTGATTGCACGTACCACGTTATGGTTTTGTGCTTTTCTTACTGTTTGCTTGTGTGCTGCAGGCCGGATCACTGATAATGCGGAAGAGGCGCAGTCGTATGACGCGTGGCAATGCATGACCACCCTGGTCGACTCAGCCGCGCTGTCAGCTACTTCTCTCCGGGCATATCTTCAGGAGATATCGCCAACAGAGGTGATCCCCAGCGACCTCGTCGAGGTATGGCGCTACCTGGAGAAGGCCCTGTTAGTCATTGAATTCATGACGCGGTCGGCCTTCCGTCGTGGAGCGGCGACTGCGCTGAGCCTTGGGCTCGCACACTTTCCGGATGATTTCGACCTTGATGACGTCACGAGCGGTTACCCCTCGTCGACGGGCTCGGTTTAGATTGTCGAGGTGTTGAAGCTGAAGGATCGAGCCGCAGTGTACTCCGACCGCGTTTGGGCGATGGGCGACCTCATTCCCTACCAGGAAACCATCGTCGCCCCCAATGACCCTGAGCCGAAGTACCGCGACTTCAAGGTGGAGCAACCATTCCGTATGGCGATTGCGGGCGAGCTGACGACGTACCTGTCGAATCCCTGGCTGCCTTTCATCCGTAGCCGCAAGGATGTTGGCGCGTCTTCATCAAAGCCTGCGGAATAAGATGTTGTGCCATTCGGTGTTAGTATATGATAACCATGTAATTCTCCTTGTACGCAGAACAAATTTTGCTGCTATGAAGGAATGCTCGGGTTATTTTGTCAGTCGTTTTGTGATTTGAATGTTGGTTGTGCGAGTCCCCGAGCGCGTCCACCCTTTTTGTGGGGTTAACATCGTTTTGATACGTTGTGTGAACTGTTAGTGAGTTAAGGTCGACTCGCCATGGCTCGGGGAGCCAGTCGCGTGGCGACTCCCAGGGGTTCTCTTTACTTAGCCGTTTTCCCGAGCGCGAACAGGGTCGGGTTGTCGAGTCCCTGAGCGTGGTACTTGGCCATTCCAGTCGCGTGCCCAAGGTAGGTGAGGACTGAGCACGATGTGTTAGGCGCGTCACTCCGCCTGATCCGAAAGATCAGTCGCATGGCGAGTCCTGGGCGCGCTCTCTTACTTGGCATTTTCCCTAGCCGCTCATCTTTGGGCTTGTGTCAGTCCCCGAGCGTAGTACTTTGCCGTTCGAGTCGCTGCACCGATGATGTGGAGGACTGGATCATTGTGGGAAGCGAGTGCAGATGTCTTGGCTCGGGGAGCCAGTCGAGCTCGGCGACTCCAATGGGGCTCCGGGTTGGCTTTTTTTCGTGGACGGTATGAAGCCTGAATTTTTCCAGTGCCCTCGTGTTGCACTACTTGGCCGTTCCGGTCGCTTTACCAAAGGTTGACTCCTGCGAATAGCGTAACACTGTTATTATGAGTGCGAGTGGCACGAGGTATGGAGAGTAGACGCAATTTGCACGAATCGATCTGCTCTATTTCATAGCGGGTAGGTGTTACATGTCGGGGGTTCTAAGTGTAGAACTTCCATAAGAGGTTTACATTCCATGGACGCTTGACGTCCAGTTTTCCGTCGCCTCGGACGTCGGTGAGGTAGTAGGCGTCGTTGCCCAGGACTCACCCGATGGCGAATGGCCCCTCCCAAGGAGGAGAGAGCTTGTGCATGCCTTTCTTGTCCTGGATTAGACGCAGTACCAAGTCGCCTTCCTGAAAGGTACGGGTCCATACTCGCCGGCTGTGGTATCGGCGGAGACCTTGCTGGTAGATGGCGGTGCGGGAGCGAGCTAGGTCGCGTGCTTCATCGAGATGGTCGACTCCGTCCTGGCGTGCGATCTTGTTGTCGGCCTCCGTGTAGTTGACCACCCGCGGCGAGTCGTGCTCGAGGTCGGTTGGCATGACTGCCTTGGCACCGTATACCATGAAGAAGGGGCTGAACCCTGTCGACATGTTAACGGAGGTGCGGATGCCCTAGATGACCGAAGGGAGTTCTTCGACCCAGCACCCGGCGGTGCGCTCGAGTGGTACTTGTAACCGTGGCTTCAGGCCATGGAAGATGCTTTGGTTGGCGCGTTCTGACTGTCCATTGGACTCTGGGTGGGCGACTGAGGCGAGGTCGAGTCGGATGTTGTGCTCCTCGCAGAACTCGGCCATGGCTCCCTTGGCGAAGTTGGTGCCGTTGTCCATGATGATGCTATTGGGGAACCCATAGTGATATATGAGCTCGCATAGGAATTTCGTAGTGGTCTTCCCGTCGCACTTGCGGACTGGCTTGACCTCCACCCATTTCGTAAATTTGTCGACTGCGACTAGGAGGTGGGTGAAGCTAGAGGGAGCCTTCTTGAAGGGGCCTACCATATCCATGCCCCACACGGTGAACGGCCAGGTGATGGGGATTGTCTTGAGCGCCGAGCTCGGTACATGAGTCTGGTTGGCGTATTTATAACATATGACGCACCGCTGGACAATGTCGACAGCGTCTGCGTGTGCTGTGAGCCAGTAGAAGCCGTGTCGCATGGCCTTGGTGACCAGCGCCGGCGTGGTGGCCGCAGTCGCCGGAGTGGATGTCTTGGAGAATTTTGCATCCTTCAGCGGGTTGGACGCAGCGTTGGAATACGCCAGTCACGCTGCGCTTGTGTAGCTCGCCGTTGATGATGACGAAGGATTTGCAGCGGCGTGCTATCATCTGAGCCTCCGTTTTGTCCGCGGGTAGGGTGCCTCCCTCCAAGTAAGCGACGTATGGCGCGGTCCAGTCGCTTGGCTCGGCGATTAGCGCGACCAGGGCTGCGTCGGGTTGCAGCAATGGCGATGTCGATCTCCCTTGGGGAGACACGGAGGGTTTGGTGATGGTGTCAAGGAAGACGCCGGCGGGTGGTGCGAGTCAAGCCGAGCCGATGCGAGAGAGTGCGTCGGCCTCCTCATTCTTCCGCCTGTCGATCCATTTGACGGAGTACCCTGCGAAGTGGCCTCCTAGCTGGTCAACTGCTTGGCGGTATGCCGCCATGGTGGGGGAGACGGCGTCGCAGGTACCGACGACTTGCCCGGCGACGAGGTCGGAGTCTCCGTAGCAGCGCAGGCGATTGATGTTCATCTCCTTGGCTGCCCTCATGCCGTGAAGTAGCGCCTCGTACTCGGCCATATTGTTGGTGCAGGGGGTGAAGTCGAGGTAGATGACGTAGCGAAGCTTGTCGCCCTTCGGGGATATTAGCACGATCCCCGCTCCTGCACTGTCTGCTTTCTTGGAGCCATCGAAGTGTAGGCTCCAGTAATGGAGGTATGGCAGCTTCTCTGGCTGCTGGGTCTCCTCCTAGTCGGCGAGGAAGTCTGCGAGAGCCTGTGATTTGATCGCCTTGCGCGGCTCGTACTTGATGTTGTGGACGATGATCTCGACGGCCCACTTGGCGACTCGCCCGGTCGCCTCGCGGTTGCGGATGATGTCCTGCAATGGTGCTGAGGAGACGACCTTTATTAGGTGCTCCTGGAAGTAGTGCGGCAGTCGCCGCTGTGCTCTGAAGACCGCGTATACCAATTTCTGGTACTGCGGGTAGCGATGACGCGACTCGGTAAGGACTTCGCTGATATAGTATACGGGTCACTGCATCGGGCATTCCTTCCCTTCCTCTGGCCGTTCGACGACCATGATGGCGCTGACGACGCGCTCGGAAGCCGCGACGTAGACCAGCATGGGCTCCTTGTCGACGGGGGCGGCGAGTAGCGGTGCTGCGAGTAGCACCTCCTTGAGAGCGTGGAGCGCGTAGTCTACCTCCTTATCCCACTGGAAGGTGGGGTTCTTGCGCATTAGGCGATAGAGAGGCATCACCTTCTCGCCTAGCCGGGGAATGAAGCGACTGGGAGCCGCGACTCGCCCGGCCAGTTTCTGGACATCGCGCAGGCAGTCGTGTCTGCCGAGTCGGGCGATCGTGTTGATCTTGGCGGGGTTCGCCTCGATCCCGCGCATGGAGAAGACATATCCCAGTTGCTGTCCAGTAGGTACACCAAAGGTGCACTTTCCTGGGTTTAGCTTTATCTTGTACCTTCGCAGGTTGGCGAAGGTTTCCGCCAGATCGGCAAGTAGATCGCCCTGGCGAGTGGATTTTACCACCACATCGTCGATGTAGACATTGATATTGCGGCCAATTTGGCTTGCAAGGCACTCTTGCATGCACCTCTGGTAGGTCGCTCCGGCGTTCTTGAGGCCGAAGGTCATGGCGGTGTAGCAGAAGGCTCCGAATGGCGTGATGAACGCTATCTTCTCTTTGTCCTTGACGTCCATTTTGATCCGGTTGTACCCAGAGTAGGCGTCGAGGAAGCATAGCGACTCCGAGCTCGCGGTTGAATCGATAATTTGGTCGATCCGCGGGAGGACGAATTGCTCCTTCAGGCAGGCGCTATTTAAGTTTGTGTACTCGATACACATTCTCCAGGTCCCGGTTTTCTTCTCGACCAGGACTGGGTTTGCCAGCCACTTGGAGTATTTGATTGGCCGGATGAAGCCTGCAGCGAGTAGACGCTACACCTCCTCGGCGATTGCTCGGCGGCACTCTTCATTGAAGGGCCACATCGATTGCTTGACAGGTCGCGCTTTGGGGTCGGCGTTGAGTTTGTGCTCAGCAAGTTCCCTCCGGACACCAGGCATGTCGTATGGCTTCCATACGAAGATGTCCCGATTCTCACGTAGGAACTCGATGAGCGCGCCTTCCTATGCTAGGCTCATGCCTATCCCGATCGTCACCGTCTGGCTGGAGTCGCTTGGGACCAGCTCGACGGTGCGGGTGTGTGTCGTTGCCTCGAAGGCGGTGGAGTTGCCACCCTCCGAATTGGGATTCTTGAGTATGGTGGGGTCGTCATTGTTGACCCCGCTCACATACTTGGCGAGCTCCTCGGCGTGGTTGGCCTCCGCCACAATGACGGCGTCAGCGAGTTCGACGCCTTTGGCCTCGCATTCTGCGGCCATGTCGGGGTCACCATGGACAGTGATGATGCCGCATGGCCCGGGTAGCTTCATCGCATTGTACGCGTAGTGGGGCGCTGCCATGAATTTCGCGAATGCCTGGCGCCCCAGGACGCAGTGGTAGGGGCTGTTGAACGACACCAGCTCGAAGGCGATCCGCTCGGTGCGGAAGTTTGCTGGTGTGCCGAAGGTGACTAGCAGCATCACCTTGCCAATTGGGTACACCTTCCGACCGGGGACGATGTCGTGGAAGGTGGTGTAGGTCGTCTCGGTCATCGACTGCGGGAGCCGCAGTCGCCTGAATGTGTCCCGGTATAGGATGTTGATGGAGCTGCCGCCGTCCATCAGCGTTTTGGGGAGCCAGTAGTCCCCAACCTTTGGCTTGGCCACCAAGGCGACTTAGCCTGGATATTCGATCTGTGGCGAGTGGTCCTCGTGGCTCCATGTGATTGGTTGCTCGGACCAATTGAGGAACTGGGGGATGTCTATCTGGGACACCGCGTTGACGGTGATGGCGCGGGCAATGACCTTCTTCTCGCGCTTCGTGTTGAAGCCTGTGAAGGTGTGGAGCGAGCAGGCGACGCTACCGAATTTTCCGTCGTTGGGAGGGTTGTTGTCGGGTCTTCCCGCGCGCGCCGTGCCTTCTCGATCTCCTTCAGAGAGTGGCAGTCGGCGGTCGTGTGCGTGGCGGGCTTCCCTTCCCTTCTATGAAACACATAGGGTTGGTTGAGGAGAGCCGTGGGATCGAACCTCGGCTTTGACTTGTAATTGCCACCATCGCGGCGCTGGCCTCCTTCGCGGCGGAAGCTCTTTGGTTCACGCGGCACGTATCCGGCGTTGGCGACGAAGTCGACTCGCCCATCACCACGACGCTTGTCGGTGAGGAGAGTGTTGCTGTAGCGTAGATCGGGTCGACTCCCGTTGTCGTTGCCGCTCGTGCGGCGATTTCCTCCCGACTCGTCGTCGGTTTTCTTGGTTTGGGTCCTCCTCCGCGTACCGCTTGGCGATCTCCAGGAGGTCCGGTATGTTGTCGAGTGTTTCGTACACTCGCTTGAGCTTGGCGACCAGGGGCTCGTAGCGGCACGAGTTCTTGAAGCAGTGGATCGCGGTGTCCGGGTGGATTCCGGCCACGTTATAACACGGGTCTTGCCACCGTTGGACCCAACTGCGGGTCGACTCGTGGGGTCCCTGGACGCATCGCTCCAGGTCCTCGATGGTGGTGGCGCGGGTGTAGGAACCCTCGAAGTGCCTAACAAAGGCGTCGCGCATTTCCTCCCATGAGTCGATGCTATCCGCGAGGAGGGTGTTAATCCATTGCCTGCACGCTCCCTCCATCATCAGGGGAAGGTAGCGGGCGGCCAGTAGGTCGGTGTGGCCGGCAAATCCCATCGCCATGAGGTAAGTATCCATCCACACAGACGGATCGTACGAGGGGTCGTACTTCTAGATCTCCTTCGGCGCTTTGAAGTTAGCCGGGTATCTTTTGCCTCGGATCATCGGTCTGAAGCATTGGGGTCCGACTCGGCTCAACGATCCCCTTGGTTCGCCGTCACGGTAGTTGGTGAGGGTATGCCTCAGGTCGTAGGGCTAGCGTGCGCGCCAGCTCTGATTGTTGATGATGTGGGTGCGCGCGTCGACAAATACTGGCGGCGCCGGGTTGTTCGCCAGGTCACAGGAGAGTGCCGCGTTCGCAGGTCGGTGGAGCTGCAGGGGTTCGGGTGGTGGGCAGTTGAGGGTATTCACCAACTTTGGAATGTGAAAAATAAATAAACAAAATAAATAGTTGATGGAATTTAGGATGAAAAGAAACTTTTTGATTTCAAATGGAAGCATCAAAACCTATTTTGAACAAATAAAATCCTAAAGGGATTTAAAAAGATAAACAAATATTAAATAAAATTATACAAGTTGGAATCACCATTTTTGGATCTTTAAATAAAAAGATCTGGATTTTATAAGCAAAGGAAGAAATAAATAAATAAGGACTATTTTAAAAAGCCAAATTAAATCTTGGTCAAACAAATGAAATAAAATATTTTTGTTTAATAAAAAGAGTAAAGGATTATTTAAATAAAATCATAAGGATTTATTAATATCCAATTTTATTTAAATAAAGACAATTCCCAATTTAAATGAACACTAAAACATATTAAAGTATTTTAAATAATAATTCAAAGTAATTTTGAATAAATAAAACCTACTGAAAAAGGTTTGGTAAAATTTAGAATTCAAATGGAGTTTGAAAACATAATTAAAACTTATTTGAATTAAGACAAGGGCCTATTTTAAATAATTAATATGCCCTAAAAGAATAAAAGAAACACTCTAAATTGGACTTTAGAATATGTTAATAAACAGTATTAAAATATACTCAAAGTTTGGCAAAAGGTTTGAATTCAAATGGGGTTTGAATTATTTGAACAAAAATCAAAACAGAATAATAGAAAAGGAAAAAGAAAAAGATCAGGAATAAAAAAAAGGGGGAAACAAAGCCAGCCCAGGAAACAGGGCCAGTCCAGCCCAGCGAGCCCAACTCATCTCTCACCCGCAGAAAACATTTCACACCTAGTAGCTCACCCACTCAGTCACTGACGCTCGGCCCCACGCGCATTTCCTCTCACATCGCTGACGAACGGGACCCACTCTGTTAGTCATCGTCTCCACCCTCGACTGTTCCCCCCATCACACCTCGTCGTTTCTGCCACGAATTAATCTTGATAAATTCGAGTAAATGGCAAGGTTTATTCCTCCAGAGACCACGCACCCTAAAACGCCTCGTCCTCCTCTCTCTTTTCCCCCAGGCGCCATCTCCTCTCTGCCACCGGGCTGCCGCAATCGCGAGCTCGAACCCTCTCTGCTCCGGCAAGATACTCCATCGATTCCAGCAAGGACAGCCATCCTCTCGGCCCCTGCTTTGCAAGAGCTTGACAAACAGACTCCTGCGCATCTCCCAGTGCCAACATCTTGGCCGCGCTTGCCCCAGAGCGTCGGCAAGGACGAACTCTGAACGCCGCCGACGCCTGCCACTTCTCCGACGACCCCTCCCCATAAGAACAGACTACCCCTTTCTCTCTGCTTTTTAGCCGCATGTTCAGCATCTTCGCACGCACCTAATAGTGTCATCCATTTGCTTTGGCATGGCCTGTAACCTCGCCCCCGTCAACGAACAGAAGCACCTGGCGCCGCCGCGAACTCCGATGAGCAATCACCGCTAATCCCGAGCGCCCCTCGACGAACAGAGACTACGTTGAGCATCGCCACACTCCTGCTAGTCTAGTGAGCATCCTATCTCTCTCGCGCGACCTAGTTCATCGACAATATCACCTTCTGAGCGCGCGCCGCCGTCCGCCGCCGCCAGCGCCGCCAGTACTTGGTCAAGTTGTTGTGGTCCGTTGGATCTTGATCGAAGGAGTAGGATTAGATTTTAATCGAAGGGGTATGTTTGATCCTGAGCCGTGCGATGCGCTTTAAATCCAATAGCCCACAGAGCGCGATCCGCGCGAACCGGTACGCGCCAGTAAGAAAGAGCCACGTGGCCAGAGTTTGTTTTAAAAACAGAAATTTGATCTAATAGATATTCAAACTTGCAAAATTCATAACTTTTAATCTACACGTCCAAATTTTGTAAATTTTATATCATTGGAATCAGGAAAACAAAACCTTTCTAACCATGCACTTTGTTTAGTATTTTGCTTCTGTTAAATTGGTTGTTTATGCCAAAACTTATGTAGGCTTATTTTGAGTATAAAATTTATTCTAAAAATGTTTTTAGAGCAAAATCTTTTGTAAATGGATTGTTTGGAACATACTGACCATAGAAATCAACTTGTAGATTTAAAAGTATATATGTGACAATTAGAAATTAAATCTTCGAATAAAAGCATTTCTAGCTAAATAAAAATATTGATCTAGGTTTAAAAATGATTTTTGACTAAAACCTTTGGAAAATGGTTTGATTTAAACTCCCTGACCCTAAACACCAAGTTTTAGGATTTAAAAATATAATTGGTGAATCTTAGTAAATCATTACTTTGTTAAAAGCATTTCTAGCAAATAAAGTATTGCTTTGAATTAAAAATGGGATTTTGGATGAAACCTTTTGCAAATAGATTAATATTAAAACTTTGACCATAAACACTAACATTTGTGTTTAAAAATATATTTAGATAACACTACAAAATATTACTTTGATTTAAATCATTTTAGCAAAACAAAAATGATTTAAATGGCCATTTTCACCAACTTGAATTTAAATGGTTTTACCACTTTAGTAAATGACCAATAGGAGCTTTAAAATGTTTAGAGCCTACTAGAAACCACTTTTCCAAATAAAACAATCTTTTGCATGCTTGCATGCATTGCTTGATCGTATCGTTTCATGTGGTGAATTGTTTGAATGTTGGTTTGAAAATGTGCTTGCTTGATTGAATTATAGTGAAGATTGAAGAGTGTGATATTTTCAAGATCAAGGAGTGAACCAATATTCTCTACTTAAAAGGCAAGTGACACTATCATCCATGTCCTACTATTTTCACTACACTTAGTGGTATGCATGATAGGGCTACTATGTTATTATGCTATGCTATGTCCTATTAGGAAATCCATCGTCCTTAGTGAAAAAATCATAGTTGTAGTATGCCTAGCCCTGTTATAGACTTGGGATGGAATACATGATATGATTATATGAAGTGTTGGAAAAATATATGTTTTATATAATAAAACAAGCACTCAATGAACCACCTGGGTGGAATGAGGATACTCAATTTTGGACAAGGTGGCAACAAAGGGAACCATGTTTATATGGCTATCTTTTTGTATGTGCACTAGAAGAAAACCACCCAGGGACTTAGAGATTGAACATGTTTCTCATACAGTGGCTTCCGTGTACAGCCACATCCTAAATGGGCTCTGGCTTAGTCAACTACATAGTGGAAGACCCTTGCATTGGCATCTTCAGGTTAACTAGAAATTGTGTATTGGAAATATATCCTTACATTGGTGCCTGGTAGACAAGCTAGCATTGTGTATTGGGAGGACTTCTATAGAAATACTTTGTCACATTCTCGATCTGCCGATACTCCATTTGGTGTGTACTTATCCAGCGGCCACTGGTGGTGTCAAGACGAGATTGTGTCATGTGGGTAAAGTGTACAACTTCTGCAGAAGATCAAATTCTAAGGGTGTGTTTGGTAGGCTAGCTCAACTCAGAAAATCTCATCCTATCCCACCATTTCACACTTTTCGTTGTTTGTTAGACCGGATCGTATGACCTCGGCAGTGCCCGCTTCACCCGAAAAAGCCTCCTCGGCCAGGCTGAGGAGAGAAGCTGAAATCGAGCTTCGCTCCTTAGCCCGGCTGAGTTCGCCCCACAACGCGTGCCCCCACCCCCAGACCCGTGCCCCCGCTCTCCCTCCCTCTCATTTCTTCCTCTTCCCTCTCTCTCCCAAGCTCCTCCATTCCCCCGATCGCATCGGCCGCTGCCGCGACTCCTCGATTCCTCAACGACGGCAACCTCCGGCCCCGCGCCTCCTCCTCGACGAGGGCCGCCGCCACGGCCAGCCTCGCCACCCTCCAGCTCGCCACGCCAGTCCCTCCTAACCTCTCACCGCCTCACTTCGCCTCAACGCGCCGCCATGGAAGGTTGCGACCAAGAGCCGCCATGGCCAGCCCCAGCGAACTGACGCCTCCCGCCACGCCCTCCACGACCATCCCCGCGTCTCCCCCGTAGCTCGCCGGCGCCTGCCAGGCCAACCACGGCCAGCTCCACGTCTCGCCAGGAGCATGAACGGTCCTCAAGATGCACGCGCCGCCGGCCCCCGTCCTCCTCCCTCCCTCGCGTCCTCCTCTCGGGCTGCCCGTCTCCGACCCTCTCACGCCGGTAGCACTCCTCCTGCGCCCTCCGTCCTCTCTCCCATCGACGAGATGCCCCAGCCAGCGCCGCCATGGCCAGCGACGGCCAGCACAGCCAGGACCCGATTGCTTTCTATTTTAATTTACAGGGACCCAATTGCTTTTTATTTTGTATACCGTGTTTCATTTTGGTATTCAGGGGTATCTATGCAAATATTAGCCCTCCTCAGCATCTCTTCTTCCATATGACCCACCAAACAATAGCCCGACTCAACATATCTGAACCAACACGAGCTACCAAACAGATGGGATAATCTAAGCCCATCCTAGCTAGGGCTAGCTTGTATGAGTGTATATATCAATTCTCTGCTCGCCCGGGCTACCAAACACACCCTAAGTACTTAGTCGTGTCCCTGGTTATGGACAACTCTAAGCAACTAAGGCCTGAAGCTATGGAAGATCTCGACATTCCAATTTCTCAAAGTAAAACTTGATGGTGACAACAAGGGATTGGAAGCACTTGGAGTTTTCCAAGGAGTTCAGAAAGATTTTCAAAGATCAAAACTAGTTTGAAAAGATAGGATAAAACTATATTGCTTTCTGCAAATGAGCCTAAAACCTACTTAGCCAAATATGCATATATTGATAAGTTCCACTTATTTCTACATAGTAGTGAAACTTGCCAATACAGTTCAAATGTATTAACCCTTGTGGCTGCAACTTATTATGTTGCAGGTTTGTTTGATGTTAGTGAAGTGTGTTGATTAGGATTACAAGTCTACAACTAACATGATTGCCTGTGGCACTTTGAAGATGAAGGACTCCATGCTATGTAGTTATTTCTACTGCATTGTAATGAGATAGCCAAATGAGCTATGTAAGATGTAATGAATTATTTTATTCCTGGTTATAAAGTTGTATTATGACCTTTGTTTCTTGATATTACATCTTAACTATGGATGCTAGCTATTGATCCAGGGACTAGCATTGTAAACACAGGGACCTCTACCTTATTAATGGTTGGGACCTCTACACCTGACCGGCCAGGCCCCACGGTGGGCGCCACTATCGTGGGAATGACCACGGCAGATGATGCAATCGGCAGCGAGTAGTGGAACATGGGGCAAGGGAGACCAGCCATCTGCGGTGCGAGATGAGGGGGAAGACACAAGGTTTTACCTAGGTTTGGCCCCCGGAGGGTAAATACCTAATCCTGCTAGATTGTATTATGGAGAGAGTACAAAGGGCGAGCTCGACGACTAGGCGGCGAGTCGCTTGGGTGTATGATGGAACGTGTCCTCTATGCGTACCCTAGGGAGGTTTATATAGGCTCACCTCGCTAGGGTTTACAGATCTACAACCGAATTAGTTAAGGATTCGGAGGGTCTTTGACCTAGTCCGACTGGGCCTAGCTACACTTCTGGGCTTCTAGCTTCCAGTCGCCTGAGTCCTCACTGGCAGCTTGGGCCAATAGGAAACGTCATGCTGGGCATACCCCGGTAGGCATATCCCCATCAAGGTGTGGCCCTCATATTCAAGGGGCATGAGATTGTCAACTTATACTTTGTCAAGCATATACTCCATAGTTTGTTCACTTTAACCTTAATCACTTCAAGATGCTTATGATAGGGGCAATGAGGGCTGAAAGCTAACAAGTACCATAATTTTTGGAAGCTCTTTTTGAAACTTGAAATCCCTGCTTCCCTTTATGAAGGGCCTTTCTTCCACTATTATATTGAGTCTCCACCTTCTACCTTTAGGCACCAGTTAAGAGAGCATAGTTGTCATTCTTAGTTCTATGTGCAGTGTCCCAAAATTTATTGATTGATGCATATTGTTGATATTGCTTGATCTTGTGTTATTTATATCTAGTCACTCTTATGAACTTTGAAGGTGTCCTATGCATATATTTGCTACTCTATGAGGGACAAGCTGTGTAAGGTTCCCAACCTTTAATAAGGTAGAGATCCTTGTGTTTACAATGCTAGTCCCTGGATCAATAGCTAGCATCCACAGTTAAGATGTAATATCAAGAAACAAAGGTCATAATACAACTTTATAACCTGGAATAAAATAATTCATTACATCTTACATAGCTCATTTGGCTACCATATTACAATGCAGCAGAATATCTATATAGCATGGAGTCCTTCATCTTCAAAGTGCCATAGGCAATCATGTTGGTTGTAGACTTGTAATCCTATTCAATACACTTCACTAACATCAAACAAACCTGCAATATAATAAGTTGCAGCCACAAGGGTCAATACATTTGAATTGTATTGGCAAGTTTCACTACTATGTAGAAATAAGTGGATCCTATCAATACATGCATATTTGGCTAAGTGGGGTTTAGGCTCATTTGCAGAAATCAATATAGTTTTATCCTATCCTTTCAAAGTAGTTTTGATCTGTTGTCAAATATTTCTGAACTCCTTGGAAAACTCCAAGTGCTTCAAATCCCTTGTTGTCACCATCAAGTTTTATTTTGAGAAATTGGAATGTCGAGATCTTCCATAGCTTCAAGCCTTAGTTGCTCAGTTTTGTCCGTAACCGGGGACACAGCTAAGTACTTAGAATTTTTGATCTTCTGCAGAAGTTGTACACTTTACCCACATGACACAATCTCGTCTTGATGCCACCAGTGGCCGCTGGATAAGTACTCACCAAATGGAGTACTGGCAGATCGAGAATGTGACAAAGTCTTTCCATAGGAGTCGTCCCAATACACAATGCTAGCTTGTCAACCAGGCACCAATGTAGGGATATATTTCCCTTACACAATTCTAGTTAACCTGAAGATGCCAATGCATGGGTCTTCCACTATGTAGTTGACTAAGCCAGAGCCCATTTAGCATGTGGCTGTACACGGAAGCCACTGTACGAGAAACATGTTCAATCTCTGAGTCCCTGGGTGGTTTTCTTCTAGTGCACACATAAAAAGATAGCCATATAAACATGGTTCCCTATGTTGCCACCTTGTCCAAATCTTGAGTATCCTTGTCCACCTAGGTGGTTCATTGAGTACTTGTTTTATTATATAAAACATATATCTTTCCAACACTTCATATAATCATAACATGTATCCCATCCCAAATATATAGCTGGGCTAAGCATACTACAACTATAATGTTTTCACTAAGGGAGATATAAGGGTATCCTAATAGGATTTAGCATAGCATAAAATATAGTAATCCTTATCATGCATATTACAAAAATCCACTAAGTGTAATGAAAATAGTAGGACTTGGATGATAGTGTCACTTGCCTTTTTAGTAGAGAATGTTGGTTCACTTCTTGATCTTGCAAATATCACACTCTTCTAACTTCACTATAATTCAATCAAGCAAACACAAATTGAACTAGCATTCAAACAATTTCACCACATAAAATAACAAAAACAAGGCAATTCATGCAAGCATGCAAAAGATGGTTTTATTTATAAAAGTGGTTTCTATTTGGCTCTAAACATTTTAAATCTCAAAGTGGTCATTTACTAAAGTGGTAAAACCATTTGCAAAAGGTTTTTGTCTCATAAACCATATATTATGCTAAGGTGATATTTTATGTTGTTGAAAATATCTTTTAGCAAAGAAATATTCTCATAGGGTTCATCAAATATATTTAATTCTCAAAACTTGGTGTTTAGGGTCAGAGAGTTTAATTAAAATCATTTCCCAAAGATTTTACTCAAAATTCATTTCTAAACCATAAACAATATTTTTTATTTGACTAGAAATGTGCTAATTCAAATATTTATTCCTTAACTTCACAAAATACAATTTTTAAATCCATAAGTTGGTTCCTATGGTCAGTAGGTTCAAAACAATCCATTTTGCAAAGATTTCATCTTAAAATTATATCTAGAACAATTTTTATATTCAAATTATGCCTACACAAGTTTCTGCAAAAGCAACCAATTTTCTAGAAGCAAAACATTAAACAAATAGCATGGTTGGGTAGGATTTGTCTTGTTGATTCCATTGATATAAAATTTGCAAAATTTGGACGTGTGGTTTGAAAGTTATGGATTTTACAAAATTGAACATCTAATAGAACAATTCCTGTTTTTAAAACAAAATCTGGGACACGCGTCTTGTTCTGATTGGACAAAAACGGTTCGGATGGATCGCGTGCTATGAGGCGTTGGATCAGAATGAAATCGTGCGGTGCAGAGGGATCGTACCGGTTCGCTTCGACAATCTATCGCGTACACACGATCAAAATCCAACGGCTCACAACCACTAGACATATACTGGCGGCGCTAGCGCCGGCGACAGGCGGCGGCGCGGTCAGACAGTGTAGTCGCCGGCGATTTAGGAAGCAAGGGAGACCGAGGAGTAGCTCACCGTGTTCGCAACGTCGCGGTGGTGCTCGAGGTGTGGTCAACTCGTCAAGGGGCGCTCTGGTTCCAGGGGGATTTCTCGCTGGAGTCGGTGGCGGCGTTGGGCTCGCTCAGTTGTCGACGGGGCGAGGCTACAGGTCACCCTAAGGCAAACGGGAGGGGGCGTTAGACGCGTACGAGCGTGGTGATCACAGGAGTGTCATCTAGAGGAACAGGGGTGGGCAGGAGTTACCAGGGGGTCTCGCCGGAGAGGTAGCAGACGACGGCGGCGTGTAGAGGTCGTCCTTGCCGATGCTCTGGGGCAAGCGCGGATGAACGGAAAGCACAGGGAGATGCGCCAGAGGCTGGGGAGCAAGCCTGCATGCAGTGGGAGGCGATGGGCGGTTGCAGTTCGCCGGAATTTGCACGGGACCTTGTCGGAGACAGTGGGGTTGCATGGGGAAACCCGTGTAGCCTGGTGGCCGAGAGGGAGCGTGGCTTGGGGGGAAAGAGAGAGGAGGGCGAGGCGTTTAATCAAGCATGGTCACTGTCAATTTTAATCCAGCCAACAACGCGTATTGATCGCCGCATTCAAGGTCAGAAACGGTGAGGGGGACGTGGTCACGGTGAAGACGATGACTGGCGATGTGGGACCATGCTGTCTGCGAGTGAGAGAGAGGGGGCGTGGGGTCCATTGCTCAGTGACTTCGCGGGTGAGGTTGCGCGTGAGAAAACGTTTCGTCAGAGGGGGAGTAGGTGGGCTGCGACTTGGGCTGGGTTGGGCCGGATGGGTTGGGTTGCTCAGTTTCATTTTTTATACTGATTGTTTTTCTTTTTCTGTTTTGAATATTCTGATTTGATTTTCATCCAAACAATTCAAACTCCAATTAAAATCAAACCACCACCAAACTTTGTATTGATTTTAATTCTGTTTATCAACATATTCCAAAGTCCAAAACAAAATAATTCTTTTAGGATCTATTAATAATTCAATAAATAGACCTTAGTCTTTATTTCAAAAAGGTTTTAATTTATTTAAAACTCTATTTGAAATCTAAATAATATCAAAAAACTTTTCAGTAGGTTTCATTTGAAAAGCAAAACACTTGGACTTCTTATTTAAAATATTTTAACAAGTTTTAGTGTTTATTTAAAATGGAAAAACCTTTACTTAAATAAAATTGGATATTAATAAATCCTTATTATTTTATTTAAATAATCCTTTACTCTTTTTATCAAATAGAAATATTTCATTTTAAATGCTTGGCCAAGATTAATTTGTCTCTTTAAAAATAGTCCTTATTTATTTCTACCTTTGCTTTATAAAAACCATATCTTTTTTATTTAAAGATCCAAAAATAATGATTCCAACTATTATAACTTTATTATTTATTTATCTTTTTAAATACTTTTAGGATTCTATTGGATCAAAATAGGTTTTGATGTTTCCAATTGGAATCAAAAAGTTTCTTCTCACCCTAAAAATCAACAATTATTTATTTGTTTATTTATTTATTTTTCACCTTTCAAAATTTGGAAAATTTTGGGATGTGACAAGCTGAATGCCACTATGCCATGTTTTCTGTATGTGAAACAAACAAACGTTTTTAATGCATGTTTTTCATGATCTTTGTTTGCAACCTTTCATATTGCATGCATAGTTACTTTGTCTTATTGTTAGAACTCCATCTTTCATGCGCATGTTTAGAGTTCTTTGATTCCAGCTTTCAATGCTTGCAAATGGTTTGATCTTGGTTTTGATGGTGCATGTCACGTAAAAAATTATCCTTTTATCACTTACCTACTCGAGGACAAGCAGGAGTTAAGCTTGGGGATGCTTGATACGTCAGAAACGTATCTATAATTTTTGATGTTCCATGCTTTTTTAGTATCTACTTTGCTTTGCTTTGTCCACACTTTGAGGTGCTTTTCATATGTTTTCTGGTACTAAACTATTAACAAGTTGCCATAGTGCTAGTTGCATGTTTTATGATGTTTTTGGTTCCAGAAAAGCTAGTAAGGAAATATTCTTGGAATTGGACGGGACAAAAGACAAAGTCAATATTTCACCGAGGAGAACATGGAGCCCAGGAGAGAGGAGGGGGCGCCTAGAGCGGTCAGAGCCCCCTGTGCGCGGCGGGGTGGTCTCAGCACTGGGCAGGGTGTGGGCCCCCTGGCCGCCTCCCAGCCTCGCCTCTTCGCCTATAAAAGCCTCCCGATGCGTAAACCCTAAGCACCCGATCAATATTCCATGAAACCGTCTGTAGCCGCCGCCACCATCGTCCCTAGATCGGGGGGATATGAAGCTCTTCTCGGCATCCTGCCGGAGGGGAGATCATCTCGGAGGCCTTCTTCTTCATCATGCCAACCTCCGGTATGAAGCGTGAGTAGTTCCACCTTGGACTATGGGTCCATGTAGTAGACATATGGTTGTATCTCCTCCTTGTGCTTTCATGTCTAGATCTTGTGAACTCCGTTCATGATCAAGATCTAATCTATTTGTAATCATGCATGTTGTGTTTGCGGGGATTCGATGGATATTGAGATTACTATGTCAGATTGATTAATGGTTTTGTCTTATTGATTCTATCATGTCTGTGTTGTTTGAGATCTTGCATGATCTCCGTTGTTAGTAGCTATCTTGGCCAAGTAGTTGCTAGTGACTCCAAGAGGGGGTATTTATGCTCGATAGTGGGTTCATGCCTCTACTTAATCAAGGGAAGTGGCAGAAATCTCTACGGTTGTAGATGTGTTGTTGCCACTAGGGAGAAACAACGGTCTCTTGTTCATGGAACAAGTGGATTATTTACCTTACACACTTTGCTTAAAGCAGTTATCTATTGCTTGCAACTTAATACTAGAGGGGGTTCGGATGATAACCCAAAGGTGGACTTCTAGTCATAGATGAAGTTGGATGGCGGTCTATGTATATTGTTGTATTGCCCAATCGAATCTCATAGGATCTTTTTGTCTAGTATTGCATTGTTATGCCTTGCTTAGTCCTGTCAATTGCCCTGCTGTAATTTGTTTACCCAGCATGCAATGTTTGTTTATCTAAGGAGAACACATCTAGTGAACAGTGGACCCCGGTCCAATCTTTACCATTGATACATTTTCCATTGTTACCGTTTACTTGCTACAAACCATCATCACCTTCCACACCATACAGTTAATCCTTTGTTACAGCAACTGGTGAGATTGACAACCTCACTATTAGTTGGGCAAAGTCTTGAGTTTGTGTTGTGCTGGTTTCCACGTTGCTTGCAACACCTTTGGGACGTTTCCTTCCTCCTAATGGTTCGATAACCTCGGTTTCTTACTGAGGGACTTGATGTTGTGCTGCATCATACCTTCCTCTTGGGGTTTCTCAACGAAGCGCTCCATGTTCACGCAACGCCATCAGCGGACCAGGCTAACCTTACATGTCGTCGCACTCGATACTTGCTGCACGCTCAACGTGCAACTTGCATTGCACAAGTGGTTTTGTGGGTGTCTATCTCTCCCACTGTAGTTAAGATTCAATTTACAATGGGCACTTGACAATACTTGTATCAGCATTGTGTTTCTTGTTCGTAGGTAAGAACAGTTCTTAGTCGAAAGCCCCAAGCCACGTAAAACATGCAAACAAAATTAGAGGCGTCTAACTTGTTTTTGCAGGGCATGTGATGTGATGTGATATGGCCATGATGTGATTGTGATTATATTTGATGTATGCAATGATCCTTATTGTAAGTTGGCAACCGACAGGAGCCTTATGGTTGTCTTTAAATTTGTTAAGACTTGTGTGTCTATTCATCTAATTGCTTTATTACAAGTAGTTGTAATAGTTGCTGTTGGTGATGGACAACCATGAAGCGGCGCCATTGACCTTGACACCACACTGGTGATGATGGAGATCATGTTCGTGCTTTGGAGATCGAGATCAAAGGCACAAGAAGAAAGGTCATACCATATCACATATCATGAATTGCATGTGATGTTATCTTGTATTGCTTAGATTGTGATAGTAGCATTATAAGATGATCCCTCTGACTAAATATCAAGTAATAAAGTGTTCGTCCTTAGTAGGAACCGTTGCTAAGACTCATCGTTTCAAAGCATGTCATGATGATCAGGTGTGATAGATTCTATGTCTGCATACAACGGGTGCAAGCCAAATTTGCACATGCGGATACTAAGGTTAACCTTGACGAGCCTAGCATGTACAGAAATGGTCTCGAAACACGGAATACCAAAAGGTAAAGCATGGGTCATATGGATGATAGGATGTTGATTGTTCGCCTTTGAAGCTACATCATCTGTCGTGATGATCGGACTTGATGTATTGGATTTGGTTCGTGTAATCACTAAGGCAACATGAGGGATGTTATTTTGAGTGGGAGTTCAAAAAGTAATATGATTAAAGTTGAACATAATTTATCATAAATTAAATCAAAGTGAATTTGCATAATTTTTGTAGTCATTGCCATCCGTTCACCACCTTACGCTTAATTATAATTGAGATAATAGAACTATAGAATTCTAGATAGTTACTTTACGAACTGGTATCGTATTGTTTTGAGTGTCAATGTAAGACCTCACCCTTTTAAGGTAAGGGTCCATGTGAATTGCAGTGCTAGTCCCTGGATCGAATTGCTAGCACCCACAGTTTAAGATGAAGTACACAGATACAAAGGTCATTATTACATCGTAATTCCAGGAGTACAATACTTCTTACAACTCATTAGCCCAAGGCTAACACATAGAGTTCTCATTACATAGTATATAAATAAAGTCTTCATCTTCATGTGCCACAGGCAAACATATTGAGTGTAGACTCATAACCCTACTCACCATCATAGTAACCTGCAACATAATAAGTTACATCCACAAGGGGATAATACAGTTGGAATTGTATTGGCAAGTGATATCATAGTTATATAGTAGAGAGTATCAACTACATGAATTTGGTTAAGTGTGGTTTCGGGTTGGCTTTGCACAAAGTAGTTTTGTCCTACTAGTTGAAAACACTAAGTTTTTCTTTACAAAAACACTAAGTTTTTCTTTACAAAACACTAAGGATCCACCAATAGACATTGGTGTACCTCTACCCTTGTTCACCCACCATTTTTAACTTAGAGAAATTGGGATGAGGAGATTCTTGACCCTTTCAATGTCTTTGATGCTCAAAATATCCATGACCGGGGACACAGCTAAGTACTTAGGTTTTGCCCTCTCGAGAGGTGGTGCACTTTCCCCACAAGACTCGACATGCATCGAGACGATACTTTTTAGAAACAATCCCTCAGACCACCATGGACGTGTTCCATCCTATCAACTCTACCACCATCTGACCATCTGGCTGAGTTCTTGCAACTTAGTGGTCAAGGCAGAGCCCATATGCCATGTGGTTGCACTGGAAGCTTCTCAACACTAAACATCTCCAATCTCTTTCCTAGGTGGCCATCCACAAGTGTGATACACAGGGTAAACCATAGACATGGGCCCTGTGTAACCACTCAACACAAACCATACAAGTCCCATTTCACCCAGGTGTTTCATTAACAAGTTGTTTTCTTAGTCAAAAACATATAGGCATAATCTTTCCATAGTATCATAACATGAATTTTCCACCCTTGAATTCTAAGGGCTAGGCTAAGCATACTAGCATATCATGGCTCTTAACTTAGGAAAATTTCTACCAAGATATCATCTATAGGATCTACCATAGCATAGCATATACTTTGAAAATTACCATGCAAATCCTACTCAAAATAATATTAATGCAATAGGAAAAATAATAGGACAAAAAGATGAAGTATCACTTTCCTTGGTAGCTAGGGGAAAAGGAACAATACTCACAATCACACACTTCACAATCCACAAAATCTACACAACAATTCAACAACAAAATATTCACAAATCAATATACACACAAAAATAATACGAATGCATGCAAAATTCAAAGTGATAATTTGCCACACTTTTAAAATCAAACTCTAAAGTACTGAAGACAAGGCATACATTCTAGAGTCTAAATAAAACAAAAACCACTTTAAAATAATATTCTAAATAATTTTTATAGTCAAAATAGGCCTACAATTGTCTCTGCATAAAATCCTAATTTTACAGAGGCAATTGACCAAAGTCAGGCCATATATGCAAAGATCTCATTTTTCTGAATCCATAGACACCTAATTTGTAATTTTTGGATTTACAGAACAAAAGTTTTGAATTTTACAACTTAATTCATCTAATAGATCAAAATATGGATTTTAAATCTAAACCCTAGACACGCGGCGCTTCCTGATTAGTGCATACCGGTTCGCGCGGATCACGCACACGAGCCGATGGATCTAAGCGTGCGGCCCAGATCTGACTATACCGATTTGTGCTAGCTTCTAATCTAGGCCACTGGATCTAGATCCAGTGGATCACGTTGCTCTGACCAAAATCGAGCGGCGCAAATGGCCACTGCGACGGCGGTGCGTCTGTCGACGGCGTGCCGGCGAGGCTAGGGGTACGGAAGGGGGATTAGGGGCTTACTGAGGTCGTAGCAACGAGGTGGTGCTCAAGGTGGTCGTGGACGGGGCTGGGGCACACCAACACGGTGGCTATTCCTTGTCAGAGTTTAGCCGAGCGTCGGGTGCTCGCAGACGACGACGGGGCAACGACCTGGGGCATAAGGGGACAAGTGGCAGGCATCATAAGAAGCACATGACAAAGGCAAGCAAGCTTGTTTGAATTAGAGGCCGAGGGGCGCATGGGGCTCACTGTAATCACTCGCCAGAGTTCGTCGGGGCAGCGAAGGTGCGAGAGGGACTTGAGGTAGCCTGACAGTGCTCTGGTGGTTCTGAGTGGGATGAAATGGATCAGAGAGGTAGGGGTTTAACTATCTGGGGCGAGGGAGGGAATCATGCCCGCAGTAACTCGCAATCAAACGCGAAATCAACAGGAGGAAACGGCCGCGGCGAAGCTGTTCTCGCGCGATGTTTGGGGACGAAGAGGTGAGGTGGCAGTGGGGTCCACTGGTCAGTGAGGGGGTGCGCGCGGGTGAGAAACAGAGGGAGAGGGGAGACGCCCGGGTGGGCTATCTAGGCTATGAATTGGGCCTGGGCCATATTGCTGGTTAGTTACTTATTTTTTGTGAGATTTGAATCACCAAATCAACTACAAAACTTTTCAAACTTTCATCAAAATTTTGTGATGTGATCCTAGGGTTTAAAAGTGTGTCAAACACAACAAATCACTCCAAACATTTTGGGGTCATCAGAATAAAAATAAAATCATGCCCCAGACATGTAATATAAAGGGGGTAAAAATAGGGTTTTGCTAGGGTTTTATCTTTGAAAAACTTTGTGCAAAGTAAACATGCCTTGATGATATGAATGCAATCATGATGTTTTGAATTTGATGAAATTTGGGATGTTACAAATCTAACCCTCTTAAGATGAATCTCGTCCTCAAGTTTCAGATTGGCTAGCAAATAGGTGAGGGTGATCTTTCCGAAGATCAACTTCTCTTTCCCAAGTTGCTTCTTCCTCGGTATGATGATTCCACTGTACTTTGCAGAACTTGATGGTCTTACTACGAGTGACTCTTTCTATTGTCTCAAGAATCTTGATAGGTTTCTCTTCATAGGTGAGATCATTCTCTAGTTGAACTTCTTCTAATGGTATAGTGTCTCTTAATGAACTTTCTTCCATCTCTGGCTGACACCTTTTCAACCGGCTTACATGAAACACATTGTGAACTGCTGACAGAGATTCTAGTAGTTCTAGATCATAGGCCACTTCTCCTTTACGGCTCAAAATCTTGAATGGTCATACATAACGAGGTGCCTATTTCCCTTTGACTCCAAATCTTTTCACACCACGAAGTGGTGAGACTCTAAGATAAGCTCTATCACCTACCTCATAGGTGACTTCTCTATGTTTTGGATCTGCATAACTCTTCTGTCGGGATTGGGCTATCTTCAATCTTCCCTTTACCATTCTGACCTTCTCTTCGGCTTCCTTGATCAGATCTGGTCCAAATAAGTTTCTTTCTCCTACTCCATTCCATAAAGTTCCTTGCTCGTCTTCATGGAATCCCTTTGCCTTTCCTTTATTAATTTTACTCTTGATCTCTTCTATTTCCTTGTCCAACTTTTGGGCTTCTTTGATCTTATCCAACAATGTTCGTTTAACCTCCAATGACATAAGATATCCTTCAGTCACTATCTCCAATCTTAGCTATTTAAATTGGGCACACAAATATTCTGGAAATTCTCCTTTGGTGAGGCCATTCACATAAACTTTGCGGCTTAATGCATCAGCTACGATATTCGCTATACCAGGATGGTATTGCAAACTCAAGTCGTAATCCTTAATGAGTTCTAGCCACCTTCTTTGTCTCATATTGATCTCTTTCTGGGTGAAAATATATTTCAAGCTCTTGTGATTTGTGAACACTTCACATCGCTTTCCCAAAAGATAGTGTCTCCATGTATTGAGTGCATGGACAACAGAGGCCAACTCTAAGTCATGTGTAGGATAGTTTACATCATGAGTCTTGAGTTGTCTCGAGGCATAAGCCACAACTTTTCCTTCTGGCATCAATACTCCACCCAATCCTTGGTGAGATGCATCACAATAGACTTGGAAGTCTCTCTCTAGATTAGGCTGATACGTCGGAAACGTATCTATAATTTTTGATGTTCCATGCTTGTTTAGTATCTACTTTTCTTTGCTTTGTCTACACTTTGAGGTTCTTTTTACATGTTTTCTGGTACTAACCTATTAACAAGTTGCCACCGTGCCAGTTGCCTGTTTTCTGTTGTTTTTGCTTCCAGAAAAGCTAGTAAAGAAATATTCTCGGAATTGGACGGGACAAATGTCAAAGTCAATAACTTCCCATGGGGAACAAGAAGTCCAGAGGGGAGACGGAGAGGTGTGCCAGGCCGGCCACACCCCTAGGCGTGGCCAGGGGTGAGCCTACACCTAGGCAGGGTGTGGGCCCCCTGGACACCTCCTCGGCCTCCCCTTCGCCTATAAGAAGCCCCCGATGCAGAAACCCTAAGTACCCAATCAATATTCCACGAAACCTTCTGTAGCCGCTGCCATCGTTGTCCCTAGATCGGGGGGATCTGAAGTTCTTCCCGGTACCCTGCCAGAGGGGAGATCATCCCGGAGGACCTCTCTCCGGTATGATGCCTGAGTAGTTCCACCTTGGATTATGGGTTCATGTAGTAGCTAGATGGTTGTATCTCCTCCTTTGTGCTTTCATGTATAGATCTTGTGAGCTCCATTCATGATCAAGATCTAATCTATATGTAATCATGCATGTTGTGTTTGCGGGGATCTGATGGATATTGAGATTATTATGTTGGTTTGATTAATGGTTTTGTATTTATGATTCTATCATGTCTGTGTTGTTTGTGATCTTGCATGCTCTCCGTTGTTAGTAGCTATCTTGGCCAAGTAGTTTCTAGTGACTCCAAGAGGGGGTATTTATGCTCGATAGTGGGTTCATGCCTCTAGTTTACAAGGGAAGTGATAGAAATCTCTTCGGTTGTAAATGTGTTATTGCTACTAGGGAGAAAACAACGGTCTCTTGTTCATGGAACATGTGGACTGTTTACCTTACACACTTTGCTTAAAACAGTTGTTTGTTGCTTGCAACTTAATACTGGAGGGGGTTCGGATGATAACCTGAAGGTGGACTTCTAGTCATAGATGCAGTTGGATGGCGGTCTATGTATCTTGTTGTATTGCCCAATCGAATCTCATAGGATCATTCTGACTAGTAATTGCATTGTTATGCCTTGCTCAGTTCCTGTCAATTGCCGCGCTGTAATTTGTTTACCCTTCATGCCATGTTGTTTATCTAAGGAGAACACCTCTAGTGAACTATGGACCCCGGTCCAATCTTTACCATTGATACATCTTCCACTGTTACTTGTTTACTTGCTGCAAACCACCATTACCTTCCACACCATACGTTTAATCCTTTGTTATAGAAAACCGGTGAGCTTGAAAACCTCATTATTCGTTGGGGCAAAGTCTTGAGTTTGTTTTATGCAGGTCTCCACGTTGTTTGTAACACCTGTGTGACGTTTCCTTCCTCCTTCTGGTTCGATAACCTCGGTCTCAACTGAGGGAAAACTTGCTGATGTGCTCTTCACACCCTGCACTTGGGGTTACCAACAAAGTGCCACGTCGAGCACTGTCAAGTCTTTCTGGCGTCGTTGCTGGGGAGGCTAAGGACGTCTTCACAAGGGGAGTCCTTCACTTCCTTTCTCTTTACTTTGTTTTTAGTTTGCTTTGTTTCTTTTTCTTGGTTTTGTTTGCCTCTTTTCAAAAAACCCAAAAAAATTGTCTAGTTTGGTTTGCTTTCTTTATTAAAAACATAAAAAAATTAGTTCCTGCTCTAGTTGGTGGTTTGTTATTGCCTTACTTGGTCATGCTTTCTATCAATGGATGGTTTCTTTGAAACTAGTTCTTATTGGCAAGGTGGGTTCACGGGAGAACAAAAGTATTATTATAAGGAACACCGTTTGTCACAAAAAGGGAAACCCTTATGGGAACAAATTGATAAGATGAATACTATTGCTAGAGAGGTGTGCTCTACTTATAATGTTACTTATTGCTTTGATAAAGCTTGTTGCTGCAGGAGGTATAAACACCTACCCTTTCAATGTGAGTATAATGATAATGTTACTATATCTTCTTATGTTAAAGGAAATTATGATTTTGATGATGTGGAACAAATTGAAGAATTTATTGCCTTCAAGGGTGCATTTGAACTTGCCAGTTTGCTTGAAAATACTGATGATGCACCTTATAAACATGAGGTTTTTTAGATACTTAAATTTTTCTTTGATAATTACAGGGAAGAAAATAGTTGTATTCTTGAATATTTTAATAGGAATTTTCCACAAAAAGAAGAGACTAATGCCTTTGCAGGATCCTATGGAAGAAGAAATTGTTGAAACTGGAAGCTCATTAGATGAAAAAGAGGGGGAGAGTGATGAACAAAAGGAGGAAGAATGGATCTACCCAATTCTACCTTCTAATGAGAGTAACTCTTTACCTCTTATATTATTTGATTGTCCCCCATGCTTACCAAAGGAGGATGAATGTTATGTTCCTGTGGATCCTTTTGAAATATCTACTTTGGGTAAAACCTATGAAGGTTTTAATACCACTATTTTTGAGCTTGATAGAAATTATGTGTTTTTAGATCATGAAAAGCATGCTTTATGTGATAGCTATATTGTTGAGTTTATTTATGATGCTACTGAAAATTATTATGAGAGAGGAAAGTATGGTTTTAGAATTTTTCTTGGTACTGGAATACCTCTCTATGTGCTGAAAGTTTTGAAGATACTCTTGTTTTATCTTCCTATGCTTGTCACTTTGCTCTTTGTGAATTTATTTGTGTACAAGATTCCTATGCATAGGAAGAGGGTTAGACTTAAATGTGTTTTTAATTTGCTTCTTGATGCTCTCTTTGACTTCAATTCATATTTCTTATGTGAGCATCTTCTCAAGCTATTGTGCCTAACTTAAAGGCGTTAAAGAAAAGTACTTGTTGGGAGATAACCCAAGAGTTTCCTCGAGTCTTGGAAGTTATTACTTCAGTAATGACCTCTCCTTATCCTTTTTGTTTGCTTTTTGTGCCTAGAATGACCTCTAATGAGAGGGAAGTAAGATTTGGAGAGTTGCTGTCCCGAAATAGATTCTGTCCTCCACCAGAAAAATTCGTGAGGAGTTTCTGTAAATTGGATTGAGCTCAGAATTTACGAATAAATCCCCCAGTATGTTAGCTAAGTTTCGTTAGTTTAACACTTTTTGATTTGAGCAACAAAAGATTTTCTAAAATATCAGTTTCTACCTGCTAGTCTGTTTTGACAGATTTTTTGCCATTATTTGCATTTGCTTCTGATTGATTCCTTTTTGAGTTATTTTTAGGGGAATTGAGATTTTTGAAGGAGTTACTCCAGTAGCTTGTGTTTTTAGTGAAAATCCTTGCTGTTTCAAAGCTTTGCCAGAGGTCTAATATCTTTTGAATAAGCTAATGAAAATTGTGTGAAGTTTTGTATGAAGGAAAAATTTCAGGTGTACAGAGAGAATGATGTAGAGATGAAGAATAGACAAAAGCTCAAGCTTGGGGATGCCACCCCGGTGTGACACCAAGAAATATCCAAGAGGTACAAGCGTCAAAGCTTGGGGATGCCCAACGCATCCCCTTCTTCATCAATAAAAAGCCCAGGTCTGTCTAGACACTTCGTTTTTATTGTTTCATGCACAGTTCTGTTGTTCTTGGAGCGTCTTAGTTTTTGTTTGCTTTGCTTAGTTTTTTTAGTTTGTTTAAGTAGTTTGGACCTCCGTTCTTGCTGTGTTTTTTGGCAAATAAGTTGCTTGGTGTTGGAAAGGAGTAGTAAGTTCTTGCTTGTAAGTGCAAGAGGAGCTTGCATTGACTGTGACTTAGACTTTAGCATGACATGCTAGGTTTTGTTTTGACCTTATTCTTAGTGCTTATTGCTATAGCATGTCTTGTTGCAAACAATTGGGATTACTTAGTGTGCCTTGAAAAAATTATGTGTTGTTTTAGCATGCAAAAGCATAGTATTGCGGTATTCTCCTTTGATGCTCTGCTTGGGTTGACTTGGCACATGCTCACACCATGTTATGACTCTCACAAGTCACCATTAGCCTCTATGATCATTTAGTCCTTAACTTGTAGTACCACTCTATGCCTTGATTAGTAATGCTTTGTTGCTCTGCATGATTATGGCCATTATTGCTCTCTTATTTGGTTGCTCCTAGTCTTTTGCTAGCCTCCACTTGTATGAATGAGATATACTCATGCTTCCAACTTCCAAGAAACCAAGTTATTCTAAAGTTTCCACTATAAACTCCTATGCATGGTGTGTTACACCATTCCAAGTATATTCTTGTTTTCAGCTATCTTGCAATTAAAAACTATTTTGTTATGTGAAAACTTAGTGATTAAAGCCCTCACAAACTTGATGGCACACTTTATATTCTTTTCCCCTAATAAAATTGAACCATTGTGTCATCTATGTTGTATATGCTTGCACTTATACGTTGGAATTAGCAGAACCGTGCTGTCACGGGGAACGTTTTCAACATTGCACTTGTACGTTGTACTCAGTTAATATCATGCTCTTTTGTCTATGGATGTCACCGGTATGAAATAAAAAGGGAACTTGTAAGTCCATGGAGTTTGTATTCTGTGTTAGAGAAACGCTTGGGCCGCTAGCCTAAGCCATGCCTAATCATGGTGGAAACTTGCAGCATCACCATAGTGAGCTATCTATGAAGCATCCTCAATAAAAAGCTATGCATAGAGTAAATAAAAAGATCGTTGAGATGCTCATTGTCTGCTTGCCTTGTCATTTTGGTTATGGGAAAGCTCATGTACCATGTGCAAGGGGTACCCGTTGGCGGTTCTCTATGATATGCAAATACTTACAATGACAAGAACTTGCAGGTGACTGAAGTTGAGTAGCATTAGGTGTGGCCCTCGTATTCAAGGGACTTAAGATTGACCACTTATACTTCGTCAAGCATATACTCCATATTTGTTCACTTTAACCTTAATCACTTCAATATGCTTATGATAGGGGCAATGAGGGCTGAAAGCTTACAAGTACCATAATTTTTGGAAGCTCTTTTTGAAACTTGAAATCCCTGCTTCCTTTATAAAAGGCCTTTCTTCCACCACTATTGAGTATCCACCTTCTGCCTTTAGGCACCATTAAGAGAGCATAGTTGCCATTCTGTGTGCACTGTCCCAAAGCTTATTGGTTGATGCATATTGTGATATTACTTGTTCTTGTGCTATTTGTTTCTAGTCACCCTTGTGAACTTTTAAGGTGTCCTATGCATATATTTGCTACTCTATGAGGGACAAGTTGATTTCCACTATGCTATGTTTTCTGTATGTGAAACAAACAAACGTTTTTCAATGCATGTTATTCATGATCTTTGTTTGTAGCCTTTCATGTTGCATGCATAGTTACTATGTTCTATTGTTAGAACCATCTTTCATGATCATGTTTAGAGTTCTTTGATCCCAGCTTTAAATGCTTGGAAATGGTTTGATCTTTATTGTGAGGGTGAATGTCACCTCAAAAATTATTCCTTTTATCACTTACCTACTCGAGGACGAGCAGGAGTTAAGCTTGGGGATGCTTGATACGTCGGAAACGTATCTATAATTTTTTATGTTCCATGCTTGTTTAGTATCTACTTTGCTTTGCTTTGTCTACACTTTGAGGTGATTTTTACATGTTTTCTGGTACTAACCTATTAACAAGTTGCCACGGTGCTAGTTGATTGTTTTCTGCTGGTTTTGGTTCCAGAAAAGCTAGTAAGGAAATATTCTCGGAATTGGACGGGACAAACGTCAAAGTTAATAAATTTCCATGGGGAACAAGAAGTCCAGAGGGGAGACGGAGAGGCGTGCCAGGGCGGCCACACCCCCCTAGGCGCGACCAGGGGTGGGCCCCCGCCTAGGCAGGGTGTGCGCCCCTTGGCCACCTCCTCGGCCTCCCCCTTTGCCTATAATAAGCCCCCGATGCAGAAACCCTAAGTACCCAATCAATATTCCACGAAACCTTCTGTAGCCACCACCATCATCGTCCCTAGATCGGGGGGATCTGAAGTTCTTCCCGGCACCCTGCCAGAGGGGAGATCATCCCGGAGGCCTTCTCTCCGGTATGATTCGTGAGTAGTTCCACCTTAGATTATGGGTCCATGTAGTAGCTAGATGGTTGTATCTCCTCCTCTGTGCTTTCATGTATAGATCTTGTGAGCTCCGTTCATGATCAAGATCTAATCTATTTGTAATCATGCATGTTGTGTTTGCGGGGATCCGGTGGATATTGAGATTATTATGTTGGTTTGATTAATGGTTTTGTCTTTATGATTCTATCATGTCTGTGTTATTTGTGATCTTGCATGCTCTCCGTTGTTAGTAGCTATCTTGGCCAAGTAGTTGCTAGTGACTCCAAGAGGGGATATTTATGCTCGATAGTGGGTTCATGCCTCTAGTTTCCAAGGAAAATGACAGAAATCTCTTCGGTTGTTGATGTGCTGTTGCTACTAGGGAGAAAACAACGGTCTCTTGTTCATGGAACATGTGGACTGTTTACCTTACACACTTTGCTTAAAACAGTTGTCTGTTGCTTGCAACTTAATACTGGAGAGGGTTCGGATGATAACCTGAAGGTGGACTTCTAGTCATAGATGCAGTTGGATGGAGGTCTATGTATCTTGTTGTATTGCCCAATCGAATCTCATAGGATCTTTCTGACTAGTAATTGCATTGTTATGCCTTGCTCAGTTCCTGTCAATTGCCCCGCTGTAATTTGTTTACCCTTCATGCCATGTTGTTTATCTAAGGAGAGCACCTCTAGTGAACTATGGACCTCGGTCCAATCTTTACCATTGATACATCTTCCATTGTTACTTGTTTACTTGCTGCAAACCACCATTACCTTCCACACCATACGTTTAATCCTTTGTTACAGCAAACCGGTGAGCTTGACAACCTCACTATTCATTGGGGCAAAGTCTTGAGTTTGTGTTGTGTAGGTCTCCACGTTGTTTGCAACACCTGTGTGACGTTTCCTTCCTCCTTCTGGTTCGATAACCTCGGTCTCAACTGTGGGAAAACTTGCTGTTGTGCTCTTCACGCCCTGCGCTTGGGGTTACCAACAAAGTGCCACGTCGAGCACCATCACAGGCAGACATAAAACTGGTGCTGACACTAGTTTTTTCTTCAACTCTTGAAAACTGGTTTCACACCCTTTAGTACAATCAAACTTCTTCTCTTTCTTAAGAAACTCTGTCATTGGCTTAGCTACTTTCGAGAAATTCTCGATGAACCTTCTATAGTATCTGGCCAAGCCTAGGAAACTACCGACTTCTTTAACTGAGTTGGGAGATTCCCACTCAGTTATAGCTGACACCTTTGCGGGATCGACATCTATACCATTCCCAAACACAACATGTCCAAGAAAACCAACTTCATTTAGCCAAAACTCACACTTACTAAACTTGGCATACAATTTGTGCTCTCTGAGTTTCTCAAGAATCAAACGCAAATGTTCTTCATGTTCTTTGTTGCTCTTGGAATAAATCAATATGTCATTGATGAATACCACAACAAACTTGTCAAGAAACTCCATGAACACCTTGTCCATCATGTTCATGAAATAAGTTGGTGCATTTGTTAGTCCAAATGGCATCACTGTATACTCATACAATCTATATCTCATGGTAAAAGCAGTCTTTGGTATATCTTGTTCTCTAAGCTGAAAGTAACCTGATCGAAGATCCATTTTTTAGAAAACACGAGCTCCTTCTAGCTGATCAAAGAGGTCATTGATTCTAGGTAAGGGATACTTGTTCTTTATGGTCACTTTGTTAAGTGATCGATAATCTATGCATAGCCTCTGACTTCTGCCTTTCTTCTCAACAAAAAAAACTGGTGCACCCCAAGACGAGGAACTCGGTTGGATAAATCCTTTCTGCAACTGTTCTCCAAGCCGTTTCTTGAGCTCTTTTAACTCATCAACTAACATCTTGTAGGGTCTCTTTTCTATGGGTCTAGATCCTGGCAATAAGTCAATCAAAAATTCCACATCCCTATCTGGTGGCATTCCTGGTAATTCTTTGGGAAACACATATGGGTACTCCTTCACTACTGATACACTGTCTATGCTAACCCCCTTAAGAGAATTTAGCTTACTCCCTTTGGGTTCAAAGTTAGACTTGAACTTAATCCGTTTCTTTTTCGGGGTTGTGAGTGTAACAGTTCTTCTGGCATAGTCTATTACTCTCTCATAACTGGTCATCCAATCCATGCCTAATATTACATCCAATCCTTGGGATTTTAGGATTATTAGACTAGCTAGAAACTTGTACTTTCCAAACTCTATTACTAGATCATGACATCCAAAATTTACTATCATCTCTCCACCTAGGGAGTTTACTTTAATAGGACATCCAATTGTTTCAGTGGGGAGTCTATTTTTGTCTACAAATGCTATTGAAATGAATGAATGCGATGCGCTGGTATAAAAAAGGATAAGTGCTAGAAAGGAATTAATCTTGAACTTACCAGCCACAGCATCAGACTCCTCTTGGATTTCCTCCACATTGATGTGGTTCACATGACCCTTCTGGAAAGGGTTTGGCTTGTTTTCTCCATCGGTCTTCTTTTTTGGGCATTCATTTGCATAGTGCCCAGTTTTCTTGCACTTGAAACATTCAACATGACTGATGTCTCTCTTTGCTGGCTGATTCCCATTGCCATTTCCACTATGGTGACTTTTGTATCCACTCTTGTTGTTTCGGTGATCCCCATTATGGTGCCCACGATGTTTATTGCTATCGTGGTGGCGGTTATTGTTGTGGTGGTTGTTATGATTCCCGTGTTTGTGGGATCCAGAACCTCCACTTCCTTCACCATAAGAATGCTTGTGATACGATCCTGATCCATGCTTATCAAAATGGTGCTTCTCTTCCTATTCTCCACTTGCTTCATCTTGCTTTCCAGGATGGTAGCTTTGTCACACCGAGATTGATAAGTTGGAACATATGCAACAGATAGTTGCATGCACATATCATCATTCAGTCTTTCAAGGAACTTCTCCTTCCTTTTTGCATCAGTGTCAACATCATCCGGTGCATAGCGTGACAGATTGTTGAACTCTTCAATATATTCAGCAACACTACGATGGCGTTGTTTAAGGTTGTGAAATTCCTTATTTTTCAACCCCATCACTCCAGCAGAGATGTGAGATGTGCGGAAACCATCCTCAAACATTGCCCAAGTCACTTCATCAATAGGGTTGGTGACTTGAAAGTTATCCTACCAAGTAGCTGCTGATCCTTCTAACAGGTGTGCTGCAAATCTGACTTTTTTTGCATCAGTGCAACCAACTATGACCAAGTCCTTGTTCATAGAAAGTAGCCAATCATTTGCTACCATGGGATCAGTTGTACAAGAAAACTTGGCAGGCCTCAATCTTAGAAACCTTGTGAGCATATCAAAAGCTGGTGGGTTGTTCTGATTGTTGTTGTTGTTGTTTTGGTTCTGGTTCTGGTTCTGATTCGCTATAAACTGAGTCATCATTTGCATCAACTGAGTCTGTGTAGTCATCAGCTGTTGCATCTCATTGCCATTGTTGTTATTGTTATGATTGGCACGACGCGGAGGCATCTGTGGTTTCAATAAGGATAAGTAATGAGATATAACCCATAGATTCTAACATGCACCATACAATATATAACAACAATCACAAACATGCAAGCACATGATAAACCTTAGGATTAAAAACAAACAACAAGTTTTGTAAAGTAAACACACTAGCATAGTCATCCACATGTTGGATGATCAATGCGACTCGATAAATAAAATGATGATAGGTGGATAGATAGCCAAGTAGTCAACACTACTCCACCATATCGACTTCCTCCTCCACTAGAGCAAGTCCTGCTGCGTCGAAACCTGCCTTGTACTCCTCCACGCTGATGGTCAAAGCATCGACCTTCGCTTGAAGCTCTCTCTTCTGCGAGCGCAGCCTCTCTATCACCTCCTGTTGTGTCTCTAGCTCAAGATCCTTGAGCTCCATCTCAGCCTTCATCTCATTGATCTTCTTGTTCCTATCCTGAACTCTCTTCTCTTGGTTCTTGAACTTCTTGTCTTGCTTCTCAAACCTAGTCTCCATATCCTTGATGCTCTCCTCCTGCTCCTCGAAGGCCATGTCCTTCTCCCTCAGCTGGACACGTAGCTCGTCATTGCTAAGCATGACGTTGGTCCTATCAGTGTCAAGGTTCCTAAGGAGAATCTCTAAGTCTTGGAGGTAGTGGCATACATGCTCAATGGTCTCCTTGGTGGCCTCATCTCACACTATAGCCTCTCCCTCCTCATTGCGTCTCCCAAAGGGATGGAAGTAGAGGCCCTTGAGCTCGGCGGAGTGACTTCCACATAGGCGTCCAATTAGCTCTTGCATGGCGACGTCAAGGCCCTTCTCCTTGTCATCATGGATTATCTTTAAGGAAATATCCTTGGTGGGAGGATCTGACTGGCGTCTTGGCTGAGAGATTCTAAATCCCCACAAGTCCTTCCTCTCAAACTTCCTGAGCTGAAGTCCTTTATTGTTAGGGATGGGAAGACCGAGCACACTGACGAGCTCCACAATACGGTATCCAAAGTGATTTCCCTTGAACTCCTCGGCGGTGTTGAAAAGAAAGCTAGGCATCTATTGCATCAGATGGATAAAATTAGAAACAACACAAGTAAAGAGAAGAACATAAAGTAGTAAGACAAAAGCCAAAGTCATTCAACAAAACATTAATTCTCACAAGTCATGGCATACATTATTCAATCACAACACCAAGGTTCAAACTAACTTAGACAAAAAAAAATTCATACCACATAGGTTGCTATGATCAAATTATTACACGAGGAAACGACAACTGTGGTGGTCCAACTATTGGAGTACGTCACAACTCTCACTCACTAGTCAAGGTAGCTATCTAGGCATCCTTGGTTGCAGTCTGCTTGTCTTGATCACAAGACTCACATGCCAAGTCTATGATATATTCCCTTAGTCGTTTTATGGTGGTATCTAAGTCTTGGGTATGCTTCCTCTCCTCTCTAAGGTCATTCTGAGTGTTGACCATTCTACACTTGAGTCTTTCTCCAAGCTCCTTGATGGAATTCTATACTACATTCCTTGCAGAGTCAAAGAATGACATGTGCATTTCCGAGTTGGTGACCATGCATAATCTCGGCTCATTGTGGTTATCCTCCTTGTTTTTATACAAGTGGAGTTGTACCCACCAATACTCTTCTCCCTCATCCATCACTGGGAATTCTTTGTACACGGCTTCACCATTTATCCCCAAGCTAATCATAAGGTTCTTGAGTGCCTTGGGAAACTCTGTATCACATTCTAGGGTCATGGTCATCAATGGTCCCTTTCTGATGGCTTCGTTGATGGCGTCCATCTACAAATAGAGATGAGAGGTTTTACAAGATCAAAAGAGACAACGGTGAAATTTACAAAGGGGTTGCATTTTCCTAGTGGTTTCCTTAGGCTAATCCATCTTAGGGTCACAAACCTACAGGCAACATAGTGCTCTGATACCATCTGTAAGACCTCACCCTTTTAAGGTAAGAGTCCCTGTGATTGCAGAGCTAGTCCCTGGATCGAATTGCTAGCACCCACAGTTTAAGATGAAGTACACATATACAAAGTTCATTATTACATCGTAATTCCAGGAGTACAATACTTCTTACAACTCATTAGCCAAAGGCTAACACATAGAGTTCTCATTACATAGTATATAAATAAAGTCTTCATCTTCATGTGCCACAGGCAAACATGTTGAGTGTAGACTCATAACCCTACTCACCATCCGAGTAACTTGCAACAGAATAAGTTACATCCACAAGGGGTCAATACAGTTGGAATTGTATTGGCAAGTGATATCATAGTTATATAATAGAGACTATCAACTACATGAATTTGGTTAAGTGTGGTTTCAGACTGGCTTTGCACAAAGTAGTTTTGTCCTACTAGTTGAAAACACTAAGTTTTTCTTTACAAAAACACTAAGTTTTTCTTTACAAAAACACTAAGGATCCACCAATAGACATTGGTGTACCTCTACCCTTGTTCACCCACCATTTTTAACTTAGAGAAATTGGGATGAGGAGATTCTTGACCCTTTCAATGTCTTTGATGCTCAAAATGTCCATGACCGGGGAAACGGCTAAGTACTTAGGTTTTTCCCTCTCGAGAGGTGGTGCACTTTCCCCACAAGACTCAACATTCATCAAGACAAGACTTCTCAGAAACAATCCCTCAACCACCATGGACGTGTTCCATCCTATCAACTCTACCACCATCTTTCCACCTGGCTAAGTTCTTGCAACTTAGTTGGTTAAGGCAGAGCCCATATGCCATGTGGTTGCACTGGAAGCTTCTCAACACTAAAGATCTCCAATCTCTTTGTTCCTGGGTGGCCATCCACAAGTGTGATACACAGGGTAAACTATAGACATGGGCCCTGTGTAACCACTCAACACAAACCATACAAGTCCCATTTCACCCAGGTGTTTCATTAACAAGTTGTTTTCTTAGTCAAAAACATATAGGCATAATCTTTCCATAGTATCATAACATGAATTTTCCACCCTTGAATTCTAAGGGCTAGGCTAAGCATACTAGCATATCATGGCTCTTAACTTAGGAAAATTTCTACCAAGATATCATATATAGGATCTACCATAGCATAGCATATACTTTGAAAATTACCATGCAAATCCTACTCAATTAAAATCAAACTCTACAGTACTGAAGACAAGGCATACATTCTAGAGTCTAAATAAAACAAAAACCACTTTAAAATAATATTCTAAATAATTTTTATAGTCAAAATAGGCCTACAATTGTCTCTGCATAAAATCCTAATTTTCTAGAGGCAATTGACCAAAGTCAGGTGGTACATGCAAATATATCATTTTTCTAAATCCATAGACACCTAATTTGTAATTTTTCGATTTACAGAACAAAAGTTATGAATTTTACAATTTAATTCATCTAATAGATCAAAATCTGGATTTTAAATCTAAACCCTGGACACGCGGCACTTTCTGATTGGTGCGTACCAGTTCGCACGGATCATGCACGCGAGCTGCTAGATCTAAGTGGCATCATGCGGCCTAGATCTGACTATACCGATTCGCGCTAGCTTCTAATCTAGGCCACTGGATCTAGATCCAGTGGATCACGTTGCTCTGACCAAAATCAAGCGGCACAAATGGCCACTACGGTGGCGGCGTGTCTGTCGACGGCGTGCTAGCGAGGCTAGGGGGTAGGGAAAGGGGCTTAGGATCTTTCTGAGGTCATGGCGACGAGGTGGTGCTCAAGGTGGTCGCGGATGGGGCTGGGGCGCATGGACACAGTGGCTATTCCTTGTTGGAGTTCAGCCGAGCGTCGGGTGCTCGGAGACGACAACGGGGGCGACAACCTAGGGCACAAGGGGACAGGTGGCAGGCATTAGAAGAAGCACATGACAAAGGAGAGCAATCTCGTTTGAATTAGAGGCCGAGGGGCACGCAGGGCTCACCGTAATCACTCGCCGGAGTTCGTCGGGGCAGCGGAGGTGCGAGAGGGAATTGAGGTAGCCTGGCGGCGCTCTGGTGGTTCTGAGTGGGGTGAAATGGAGAGGAGAGGTAGGGGTTTAAGTATTTGGGGCGAGGGAGGGAATCACACCCACAGTAACTCGCAATCAAGCACGAAATCAATGGGAGGAAACGGCCACGGCGGAGCTGGTCTCGTGCGATGTTTGGGGACGAAGAGGTGAGGTGGCAGTGGGGTCCACTGGTCAGTGAGGGGGTGCGCACGCGGGGTGAGAAACAGAGGGAGAGGGGATACGCCCAGGTGGGCTAGCTAGGCTGTGAATTGGGCATGGGCCAGATTGCTGGTTAGTTACTTATTTTTTTCTCTTTAAACTTTTTCTTTTTCTGTTTTGATTTTTCAAATGAGATTTGAATCACCAAATCAACTACAAAACTTTTCAAACTTTCACCAAAATTTTGTTATGTGATCCTAGTGTTTAAAAGTGTGTCAAACACAACAAATCACTCCAAACATTTTGGGGTCATAAAAATAAAAATAAAACCATGCCCCATACATGTAATATAAAAGGGGTAAACAATAGGGTTTTGCTAGGGTTTTAACTTTGAAAAACTTTGTGCAAAGTAAACATGCCATGATGATATGAATGCAATCATGATGTTTTAAATTTGATGAAATTTGGGATGTTACAATCAATCTAAAGTTTAAAAGTCCTATTGTGAACTTTCTGCAAACTCGGTTTACTCCATGAAATTTAATAATTAGTATTAAATTAAGAGGAACAATTCCAGTGTTAGTATCTAAAGTATCTTGTTTGCCTCCATGATTCTTGATATTCAAAAGATTGTTTTAATATCAAGGTTATCTAGGAGCTGAAAGAATTGTTTTAGAAACCATCATGTGTGGAAGATATTGTGATATCTAAAACAATGTTTTGGTTGCAACATGATAGAGTATAATTTAGCAAAATTTATGTTCTCATATTTGATGAGAATTTGTGAAGGTTGGAGATGCTAGACATCCTAATCCTCCAAAAGGTTTTGGAAAGCAACTTTATACTCGCGATTCAACTTTATAAGCTATAGTAGCTAGATGATGAAAGTTGTCATGATAAGGATGAATAGAAGATATAGGTAAAATGTTTACTACACTAAAAGATTACTAAAGAATGGATTTTGAAAGATCGCCAAACATTTGATGATGGGATCTACTTAAAAGTGCAAGTCCAAAGGTATTAGTATTTGACTATACACGCTTTGGACTATGTGTCATGTGTATGGCACCACTGTTGATGTTGATAGATTCTTTTAAAAGGGAAAGGAAATGCTGAAAGAGAATCTCAGAAATATTTGGCAGAAAAGGAAAGACTGGAATTTTCCAGCTTAGGTATATAGATGATATATATGTTATGGTTGTATTCTTTGCTTGTTAAAAAATATGGTTCATGGGTATTGGATACCGAAATGGTTGGTGTGAAATGTCATGTCGGACAACACAATTTATGAACTGCAATGGCCTAAGAAACCAGCAAGATAATATGTGATGATGTTCATTGAAAACAAACAAGGTGTTGTTGAGTTTCTCATTGACATCAAATATTTCCTTCAAGATTTGTTTCGATAATTGTTATCAGGTATTATGAGAACAAAAGGTTGTTCAAATAATTACCGTATTCCATATAAGATGGATGATTTACAAGTCTAGTTGGAGAAATCACATCCATAAAACTAAATGCTAAAAATGTCACAAGACAAATGATTGAAAGATCACTTACGAAGTGACATTGCCGTTTAAATTATATTGGAAAGAAAACATGTAGAAACTCCATGTTGATGGAATTTTGGAGTCTTTTGATTTTTGATCAAATGACGCTTGTGAGACTTTCCTAGAGATGATTGAAACTTCGTTCAAAAGCCAAAGAAGAACGAACGTCTAACTTATTGGAATTTGTACATATTGATGTATGTAGTCCATTATCTGTAGTCGTGAGCGATGGATTTCAACTTCATATGCTTTCTCTGTAAATATGAGTGAATATATGTGTATATTTACTTAATAAGGATGAAGTGTGAAATATTTGAAAAAGTTCAAAGACTTTTAATATGAAGTAGAAAATCATTGTAACAAGAAAATAAATAATTTATGATTGGATCATAAAGGAAGATATTTGAATTATACGTTTAGCATAACACCTAAGATTTGAGAAATTGTTTCATGGATTTGCATTTCCCGAAACACCATAGGAGTATGGAGTGTTTGAGATATGTAATGAAACCTTGTTTGACATGGTGAGATCAAAGGTGTTAGTTATAAAACTACCATTGTATTTTAAAGATTAAAAGCTTTAGTGACTATTGCTTTTACACTAAAAAGAGCACCATCGTGATCTGTTGAAATGACACCATATACGTTATGGTCTAGGATAAAACCCAAGTTGTCCTTTCTTAAACTTTGGTATGCTAGGCATAAGTAAAATGTTTACAAACAAAGTCGGATGAGCATGTCTTTGTATGTTATTTCGAATAACCGTTGGGTATTCCTCCATAACACTGAAGACAAAAGTGTTTGTCGCTTAGAACGTCAAGTTTCTTGAGAAGGAATTTTTTGTGAAAAGTTAAGTGGGAGGACAATATAACTTTGATAAGGTTATTGAACTTTAGCTATATGTGTTGAGTTGCGCAGCACCGGAAAGTGTCCCGGAGGCAGCAACAATGCTCATGGCTCACACGCCTCAAAGGTTGTGCCCACGAAGGTCTAAGTTCCTATTGAACCAAGTAGGTCGGTAAACAATCAAATACTAAGATTTGAGAGTAAATCATTGTTGTTTGATAGTGATTAACCAATTATATGCAAAGAAGAAATGATGGGCCCTGAATTCGTCAGATGGCTTGAAGTCATAGAATCTGTGATAGTTCCATACACGAGAAATCAAGTTTTTGAACTTGGAATACCCTCTGGCAAGGTGTAAGACCTTATAGTCGTATTTGGATCTATAAAGAAATAGACATGGATGTTTCAAATCTATGAAATTGTCGACATGTCGGGAAAGAGTTTACGACAATGTTCAAGCAGTTGATTATTACAAGATTTGATCTCTCATAGCGATATTTAGTCTGGACGGATTAATGTAGCAACCACTACATATAATTTTGGTATATGGTAGTTGAATAAACAAAACAAAATTCTTATAATAGAATGGCTACCTAGGACGTGTACATGACACGATCCAAAGGGTTTTGTTAATTCAAAGGATGCTAAGAGTGCATGCAAACTTCAATGGTTGAAGTAAACATCGTGGATTTGGAATCTTCACCGTGATGAAACTGTTAAAAGAGTTTAATTTCATCGGAGATGGTAAAGATGCTTGCATTTTCAATAAATTGAGTGGGAGTGATAATACATAGTTCTAATAAATTATGTGAAAGACATATTGTTGATTGGAAATGATGTATCTTTTATTGACACAGGTTAAGAATTTCATTTCGATGAAAGACTTAGGCAAAACCCGAATATTAGTATCAATGCCTATATGGATAGATTGAGACGCTAATATGGTTGTGCCAAATATACATAGATGAGATATTGAATCAGTTCAATATGGGAATGACAAGAAATGTACTTGTCTCATAGAAAGGATTGAATCAAGATTCAAGTGTATTGACACTTAGTAAGTGAGATGATATCCAAGTGTTTGTTTTAAACTTGGTGAATGAAATCACAAGAATATTTTGATCAATCATATTGTGATATGTACACATCCAAATATGTCCTATGCTCTAAATGTTATGAGCATATACCAGAATGACTCATAAGATGATCATTGGACGATAGTAAGGATATTCTTATGATCTTTGGAAGAAGTAAGAATATGTTATTTATGTAGAGATGAAAAATAGATAGATATTTCATTATAAAGTGTTACATTGATACTAGTTTTGTCACAAGATAGAAATTAAGTTTATCTCGAATTAAACTATGGGTGGCACAATGTAATGGAAAAGAAGTTCCATAAATGGATTTGGATGAGTTCCAAAGTTAAGACATTATGACAGATACTACAACAAAAGTCTAAGTATATGACTGTTATTATAGCAGCCAAAGAGGGCATTTGTGTCAAGTAGTTTGTTATCAAACTAGGTGTGGTTCACAAGGGATAGTACTATGAAGATATATTGTACCACAATTGTATCGACATGATTTAACCCCAAGGAACTAAAGGTCTCACCAAAGGACCAAAATTAAACAATGTCATCTCATTGGAGAATGAGTGTTGCATAGAGACGCAAGACATACAAATACACACGGACCTGGAAGTGTCAGATCCGAAGATTATGTTTACCACTAGCAATCGTGTATATACAACATCAGAAAGCCATAGGTGTTGAATGCACAAAGTTTTTCAAACTAGATTATTGACTCTAGTGCAAGTGGGAGACTGTTGGGATATGGCCAAGAGGCAATAATAAAATGGTTATTATTATATCTTTGTGTTTATGATAAATGTTTACATCCCATGCTATAATTGTATTAACAGGAAACATTAATACTTGTGTGTTTTATAAACATAAAAGAGTCCCTAGTAAGCATCTTGTTAAGCTAGCTTGTTGATTAATTGATCATGGTTTCCTGATCATGGACATTGGATGTTATTAATAACAAGGTCATATCATTAGGAGAATGATGTGATGGACACACACCCATAGTAACCATAGCATAAAATCAAGTCATTAAGTTTGTTTTGCTATAAGCTTTCAGATACATAGTAACCTAATCCTTCGACCATGATATCATGTTAATCACCGTCACCAGATGAGTACTTTGATGACATCAAACACCACTTCCGTAACTAGGTGGTTATAAAGGTGGCATTGGGTATTCTGAAAGTATGTGTTGAAGCAGATGGATGAAGAGTGGGATATGTCCATCCATATGACAGATAGATATACTCTGGGCCCTCTCGGTGGAATGTCATCAAATTGGCTTTCAAGCATGTGACTAGGTCACAAGGGATGTCATATCACAGAATGAGTAAAGAGTACTTATCGGTAACGAGGATGAACTAGGTATAGAGATACCGACGATCGAACCTCGGATAAGTAAAGTATCACGCGACAAAGGGAATCAGTATCATATGTAAATGCTTCATTCGATCAAGAAGTCATTGTTGAAATATGTGGGAGCCATTATAGATTTCCAGATCCCTCTATTGGTTATTGACCGGAGAGGTGTCTCAATCATGTCTGCATAGTTCACGAACCATAGGGAGACACGCTTAAGGAATCGATGTTGTTTAAGTAGATATGGAATATGAGTTGGAGACTGAATGTTGTTTGGAGTCTCGGATTGGATCCAGGACATCACGAGGAGATCCGGAATGGTCCGGAGAATAAGATTCATATAAGGAAAGTGTTTTTCTAGGGTTCGGAAAGTTTCGGTGTTTTGACTAGATACTTATAGAATGTTCTAGAGGAACCACCAGTGGTGTCACCACCCCGAGAGGGGGTCACTTGGGCTGTGGCATGCCCTAGGGGCCATCCGCACCAATCTCTAAAGGGCCAGCCGACCAACACTGTAGAAGGGTCAAACCCTAGTTTGAATAGTCAAATCCTAGTTTGAAAAGTCAAACTCTTGTTTTGGTAAGAGGGAAGACTTGGTGGGAAAGTTCCCAAATCTTCCCCTTGGTGGCCGAGTTGGGGGGTGGACACGGATAGGGATGGGAACCCTTGGCCATCCGCCCTCCACCTATATAAGGAGGGATAGGGTGCACCCCCACACCCCTTATCCTTGGCGCCTAACCCTAGCCGCCGCTTCCCCTCTCTCTTCTCCACTGTCATGCTCCGGCTTAGGTGAAGCCCTGCAGAAATCGCTCCTCCACCACCACCACACCGTCGTGCTATTGGGATTTTGAGAAGATCTAGTACCTTCGTTGCCCTACTAGAACTGGGAGAGGAAGGTCTTCATCGACTCCGTACGTGTGATCGACTATGGAAGCGCTGCCGGAATGTGGCACCGGAAGGATCGTCTACATGATCTTGAGATCTCCAAGTGATCGACTAAATCAACCATGAGATCTGAATATCTATAAATGCTTTGGATCTACAAGGGTTAGTTCTCTAGAACCTTGTTGCACTGATCTCTTAGATTAGATCTTGGTTTTGCCATAGATTAGATCTTGGTTTTGTGTGTTCACGCGGTAGAATATTTTTGTTTTCCATGCAACGAACCCTACAGTGGTATGAGTGATGACTCTATGCGTAGATCTATTGCACGAGTAGAACACAATGGTTTTATGGGCGTTGATGTTTTTGTTGTCGCTTTATTTTTGTGACTTTGCATCTTGCGGTATGGTGGGATGAAGCGGCCTGGGCTAACCTTACATGTCGTCGCACATGAGACTTGCTCCACGCTCAACGTGCAACTTGCATTACACAAGTGGCTTTGTGGGTGTCTATCTCTCCCACCGTAGTTAAGATTCAATTTACAATGGGCACTTGATAATACTTGTTTCAGCGTTGTGGTTCTTGTTCGTAGGTAAGAACAATTCTTATTCGAAAGCCCCCAAGCCACGTAAAACATGCAAATAAAATTAGAGGCGTCTAACTTGTTGTTGCAGGGCATGTGATGTGATGTGATATGGCCATGATGTAATTGTGATTATATTTGATGTATGCAATGATCCTTATTGTAAGTTGGCAACCGGCAGGAGCCTTATGGTTATCTTTTAAATTCGTTAAGACTTGTGTGTCTATTCATCTAATTGCTTTATTACAAGTAGTTGTAATAGTTGCTGTTGGTGATGGACAACCATGAAGCGGCGCCATTGACCTTGACGCCACACTGGTGATGATGGAGATCATGTTCGTTCTTTGGAGATCGAGATCAAAGGCACAAGAAGAAAGGTCATACCATATCACATATTATGAATTGCATGTGATGTTATCTTGTATTGCTTAGATCGCGACGATAGCATTATAATATGATCCCTCTGACTAAATATCAAGTAATAAAGTGTTCGTCCTTAGTAGGAACCGTTGCTAAGACTCGTTATTTCAAAGCATATTGTGATGATCAGGTGTGATAGATTCTATGTGTGCATACAACGGGTGCAAACCAAATTTGCACACGTGGATACTAAGGTTAACCTTGACGAGCCTAACATTTACAGAATGGTCTCAGAACACGGAATATCGAAACGTTAACCTTGACGAGCCTAGCATGTACAAAAACCGCTAAAAATTATTTCAGCTGAACAAATCTTTTCAAAGAGAGCTATCAAGTCAATCATTATTTTCTGTGGTGTTGAGTGTCTCTAGGAATAAGCTTTCAAGACTAAACACTACAACACCCAAGTCTTCAATTGTAAGACTTTTTATTATTTCAATTGTTTAGCAAATTTTTAGGCAAGACTTGGTTAACTACAATAGCTAGAACAAAATATACTCGATTAAATACCCATGCAAAAAAAATTACTACAATATAGAGACTCACTCCACTGATATAACATCTCAACATTACTACTAACTAGCATGGGTTTCTCAAACTTCAAAAGTGGGGAGTCATAAGGCATACCTCTCATGTTTGGTTCCACTTCTCTCTTCCCTTTTTATTTGTTTCTTGGAAACTCGAATCAGTCACTCTCCTACAATTCAATGAGAACTTCGAGTCAAAAATAAAAAGAGAGAGGGAAAATAAAGATAAACGGAGAAATCTTTTGTTGTTTTTGAGAAGGGGGATTAAAGAATAGAAAATTGGCGGCAAAGCTCGGCTTGAAAATCTCAAACAAAATAAAATAACTAAGATAAAGTGTTGGGGAAACCAACACGAGTGCTTATAAACTCAAATAAAAGCATAACCTCAAAAATAAGATAAAGCAAATGAAAACCAAATTATAAAATAGATAGAAAACCTCCCCAAGCTTAGGCTTTTGCAAGCCCTTGAAATCACTAAGGTGGGGGGAAATAGTTGTAACTCCAGTCCGCAAATTGAGTTGATAGGTTACTTATTGTTTCTTGAAGGTTCAGGGCAAGATTATTCATTCTCTCCATAGTTCCTCCAAGTTCTTGGAAATCTTGATATATATCGAACTGGTTTGGTGGTTGCTCCTCCTAATGGTGGACTTCTTGCTCCTCCTCTTGGTACTTATCCTCATCCAGAATCTCCTCCTCGGGTTGGTGTTGCTCAACCTGCAATTTATAAAGCACATGTCCTTCCTCGATAGAGAAAAGTCCATTAGGCAAAGAAGCGGGGTAAATATGCCCAGCTCCAGCAATATGCAGATAATAAACACCACCTCTCCTAGTAAGCATTCCACGAGCCCTCAAAGTAGAGAAACCAACACGTCGCTCACCTAGTACCAGTTGTAACTCACCTAGGTCGATGCCCAATGCATTGGCAAGCACGGTGATGACGCATCCACAAGTATTGGTCCTTGGCTTTGGTGGGATTGGTACTCCAAGTAGCGCATAAGTATTGCGCCCAGGTGAAGTGACAAGTTGTCAAAGTTGAGAGGAGCTTTTGCGAGGACTAAGATGTCCTCCTCATTGAGTCTTGTAAACTCATTGTGCGCCTGCAAGGTGTTAGCAATAACAGAGAACAAATAGCGAATAGCAGGATGTTGAATATTCTTCCCTTTACTAACTCTAGAAGTAAAGCTAATTCTATTATAACAGTATTCAGGGGAAGGTTCCATGTCGATAAAAGCTGCGTGCAGAGCATTAGGATCATTGTTGGGTAAACCAAAACAATTGCACCATTCATCAAGTAATAGAGAATAATTATTGTTCATGAGTCGGAAAGAAATTCTATCCTCCCCATGCCATCTTAACGGTGCTTTGCAAAGAACTAAGAAATTCGATGGTTAACCGGCGATAGGTTGGTGCATCATGAAATACAAAGGTTTGCAGGCCAACTCTATTACAAAGTAAACTAAAGTCATTAGAGATACCGAGTTGATTCAAAGTGACAGGGCAAGCCCACTTGGTTGCCTTGACTTCTCTGTTTTTTATCTTGTCGAAATGATCATGGTGGGATTCATTCTTGAATCGAATCCCCATGCGTTCCTGAGCTGCAGCCCGAGAAGAACTAGTTGTGGCAAGAGCACATGTCTGGCTCCTCATGTTCATCTTCTAGAAATAAATAAGAGAGACAATTATTAAACTTTTTGATCCAACAGTAATAGTCATAGAATAATCCTCATCATAGCACACTAAAGAATCTCCTAAACATAATAATCTAGGCAAGAAAATCATGGAAAATAGTTTAAAATAAGTCTCACCATAGATTGATAATGGCAATAGATCAGAGATGAATTTGCGAAAATTAATTGGAGGATTGGAGGAGAAACATACCGTAGATCACTTGTGTGCGAGGAATTCGAACGAAATTGAGTAGGGGTGAAGATACCATGAGGTTTTGAGAGAGTTTGGAGGTAGAAGATAGAAAAGGGATTGATGTTTTGATGTTTTTGGTACCTCCCCGTGCGTTTAATTGGTCGGACGCAACTATACGACGGCAACTATATGGCCGAAACACTTTGTTCCCACCGTATAGTTGGTTCGACGGCAAAATTTTAGGGTTTCTAGGGTTTCTTTCTAGCGGCTGTAACTATGCGGACAAAACTTTTGTTCCCGCCGTATAGTTGGTATTTAAACCTTTTGTACCTGGGATGAAAAAATTTCGATGGGTAACATAACTATACGGCTGGAACTATACGGCAGGAATTTTTATTCTCGCCATATAGTTGGTAGTTAACCTTTCTGTACACATCAAAAAAATTCTATTTCTTCGAGGATTACTTTTTAGACTAAAACTTAGCGAATCACCTTGTTTTCATAGAAAAATGACAAACTAAAATTTCGACCAACTATGGCATATAAAACAGGAATTTTTAGTACCGAAGAATCTCTCTTTTCTCACTGGAGTTTTCTAGCACTCTTTATTCTATATAAAACTTAAACTAAAACTTAAAAACTTAACTCAAACCTTTATTTCACATGGATTGCCTCCCATGCAGCGCTCTTTTATGGTAAATAGCTTGATCTTAATATTGCTCACTTAGGCCATATGAGTGGAACACCCACTCCAAAGTAATTGGCCTTCAAAGTGATGGCATCCTTATCATCTTGCTTGGCTTCCTTTTCCTGGGGAAATGAATAACAAAAGGATCCCGCTAAGGCAATTGGAGCTTCACGTTCCCTTCATGCAAATTGATTAAAGCCTTAATAGTTCTTAAGAAAGGACGGCCTAATATAATAGGGGTAGTAGAATCTCCAGGCATGTCAACAATGACAAAATCAATAAGAGCAGGACATCCTTTAATGTATACTAAAGTATTTTACTTAATGCCTACTGTTTGTTTATAGGTAGAATCTGCTAGATGTAATTTTAGTTCAGTAATTTCAAAAGAGCCAAGATTTAACTTTTTAAAAAGACTCTTTGGAATTGTTGAAACACTTGCACCTAGATGACACAATGCATCTATTTCATTAGTCCCAATTTTAATCTTAATAGTGGGCTCAAATATATCATCTAGCTTAACAGGCAATTTTTCAGCAATTTTCTTATACCCTTCCTCAAGCTCACGTACCTTTATTGATACATTATTAACGAAGTGTTGATACATGGCTTCCTCATTTCCTTCACTTACCGGAATCTTGACATTGATCCTTTTTACAAGATCTTAAACTATGTAATTTGGTGAAGGAGCATTGCTATAATCAAGTTCTTTGGGCTCCTCCCTTTGGATCCTTATCATCTTGAGGTCTTCAACTGGATTGGGCTCAACTTTACCTGCAAATTTAGCTAGAATGAGAGTTTGACTCTCAGTTATCTTACCTAGTTGTTCCTCAACGATCCTTGTTCTTTCTTGGAGGGCCTGCAGATTATTTCTCAAACTAACAGCTTGGTTAGATAATTTACCAAGCATAGCATCATGATTCTCCATAATTTTGACTAGAATATTGTTTTTCTCATTTTGTGAGTCCATAAAAGATTTAAGAGTTTCTTGGAGACTAGTATTACTTGATGCCATATTATTATTAGAGTTACCTGCTGGACTAGAGTAATGTTTCTGAAAGTTTGGATTGTAATTCTTCTTCCAAGCAGGGTTATAATCATTACGAGCTATGAAGTCTACTTCTTCAATAGTTGGTTCAGTAGTAGCTCTTACCGGGGTTTCCTTACCTTTAACGGATAATATGAGATCATCCAACTTAGCGTTGAGTTCTTCATTTTCTTGAGGTGTGACGGAGTTAACCTTCTTTGTGTTTTATCTTTCCACATGCCATTGGGCATGGTTGTCTTGCATATTGTCTAGCAGTTTCTTTGATTCGGTAATTTGTTTACCCATAAATGTTCCTCCAGCTGAAGTATCTAGCATAGACTTAGAAACGGGGTTAAGAGCATTGTAAAATAAATAGAGAATTAACCAATCTTCCATCCCATGGCTGGGACAATTTCTCATGCATTCTTTCATTCTCTCTCATACAAGCGCTAGTGGCTCACGCTCTTCCTGTCTAAAACTAGTAATATTAGATCTGAGTTGCATAGTCTTTGCAGGTGGAAAGAATTTAGTCATAAACAAGGACGTACATTCACCCATGATGTAATAGTATTTTTAGGCAAAGATATCAACCATTCGTTTGCTCTTCCTCTAAGAGAGAAAGGAAATAAGTGCAACTTGACCGCATTGGGATCAACATATTTAATGCACATCATATCACATATTTCAGTGAAAGTATTTAAGTGCATACCTGCATCTTCTACAACAGAGCCTCCAAATTGATTCTGTTGAACCAAACTTAAATAGTGGGTCTTAATTTCATAGTCTTCAGCAACAATTGTTGGCTGAGTAATAGGAGTACACAAATAAACATTGTTAGGAGTTGCAAAATCCCCAAGTTTCTTTTCAGCCATACTTCCTATGTTTTTGGATTTTCTTAAACGAGTAATAATGATGATAAAACAAGAATTAAAATGCTAACTAATTTTTTGGTTTTTAAAATAAAAACTGAAAGCAAACTAACAAAATTAAAAACGAGAATTAAAACTAGCAAGGTTCCTACTAACCTCACCAAGGTAGCTATTGCTTCCCCGGCAACGGCGCTAGAAAAAGGGTTGATACCTTCAATCCGGATTACGGATGTAGTATCTCTCTTCTTCCCTAGTAGACCTAGGTTTATCGAATCCTCGAGAAGCATAAAAGCAAAGTGAGATTACTTAAACGGACCTTCGAGAGTTTTAGAATTCCTATTGCGTTTTCACCGGATCAAGAGTTTATGATCTTGTTGTTGTCGTTGACGATGGAGAGAGAGATGGACTAGGGTCTTCGGTTTTCACAAGTAGCTGTGCAAAACATCTGATGGGAATAACGGATAATAATAAAGTATGCATGTAATTGTTAGAGCAAGATAATTATATGTGGGCAGTGCATCCATAAATATTATCGCCTCCATAACCGCTTATGTAAATAACCTACTAGTCTCATCCATAGAAGAAATAGAATTAATGATATGCATAGTGCTGTCACCGTTAATCCTAAGTAAGTTCCTCACATACAGCTGTACTACCCTTTCTGTCACTGAGGTTCCTATCCTGCAGACCAGTCATTACTCACACTCCCTTTACCTGGATCAATCCTTGGGGTCTTGGGTACCTGACAAGTCCTTAGATTGAGGCAAGAGAGGGTACCACAATCATAATGTCATACAAACAAATACATGATCCCATCTATGATAAATAACATGCATAAAAGCTACATGGCTAGGCCGAAGCCCTTAGCCCATGGATAATTACTCACACATAGAGATGAAATTGACAATCATAAACATTATAATAGAGATCATAAGATTGATAGCAAATAGTCTTACAATTTCGCCAATTGGAGATGAGATCTACTATTACAAGTGGTGGAAGATGGCTATGGTGGTGGTGGAGAAGGGTTTAGAGGTTTAGATCTAGATCTATTCCTCCGGCATGGCAGCAGGGAGAGTTGAGGTCGAAAATAAGCAAGACTGTGGAGTCGGGGGCTTGTTTCTCGTCGCCTGAAGCCTCTTTATATAGGGGTCCCTTCCAGAGAGTTGTTATGTTTGACCTAATGAAGTCGGTGCAAACTATACAACGACAACTATACGGCGGCGGGTCGTATAGTTTGTCGTTCAGCTTGCAGTAATTTCTTCATGGCTCCTGGTTTCTTTGGCGTGTTGGAAATCTCGTATCTTTGGAATTTATGTAGTGATTCCCATCATAACACGTCATTATATGCGCAGGGAAAAATAGCAAGAAAGGATTTCATACCCCTTTGATCATTAGGCATTAGTGGTAGGTTTTAGAGAGATATTTCATCAAATATATGAATAATATCTAGTTTAAATGCGGATGTGGATGGCTATATTTCACAGCCATCAACCCCCCACACCCATTGTCCTTGACGCCTAACCCTAGCCATCGCTTCCCCTCTCTTCTCCACCGTCCTGCTCCGGCTTAGGCGAAGCCCTGCAGAAATCGCTCCTCCTCCACCACCACCACACCGTCGTGTTGTTGGGATTCCAAGGAGATCTACTACCTCCGCTACCCTGCTGGAACCGGGAGAGGAAGGTCTTCATCGACTCCGTACGTGTGACCGACTGCGGAAGCGCTGTCGGAACGCGGGGCCGGAAGGATTGTCTACATGATCTTGAGATCGGCAAGTGATCGACTACATCAACCATGAGATCCGAATCTCGTTAAACGCTTTGTATCTACGAAGGTTAGTTCTCTACAATCTCGTTGCACCGATCTCGTAGATTAGATATTGGCTTTGCCATATATTAGATCTTGGTTTTGCGTGTTCACGCGATAGAATTTTTTTGTTTTCCATGCAACGAACCCTATATCTCATGCATCTGAAAATGTGGGGATATTTCAAAATTTTGTTTTGAGAAGAAGAAGTGATTAAAATTTACATCCAGTGATGAATTAGTGCTAGTTCATCACTAGATTTGAACCTTTATGTATTCTTAAAAAAATGGGAATTCAAATTTAGACAACACAATAAGATGAGTATCTAACTCATGTACACTTATATATCACAATCACAACTTCAAGACAAAAAACATATGTTTCATGGAATTCAAAATGGAATTTTGAATTATAAAATTTAAATTGAAATGGATACATTCATAATAAAAACAATTAAATTCAGAAAAATATAATAAAAATATCAACATGCCCACAATAAGTATTCTTATTCACAAGGATATTTTTACAAGAATAATTGAAAGATAAAATTACAAGAAGATGAAATCCTATACAAACTACAAAACAATATCCCTATCTATATCTATATATCTTCTACCTTCTTCTTATATTCTTCTTGGAACATGCAAAACAAACAAAGACACTATAGAGAAAGTTTTGTTAATATTAAAAGGTTGGCTCCACCATTTGGTGAAGTTATTGATGTTCAATACAAAGGGAATGATCCCATGAAGAACTCCTAGAATCAAAACTTTTTTTGAGTGTTTTCAAAACACAAGCATAGGCAACATATGGACCATCATGTATGATCCTTACTCAAGAAATGCAACAGGAAACAATGAACCATGCAAAGGATCAGGTTAGTGATATATTAGTAGGCAATAATAAGCAACAAATGCAACATCTACAAATAGCATATTAGGGGCACAAGTTTTGGTCCAAGTCCATAAAAGAAAACACATAAGTATCCAAATCCAACACATATGATTCTAGTTAACATGGAAAAGTAAATTATATCATCATAGAATAAGAGGTATATACATTTTCAGTCCCACAACTTGCATCGTGGGAGCGTTTTAGTTCCACATCTTGCAAAGTGATCAACATTAGTACCACAACTTGCATCCTAGGAGCATTTTAGTATAATTTGACTGAATTTCAGCAGATTTGAACAATTTTATCCAAATTCATTCATCTATGGCATCTGATTTTTTTCAAAATGACCCTTGTGTATTTTCTTTGCTACTTGCAACCTTGGTACGGCCTGACAGGAGGGTCCCACCTGTCAGTGGTTGTACAAATAATAAAATTACAGGGTGGAGTGTAGAGATTAGAACTCAAGACATGCACTGCCTAATAAAACTCAAGATCTACACTTGCCACTATAGTACAACCAGGGACGTGGTAAATTGAAAAAACGCTAGTTTATTATACATTAAGTTTAGACTAATGCTTAGCACTACACGTTAGTAAAGCTTGATCGATTGAGTGTATACACGTGTCCAAAATAAAAATCTAGGTTTGCATACAACTACATCAAAATCCTTTTTATCAGGCATTAATTTGGAGCCGTATACATCTAAAGAGTCCTTTACTAAAATCAATGTACTTATTTTGCAAAAAAACTTTATATGTACATCTAAAAATACGTGTTCTAGTTTTAAAAACTATATAAAAATATAAGCTTATAGGGGTTGATTTATGTTTGAAGTATGCAAATTTTCAATCTAAAATAATTTGTGTTCTAGGCTACGTAGAAAAGACAAAATTAGAGATCTGGGTACAAACGGTGCACCTTCAAATCTTGTCAGAATTGTCTTTTCTTTTTTATGTAGCCCCAATACAAATCAATCAGGGTTAAAAATTTACACACAGAAAGCTTACATGATTACCCCACATTTTAACATCTAATATGTGTTACGTGTAGGCGAGGTACCACACATAAAACTGAATGTAATATACACTAAACTAGTGTTTTTACAACATGGGTGCTTGTGTTGTAGTGGCAACCATGTATTTGTTAAGTGGCTTAGGTTATGAGTTCGAGTCGCTCCTTCTTTCCTGGGCATTTTATTATTTGTATGTCCAGGACCGCACCATGGTCACAACCGGCATAGAAAATACATATGGCTCATTTCAAAAAATTGTGACGCCATATGTGGACGAATTTGATCAAAATCGGTCGAACTTATTGAAATTTAGTTAAATTGGACTAAAATGCTTCTGGGATGCAAGTTGTGTGACTAGTTTTATTCACTTTGAAAGATGTAGGACTAAAATGCTTCCACGATGCAATATGTGGGACTAAAAAGGTATATACCTCATAGAATAACTTAATAATTCACAAATGGAATGAATTGGCCACTAAGATAATTAAGCCATCCAATAATCGTTTAAATAGCCATAAAGTATCATAAATAAACAATGGACAAATGAACTGTCCAAAATGCCACTTGGCATTGCCCAAGATAAGTATCACGACAATAATGAAGTTTCCAAACCTACATGCAAAAATATGAAAATATACAACTGGCATTTAGCTATTTAAATGACCACCTAATACAGTGAATCTATGCAAAAGAAAAACAATAGAGATGATTCACTCACACCAAAGCATCTTACACATCCATGAAAACTGTGAGGTGGCTGGCAGTCATAGAGGGCTCCTATAGCACTATAAATAGGACCATAAACTGGGGAGAGCATCATAACTCACCAAACTAGACACACTGAGACAGTGAGAGAGAGATGTGAGGGATACAGGAGAAGCATCCATGAGGAGAAGGCAAGGAGGAGAAGAGCATCCACAAGCATAAGTTCATCATCAATAATAAGAACAACTACTCTTCAAAGGTTAATAGCTAAACCAGCAGAGAATAGCTAGCAATAGTAGCAGTAGACGTTCAATTCCTAAAATTTGAATTTTACACTTCAAATTTCCATTTTGAATTCCAATGCATATATATTATTTGTCTTCAAGTTGTGATTGTGATATGTACATGAACATGGGTCAGAAACTCATCTTATTGTGTTGTTTAAATTTTAATTCCCGAATTTTTAAATACACAAAGGTCATTATAAATGTTTGATCAAATCTAATGATGAACTAGCTCTAATTTATCACTAGACATAAATTCCAATCAATTCATATTTTCAAAACCAAATTTTGAAATTTCCCCATATTTTCATATGCATGAAATGCAAATGAGAAAATTTTAAATCTACCCCTTTCATGTCCTAATTATTCGAGTTGTTACAAGATCTACCTAACACGGCAAAATATTGTGCCACACCCTATCTCTCTGTAACACTAATTTTGGTGCCACGTATTAATCTACCAAGGCATATATTGTGTAGCCCAACACATGGAATTCACCATTGGTCCATATCATGCTACACCAACCATTCCCACAAAGGTTAATTCGTTCCATATCTTGCCCTCCTTTGGTTATCATGTGAATGGGATCCTAATTGAAGAAAATTCCTATCGTATGAATAGGCCCATGACCATGACACCTCGAGGAGAAGACAAGGAAGGCCCTGGAACCAAGACCGCCAAGCAAGAGGCCTGGAAGAGAAGAAGGAAGAAAGCAGCCGAAGCAACCTCGGAGTGTCTGGCCTACGCACCTCGGAGTCTCTGGTATGCGCATCCCGGAGTCTCTACAAAGCGTCCCCGGTCCCATATAGGGCCAAACTTCTAGGATATCCAGCAAGGTGATCGGAGTCGTCCCGGAGTCTGCCTCAGAATCTCCGGCCTCACTGGAGTCTCCAGCCGCCGCACCTCGGAGTCTCCGGCCTAAGTGGTACAGGCCTACGAGCCTCAAGTTGGGCCTGGCCCATGTAACACCTAAAACTTCATGTTTATGCCCAAATTACCCCTAGCTCATGGCTGGCCTATAAATAAGCCCCCACCCTGTCCTTCAAACCCTAGAGTTGAATATGAATGAAGGCTTGTGCCTAACCCTAGATGGGAACCCCTCTCTATAGTTAATCTATGAATTATAGAAGGCCTTGGAGTTCAGTGTTCATCTCCAAGTCGTCAAGTCCCTCATCAAGTGTTTGGTCTCTCCCTATCAAGCATTCTAGTAGTTCTAGGTCTCTCCCTTTGGGATTGTACTTGGTTGCTACTCTCTCCTTTTGATTGGGATTCTATCATCCGATTTCCCTCCTACGGTGATTCTACCTCACGGTATCTCGCCGAGGATTCTATTGGATTGGTTGTTTGAACCAACGTGAGCAAATCAAATCGGGTGTGTTTGTGTGCGTTTGTATCTTTACCTTGCATTTGTGTTGCATTCATCATGTTTTTTCCCCTTACTCCTCGCCTCAAATCTGTCAAGATCGGGCCACCCTAGGGTCAATCCTACAAGGGATCCCATATCAACTGGTATTAGCAACTTTTGGTTGTCACGGATTTGACTTCGTTCATCTATTTCCACCGTAAATTCAAAAATACCAAAAATATTGCCCCAAATTGCTTTTGGACCGATCTCTCATTTTGGTAAGTTGATTGTGGTTTTGGTCCAATAGAAACTTGTCTTTGGAGTTGTACTACCTTATCCCTGCGTTTCCCAGCCCAATTTGGTCGAAATTTTCTAGATTTGAGGTTTGAAGGGCCGAATTTCCGCTCAAGAACACAAGATGTTCATCGTGCCCCCCGACACCGAAGTCTCTGGCTGCCACACCCTAGAGTCTCCCCACCCCCCAGAATCTCCGGACTCCGCACCCCAGAGTCTTCGGCCCTGTACAAACTTTTTGACCTATTTTCCTTTTTGACTGACTTCCTTTGTATGTTTGTGTTCCGTGTGCGTGTCTGTAATCTAAAAAACCTTCTGTAACAACACCTCGTGCTCGACATCGACATCGTGGACCTCAAACCATTCCCTCTCCACCAACGGTTGCAAGTTCAACATCACCAAAAGGTATAACTTGCTCCAACATTTTCAACCCCCATTCTGCCTTTGTGTGTTACCTAACTATCGAGACTAGCTCATTTTGTGTTTGCCGAAGCATTGTGCGCTTGCCCTTGCAAAGTGATAGTGCATAGGCAATATAAAAAGCTGACTCCATAGCATAGAAATTAGAAATAAAGAGATACATCAAAAAAAGAGAAAAAGAAAAAGAAAGATACCAATACAAAAGAGTGTCCAAAGCTTCTAAGAAAGAGTGCGAGTAAGAGCAAGGAAAGCATGCAAATCTGTTGCTTCTCAATCTTGTGCAAACGAGCTATGGTCTCTCCAAGTGTTGGCATGACACCAAGATTTAGTCTTTGTTAGGACCATTTTGTTCGTTTCTCATTTTCCATAGTCGTTATAACCCCATTTATCTCCACCGTGTGTGTATAGTCGTAGGTTCTCATCACCCCTTTTAGACATTTTCCTTTGATTTTGTGTTCTTTTTTAATTTTCTCCACTTTTGACAATACCTTTTCGTTTGGTTGTTCCATTTGCTATATACCTTCCTAACCTACCACCATAGGCCCTTGTGAGTGTGTCTTGTGTACCTGTTATTCGCTTTGCTCTCGGCAATAACAATCTTTCCAATTTTTTACCCTGGTGAGGCATGATAGTAATTACCACTCCACAAATATCACCATCTCTATCACGTGTGTTTGTGCACAATGTCTAGGGAAATAGGAGCTAGTGATATAGCAACTTCAACAACCAATACAGTTTTGCCACGCGCCACAACTTATGGGCGCAATACCAAGAATTGAATACTCAATTTGAGCGACTTGAGCACCATATCGATGATACTTCTGAGAATATGAGTACCGTGAGCGGAAACATCAAGCGGAGAATCATGCGCAATTCCAAGCTCTTCACCTATCTATCGCCAATCTTGGTGACCGACATGGTCACCATTCAAGCTCATCAAGTTCGTCCTGCACGCGTTCCTCAAGTCGACATGGCGAGTCTTCAAGGTCCAACTCCTGCTGTGGAGAACTCCACCACCATAATGGGTACCAACAAGCTCATCATCAGCATGCTCAAGCGATGGCCCAAATGCTCCTCAACCTCAATAACAATGCCAATAGCATGGTACACCACCACAACAAGCAATCATCAAAATGCAACGCCCACGAGAACATCATGATGAAGACAACCTCAATGATAGGCACCACCATCCTCCTCATGACCACCATGTGCCTCTTCAACAAAATCAAGCACCGACATGGGATACAAGGTACGATAATGAGGATGAGCGTCAAGCTAGATGCAACAACCAGAATGCATAACACCACCACTGACATCGACAAGTTATGAATGCCAATGATGCCAAGCAAAGGGGAAGAAGGGACTTCGAGCATCATCAAGCTCCTCCCTCACCCTGCCTCTAGGCAATCAAGATCCTCCGCCTCCGCCTCCACACCCACCAAGTGAAGAAATTATGCGCCATGAACATCAAAACAATCACCGTGAGTGTGATGATGACAAGTTTGGGAAGATCAAATTTGTTATGCCCAAGTTCAAAGGAGAATAAAATGACGATGCATATCTTGAATGGGAGCTCAAATTTGAAAAGATCTTCTGAGTCCACAACTATTCTGAAGAAAATAAAGTTGCAATGGCATCTTTTGAGTTTGAGGACTATGCCAATGTTTGGTGGGAATACTATCAAAGCAATCGTGAGAAGCTAGAGGAACCACCGGTTACCACTTGGACGGATATGAAGCAAGTGATGTATGCAATATTTGTCACCGAGCACTATCGCCACGACCTCTTAGACGAGCTACAAAAATTGAAGCAAGGCACAAAGACAATTGAAGAGTTTTACAAGGAAATGGAGATGACTATGATGAGATCCGATGTGAAGGAGCTCGAGGAGCAAACAATATCATGGTTCCTCAATGGATTGAGCCGCACAATACGCAAAATAGTCGATTTCCAACCTTATAAGACTATAGTGGACCTCCTCCACCAAGCCACCATGGCCGAGCGCCACTTGCAAAAGGAAAATGATTATGACAAGCAAAGGTCATACTACGCTTTAATAAATGCCAATGCCACTTCCAATCCAATAAACCAAGCACCAAGCTTGTAACACCCCAGTTTTAGTTAATCCTTAATTAGGGTTTTGTTTGTGCATCATGAGCATCATTTAAAAATCAATGCATTAAGAAATAAAGTAAAACCCTAAACCCTAGTTTGCCCTCTCTCTTTGAAATCAATTCAAATGGCTTTTGAATTTTGAAAACTTCAAAATTCTTGGAGTCCAAATAGTTACAAGGGCCCTCTAGTATTTCAATATTTTGTAAAGCCTCTGGTATTTTTGAATCACTCAAAATAGTTTTGAAATTCAAATACAAAAGTGAAAAACAAAACAGAAAAGAAAAAGATTCTGTAATTAAAAACCTAATCCTAACTCTCTCTGGGCCACGCAGACCATCTTTCTTCTCTCATCTCTATCGCCCAGCGTAGCAAGCCCTAGCCTTTCCTCTTGCTCTGGTGCAGCCTAGCTTGGCCCAACAGCAGCCCGCCCTCTACCTCAGCACTGGCCTCGAACCCGTCTTTGTCCCCAACCTGTTGTCACAGCTCCGTCACGCGCCAAGATGCGCGCCACCGACGGTCCCGATGCCTACAAGACCCCTAGCCGCTGCGAGGAACCCCAGCCATGACCCATTTCTTCTATTCTTCTCCCTCCCTTGCTATGTCGCCCGCGTGCCCGAAACCCTAGATCCGGCCTCCGACGAGCCTCGCCGCTCCCGAGCTCCCCTCGCCCAGCCGAAGTGCCCAGGAGCCTCGTCGCGTCACCCTCGTTCTCCCTGTTGAAGCTTGCAAGCGGGGAAGCCCCCTATGTGCCGGAATTGATCTCACCACTCCGCCGGCCGTCACCATGTTTCCCGTCGATTCTCCTCCGTCCGAGCTCGCCCGACCTCGCCGACCCCTCCTCTGCACCTCCCAGTGCCCTCCGTTTGGTATCTCCCTCTCTATATCGCTGTCCCCATGACCACCTGCCGCCGCTGCCACTGCCGTCGTCGAGCCGCCGTCTCCGGCGACCAAAACAGAGAGGCGCTAGCACTAGCAAGTTCGCCATCCTCTACTCGTTTGAATCAGCCCAACCCCACTCCCTCTCGCGCTCCCAATCGCCCAATCCCCCGCTGGCTGTGAGCATCTCCATTGCTGATGTCATCCTGACATCAGCATGACGCCATATTCCTTTTATTTTGTTTTATTTAAATTGTTTCTAGAAAATAAATAACTCCTGTGGGCCCCTCCTGTCAGGATTTTATTATTTTTGGAAATTAATATCTGAAATGAATAAAACCATGACATGTGGGCCCAAGTGAATAAATATTTAATATAATTCAAAAATGTTTTATAATTTCCTAAAATGATTTAAAATGGATTTAAATTGAGAAAAATCATAACTAATTCATTTTAAGTGAGAGAAATACAAATAATATATCAAAATGTTCAGAAAAATGAGAACAATCTATCTAAGCTATAATCATGCATTGTTAAACAACTACAATGACAAGTTTAATTAGAAGAACATAGTAACCCCTCACAGGTGATTTCGTAGTTTCCCCGAGTTAGGGTTTGCGCCCCTCGGAACCCTGATTAAATTGTCGAGCATGCCTTAGGGTTACATTTTGATACAATTCAACTTGTCATATCATCATACTTGTTTGAGCATTGCATCGATGCCATGTGTTGATTATTTTCCTTTCTTTCCGGTGATTTGGTTGTTCTTCGGTAGAATACGATATCGAGATCGAGATTGAAGACTAAGATCGAGATCGAAGACTGAGATCAAGACCGTTGAAGATCGAAGAACAATACTTGAACAACTGTAACCAAGTCAAGTACAAGGCTTCCGAATATCTATTTATCTGCTATCAATAGGCAAGGGCAAGCATAGCCCCAACATGATATAATCCTATGATTTTGAAAGCATTTCAATCCCTGCCATGATGCATACGATTCTACCATGGTCTTTTAATCGATAGATAGAGTATCCTATCTGTTGCATACTCCCTTTGCACTTATATTACCTGATCCACTGCTCCTAGCATAACTAGGTTTGGTTTGTGTGCACTTCTAAAGCTTATATGTGTCCTGCTTAGCCATGGATAGCTGTCAGTGCTGGTTCATCCAGATGATGTATCAGATGCAGAGAATCTAGTATGACAGGAGAACATGATGAGATGAGATCAGTGATATGAGTTTAAACTTGCTAAGGCTTGTATGGGAGGCAACAGTGGGATGTGGTTTTCCTAGTCCCATGCTCGCCACCACTAGGACATGAGTTCTTGCCTTTGGAACCGATACGAGCGTACATCCACACAGGGCTTGGGAACCCCTCGCCTGATTAACTTGCCTAGTAGATTCCATGAGTCACATAGTTCGGGCTTTCTATTTGGCATACACATTGAAAACGTTTTTGAAAGAGGAGGTGATAGAGGTGCATCATAACAGGTAGGGTAGCGTGGACCGGGTTGCTTGGGGTAGATAACGCCCCTGGTAAACCAACCTCACCTCACATCTTTAAGTACTGGCTTCGGGATTTGACCCGTTACGGCGGAACCATACTTATTGCGTGACTCATGGTCTCGGCGAAAGCAAGGTAAAGGTCGTGTCCAACCACACCCTCTGTCAGCCTTCCAAGGAAGAGGGCTAATGATCTAGCATTAAGAGTCGGTTGGTACGTGTGGTAAAGTTGTACACCCCTACAGGGTAATAATTTTTTTGAAAAGCCGTGTTCACGGTTATGAACGACATGGTGACCGGACTCAAGATCATAGAGAACATGAACCTAATCGTAAAACTTGGCAACTAATGTTTGTTAAGGATGCTTCCTCATGGGTACGAGGGGGTGATCCTAGTTCAGATGATAATGACTTGGTGGATATCAAAAGATGATGATCAATATTTCGGAGACATCGCTCTCTTATCCCTTTTTAAAATACTCTGATTAGACGAGCTTCTTCTCTCTCTTGTTCTATAAACAAAGATGGCTTTATGCAAAACAACTCCACCAGCCAGAAGTCTTGCGGAGTACACCCTGTACTTAGCCTTGCTTTGTTGATACTTTTGGCAGAGTAAGTGCTCCCTAAAGACGAGTTCCGTACTACATCGACATCGACAAGTAGCTTGGGGTTCTCGGCCGGTAGCCTGGAATCTATGGGATGGGACGTCATCATTATGCTTCAGGCCTCTTAGGCCATTTGTTAAGTTTGCTATACTTAATAGCATAATTTGCCTTCTGTTGTTTGATGTTTGTGGTCAGTGACCTCTGCTTGTAATAATTTGGTTCTCTGCTCAGTTATGAGCTTGCTGTAATAATTTTTGTGTCATAGGGTCACTGCTGTGTTATTGATTCTTCACTGGATATTCACGAGCTCAAGGTTAAGCTTATGTCAGACGGAGGTCTGGGATTTTTTTAGCCCTGACCCCGGGGGTGTCACAAAGCTCCTCCAAGCAAACCAAGGCAACCTCCTCGAACACAAAAACGGATAGTCAAGTTGTTTGCTACAAGTGTGGAGGAAAGGGACACAAGTATTATGAGTGCATCAACACAAGAGTTATGCTAACGAATGAGAATGGCGCAACCTACTTCGTGAGTGAAGAAGAATATGAAGCTTTGACTCAAGCCGCTATCACAAAGGATACCACAATGCATGATGAGGACATACTTCTTTGCGAGCATGATCCAAGTCCACCACTCGTCATCGCGCAAGTTTTGACAAATCACTCCATTCCACGCGAGGACCAACGCCTCAACATTTTCCAAACTTGAGCCAGAATTGATGGCAAGTCCATAAAAGTAATCATCGATGGAGGAAGTTATCACAACCTTGCAAGCATCAAAATTTGTGAGAAACTCAAGTTGCCCTACATAGAGCACCCTCATCCATATCATGTCAAATGTCTTGATTATAATGGTACCCTCAAGATCAAACACAAGGTCAACGTCTCCTTCAAGATTGGCCCTTATCAAGATACTGTCGAGTGTGATGTCGTGCCAATGACCGTGTGTCACATGCTTCTTGGAAGATCATGGTAATACGACAAGGGTGCCATACATGATGGTACCTCCAACAGATACTCCTTCCAGTGTAATGAAAATACGTTTGTGCTACAACCTATGATTCCAAGCCAAGTTATTGCTACCAACATGACATCGTTGCCCAAGATAAAACAAGATAAGGATCCTTGTGAGATGAGTGGTGAGAGAGTGAACCAACACCACGTGAGTGAGTGCCACAAGCCTCAAATGAGTGGAAAAATCACGAGTGACGCGTTGCATGCCACCAAAAGTGAGAAGAGTGATTTGAGAGTAACCCATACTAATAATCCATCATACAACTCTCTCTCTCTCTCTCTTTGTTGTCAGTTTTGCAAGGTACCCAAGATAAACCACCACCTACAAGGAACATGCTTCAAGATCTCCAACTACACCTTGATGACAAGATCAACTTCAAGATCTTCAACCACTTTGAACAAGGCTACGACACCGGAGACCCACCAGCATACAATCCCAAGACCATGGATGCATCTCTCTCCCTTCATGATGATGGAACTTTATTGAGGATGACTCGTTTTCAAGCGGGGGTAGATGATGCAGCCCAACACATGGAATTCACCATTTGTCCACATCATGCCACTCCAACCATTCCCACAAAGGTGAATTCGTTCCATATCTCTCCCTCCTTTGGTTATCATGTGAATGGGATTCTACTTGAAGAAAATGTCTATCGTATGACTAGCCCCATGACCATGACACCTCGAGGAGAAGACAAGGAAGGACCTGGAACTAAGACCCCCCAAGCAAGAGGCCTGGAAGAGAAGAAGGAACAAAGCAGCCGAAGCAACCCCGGAGTCTTCGGACTTTGCACCCCGGAGTCTCTGGTATGCGCTCCCTAGAGTCTTTGCAAAGTGTCCCTAGTCCCATATTGGGCCAAACTTCCAGGAGCTCTAGCAAGGTGTCCGGAGTCTTCCCCAGAGTCTGCCCTAGAATCTCCGGACGCCGCACCCCGGAGTCTCTGGCCTAAGTGGCACAGGCATGCGAGCCTCAAGATGGGTCTAGCCCATGTAACGCCTAGAACTTCCTGTTTATGCCCAAAGTGCCTCTATCTCGTTGTTGGCCTATAAATAATCCCCCACCCTCTACTTGAAACCCTAGAGTTGAAGATGAATGAAGTCTTGTTCCTAACCCTAGATGGGAACCCCTTTCTATAGTTAGTCTATGAGTTGTACAAGGACTTGCAGTTCAGTGTTCGTCTCCAAGTCATCAAGGCCCTCCTCAAGTGTTTGGTCTCTCCCTCTCAAGGATTATAGTAGTGCTAGGTCTCTCCCTTTGGGATTCTACTTTGTTTCCACTCTGTCCTTTTGATTGGGATTTTATCATATGCTTGTCGATCTATCTTATGGTGATTCTACCTCACGGTCTCTCACCGAGGATTTTATTTGATTGGTTGTTCGAACCAATGGGAGCAAATCGAATTGGGTGTGTTTGTGTGCGTTTATATATTTCCCTTGCATTTGCGTTGCATTCATCCTGTTTTCCCTCACTCCCCACCTCAAATCTATGAACATCGGGCCATCCTAGGGTCAGTCCTACAAGGGATCCCATATCAATATAGTTCATGGAATACCTAAGCAGTTTCCTTGACACAGTTATCCTTGTGTCTTTTATTTGATGCCATAGCGCCAGCACGCCTATTAGGCATGTACATGGCTATTTATAACCATCAAGATCCATTTGAGCTAGTGTAGTTATATGTTGACTTCCTCGTGTCACACCTATGAGGGGTGTTATTGAATGTTGATTGACTAACCTTTTCCATCAGTTCAAACTTATAGTTGCATTGGCTAGTGCATGGATCTTGACATCATCATCATCATCTAAACCTGGTGGATCAATGTAAGATTTCATATTCACCACGAAAGCATGTACCATAGAGATACTTGATGAGTTAATTCATGGTGGTTAGATGACCTTAGGGAGCCATTTGAGAGTAATCTGTCTAGCCATTTCAAAGTGGTACTTTGTGCTTTTGAGAAATTGTGTGATTTTTAAGTGAACTTTCAGAAAAGTGAGTTGTTCCATTTTTTGCAACTAACTAAGGAGTATTCTTTTAATATTTTAAAAGCACATCCTTGTTGGAACAATAGCCCTATTATATGAAAACAACTGCTCAAACACCATAGTTTTTCAGGCGAGAAAATTGCAAGAAGCTACGACAATTGGGGACAGGGCTTAAAAAACTATGACTTTTGGGATTTTCTTCAAAAAACTATAACTTTTGGGACCAATGACTTCCAAGAACTACAACTTTTGTGTAATCATTCAGTTAGCTGGTTTGATAGAAATTCTAACAGGGCAGGCCCACCATGGATCATGACATGGCAAGCAGGAGACGGACGCGCCTGGAGGCCCGTTAACGACCGTTTGACCCGAGGGTGGAAAACACTTCGCACCAGCTCATGGCTCACTGTCGATATCACACAGGTGCTCCCCATGTAGGTCATGGCGTCGGGGAATGGTAGCGGCTCCGGTGCTAGAGAGGTAGGCACGTTCGTCGAAGAAGAAGGCGAAAACTCTGGTAGAGGAGATGCCTCCAGTGGCACCGCTGATGGTGGGTTCTCGCGCACCCATTTGCACGATATGGAGGATATCAGCGAGAGCTCCAATCCCGTATGTTGCTTCTTCGAGCTCCCGCCAGCAGCGACGGCCGTCGCACCATTCAAGTCACCCGAGGCCGCACATGGCTCCTAGTGGCCATCTTATGCAGGCATCGGCAGGTAAGCTTCAGCCATCCCCTTTTCTTTATTTTTTTTGTATTTTGGTTAGAACAATGTATTCATTCAAGTAATCCTAAATCTTTCTTCAACTACTATAGCTTTGATGATGAAATTTCGTCAATACAAGTTCAATTTGAGAGCAGTGAACACATGGAGAGGAAGATAGGGAAATATGATATCACTTATTTGAATTTGCTATCTCTAATTGAGAACAATGGATATTGTTATAGAGATTCCATGTACTGTTTGGTAGAAGGTGTGCCTGGCTATGAACTTATAGATGGAATGGGCAAGATTCTACAAATGATGAAAAAATGTGAACACAAGCAGGCCATTTCACTTATTGTTATGCAAGGGCAAAATAAACCTTATTCTGGCATGATGCGTGCTTGTGCTGCTACAAATTCTTGTGCACTTTATGATAATGATGAGTTAATGTACCTTGGAAATCCATAGATAATTCCTGCAGATATTTTGTTGACTCAGCAAAGCAACAATATGAAGAAGGAGGAGATATTTGTGTTGATGAAAACAAGGCTAATAGTTTCTCAGATTTGGATGTGGATTCTGATGATCAGTTTGTGTTTGAGGCAGGGGATTTGTTGGCTGAAGATTTCGATACACAGATGCAAGAAGAGAAGATTGAGTTGAGCCATAGGTTAATTGAGATGAAAAGGAAGAGGGAGCATCCTAATGAGCATATAGAAGGAGATACATATGTTGAAGACCATTTCTTCCATTCAAATAGTATGTATGATGACAGTAATTTCATTCAGATGCTGGTGCCAGAGGATGACCCTATGGATGAGCCTTTGCAGGAGAAGGAGAGGAAGCTACCCGTTAGGAAAGGGCCAACAAAGAGGACACATGGAAGTAAACAATACTCAAAGTCTGCATGTTATGTTCCATCTTCTCATTCTCGCTCAAATGGAGACATAAGGGAAGAAGATGATGATGAAGATGTATTGGGATGGACATTGCCTAGTGGTAGGAACAACAGGGAAAAGAAGAGAGCACCCAGAGTTTGATATGATGAGGACAAGGAGCAGCCAGAAGATCAGTTGTGCTTGAAGATGTGCTTTAGTGATGTTTACCAGTTTAGGAGAGCACTTTAGAATTTTCACATAGCCTAGTTGAGGAACTTTGTGTACCACAAGAATGGGCCAAATGTAATCATTGCCTAGTGATCAGAAAGGGAGACTAAAGGCTGTTTATTCCACATGAATGGTTCAACAATTGGTAGAGAGAAAATCTTCTTAGGAAGTTGGATTTGCAGCACACATGTGCACCTGCAGGTGAAGCCTGCAAGGTGACATGAAAGTGGGTTGATCATGTTTATGAGAAGAGCATGAGGATGGATACAAGGACAAGTAATGAAATTGTGATAGAGATTTCCAAGGAAAAATATGGTGTTGAGGTTGGAAAGGTAATGGCTTACAGAGCCAAGAAGAGAGCATAACAGCAACAAGAAGTAGCTAAATTATCTGTTTGTGTATTGGAACCATGTGTGCTTGGTATTAGTTGTGTAAGACAATTATATGTTTGCTACCCATTATTGTAAGACAAATATCTATGCGCTACTACTATGTGGTTGGTACTATTTGGGAAAGACAATACTGGATGTTGTGTGCTTTACTTGACTGGGATCCTTTACTTGCACTTGTGTGCTTTCCTTGATTGAAACCGTGTGGTTTCTTTTACCTATATTTGTATTATTTGTACCTCTACTATTTATAATATTTCCCTCTATTTGTAGTGTTTGAATAAGAAGATGCAACAATGACAAATATATTTCTACATGTATGCAAAATCACAGCCTAATTATATTGCATTTTCATGGACAAAGATTTCACCACAATGGCAATACAACCATGCATTAATCATAGCAATCCGAGAAACAACAAGGACACCATTAATAATACAACACCGAATGCTTGTCCAATAGTACTTCATACAAAATAAAATCACAGGACCAAGTACTACAACATTTCTTGTCCAATATTAGTGCATACAAACTAAAATTTCATCTAAATGTCATCACTCATCAACTATGGCCTTGATATTTTTCACCTTCTCCTTGTTATCATCACCAGCTTTCAATAGATCATACAACATGTATTTATATTTTATTCTTTTCCTCCTACAGAGTAGCCATTTCTTCTCCTTTGCCTTCATCATATCTGCCTATGTTTTATGCACTTGCTTCAGCATCTCAACTACAGTCTTCAAAGAATACCTATCCTTCTCCATCACCTTCTTGTGAGAATCATCTAGAAACTTGCCAATATCAGCCATGTGGCTTGCATACTTATTCTCGGCCTCGCTCTTCTCCTCAGCTACAAGAGCTAGCAGCTTACCATGCTCCACCTTCTCATCAATTCTGCTACTGTTGCTCTCACTGTACACGGACCAGAGCCTTGACAATGCATTCTTGAGTGTATATGGCCACTCTTGGTCATCTATCCAAGAGTCAAATCCACATTTCACAACTTCCTGCAAATCAAAATGGCACATAAATATTTTGACAGCTCAAACCAGCCCCAAAACATTTACATGTATGCTTAGATATGCTCTGTACAGTACATGCTATGATTATAAGCACCAGCCCCAAAACATTTACATGTCCAGAATATATACAGTAATCTCTAGTATATACAAGCACTAATTTTTTCACTCACAAATAACATTGGTACTGAAAATAAATGGAAGCAATCTCTAGTATCCAAGCATGTCTAGCCCTAGTAGTATATAAATGCAATAATATCACTGCAATTCAACTATACTCTCTGCAACATATCTCTAGTAAAAAAGCAAGTAATTTCTATTTAAGCTCAAAAGCTAATTACAATTGGAAAATCACTACACCTACTCTCTGCTAGCATATTGGCTATCCTAATGTTTTCAAATCTCTACAAATAAATACAAAAGAAATATCATAAACTAAGTAATGGAATTTAGCATGAACACAATATAGCATGTACAGACCAAAATCTAAATTAGTAGAGGAGGTTGCACTTACATTATGTATTGGGCACATGTAAAATCTTCGACCTGTGTTCATGCCTTCGAAGGCAACACACTTATGTGGCTCCAAATTGTGCACCCGACATCGTTCGGCATAATCCATAGCTATCCCATGGAATGTCGGGTCATCATAGAGATCTGGATCTTTGTCTACCACGGTGAAGTCCTAAACAAAGAGAAACAATAACTCAATCCACCAATTTTGAGATAAATCAACCTAATTTCCCAATTTCTATATGAACCCTAATCCTAGAAAACAGGGGAACTTACCTCGAGCGGTGACTGGCTGGAACTCAAGCCGTTGTTCCAGCTAGGCATCACAGCAAGGAGGACGGGCAAGCGCGGCGGCGCTCGACGGTGGTGGAGCTCCGGCAGAGGCGGTGACAATTTCCTAGGTGGGCGGAGCTTCTGTGTGGGGTCAAGGCCAACGCGAACTGCCCGACTTGGTCAACGGGCCGGTGCGTTTAGTTCCGCCCACACCGACCGCCAGGTGGGTCCGAGCTTCCCCCGTTAACGGGCCTCTAGGCATGTCCATCTCCTGCCTGCCACATTATGATCCGCGGTGGGCCTGTTCTGTCAGAATTGCTATCAAACCAACTAATTGAATGATTACACAGTTGCGGTTCATTGAAGTCATTAGCCCCAAAAGTTGTAATTTTTTGAAGCAAACCCCAAAAGTCGTAGTTTTTTTAAGTCCTAGCTTCAATTGTCGTAGTTTTCTACAATTTACTCTTTCCACGCACATGAATAAAAAAATACTACGGTGTAAACAACATGAATTTTTCAGTTTTATTGATTACTTCTACTTGAGAGAAAACATATGCCATGTGAAATATGTTCAAATTTCATTAACACCCTGTTTGGTTGCACGTAATTGTGGCTAGAATTAGGGAATTGGAATTGGGGTATTAATTCTAGCGTTTGGTTTGGCTAGTAAATCAGCGACGGAATCTTGAGACCAATTCCGGGCGGGGCTCTCCCGCACGCAAAAGACCCCACAGCGATTCAGAGCCCCGGACCTCCGAAACCACCTGGAAATCACCCGCACGTGAAACGGTACGCTCAAACAAAACACAATCTTCCCCGACCTGGCGACTCACGGAGTACACGGCGGCGGCGCAGGTAAATTCATGCCTCCCTTCCCTGTCGTCCCTCCCCCTGGCCTCCCTCTTCCGTGCAAGGGTGCCCGTCCCCATTCATGGAATCGCCTTGGGCCCTGGCCGCCACCCTCCCTGCCCTCTCTGAAACCTACATGAGGTAACGACCTGAACGGCAGCGGGATGATCAACCACGGCGGCGGAACGTTGGAAGGCAGTGGTGGATAGTCCATCTGCTCTAGAGCGTATGATAGATGAAGACGGAACGCACATCAACTGTATTTTATAGGACTATCTGCACCGTAAACTAATCATCCACTAGGACATCTCGTATGCCTGCAATTATAAAGTTCCTTCAGAAATCCTCTATCAAGGAGACGGACCATGGAAACCATCTGTTATCTAGATATATAGTTTACGAGATCCTTGAGGTGTCAGTCTGATATGCAGTATAGTTTTTTTACTCCCTTCAACCTATATTAGTTGACTCAAATTTGTCTAGATTTGGATGAATCTTGACACTATTTAATATATAAGTTCATCCAAATTTTGACAAATCCAAGTCAACTAATATAGGTCGGTGGGAGTATTATTTTCTCAGATTAATTGTAGCGGCCATACCTATATTATTTTTTATTCTTGTGATCTTGTTCTGACTATTTAAATGTTACGATATGTGAAAAAATTATGTATACATTTAAATATATACACATGTGACTATTCATATATTTATACAAGTATAAAATAGCCAAAAACTAAAAATATCCGGTTTCATGGTTTAAACATCCAAACAGGAATTGGAATTGGGTAGCACCCGCTGATTCCAACAACAATTTCTAAACCATCCAAACAATAGAATTTGAATTAGCAACCATTTCCTTTCCGGACTGGATTTGGAATTCCCATCTAATTCATTTACTTCATTCAATTCCGTGCATCCAAACAAAGCGTAACCTTTTTTTGCGGGGTCAAATTTCATTAACCTCGCGGCTGGAAGTCAACCGGTGATGTGCAAATTCAGTTGCAACGATGAGACGTAGTACTCTGGAGTTCAGAAATGAAGTAACGAACATTTGACAGTTTATATTTGACCCTCAAACTAACATTATCATATCATCAATATTACAGATTAAGTGTTTTCCTGGAAATTGTAAATTGCAGAAACGCTTAGTAGATTGCTTCTGAACTCCTGGAAAGAGTAGATTCAGAAGAAAACAGCAAAGAGTCACACACACAGACAACCAGAGGAAGCAGAGTACAGAGTTTTGGGTGACAAAAGGGGAACCTGTAGTGTTGTGACGGTGAGAAACATGCCAATATGAATTTATATACTGCAAAAATCACTGGCATTACAAAGGATTAGGGTGTCAAGTGGGATCCCACCTAGATCCCACTTCTAGTTTATTTCAAAATTTAAAATGAACTAGAAGTGGGATATCTCACTTAACACCCTACAAAGGATCATTGCAAGAGCAGCAACATAATCTGAAGAAAGTAGTAAGTACATTGTTTCTACTATACAAGATCTAATGCTCATCATATAAACAAAAATGACAGTCGTACTGGACTTCCGAGTAGTAGCCAGTTCCCCAATCTACACTCTACTTACTGACTTTATTGTACATGTCAATCAGCCCCCTCTAACCGCATTTGGAAACAGATTTTCACTGAACCCAGAGACCAAAAACATAGATACATGTATGAACAAATTGAAGTAGTGGAAGCCCCGGCAGGACCTGTACTGACGAGACGACTGCTTCTGTATACGTATATATTCACATGGCCTGGGAGGGCGCTAACTCCACCGTTGGGTTCCATTTATATTTTATACTTACTTATATCTTATTTACGCAGTTGGTGTATTTGTACATTTTCTTGTGTCTAGACGTGGGGCAGTAAATTAACAAGGGTTCCAGCAGGTGATGTGTAACAGGGATGGCCGTTATGGGCGGTGGAGGAGGCGTTCTGCGGCCGTGAGAGAGTGGCGGAAGTGGCAGCGGTGGCCGTAGGGGCAGACTTGGCCGTTGAGCACCATGCGGCAGACCTCGGTCTTGTAGCGCGGGTGGCGGATGACGGGGCGGAGCTCGGAGACGCCGTGCGCGAACTGGCATTGGTCGCCGTAGGGGCACGCCCCCGTCTCCTCCCACTTGTTGCACAGCTCCGTCTTGAACATCCCCTGGTTGCACACGTCCAGCTCCGCCGCCGCGCCGCCGCTCGCGTCCGACTGCTGATCCTTGTGCGGCGGCTTCTTCTCATCGCCCCACTTCATGCCGCCGTCCGCGCCCACGCGCGCGCGCTGCTACATGTCAAATGTCAATACGAGAGGAGATTATCTGTTTGATTCGTGAGACGGATGGGAGCCGAGACTCACCGAGCTGGGGTTGGTCGGGTTCGACGCGCGAGGCTTGCGGTTGTATGCGGGCGGCGTGGTGGCGGCTGCCGTGGCAGGCTGGTTCATCTTGAGGTAGTCGTTGGAACGGACGGAGATGCTCTTGGGCAGCACGGCCAGCTTCTCGGGCGCGCGCTCCTTCTGGTCGCCGAGTCCGCGGAACCGGCGGATCTCGTCGGCGATGGCGACGGCGGCGGTCTGCTTGCCGCCGCCGAGCATCGCGATCCGGCGCGCGAGGTCTCCGTTGGCCACGCGGAGCTCGGCATTCTCGCGGCGGAGGGCCGCCGCCTCATCGACCGCCTCGGCGAGGTGGGAGAGGCAGAGTTCGTAGCGATCGACCACCTCCTGGTACTGCAGCGCGAGCCGCGCGAGCTGGAGCCGGTGGCCCGTGGCGTCGACGATCGCCGCGCCGCCGCCGTAGTCAGCGTCGTCCACAAGGGAGGCGGAGGAGGACGGCGAGAGCGAGACGGAGGTGGCGAGCGGCGACGGCGAGGAAAAGCCCAGGCTCGGGCTGAAGGGGGAGGAGCAGCGGTACAGGCAGGCGTCGTCGCCGCTGGGGAGGTAGCGCGGCGAGGAGGACAGCCGCTGGTCCCCGAAAGCGTACGGCTTCATCTCGAAGGCCGAGCGGAGGCGGTCGGCGTTGGCCGGAGAGACGAGCGCTTCATGCATGACCGATGGGCTCATGACGGACTCGGCAAGCTAATCTCTGTACGAAGAAACAGAAGGAAATGTCACACACCAAACTGAAAAGAAAAGCTGTGGTAAATTCAGCACTTTATAATGTACGCACGCAAAAGTTTCTAGTTGTGTTGAGTCTGCAACAACAAACGCGCGATTTAAACAGGAAGAGAAAAAGAAACCAAATATGAGATCAAACATGCGAGGAATCAATTGGATTTGGGTTGTTCGTAATACCTCTTGGCGCTCGATTGGGTGCAGAGCGAGGTACCGAGGAGGACGGCGATGAAGGAGGTGCAGTGAGTACACGGGTGCAGGCAGAGCGTGGTGTGGGTTATATAGCGGGGAGCATGCCAGGAGGAGAGGAGACCGTGGAGCCCGCACGTCTGCGAGAGCGAGATGGCACTGGCGCAGGTGGTAAGCCAACCCCGTACCGGATCATGGTCGGGCTCGCTCTTATTGCTGCAGTCCAGTCGATGGTTGTGCACCTTGGTTCCGACCTACCTTTGCTTATTCCACTGTTTCACCCAGGCTGCGGCAAATCAATGATCACCCATCTGTGTGAATGCGTTCCTCTTTCTTATGCATAAAGAAAATATATTAATATCTTAAAGATACCAAATATATATCCACTTCTGCAACAGTATTAAGGATGCACACAGTCATGAAGAAAAAACCCCAGCCCCGTCAGTGACCAGTGGCTCGCATCGACAACAAATTCCAGAGACACTGTTGCAATGCACCAATCGTCAAGCTCATTGTCATGGACATTGCCCCCACAAACAAAACCGTATCCGCACAACATGCATCAAAGCATCATCTTCTCTCCATTGTGAACATGCCCGAAGACAGTCGCTCGTGTGCATAGTCCATATCATCGCTTAGAAGTCTCAAACTCAATATGAACCACTGAAACCTATAGTCTTCAGAGCACATCCCAATTAAATGTGTTCCTCTTAACAACGTGTACATTTTTTTGGGCTCGGGAGATGCAAACATGAACCAAATGAAAACTTTAATCTTTTCAAGTATACTCATCGATTCCCTTGCTACGGATTAGTCGGCCCATTTATGTGTGAGGTGAGGTCACCTTTAGGAAATTGTGATGTGCTTGATAAGACCATTTTATCTTTTGCATGTCGTTTTAAAAAAGATATAAAAAATGGTGTACAACAGAGTGTCTTTTAGCGTCCCTCAACGAGAAAAGTTTGCATGCTAGCTCCTAAAAATATGGCAGCTAAAATTAAACTACTTAATCCGTCTGAAAATAAGTGTCCTAGATTTTTTTAGGAACACATGTATCTAGAGTTCTAGACGCGTTTTACTGTGGGGATACATATGCATGTCAAAATAGACGGGTCTACTCGGATACCCGAGGCAATCGATTGATCTCGTTAATATAGGCGTATGTTGCGGTACGATAGCTGTTACAGATCAGACTCCTAGTCTTGTAAACAACCGGACTCCTAGTCCTTAATACGTACGACTTCCAATACTCTCCCTTAATCACAATTTAGTCAAGTTGAGATTATGTTTAAAGTTTTCAAAACTATGAACAGGAAGAGGCTTTGTGAAACCATCTGCTACTTGATCCTTTGAGGAAATAAATCTAATCTCCAACTGTTTGTTAAAAACTCTCTCTCTAACAAAATGAAAATCAATCTCAATGTGCTTTGCTCGTGCATGAAAGACTGGATTTGCTGATAAATATGTTGCTCCCAGATTGTCACACCACAAATATGGTGGCTGAGTCAATTTAACTCCAAGTTCCTCAAGCAAGGATTGTATCCATATTACTTCTGCAGTGGCATTGGCTACAGACTTGTACTCTGCCTCAGTGCTGGACCTAGAGACCGTGGCTTGCTTCTTGGCACTCCATGATATGAGATTTGGTCCAAAAAAGACTGCAAAACCTCTAGTTGATCGACGATCATCTGCACAACCTGCCCAGTCAGCATCTGAAAATGCACTGACTAGTCTAGAATTAGACTTTATGAATGTCAGTCCAACTCCAACAGTATGCTTAACATATCTCATAATGCGTTTAGCAGCTGTCCAGTGCAGAGTAGTAGGAGCATGTAAATATTGACAAACTTTATTCACTGCATAGGAAATATCAGGTCTCGTGAGTGTAAGATACTGCAAAGCACCCACCATGCTCCTGTAGTTTGTACTATCTTCAGGACCCAGCAATTCTCCTTCATGTGCTGTAATTTTTTCTGAAGAGGATAACGGAGTGGGTGCACCCTTGCATCCTGTCATACCAACTCTTGCAAGAACATCCTGAGCATATTTTGTTTGATTAAGTACTAGTCCATCATTAACGTTTTGAACTTCAATTCCAAGAAAATAGTGGAGATCCCCAAGATCCTTAAGAGCAAATTCCTTGTTCAAATCCTTCAACAAAGCATCTGTCGCGGCTTTTGAAGAGCTAGCAACTATAATATCATCCACATATATAAGCATAAAAATGGTGACTTTGGACTTATGATAGATGAACAAGGACGTATCTGACTTTGAAGCGATAAATCCGAGATGAATTAACTAAGAACTTAGTCGAGAATACCAAGCTCGAGGTGCTTGCTTTAAACCATAGAGCGCCTTGTCAAGTTTGCATACATAGTTCGGTCTCTTCTTGTCTTCATAACCTGGTGGTTGTTTCATGTAGACCTCTCCTTCCAGAACACCATGTAAGAACGCATTCTTTACATCTAGCTGTCGCAAACTCCATCCCCTAGAAACAGCAAGTGCCAGGACAAGCTGAACAGTAGCAATTTTAACAACAGGACTAAAAGTATCCTCATAGTCTATACCATACCGTTGTTTGAAACCTTTAGCTACAAGTCTGGCCTTGTATCTATCAACAGATCCATCGGCTCTTTTCTTAATCTTGTATATCCATCTACAGTCAATAATATTTGTACCATGTCGAGGTGGTACCAATCTCCAGGTTTTATTTTTCATGAGTGTGTCGTACTCTTCACGCATAGCTGTTTTCCACTGTGGATCTACTAAAGCAGTTTGAAAATCAGTGGGTTCATCATTCGAGGTTGAAAGGCACCATCGAACGGTGCCATCCTTGTATTCACGTGGTTTATGGATTCCTTTGGACGCGCGTGTAGCCGGTTTTGAAGAAGCTGCCACAGGCTGTGCAACAGGGGAGCTAGGAGCTGCTGATCCAGTCGGGGACGCACCATAGGAAGAATTGGTCGCAGAAGATCCGGACGGAGACACAGCGGGCGGGGACCGAGACGATCCCTCAGCGCGCGTGATGCGACGACCGCGCATGGTGGTCTGACGTGGGGAGGGATGTGAGTTTTCATCAGACTGGTGCGGGGACCAATTCAAGGCAGATTGCTGCACCGATCCTGGAGGTGATGCTCCTAGAGAATCCAACACGTGTTCATCATCGTTATTTTCTTCCTCTATGATTGCATGAGAACTGTTTTGGCTGTTGTGAGTTGTATTTTGACCCAAAATTTCTGCAGGTTGTTCCGTTGAATCCTGAAAACAACAGAAATAGGTCTAGGGCCTGGGTTAGTAGTATGAGTATTTTCCATAGAAAAATCATCAACAAATTCATTCCCATGTTCAAAATGACGAAGAGATTCATCTAGCAAGAGAATTTCCTTTCTAAGAAGGGCGCCTGCATTGGGATGAAGCAATTGGAAAGGAAAAATATTTTTGTCAAAAACAACGTCACGAGAGATATATACTTGACCAGTAGAGACTTCAAGACATTTGACACCCTTATGACGGGGACTATATCCCACGAAGACACATTGCGTAGAGCGGAAGGCAAGTTTACGTTTGTTATAAGGGCGAAGATTGGGCCAGCATGCACACCTAAAGACACGAAGAGACTTGTAGTCAGGACGAGTACCTAAGAGACGATGAATAGGAGTATCATGACGGATGACTTTGCTGGGTAGCATATTAATAAGATATGTGGCGGTGAGAAAGGCTTCATCCCAAAATTTTAGAGGCATGTGTGCATTAGCGAGTAATGCAAGACCTACTTCTACTATATGGCGATGCTTGCGTTCGGCGGAGCCATTTTGTTGGTGTGCATGAGGACATGAGACATGATGGGCAATGCCTTGTTTTTGAATGAACGAATTTAGTTTAACATACTCCCCTCCCCAATCAGACTGTATGGTAAGAATTTTTCTATCAAGTTTGCGCTCAATAAGCTTTTGAAAGTTGACGAACGCAGAAAAAGCATCAGACTTTTTCTTAAGTAAATATATCCATGTAAACTTGCTATAGTCATCAATAAAGCTTATATAATAGTCATGGCGACCGACAGAGGTGGGAGCAGGACCCCATACATCAGAAAAGACTAATTGTAGAGGTGTTGTAGAAACACTTGTCGATATAGGATAGGGAAGCTGATGACTTTTAGCCATTTGACATGAGTTACAAATTGACTCGATACTAGAATCTCTAACATAGGGGAGTTTATTTTTACTAAGAATTTGACTAACAATGGCCAAGGATGGATGACCAAGACGACTATGCCACTTCGCTTGAGAGGGCTTGGTGGCGACAAAAGCATGCTTCTCGGACTCAGGGGACGACACCAACGATGAAATAAGGGGATAAAGACCACCAACACATCGTCCTTTATGAATGATTTTCCGTGTGACCTGATCCTTGATCAAAAAGAAGAAGGGATGAAACTCTATAAACACGTGATTATCATAGGTGAAACGATGAACGGAGAGTAAATTTTTGGAGGCATGAGGGACATGAAGAATATTATGAAGGCGAAAATTTTGAACAGGGGTACAAATTGTTGAATGGCCAACATGGGAAATAGTCATACCTTGCCCATTGGCCGTGTTAACCTTGTCATAGCCCCTGTAGTTGTCGCGGATGGTCAAGTTGTTGAGTTCACCAGTAACATGGTGTGTAGCACCCGTATCGGAATACCAATTTGTGTCCACATCATATGATGCTGCATTAACCTCCTTGTCATCATGTGAATCATCGTCATCGTCCTCAAAGCGCCACCAACAATCTTTAGCAGCGTGTCCTTCTTTATTGCATACTTGGCACGTTATGTCCACCCACGGCGTTGAGCGTCGGCGGCCACGGCCACGGCCACGCCCTCCTCCTGGAGGTGTAGCACGTCCACCACCACGTCCTTGACGTGGACGGTCATCCCGGCGTTCATCACGCCGATCGTCACGACGGTCACCACGGTAGTCACCGCGGTCGCCACGGTAGTCACCACGATCACCTCTATTGCCGCGTGTACGTCGCTGGCGGGAAGCAGCATTGGCAGAGGTCTCAAAGCCGCTGCCAGGTTGTCCATCAAGCATCTCCTGCCGTTGATCGTAGGCGTGGATATGGGAGAACAACTCACAGAGTTTGAGCTTGCTAGCCACGATCCCGATTGCAGCAACGAAGGAGTTATAATCTGCACCGAGGCCGGCTAGGATGAACGAAATTAATTCATCATCTGGAACAGGGCGCCCGACAGCGGCAAGGTCGTCCGCGATGGACTGCATCTTGGACAGAAACGCCGCAGTGCTTGGGAGTTGATGTCTCTTTGTGTTCGCCAACGCAATTCGAAGGTTCGTGACCTTGGATTGGTTTTGGGAGGCAAACATCTCTTCCACCACTTGCCATACTCCGACTGAATTTTCAATCCGGATGACATGAGTGAGAATTTCCTTGGACAAGGACTTGAGGAGATAGCTGAGTACGGTCTGGTCCCGGGATACCCAGGAGGCGTACGCAGGATTGGGCACCGTCTTCGGTGCTGTTTCTTTGCCGGCAGCGTCGGTAGTGGCAGGATCAGCGGGCAACGTCTTCGGAGGAGCAGCGTCCGAGCCATCCAGCAGACCGACAAGCTGGGCACCGCGGATTGCGGGTAATAATTGTCCTCGCCATAGCGGATAGTTGCTGCGCGTCAGTTTGTCGGACGGCGGTTCGCCGAGGTGGATCGCAGGGCACGAGCTCGAGGAAGTAGCCATGGCGATCGGGAGGTTTGGGTGGGCAGAAGCGTCGTCGACGGAAACTTTCTCGCGATCAGGTAGATGTATCGGAAGAGGGGCTCGATACCATGTCAAAATAGACGGGTCTACTCAGATACCCGAGGCCCTCGATTGATCTCGTTAATATAGGCGTACGTTGCGGTACGATAGCTGTTACAGATCGGACTCCTAGTCTTGTAAACAACCAGACTCCTAGTCCTTAATACGTACGACTTCCAATAATGCATCTATATAATCTGTAGTACCACTTATTTCTGAAGGGATGGAGTAGAAGACATGCATGTGAAAAAGAAAATACAAACCTCTATTTTGGTTCCTTTCTCATGCAACTCAGCGATCATCTCTTAAGTGTCGTTGTTAAGATAAATTGGTTGTACATATATATATGCCCCCTCACAATCCTACTCGTGCAGGCTCAGGAACATTTGACACCCTCCAAAACATCATATGAACTTGCCCATTTTCTTGTAATAATTTTCTAACAACGGGGGCTATTTTCAGTTTTTCCAACCAAGAGTAGTGTACTACTACTCCATTTTCATGTTCCTGTCCTAGGTTAATTACACGAGCTGCTGGAACCGTGCACATCATGTTCTCTCTGGCCAAAGAAAAAAAAAAACACAAGCTAGAAAGAGGAAAGACGATTGTTAATCAGAAAGCGATGTTACGATTTGTAGCACCACACCAAACTGCTAGCTGCTGCTCTGCCGGGTAGACGGCCTACGTTGGGTACTGCAATTTTGTTTTCCGATCGATGGCCACCACCGGTAGCAGCAGCGGAAGAAAGAAAGTCAATCATATATATAATCCTCGTTCATTCCTATCCTCTCTCCTTGCTCAAAAAGGATGGGCTCTCTAACTCTCCATGGAGTATCAAATTTAGCGCTTGCTTAGTAGCTAATTTATCACGGTGGCCCGGGCCTACACGAGTCGTCAGTGAGGTGAGGTGTTTGCTTAGTAGTGTACTGATGCGAAAGCATCGTCGCAGTGCAAAAGCCGGTCGATCGACCCGACGCTGCCTCGGCTTGCTTTGGCTTCACGGGTCAGTCCCTCTCCGCGCTAACTAACCAACCCAGCCAGACCGCCAGCCGACGACGTACGCCGCCATCCCTCCATAGGAAAACCGGAGTAGCAAACACACGAGTGTCACACCACACGCACGTAATGTGCAATCATGTTGCTTCCTGCTTACAGCTTTAACTAACTCTAGTTTCGAACTCGCCCTCCGCGCCTACCGCGCCCCGCCCGCGCATCTTACTTATGTGCCGCGGCACGTCCGAATCATTCGCCGGAGATGGAGACCGGCCGGCAGGGGGAGAGATACAGAGAAGAAAAAAGCTTTGTGCCCGCTGCATGGCGTGTGGGAGGGAGATGGGCTTTTGTTTCTGGCCGGCGTGACGGCTAAACGAACCGGATGGACTTTTTAGGTGAGCGCTGTCTCGCCGGTTGCGATCAGGGTTTGTTAAGCGCTGTTTGGTGATGGCAGTGGACCGTGCGAATGAAGGCATGCACACTGCGACCTGCTGACTGATGTGCCGCCCGCACCAGAAATAGATTGATGATGTTAATGGCTTATCTTTGCCCCTGCCTGCCTTCCGTTGATCCTGCCTACCCAGCTTGCCGCTAGCTGAGCTGACAGTGCAGCAAAGCGTTACATTACAAGTCGGGCCTCTTTGGTTCGCACGACGGTAAAAACGCAGGATTGCATTTTTTTCTGCTCACTTTAATACTTTACTCCCTGAGTTTTATAATATAAGATATTTTAGCTTTGTAAAAATAACGTATCTAGATATGCAACTAAAACATCTTATATTTTGAAACAGAGGGAGTACATGCACCGGTGGAAACGGGGCTATTGGTTCCGGTTGGTACGGGGCTTTAGTCCCGGTTGCCCAACCGGGACGGGGCAATCGGGACTAAAGCCCTAACCTTTAGTTCCGGCAGCCCCACCAACCGGGACAAAAGGGTGCACACGTGGCAGCGGCAGAGGGCGAGGGGGGTGGGGCATTAGTCCCGGTTCGTAACACGAACCGGAACTAATAACCTTCGTGCCAGAGATTTGGCCATTCTCGCGGCGAAGAATTCATTTTGGCACATTTTGTTGCATGGCAGATTTGGCCATTTCTCGCCATGCGAGAATTCATTTTGGCACATTTTGTTGCCGCGGCAGCATTTTTGCCACTTTTTATGCCGCGGCAGAGAATTTATTTAGATTGTTTTATTGTTTATTTAGTGGTTTGCACTTATCAATGAAGGAACCTTATATTACACAAGATCATCATGACAATATTACATTCAATACACGGATCGAGTTCATGCACTACATACAAAAGTTGCTATTCGATGCTACCGGCCAATTTCTATTGTCTATACACAGCCGAATAGTATTTCTCTTTTGGGTTTAAGACTTCTGCATCCAAAAATCCCGCCAATTCCTCCTGAATTGCTCGTACGTGATCCTTTGGCAGAAGACCGTCCCGTAGACGTTCGATCTGATTTAAAAAAGAGTCAGCCTATATGAATGAAACTAAACACAATTTGATTGTAATTAAAAACTATAGAAATTATTTACGTACGTGGAGTTGCTCTAAATTTCTGCCCTTCTCATCGCACGTTTGCCGGATGAACTCGCAAACATAGTATCCACAAAGATTGTTACCTGGTCCCTGCGTCAGGCACTTTACGAGAACAGAGTTCAATCAAAAATAATAATCAAGCATGATAATAACTGTATCAAAACTAGAATGAAAGAGATGCGCGGATATAGCTAGTGGTGCTTACATTTAGTGGTTGAAATATAAGCTCCTCTTTCCAAACACCCCTAGCCTTGTTGGTGAACCGTTTTCAAGCGCTGCCCGGCGAAGAAAACGAATAAAAGAAGTTACTAATTACTTGATATCATAAAATTCACGAACATTGCCGATATAGTGTCGTAATGATTAGAATTACCGCTGGAGAAGCATCTGCATGTCTTTCCACGTCTCAAGGGGTTTATGTTTCGAGTCCATGACTAGTACACGCCCTTTGTCAAGTTGAATGATTAACAGAATATAGTGGAAGCTGCGAATGCATAACTAATCAATTATATACTTAACATCGAGTAAGCGAAATAGAAAGTGTATACAAGACAATAACACTCACTCGAAGTTGTAAGTTAAAAGTATTTCCCTTCTGGTTTCTTGAAACCTTAACGCGTGTACTATATTATCCTCCGTATCCTGGGGGCTTATTTTGAGATTAGCTTCATGAACCCAATATGGGTCAATGAAGCCAATGTCATAGATTTGTCCTCTGCTGCATTCGAGAATCTTCATTCTGCATATTACAGTATGATTATATACATGCAATAAACAAGGTGAGATAGCTGGAGACTAAATTAATTACAGAATTAGTACTTACAGACAATAGGCACTGATGATCGATTTGTCCAAGGCGTCTTGATTGAATAATTGAAATAGTTCATCAAATTCAATGGATATCATGTCATCCTTTTCTTTCCCATGATGCTTTTTTGTAACCCTCAGCACTATCCAGTTAGCCCCGGCCTTTGTGGCATGCATGTACCAGTTATGCAATCTTAGCATTTTTGTTGGAAGATTATTTACCTCCTCAGGTTTGACGAGAGGTTTGCCGATCGGTATTTGTATGCTACTTCACTCACGGGGAAGAACTCTAACTGGGATAAGTACTGGGCAATACTCATACCTTGAGCAGCGGCAGCTTCTCCGTATTGTGCAACTACCTCTGGATCATACTGCTCTTCGGCCCCGTATTTGCTCAACCCCACATTGGTTTGGGAAATCACCTTGAGAGGGGCGCAAGTCTTGCTTGTTCTCCGAGCTGGGCAACAGATTTCTTGCTTGCATCAGTACTGCTCTTTGAGGCTTTTTGTGCCGCATGTGACTTGAGAATAGAACGCTCATAGTCTGATGACAGCTTTGGCTCGGGTTGATGAAGAGTCTTTAGCATTTTCAACACTTTGGCTTTTTCTTCTTTGGTGCTGGGGAACTCGCTCTTTCGCCGCTTGACAGCTTAAAAACGCTGTCGTTTCCGCATCAACGATCGCCGCAGTCTCCTCTTCAGTACAATCATAACCTCTCTTGGGAGGAACCTTTGGTACTTTTCGAAGAGGCTCTTGTTTACGTTTTGGCGATCGCTTACAATGACGCACAGTAGCGGTACGCTTACGCTTTTTATCCTGAGGCGCCGGCGATGGCTCCCGCGGCGATGGCTGCACCGGAGATTGGTGAGGCGACAGAGCCGGGTGAGGCGACGAAGACGGCTGCCGTGGCGGCGACGACCTCGCTGGAGACGGGTGAGGCGGCGGCGAAGATGGCCTTGGCATGTGATTTCGAAGCACGATACATTCCTTCGGCCATAGAATGGTGACGTTTTTTGCGTCTCCCAATACAGTCACATCCCCTTCACCTGCAGGGTAGTGAAGATCCAAAACCTCAAAGGTGGGCATGATTTCATCCACGTCGACAACAGCGTAGCCCTCTGGAACCGGACGACAGTGGTAAGTTGGTGTGGGTCCAATTGGTAAGGCATAGCTGACCGCCACCTTCATTGATATGTTCACAACTTTGACATGTAGCTCGCAGTGTGTCATCTCTATGATATCATCCACTAGGTAGCCAACAGGAGCCATCGTCGGTGCATCATCGTCATCGCCATTGTCATCACCCGGGACCTCGGTGGAAGCCACATTGCTTTTTCGATTATTCGATAGGCCGGTAGCATCGAATGCAGTGTGCTGCTGAGATGGGCCGGTAGTACTTTGTTTGCCGTAGCCACATCGATAAATTTATCCACGTCTTTGATATACCCGGCTACGCGCCGGTCACCGTACACCCATTCCCGACCGTTCATCTGCATCATATAAGTAAGTTTATCAAAAAACAGGACATCATAAATAGTGAAATAACCAATTCACACCGACACATGAATTGTATCAATCACCTAGAAAAGATAAGATTGCTAACCTCGATCGAGGGAAATAAAGAGGAGAAAGCTCAAGTGCGTCTCGGACACCTTCTATATTTTTGTTCTATGAGAAATTTAACGGGATTTTTCACTCAAACATTTCATCAAACACCTTCAATGCATGCATAGAAGAGAAAAAACTAGCACACCCCTCACACCTTCCACCATTCAAAAAACAGAGTGGAGGGCTGGGGCGCAGCATTTATAGAGAGGGAGAGATGTCGGTTGGAGCCACCAACTGGGACTAGCAGCGCGTGCCACGCCACGTGGCTGTGGCCAAACCTTTAGTCGGTTGGTGGCTCCAACCGACGATTCCCCTTATCAACCGGACGCATGCCCTCGGCCCCGTGCTCCGCCCAACCGAGACAGGCAGCCAGATTAGTCGGTTGGTGGTCTAACCGGACTAATGCTCTGAGGGGTCGCGAATGGATGGCCCTTTTTCCACTAGTGATGATTTTAAATCTTTGCAGAAAAAAATGATTCTAGCCCATTATTATTCAAGATAATACCATATACTCCCTCCATCTACAAACTTGAAATCCCAACCTTCTCTCCAAATCTCAAATAAATCGAAATCCCAAATGTACAAAGAGGTGCTTAAGTGGCCGACATTCAAAATACTTTCAAAGACCCAAAAATAATTAAAGAAAGACTAAAAAAAGCCACTCTTGCATCATCAAAAGACGGAATCTGTCTTGTAGAACAGCTGCTGAAAAACATAATTATTCAAATAAAATAGCTGCTGGAAAACATAATCATGTGTCAAGAATTTTTGCCATTTTTTTCATATAGAGAATGAAAATTTGTAACTACATTACAAATTTGAGCCTAGTCGAAGCTACCAAACAACGTAGAGACTTTTTCAAGTAAACAACAACGTGTAGGGATCTGCAGCTTCACATATGTATAACATAACATCCAAAATGGGTAAAACTTGGTATTTTATTGAAAAATCCAGTAAACAAAAAAAAGAGAACCTTTTTGCTGCAATAAGGACACGATACAAAAGCCAAAACAAAACAATCGGGTTGTCTCTCGCAAAGCAGTTTCTTTGTAGCCATATAACTAGGTTGTGTACCTTGTTTTTAAGAGATATATGGATCATGTGGGCACTTCACAAAGTGACCACTTCTTTCTTTCTTTCTTTCTTTCTTTCTTGGGAAGTGATGTGCGTACTTATTTTTACATTTCCTTTATTGGAATTAATGACGGCATCTGTGGTTCTCAAAAAAGTTCTTCTAGATATTATAGGACTAGAGGAATTAATTCTTATGTCCATAATGATAAAATCCAATGGTACAAATGTCATATGCAACTCAACCATAAAATTATTTACTCTACCTAAAGCATGTTTGGTAGAACTACCAGTAAGTAGTCAATCAATTTTACAATTTTCCATGGCACCTGTATTTTAAGAATGTCATATAACTCTTTAGAAATTGCAGAAACTCTAAATCCTAGATCTAGAATAGCATGCCAAGTTACTTTTCCAATAGTAATTCGTATCTTGGGGGTCCATAGATCTCCAAGTTTAGGTGGTATCATGGATTATCTATGATATCTCTATAATTTTTCTTTAAGCACATGATTTGCAATATAAGAACCAAAACCTACTCGATGAACATTAATAGTAGGATCTTTAGCATTTTTTTGTAAGATAGACATAAGTACATTCACAAGCAACATTTATCAGGATCAAGTAGAGGTTCATTAATAGTATCACTAAGCATCTTGATTTCCTCTACTTGTTTTTTTAAATATTACTCTCTTTGTCTTTTATTTGTTTCCACTCGGAAAGATTCTCTCCTGTATTTTTGGCACATATGAGAGAATAACTTATGTGTTATACTTCCTTAAGAACTTTTTTAATGATTCCTCCCTCAATTTAACATATGACTAAAGATGAAACCTTCTTTACAAGATCATAAATATTTTGGTCCATATCCCTGATTTTGGAATAAGTATAAGAGCATGTTTGGTCTATATCATTTCTATTGGGTGCTTCCTCAACAACCTTAGTTTAAAAAAATTAACTTGACAACTATTTTGTACGAAGACTCCTTAAAAATCTTATTTACTATGTTTCCCTTGTTTTCACTAGGGTTCGTAAACAGACTAGAAAGGACAAAACTAGCATAAGGTGGGCTGGCTACGGAAAAATTATCAAGAGTTAAAGAATCAAGGAAAATCCTAGACCATGTTTCTAGACCATAGTAAAATTTCTTTAGGATTCCATTATAGGTATGATTTTTAGCGCATTTTTCTTAATTTCTACCATCCTAAACCATGCTTCCATTATTGACTCTTCTGATAGTTGTTTAAAAGTGGAAATATCGTCATTAATAGGTGCTGATGATGTGCCAAGAAGAGACATGATTACAAGTAAAATAGAAGTAGTTTTTTCCTTTTTTTTTTATGTAAAGTAAAGACAAATGCTAAACTGGAGGTAAATGTGCAAAAACTAAAAGTACTTATTGATGCGGCTCAGATCACTGTAGAGCTTCGTTGGGAAACCCCAAGAGGAAGGTATGATGAGTACAGCAGCAGGTTTTTCCCTCAGTAAGAAACCAAAGTTATCGAACCAGTAGGAGGAAGGAAACGACTCAAAGGTGTTGCTAGCAACTGGAAACCTGCACAAAAAAACTCAAGACTTTGCCCCAACAAACAGTAAGGTTGTCAATCTCATCGGTTTGCTGAAAACAAAGGAATAACTATATGGTGTGGAAGGTAATAGTGGTTTCTAGTAAGTAAACAAGAACAGTGGAAGATGTATCAATGGTAAAGATTGGACCGGGGTCCATAGTTCACTAGAGGTGTTTTCCTTAAGATAAACAAACAAGACATGCTGGGTAAACAAATTACAGCTGACGAGGTTTGATTTCGTCAATGCCTATTGTTATGGACTTGGGTTTTGGAGAAGATGGGGATGCTGGAAGTCGCGGAACGGTTAACAGACAAGCAACGCGGGACATGAGATTTATCCAGGTTCAGGCCCCCGAAGGGAAAACCCTACTCCTGCTTGTCTGCTCTTGATTACGGCAGAACCAAAGATTACAGGGGTGCGCATATGCAATCTGGCGTGGAGGTGTGTATGCGATGGTGGAAGAGATCCTTCTCGCCGTACCCTCCTGGCCTTTATATAGATAGGCAGGTCCCGGGCTTAGGTCGAGTCGGTTACAAATTAGGTTTGTTCCCTTTGAAATTCTATCTAATCTAGACTTGTCCTCCAAGGAGTCGACAACGTCATGGGCTTGGGCCACCCGAAGTCTTCATGGGCCGCGTGTCTTGACATGGGCCTTCCTTGGACTGGACCAAGTATACCAATGTCGTGTACCCGTGGGGTATATCCATGTCAGTAGCCCCCGAGTGTTCAGTCGAATTGTAGATTCGAATGGAGACTCCTCAATCTTTCGGATGCAATTGAGCCTGCTTATTTCAAGGAGAAAATGTTTTAGTTCATAGGGATTGTTGATGCGCGTGCCTGGCTCACCCGACGGATCAGGGCCAGTTAATTGTCATAGGACAAAACAACATGATCTTCATCAAACTCGAGTCCCCGGACTCGAATTCGGAACGATTGCTGGCGTGATTCGACTCAGGTCATTGTGGTCTTACAGGAGTCGAATCCCAGTGATTTTCAAGTGATGTACCAAACGCGTCCGTCGGGATTTTTCATCGTGCCTGTTGACACGGAAGTTTACTAACAGAGCGCAGTTAGGTGCGTTACTAGGCCATCAGATGATATCTGCAGGGCTTATCTTTGCGTCGTAGACATAGCATCCGAAATTTGATCACCGTGGAGGTGTTTCGGGTGGCCAAGGAGGTTGCGTCTCACTTAGCGTTGGTTTGGGCAAAGTTGCCAAAAAGATTTTGTCGTATTTGATCCGAAGGAACGCAGTCGAAGAATTCATAGGGTGTGTGGCCAGTGCTCCCTATGGGAGTATCCCCCGAGTGTCTGTTCGAGTCATAGATTCGAGCAGACTTTAGTTCATTTGTTTTCATCTTAGGTCCGAAGGACACAATTTTTTTTCGGATGCTCAACCGATACTCCTTATGGGAATAGCCCCTGAGTCCGTAGTGGAGTCGCAGACTCGACGTAGGACTCGAAGAAAGTTGCGAGATGTGGTTACCTTAGTTTTTCCTCAGGTGCGCGGCCAGCTCTCCTGATAGGAGTAGCCCCCGAGTAGTTTCTCGAATCGTAGATTCGAGTAAGTACTTGATTAATCACTCGAAAACTTTGAGCCTTTGCTATCTTTGCCTTGATGATGTCAGTGCTGACGATTGATGATCTCAACCGTCTGCGGCAGCAGAGATGATGCGACGAGACGATCGTGGGTCCCACCACCTGACTTGACGTTGACTAGTCACGCGTAAAAGTGGCGAAAATTACGGCATCTCCTCGGTTTCCGTGCGTAATGGACGGCGTGCTGGCGACGGTTTATTGTAGTGTTGACACGTGTAGGGTTAGACCCCCTGGTGTGCGCTAGGGCTTCTGGATCAACGGCTCGTGTGTGTCATCTTTCTCCTTTTATACCTTAGGTAAACAGTAATTCTCTTTTGCCCTTCGTCATTTGCTCATCTCCATTGCCTTCATTTTCACGAGCTTTGCTTTTCTCCACTGCGCACTGGAAGTTCTTTGCACCTTTCCCTCTTCTTTTCTCCGCACGCACCGCCGCACTCGTCGTTGCACAATGGGAAAGCCAAAGAATACCACCGCCGGAGCTAGTTCGAGCGCCGCCGGCGGCGGCAAGAAGGTCGCCGCTACGGCCCGCATCACTTACGGCGGGTGGAGGCGCACGAAGATGCGCGATGGGGATCTGCTCAAGCTGCGCAATGCTGGGTTGATCCCCCAGAACAAGGAGGACGCCATCCTCCCTGGTGATGAGGTAATCCCCTTCCCACCTGAAGGGTTTAGGGTGATGTTTTTAGCCTTTGTCATCTGCGTTCTGTCCCTTCATGTCCACGATTTCCTCCGTGGACTCCTCTTTTGCTATGGGATTCAGTTGCATCACCTGTCTCCCAATTCTCTTCTCCATATTGCTTGTTTTATCACTCTTTGCGAGTGCTGGCCCGGTATCGAGCCACACTTTGGCCTCTTCCGGAAGTTATATTCCTTGAAGAGGCAATCTGGCACCGGTGGTGTTTATCCACTCGGCGGGTGTATCATTTCCATCCGCTCCTCCGTCCAATTCTTCTCTTTTTCTATCTACGAGTCCGTCCAACAATGGCGCCGGAAGTGGTTCTACATCCTTGACGTTAAGCTGGACGGTTAGCACTATGGGCTTGCCCCTTTCGATTCTACCCAGCAGATCATCCGAAAGAGATAGTGGAAGAACCACATCCTGGAGGGTGAATCCAAAGAAGTGTAGGAGCTCTACCAACGGGTGGAGGCTCTTCAGCTGGTGCCGGGAAAAGAGGTCAATGGTGTCGACATCATCCGTACCTTCTTCAAGCGTCGGGTGCAGCCACTCCAAGCGAGGGTGCACCCAATTTTCCTCTATGTAGAACCCAGCGATCCGACGATGGTTTCATCCGAAGAATTGTCTTTGGGTGACCTGGATAAGGCCCTGCGGCCCCTACTGAAGGCCAAGGCCGATGAGGACCTCCCTGGGAAATCTTTGACCACTCCTTTTAGCGCCAATAAAGTGGTTTCCCAGCTAATACTTGTTTGTGCGCGTAGCGCTTTTTCAAGTGTTCGCTGTTTGATGTTGTTACTTATCTTGTGTCCCTTTTACTTTCGCTTGCAGTGCCTCAAGGTAACGGGATCTATGCCTCCTCTGCCTGAGAAGTATACGGAAGCGCCGGACAATGAGGAGGTGGATTCTGAGTCTGAGCTTCCTTCGGCACAATCTCCGACGTTGGAATCCCCCGAGCCGAGCGAAAGGTGGACCCGAAAGCGCTCCCGGAGTGAATCTTCGGATGGGTCTAACCCACCAACTCCGAGGGGTCCATCGTTCCTTGAGCAGCATGGCGGGTTAGAAGATGCGTCATCCGCTCCTATCCCTGTCGTGCCTATTCGGGCGATGGCTCCGTAGCCGCCGGCCAAGAAGAAGAAGAAGGAGAAGGCGGCTCCCGTCTTCAACTTATCGAACATTGAGTCATAAGTTTTCCTTCTGAGTCCTTTTTCCATTGCTCGTTTGTCTTTTCAGTCACAATGTGTTGCTAATCTTGTTTTTTCTTGCAGCAACTCTTCGGAGGAGTCCCTTAACAGGTGAAAGGACTATATTTTCCCTTGCTATTTTGGTGTTGATGACAATCCCACTTGTGATCTAACCGTGTGCTTGAGATTCAGGTTAATTGCTTTTGATGATTCTTATGAAGTGTGTGGATGCTCTCTTTGGGATCTCGTGAAGACGGCGGTCTTTTGTTTTTCTATTTCTCTCTCTTTTTATTGCTTTAGATCGTCGTACTATTAAGAGGGGATCCACCTTGGAAGGCTGTGGGGAATCATATTTCTCTTGCACAAACCATATATGTAGTACCACAGCCATCCTACTCTTTTGAGAGAGAGCGAAGTTCTGATCTGTTGGTGCATTTTTTGTCTAATCGGAACTTCCGTCCAGGCGCCGGAAGTTCCGCTCAGGGCTCTCTGTGGGATGGATCTGGGACTAAGTTCCGATCCAACTTCCGCTGGAAGTTCCGGCCAGCTCCCAGAACCTTCTGTTTTGATATATTCTATTTGGCGGAACTTCCACTAGAAGTTCCGATCAGGAATATCCGTCGCTTCTTCCTCTGAGATCCTGAGCGGAACTTCCGCCCAGGCGCCGGAACTTCCGGTCAGACAATGTTGGCGACCCAGTTGTTCTGCCCCTTGTTCTGCTCCAAGTTCCGCTCAGATTCAGTACATTTCTGTTTGGAAGTGTTCTATTTGACGGAACTTGGGCCGGAACTTGCATCGAAAGTTTCACCGGAACTTCCGGTCGTTGTGACCGGAACTTCCGGTCATGCTTTTTGAGCATGCGTCAACGACCTGATGACCGTTGGTGCTACACTGGGTGGAACTTCCAACCACTCACCGGAACTTCCGGTGAGGTCGCGAACTGTCCAACTGTTCAGTTTGGAGGGAGCCTATTTAAGGCACCCTGCTTCTTCCTCCTACCTAACTCTTCAATTTTCTCTCTCCTCCATTAATACCAGAGCTTCACCTCACTAGATCTCTCTTCCTAGCCACTCAAATCACTTGATATTTTGAGAGGTGAGATAGGTGACCTAGATCTACACTTCCACCAAAGAAGATTTGATTCCCCCCACCTATCCTTTGTGGATCTTGTTACTCTTGGGTTTCTTGGAACCCTAGACGGTGTAGGGCATCCTTGGAGCTAAGGGCATGTGTTGTAAGGCTCCGTGGTGTCGTTGAGGTCCTCTAATTGAGTTGTGGAGCTTCCCCCTCAACCTTGTTGTAAAGGTTTCGGTTGGCGCCTTCAAGGTCATCGGTTAGTGGATTGTGAGGCCTCCTTTGTGGGGGAACTCACCGGAGAAGAAGGTGAGGCCTTTGTGGCGCTCGGGTGACCCTGTGTGGCCCCGACACCTCTCCAACATAGACGTAGCTCCTTTGGGAGTGAACTACGGGAATTACATCTCCGTGTCCCTGCTCTGGTTATCTCGTTCCCTACCTTTACTTCGTGCTCTTTACCGCTCTTTGCTTGTTGTTTAGTTCTCTAGCATATAGGTTGTTCACCTAGATGCATATCTAGAGAATCTTTCTACTTGCAAGCCTAAAATCGAGTAACTAATTAAAATTGGTGGTCGCCTATTCACCCTCGCTCTAGTCGATTCAAAGTCGGTACTTTTAGTTGGTATCAGAGCCAAGGCTCTTATTTCGGGCTTTACCGCCTAAGAGACGATGACCGACGAAGGGGGTAGTGAAAATGAAAACTCCAAGAACTTGGCCACCATGGATGACCTCAACCAATTGGAGACATCCATGATGTCCAAGTTTGAGGGAATGATGACTATTTTGCAGTCTCTCAAGCCAAACCCCATGGTTGCTCTTGTCACACCCCAAACCACCGAGCTTCCTCCCACCGTTCCGTGACCGACCCCAGGGGTGAATCTCGCGGCCGTCACCACTCACTTGGGACTTGGTTTTGTTGCTCAAACATCTACCAAGGTTCCAAGCGAGAACACCGAGGAGCCCGAAGACTCAACTTACAAAGAGGAAAGTGGAGGAAAAGACTACTCGGCGGTGTCCCCACCGCCGAAGTACACTCCGGATCCACCCATTCCCATGCCACACATCATTCCTCAAGGAGCACCACCTATGCTAGATACTTCAAATTTTGCCAATTAGCAATATGTAATGGGCTCACATATTTCCAGCTCTTCTATTGAGTTAATGAGGATTGTGGAGGATGGGTTCTCTCCATATGACCCAAAGAAGTTGACTCGAGGTGAAGGTGTGATGGGGGAATACCAATCGGGGTATACCCGTGAAGCGGAGTCGCCAGCTGGATCGAGTCGACTGAAACCTAGCCTTGAGTGGGTCGACTCGCCCAATACGGCGACTGGCGCATGTTGGACCCAAACGAGTGGCGCCGACTGGAGGCCCAAGATGGCGACTTCAATACAAAGTCCACCAAATACTTGTAAACCCTAACCGGATGCATATATACAGCCATCAGGGGAACCCCCACGGGGTAGGATCTCCCACATTAGACTAGATCTAGTCTCTCCCTCCGCCTACGACGACTCCCATGTAAACCGATCTATGATCATATACTGGATTGACAGCAGGACGTAGCGATCCTCCACCGAGGGGACGTGAACCTGGGTACATCGTGTGCCAATCTCGCTTCCGGATTCTCCTACGTCGCCTTTCTCCCTCTACGTAAGGTATCCCAGTAACATCTGTCGTGCAATACCACAACAGTTGGCGCCCACCATGGGCAAGCGATGCTTGGAGGGTGAAGATCCGGGCGGGATCCTCAAATTTGTTATCAACATATGCGGGTGATCAAGAGAAAACTCGTGGTGGCTGACGATTTTCCAATCTGATCCCATCTTTTCCTCTTTTTGATTATTTTAGTAATTGATTTATTTGGATCTAATGATTTTGTCTACACGTTGCTGCTGATACACATTGGTTGGAGAATCTGTTCATGGATAAAGAATCAGACTAAAGCAACTACTAGTGGACCAATCTGGTTTTCTTGGCGGCGATTTAAACCATGAAATTACTACTCGATCGCCAGCTATGTATGCACGATTGCATCTGGCCACAATTAACGGTGTTTCCTTATCTGATCTCATCTCTCGCCTATTGATTACTCTGAGTACTTTCTAACCAATATTTTATTTAGATTTACTCCTTTACATATTATTTTTGCAATACATGCGCTACAACATGAATCGGTCTTGGAAATGGGATCGCGTCAACGCCATGGCCTCGCAAGACGGCGAGTTAAGGTTCTAGGCAGCCTTGTTGGCGTGCGCCGTGCCGCTCGGCAGCATGTATGCCTCGACGCGACTCCGCCATGACTCTGTCCGACCAACGGATCGACTGAGCTCACCGCGACGCCTCCGTCCACGTCGCCACTGCCATGCTTCCGTGGCCTTCACAACTTCACTTTGGAATAAAAAGCAAAGTGCCTGAACCGATGCAGTACCTGCATCAGATGAGTATAATACATCTCTCTAGTCTCTACTCAAGTTAGTTTTATTTATTATCTAATATATTCTATTCTGTTTGCTAATCGTTTATGTCCGCAAGTACGCCGAGAATTACGGTGCAGCGTGTAGTTGCGGAACATGAAGACATCGACGTCCAGACAGACGTTCAACTCGCTGTTTTCATTCATCTCAGCGGCACCGACTCCGGTTTCCCCACGGTCGCAACCTACTCCACCAAAGCAGCTTCGCCACGCGACTTCATCTGACCAATGATCGGATCGAGTTTGCTACCACTACTCGTCCGCCGCGTCGGCTTTGCCAAAGCGCGACCATACGTTCGCCGTGCCGACCCTGTGTCTGCCGTGTCGATTTCGCCATAGCGCGACCTCCGTCCGCCGTGTTGACCCCGTGTCCGCCGCGTCGACTTCGCCATAGTGCGACCTCCGTCCGCCGTGTCGACCCCGTGTCCGCCACGTCGACTTCGCCATAGCGTGACCTCCGTCCGCCGCGTCGACTTCGCCATAGCGCGACCTCCGTCCGCCATGTCGACCCCGTGTCCACCGCATCGACTTCGCCATAGCGCGACCTCCGTCCGCCGCGTCGACTCCGTGTCCGCCACGTCGACTTCGCCATAGCGCGACCTCCGTCCGGCGTGTCGACCCTGTGTTCGCCGCGTCGACTTCTCCATAGCGCGACCATACTTCCGCCGCGTCGACTCATTGTCCGTCGCGTAGACTCTTTCCGGCTACGCGAATGCGTATGCCGCGCTTTCTAATGGACCATCATCGTCCGAGTCGCCAGAGAGGGTCGCATGCCATGCTGCATGGACTCACCACTGGGTGTCTCTTCCTCCGGGAAAAATTAATTCGCCTTTGTCAACCTTTGAAAGAGCGACTCGCAATGGCCAAGTAGTGCGGACGAGGACTCGCGAACCGAGCCTCGGATCGTCCATGAAAAACACTAACCGAGAGCCATCATTGGAGTCGCCTTGCTCGACTGGCCTTTCGGGTTAAGACAAATGGCAGTGCTACACAAACAGCACCATGTCCTTCTCAATCTTAGACAACGCGACTTGCACGGCCAAGTACTGTGGACGAGGACTCGCAAACCGAGCATCAGATCGTCAAGGAAGAACGCCAAGCCAAGAGCCATCTTTGCGACTGCCCCCCGGCCAAGACGAGAGACTCGCTAACAAAAACAGCGCAATCAATCCTTACCAACGCGGACTCACTCCCCTCACCGACTCGCAATTATCGCGGACTCGCAATAATCGTAGACTTGCCACACTCGAGGACTCTCCCTTCACCAACTCTCCCCGCGCAGACTCGCTCAACGCGGACTCGCCATGCTCGGCAACAACCACTACTATTTTCAGAATATGCATCTCTAAAGAGCCTCAAGTTGCCTCTACAAGCAAACTCGGGCCTCGGGGACTACTCCTAGGCATACTACGTGTGCGCATGGATCCACGGCCGCGGACTCGCCCTCGCATACTCGCCACGCTCGGGGATTCGTCACCGCGGACTCTCCCTCGCGTACTCAACACGCTCGGGGACTCGCCACCGCGGACTCGCCCTCACATACTCAACACGCTGGGGGACTCTCCCCGCGTACCCGCCACGCTCGAGGACTCGCCACCGCGGATTCTCCCTCGTGTACTCAACATGCTGGGGGACTCTCCCCCGCGTACTCACCACGCTCGGGGAATCGCCACCACAGACTCTCCCTCACGTACTCTCCATGCTCGGGGACTCGCCACCGCGGATTCGCCCTTGCGTACTTAACACGCTCGGGGACTCGCCACCGCGGACTCTCCCTTGCGTACTGAACACGCTCAGGGACTCGCCACCGCGCACTCGCCATCGCGTACTCGACACGCTCGGGGAGTCGCCACCGCGGACTCTCCCTCGCGTACTCAACATGCTTGGGGACTCGCCACCGCGGACTCGCCCTCGCGTACTCGACACGCTCGGAGACTCGCGCAACGGCGGACTCGCCCTCGCGTACTCAACACGCTCGGGGACTCTCCACCGCAGACTCGCCCTCGCGTACTCGACATGTTCGGGGACTCGCCACCACAGATTCGCCCTCGCGTACTCAACACGCTCGGGGACTCGCCACCGCGGACTCGCCCTTGCGTACTCAACACGCTCGGGTACTCGCCACCGCGGACTCGCCCTCGCGTACTCGACACGCTCGGGGAGTCGCCACCGCGGACTCTCCCTTGCGTACTCAACACGCTCGGGGACTCGCCACTGCATACTCTCCCTCGCGTACTCGACACGCTCGGAGACTCGCGCCACGGCGTACTCGACACGCTCGGGGACTCGCCCGACATGTCGACTCGCCTTGGCGAGTGGATTACTTCGCGAGCTATTTCTCTGTTTCAGGAGCTCGCGAACGACTCACCATCGACTCCACCCTGGAATCACCTGCGCCGATTCAGCGGTTTGAAGTCATCGCCGAGTCCCTGACGCGCTCGGGGACTACTGATGGAGGAATACCAATCGGGGTATACCCATGAAGCGGAGTCGCTAGCTGGATTGAGCCGACTTAAACCTATCCCTGAGCGGGTCGACTCGCCCAATACGGCGACTGGCGCATGTTGGACCCAAACGAGTGGCGCCGACTAGAGGCCCATGACGGCGACTTCAATACAAAGTCCACCAAATACTTGTAAACCCTAACTGGTTGCATATATAAAGCCATCAGGGGAACCCCCACGGGGTAGGATCTCCCACATTAGACTAGATCTAGTCTCTCCCTCCGTCTACGATGGCTCCCATGGAAACCAATCTATGATCATATACTGGATTGACAGCAGGACATAGCGATCCTCCACCGAGGGGACGTGAACCTGGGTACATCGTGTGCCAATCTCGCTCCCAGATTCTCCTACATCACCTTTCTCCCTCTACGTAAGCTACCCCCAGTAGCATCTACCGTGCAATACCACGACATGGTGGACAAGCAACTCAATGCCACGGCTTTGGGTATGATGCAAAAGGCGTTGACCCCCAAGGACTTTGCTCATATTCGCTAATTCAACACCTCCAAGGAAGCATGGGATCAGCTCACCGAGCTATTTGTTGGGAAGGCAAGCATTCAAAGCTCCAAGTTTGATGAAGTCAACAACGAGTGCGATGGTTTTACAATGCAAGATGATGAGACTCCCGAAGACATGTATAGGCGGCTCAAGGTCCTTTGTTGCACTATGAGGGATCTTGGTGCCACCTATGTTGATGACAAGTTCATGAAGAGGAAGTTCATTCAAGCTCTCCTTCCTTTTGAAGAACTAAAGCTCAACTCCATCAAGGGAAGGACCAACTTTCACCTAATGACCTCCCAATAAGTCTTCAGTGAAGTGATTGCCATGGCCATTGCCAAGAAGAACGCGGAGTCCTCCCATTCTAGGGCTATTGGATCTACAAAAGTGAATCTTGCATTGAAGGCCAAGGCTATTGAAGTTGATGATGATGATACATCAAATGAGTGGTCTCAAGAGGACCTCAAGTGTGCTTTCAATGAACATCTTGCTCTCGCTTCAAGAGCCTTTTGGAACAAGTCCGGCATCAAGTCAAGGTCGAGGGACAACCCAAGATTCAACTCATCCAACAAGTTTCCCAAGGCAAGGTCATGCTACAATTGCAATGACAAGAGTCACTTGTGGCCAAGTGTCCCTTTGAGAACTGTGAAGACAATGGTGGTCGTCTCATTCGCAAGATCAAGTCAAGGCCTCCTCATCCTTTGAACAAGAACTATGTCGTCAAGAATGTTGCCAACAAGGAAAGAGCTATAGTGGTCCATGAAGAATACCTTTCGGGCACGGATGAAGATGATGATGATGAAGTCCAAGGCACAGAGATTGTGTGAGTTGCTGCTATTGCCACTACCTCTACTCCATGATTGTCCCTCTTCGACTAACCAAATGAGAACATCATCTCCTCCAACCAAAAGTGTCTCATGGCCAAGGCCACCGAGGTAACATCTAAACCCACTCCTCAACCCATCTCTAGTGAGCCTTCTTCTCTTGATCTTGAAGGTCTAGAGATAAAGAAAGAGATGATAGACATGTGTGAGTTTATTGCTACCTTGGATGAAGAAACTAAAACTTGCTTTGATTCTTGCTTTCACAACTTGACAATGCTAGAGATGTTTTAGATGAAAAGGAAGAACTTCTTGACTTGTTAAGTAAAAATGAAAGGGATGCCACCGATGAAATTGCCTCTCTAACTCAAAGTCTTGAGGATGAACAAAATATGAGAATTAATCTTGAGGAAAATGTGTCTAAACTTGTAGATGACCATAACAACACCATGTGCTCTGTCACTAAAGAACGTGATCATGCCCTAGATTTGGTTAAGGTGCTTAAGAAAGAGAAAGTTGAGTTTGGTGTTGATCATGATAGGACTCGAGAAGATCTTGAGAAACTCAAAGAGGAACACAAATCCTTGGAGAGAAAATTCTCAAGTCTTTTTGAAGCCCATGAACAACTTCAAACTCAATTAACATGTGAACATGCTAAGTCTTCCGCTGTGCAAATTATAGACTTGTCTAGCACTTCTAACCCCTGTTTCAAGCATGAGTATCTCATTGAGGAGAACAAGGTGTTGAAGGATCAACTTGCCAAGACTAAGAAGAAGAAGAAGAAGAAGATGATGATGATGATGATGAAGAACAAGGGCATGTCTCAAGGATCTTCTAATGGTCCAACCATCTTGCAAAGTGACAACTTTGCTAGAAAGAACAATCCCTCTTATATTCTTTGCAAATCATATGATGGTCATGTATATGCTAGATATGTTGGAACCTCTTACACGCATGATTATCATTGGGCGATTTAGGTGCAAAAGAATCTTGTTACTAACAAAAGGGGACCCATTGCAAAATGGGTACCTAAAACCAAAGCTTGATATTCTTGTAGGGCTATTCTTCCGGTGGAGCAAAATGGGTGCTTGATAGCAGAGCCACAAGTCATATGACCGGAAGCAAGTCTATCATGACGGAGATCAGGCCAAATATTGCTAACACCATGGTCTCCTAAGGTGATAAAACAAGTTCTCAGGTATTGGGTTTTGGCAAAGTGGTGGTAACCCTGGATGTATCCTTGGTTGACATCATGCTTGTCAAAACCCTTGGTTACAATTTACTTTCAGTTCGTGCTCTTGCCCTTATGGGTCTTTCTTCCTTCTTCCATGTGCATTATGTGGTCCTCATGTGGAGCAAGTCTCTCAAGGTGGCATTCGTAGGGTATGTAGAGCATGACTTGTATGTGGTGGACTTTTTGGGGACCACCACTCCTCATGCTCTATGTCTCTATGCTAAAGCCGACAAGAGATGGTTGTGGCATCGCCGCCTAGCCCATGTTAACATGAGAACTTTGCAAAGACTTCACTCTGAGGGCGACATCCTTGGTATTAACGACGTTTCCTTTGCCAAAGATCGTGTTTGTAGGGATTGTATTGAAGGAAAGATGCATGAAACCCCTCACAAGGCTCTCAATCAAATCACCACGGAAAGATGCTTGGAACTCTTACACATGGACCTATTTGGGACTTGATACACCCAATTTGCATCACCTTTCTATATCATAATTTACCTCTATTCATGGATATATATCTTATTATGAGATATTACTTATGGCTTTTCATCTGTTTATGCATGTTGGATGATTCTTGGAGGATGAACTGCCAGAGTATGGATTCTAATGGAAAAGAAGGTGTTTCAGTGCAATTTCACGAAGATCAGAAAAATACTAGAAAAATATGGGAAAATATTATTTTTCCAAAAGATTGAGGAATCCAGAAGGAGGAGCGAAGAGGGGTCGCAGGGGCCCCACACCCCCTAGGCGCGGGTCCCCCCTAGGCCGCGCCTAGGGCAGGTGTGGCCCACCTGCCCGGCTCCCGACTCTGCCCCTTCGCCTATATCTTCCCTACGAAACACTAAGGCCGAAGGAGCGACCACAAATAGATTTCCGCCGCCTCTAGGGGCGAAAAACACCGAGAGACAAAGATCTCTCCGATAGACAGATTTCTGCTAGGGGAATTCCTTCCCGGAGAGGGGAGACTATCGCCATCAACACCATCATCAAGCTAGGCTTCATCAGGATCATCATCATCCACACCATCATCTCCACCAGCACCATCATCACCACTTCGTCCCGCTGTAACAATTGTGTTGGATATTGCTTTAGTTCTTAGGGGAAACTTTCTCGGTGTTAATTACTATTGTAGTTGATGCTTGTGAGTGGAACCATTTGATTATTATTTATGTTCAGATTGTTATCCATTACCATATCATCTTTGATCTTGATCCATATGATGTCTTGTGAGTAGTTCGTTGTGTTCTTGAGGACATGGGAGAAGTCATGTTGTTAGTAGTGAATTTGTGTTGAGTTATTATTCAATGGTTTAGTATTTAAGTTGTGGTGCTATTATTCTAGTGGTGTCATGTGAACATCGACTACATGATACTTCACCATTTATGGGCCTAGAGGGATGCATTGTGTATTTGGCTACTAATTGTGGGGTTGCCGGAGTGACAAAAACCTGAACCCCCGTTAGGAAACCTTTGCACAAGGGAGTGTAGGATCTCAGAGTTTAAGACTGTGGTTAGATTTATATCTTAATTGCTTTCCTATAGTTACAGATGTTTGCAGGGGGTTTAATCACAAGTATGTATTAGTCCAAGTAAGGTCGGTATGTTAGCACAGGTTCACCCACACAACACTTACAACACCAGAGAAGAGTACTCAGCTATTTGAAGCGAAAGCACTTGACAGAATTCCCATGTGTCCTCGAGAATGTTTAGTACTTATAAGTATTTCCACCGGCTTGTCCTGTGCTAAGAAAAGATTGGGCCACTTGCTCTATTTGTTTGTTGTCTTTATTACTTGCTCTTTGTTTTGTTGCCTTATCAGAAAACCACTAAAAATCCGTTTGCTAAGTATTCATAGGGATTTCCTGCTCCACACCACTGTTCAGCACCTTCTGCTCCTTGTTGGGATCGACACTCCTATTTATCGAAAGTACTACAATGCACTCTTATACCAGTGGGTCATAAAGACTATTTTCTAGCGCCGTTGCTAGGGAGTGAAGCTCTATTGAAGAGTGGAACTAGTAAAGGAAACTTCTACTGTGAGTATTGCTTTTGTTGATGTTTGTTGCTTTGTTTCCAATATGGATAACCCACTTGGTTTCTATTTGGGAAAACTACCACCACTGCTAGGGTAGTAGATGAACCACCACCTATTGAGATATATCCTTTTAAGATACCTACAAGTATTGTTAATCGTTTTATGGATAATTATTATTTAGGGGATGGAACAGTCCATCCTGGTGATCACTTGCTTTTTATCCATGAATTATGCGGGTTGTTTAAGTGTGCAGGTATCACAACTAAACAGGCGAAGAAGAAGTTACTCTCCATATCCTTGAAAGGGAGAGCTGAAGAATGGTATAAGCTGCTGAAGAATGGACAATCCATGGAATGGGAGGAGATAGCATCTCTCTTTTACTCTAAATTTTATCCTCCCAGTGAAATTCATAAGGATATAAATCTTATATATAACTTTTGGCCTCTTGATGGAGAGAGTACAGCTCAAGCTTGGGGGAGATTGAAGTTACTAATGCTTAAATGTCCTATTCATGAACTCCCTAACAATATTATTCTCAATAACTTTTATGCTAGGCTTTCTCTTCATGATCAAGATTTACTAGATGCTTCTTGTGCTGGATCATTCACACGCACAAAGGAAGAAGCTAAATGGGATTTACTAGACCGTATTCAAGATAACACTGAAGCTTGGGAGAATGACAAAGGAAGAAAGTGAGGTATAAACTATGATTATGAATGCATTAAATCTTTTATGGGAACTGATGACTTTCGTGATATTAGAAATGAGTTTGGTCTTGATTCCCAAAGTATTGCCAACTGTTTTAAAGCCTTTGCCTCTTACATAGAAATTCCCAAAAAGACGTGGAATAAGTACCATGCTCTGTATAAAGATGTTGTTAGTCATGTTCCCGTTAGAAGTACTGAAGTTTGTACTACTAATCATATTATGCCTGAACCTTATGTTGAGAAATTACCTTTACCAACTAAGGTAAAGGAGTATTCTATGATTATTAGTGCAAATAACAAAGGTACAATAAAAACCGTGGAGCCTGGTGAGCAAATTAATGATGAACCTGTGGTAGCTATTGTGAAAGACACTGTCACTAGAAATATAGAGGATGAGCACATTGTCTTCTGTGAAGACGCTTCTAATATTATCTCTCATCCTAGTAAGGCTAGAAAAGCTAGTGTTCCTGTGCTTTCTGCTAAATTGGTGATCATTGCTATTATGGTTTGTGTGATATGGGTGCTAGTTCTAGTGTTATTCCTTATGAGCTTGACAGGGAAATTATGCATGAGATTGTTCCTTGTGAGCTTGAGGACATTGATGTGGTTATTCACCTTTCTAATAAGGAAACCATTTGACCCATTGGCATTGTAAGAGATGTGAAGGTTCTCTGCGGTAAGATTAAGTATCCTGCTGATTTTCTAGTGCTTAATTCAGCAGCTAGCAAAACTGTCCTATCATTTTTGGTAGACCTTTCTTGAATACTTGTGGAGCTATTATTGATTGTAAGAAGGAAAAAGTTTTAACTAAGTTTGATGGAGATTCTTATGAGTTTAACTTTTCCAAATTTGCTAAAGCTCCTTGTGAAAATAGTTTGCCTAATAAAGATTTCAGGATGGAACAACTTGCTTCTATTGATCAGGTTTATGGCCTTGGACCTATTTTCGCTGACTATAAGTATGCTTATTATGATGATAAAGTTGTTGCCAGTGACAATCATATTGTCAACTTTATTCAAAGTGCTACTAAAAGTTATTATGAGAGAGAGAAACATGGTTTTATGCATCTCAATAATGTTAAGTTTCCCATTTTATGTTGAAAGCTTTGAAGTTGCATCTGTTTTGTCTTCCTATGCTAGTGGCTTTTTGTTTCAACAATTCGTTTTCTCATGATACTCCCATGCATAGGAAGTGGGTTAGACTCAAATGTGTTGGTTATTTGCTTCTTGATGCTCTCTTTCACTTCAAATATTTATCTCCTTTGTGAGCATCTTTGAAAGTTTTAAGCCTAACTTAAAGGCATTAAAGAAAAGTACTTGTTGGGAGATAACCCAAGAGTTTTGTCGAGTCTTGGAAGTTACTACTTCAGTAATAACCGCTCCTTATCCTTTTTGTTTTGGTTTTTGTGTCAAGTTCAACTACTTTTTTGAAGTAGAGGAGTTGTGAAAAGTGGTTGTCCTAGGACAGATTTTTGTGCTGCATTGTAAAAATTCATGAGGGAGCTCAGTACTTCGGATGGAGTTGCATTTTTTTGAGCTTGTTCTCCAAGTTGTTATCCAACTTTCATTAGTTCTGCACTTTTTGATTTGAGCAACAGAAGGTTTTCGAAAAATCTTTACCTGCTGGTCTGTTTTGACAGATTTCTGCCGTCATTTGCATTTGCTTCTTATAGAAGCTTTTGTGTTGATGGGTTTTCAGTTGAAGTGTGTAAGATCCCTCCTTTGTAAAGGAAAAGGATCCCTGTGATTGTAATGCTAGTCCCTGGATCATTGCTAGCATCCACAGTTTAAGATGAAGTACACAGATACAAAGGTCATTTATTACATCCATTCCAGAGATAAAACATAGTCTTTTACAACTCAAGGCCACAGGCCTAATACAAGAGTTTGGAATAAGTAAATAAACATAAGTCTTCATCTTCATGTGCCACAGGCAAACATGTTGAGTGTAGACTCATGACACCTAATCATCATCGGAATAACCTGCAAGATCACAAGTTACAGCCACAGTGGGTCAATACTTTGGAATAGTATTGGCAAGTGATACCTTAGTAAATTTTAAGTGGACTATATTACTATATGCATTTTGGCTAAGTGTAGTTTGGCTTGCTTTGCTCAAAAATAGGTTTTTCCTATTAGTTGAAAACTCTAAGTTTTTCTTTGTCAAAACTTTTCCCAAGAAACCATCAATAGACATTGAGGTCCTTCACCCTTGTTCACCCACAAGTTTTACTTAGAAGTTGGAGTGATGAGATTCTTGATAGCTTCCATGTCTTGATGTTCAAGTTGTCCATTGCCATGGACTTGGCTAAGTACTTAGATTTTCCATCTGCAGAGGTTGTGCACTTTCCCCACCAGACTTGGTTTCCCAAGACAAGACCTTTCAGAAGCCTTCCCTTAGTCAAAATGGACGCGTTCCAACCTATCATCCCACTACCACCAACTGTCCAAATGACTAAGTTCTAGCAACCTATGTGATCCAGGCAGAGCCCATATTGCCAAGTGGCTGCACTATAAGCTTCTCAACACTTGGCCTCTAAAATCCCTTTGTTCCTGGGTGGCATACCACAAGTGAGATACACAAGGTAAACCATGTACATGGGCCTTGTGTAACCACTCAACCAAAAACCACCATTCAAGTCCCATTCCACCCAGGTGATTCATTGACTTAGTTGTTTTATTAAGAAAAACATAAGTCCAAAGACTTATAAATATTTTCATCATAGCATGTATATACTTTACCAACCCTTGTTTGCTACTAGCTAGGCTAAGCATGGCATAGTAACTTAACTTAGGAATTCCCTAGCAATTCTATATCTACTTAGGATTTCCCAACATGGCATTTGGAAAAAATAGTAACATGCAAGACTTAGCAAAATATTTCTAATGCTTGTACAAAATATAGGGATGGAAATATTCATGAAGTACCACTTGCCTTGGTAGTTGGGAGAGTAGCACTCTTCACAATCACAATCACTAGCACCAAAGTCTACACAAAGAATAGTAGCACAAAATTACACACAATTCATATACAAACAAACAAAAATATATATGCATGCATGCAAAAATGCTAAGTGATGATTTTTAAAACTCCACCAAGCAAGTGCATAGTACTGAATCATAACCAAGTCAAAAACTTGCTAAATCAAGTTTATTTTATACCAAAACAATTTCTATACTCAAAATAGTCTTAAACAAGTTTCTGCATAAAAAGTCATTTTAACAGAAGCTAAACACTAAACACATTGCATAAACAGAAAGGGCTTGTCTCCCTGATTCCAACGGTATAAAATTTGCAAAAATCTAACATGGGATTCAAAAGTTATAGCTAATTCAAAATTAGATCTAAATCTGATTCAAATTTGTTTTTAAACTCAAACCCTAGCCACGCGTCTGTTTCCTATTGGCCCGTACCGGTTTGGACGGATCGAGCTATGCGAGCCGTAGGATTTAAGTCAGATCTGGCGGCTCAGATGCGCGCATACCTCTTCGCCTAAGTTCTAATTTCAGCCGTAGGATCTACATCTAACGTCCCTGAATGCCTTGACCAAAGATGAGCGGGCGCTTAGCGGCATGGCGGCGCGCGCGTTCTGTTAATGCGGCGCTGCGTTCTAGGTTGCTGGAGGAGTGAGGGAAGAAGCTTACCAGAACCGCAGCGGTGTGCTGAAGCTCAAGGTGGTGATGGCTTGGGAAGGGGCACACGGGGTCGTTGGAGATTCCTCGCCGGAGTTCGCGAACGCGTCGGGTGCAGCTGCTGTCGATGTTGGCGAGGTTCGGCGTCGCGCTAAGTCAAAAGAAAGGCACCGTTATATGCGCAGAGCGAAGGGATCCTAATCGTATCGACAGAGGCAAAGGCGGCTGGTACTTACGGGAGAGGTCGCGGAGTTCGTGCGCAGAAGCGGGCGCTCGGTCAAGTCGTTACCGAGGCTACTGGTCATGCGAGAATAAACGTGGCGTGGATGCAAGAAGTTGCAAAGCGTGATAGCATGAGTCGACACGGAGAGGAAAACACGGGTCGTCGTCGGAACAGCGGCGGCGTCGAGCGAGTTATGGGCAGCCTGGTGGCATGAAGGAGGAATTGGTTGAGGGGAAATGGTCGCGAGAGAGAGGGGATTATATAGCCAGAGGCTCGACAAGAAACGCCCAGGGAATCAATGCCATTTACCTCACGGAATCAAAGCGAAGCAGGCGTGGCGGAGTTCGTCGCTGGATTTGGGAAGAAGACGATGACGTGGAAGGGCCGCTCGTCGGCAAGTAAGCGAGAGGAGTGGGGTCTAGGTGTCAGCGACCGCGTGGGTGCGTCTGCGCGTGCGAGAGAGAGATGGAGGCCGGGTGGGCTAGCTGGGCCGGTTCTACTGTTGGGATAGAATAGGAGCGCCTGGCCTTTTTCTTTTCTTTTCTCTTTTCCTTTTTCCAATTTGATTTTCAGGAATGGTTTTCAAATGAATTCAAACTCCATTTGAATTCAAATCTATTTGGGATTTTTGCAGTGTGCAACAGTCTCAATTCTAGGCATAAAACTATGTGGTCACTTTGAAAAGGCTTGGTCATTTTTGGAGAAGCAAAATAACAGGGACTTTGCAGTTGATTTGCAAATGTTTGAAAAATGGTTTTTGAAACCATTTCCATTTTGTAAAGTTTGGTTCAAATTCCACACTCAATCCATTCAACAAGGGAGACAAACAATCTAGGTTTAAAATATTCAAACTCTCAAATGGGGATGGCCATTTGATTTAAGTTTGCTCACATAAAATGATAGCACGATGTGCTTCTGTTTTTCTGAAATGAGTTTTGAAATTGATCTCAATTCTATATGCATGCATGAATGATATGCAATCTTTGGAACCATGATTTTAGGGATGTTACAAATCTAACCCCTTAAGGTGAATCTCGCCCTCGAGATTCGGATTGGCTAGCAAATAGGTGAGGGTGGTCTTTCCGAAGATCATCTTCTCTTTCCCATGTTTTGCTTCCTCTTCGGAATGATGATTCCACTGCACTTTGCAAAACTTGATAGTCTTTGTCCTTGTGACTCTTTCTGCAGTCTCAAGAATCCTGATAGGCTTCTCTTCATAAGTGAGGTCACTTTCTAGTTGAACTTCTTCCAAAGGTATAGTATCCTTCAAAGAAGTTACTTCCATTTCTGGATGACATTTCTTAAGCTGACTCACATGAAACACATTATGGACAGCTGGCAGAGATTCAGGCAATTCAATTTCATAGGAAACTTCTCCTTTGCGACTTAGAATCTTGAATGGCCCAACATATCTTGGTGCCAACTTTCCTTTGACTCCGAATCTCTTCACTCCACGAAGTGGTGATACTCTAAGATAAGCTCTATCACCAACTTCATAGGTGACTTCTCTACGTTTAGGATCTGTGTAGCTTTTCTGTCGGGACTGCGCTATCTTCAACCTGTCCTTAACCAACTTGACCTTCTCTTTGGCTTCTTTGATAAGATTTGGACCGAACAAACTTCTTTCTCCCACACCATTCCATAACAATGGGGTGGTACACTTTCTTCCGTAGAGAAACTCAAACGGTGCCATCTCAATGCTGGCTTGATAGCTGTTGTTATAAGAAAATTCTGCGTAAGGCAGACTTTCATCCCAACTGGCTCCATAGTCTAGGGCACATGCCCTCAACATGTCTTCCAGAATTTGATTAGTCCTTTCCGTTTGTCCATCAGTTTGAGAATGAAAAGCAGTACTGAATTCCAACCTCGTTCCCAATGACTCATGTAGCTGTCTCCAAAAATGGGAAGTGAATTGAGTTCCCCTATCTGACACAATACTCTTGGGCACTCCATGTAGACATACAATTCTACTCATGTAGATTTTGGCTAACTTATCACTTGTATAAGTTGTCTTCACGGGTATGAAATGAGCCACTTTAGTTAGGCGATCCACTACTACCCATATGGAATCATATCCTGATCTGGTCCTTGGTAATCCGGTAATGAAATCCATACCAATCTTGTCCCACTTCCAATCAGGAATAGGTAGTGGTTGAAGCAAACCCGCTGGTTTCTGATGCTCCGCTTTTACTCTACTACACACATCACACAAAGCAATATGTTCGGCGATGTCCCTCTTGAGATTATTCCACCAAAATATTTCTTTCATGTCCATGTACATTTTGGTGTTACCCGGGTGGATAGAATACGGAGAGTTGTGTGCTTCCTGCAAAATCAGTTTCCGCAACTCCGGATCTTGTGGAACACAGATACGTTTCCCATGCCATAAAGTACACTGTTTGTCTTCATGGAAATTTTGAGCTCTCCCTTGGCCAATCTTTTCCTTAATCTCTTCAATTTCCGTATCAGTCTTCTGGGCTTCTCTGATCTTGTCCAACAAAGTGGGTTGAACATCCAAAGACATGAGATGTCCGTCGGGCACAATCTCCAATCTGAGTTTTCTGAATTGGGTACATAAATCATCTGGCAATTCTCCCTTGGTAAGGCCATTCACAAATACCTTACGACTTAGAGCATCTGCTACAATATTTGCTTTACCGGGGTGGTATTACAAACTTAAGTTATAGTCCTTGATAAGCTCTAACCATCTTCTTTGTCTCATATTGATTTCCTTTTGGGTGAAGATACACTTCAAACTTTTGTGATCTGTGAATACTTCACAACGTTTTCCCAAAAGATAGTGTCTCCATGTTTTGAGTGCATGGACGGCAGAGGCTAACTCCAAATAATGAGTAGGGTAGTTTACTTCATGAGTTTTGAGTTGTATCGAGGCATAAGCTACAACTTTACCGTCTTGCATAAGTACTGCACCCAAACCTTGATGAGATGCATCACAATATACTTGGAAATCCTTTTCCAAGTCTGGCAGACATAAAACTGGTGCTGTCACAAGCCTCTTCTTCAACTCTTGAAAGCTGACTTCACAACCTTCAGACCAAGCAAACTTCTTGTCTTTCTTTAACAATTCAGTCATAGGCTTAGCAACCTTTGAGAAATTTTCAATGAACCTTCTGTAGTAACCTGCTAAGCCAAGGAAACTACGAACTTCTTTCACGGACTTGGGAGATTCCCATTCAGTCACAGCTGAAACCTTAGCAGGATCAACTGCTACACCATCCTTTGTCATAACATGACCTAGAAAACCAACTTCCTCTAACCAGAACTCACACTTGCTGAATTTGGCATAAAGTTTATGCTCTCTTAATTTCTCAAGTATCAAACGCAAGTGTCCTTCATGTTCTTCTTTGCTCTTGGAGTAGACTAAGATGTCATCGATGAAAACGACAACAAACTTGTCAAGGAATTCCATGAACACTTTGTTCATCATATTCATGAAGTATGCTGGAGCATTTGTCAAGCCAAAAGGCATTACAGTATACTCATACAATCCATACCTTGTAGTGAATGCTGTTTTAGGTATGTCTTGTTCTCTTATCTTGAGTTGGAAATAGCCTGACCTTAGATCAATCTTTGAGAACACACATGCTCCTTCAAGCTGATCAAACAAGTCATTGATCCTAGGCAAAGGGTATTTGTTCTTGATAGTTACCTTGTTGAGTGAACGGTAATCTATGCATAACCTTTGACTTCTATCTTTCTTCTCCACGAACAAACTGGGGCTCCCCAAGATGAAGAACTTGGTTGAATAAATCCTTTCTGCAACTGTTCTCCTAGTTTCTTCTTGAGTTCTTTCAGTTCATCAACTAACATTTTATATGGTCTTTTTGCTATTGGTCCAGAACCTGGTACCAAATCTATCAGAAATTCCACATCTCTATCCGGTGGCATTCCTGGCAATTCTTCCGGAAATACATCCGGATACTCACACACAATTGGCACACTGTCCATGCTAACCCCCTTAAGAGAATTAAGCATACTCCTTTTTGCTTCAAAATTGGTCTTGAATCTGATCCTTTTATTTTCTAGAGTTGTGAGTGAGACAGTATGGTTGGCACAATCTATCACTCCTTTGTACTTAGTCATCCAGTCCATTCCCAGAATGACATCCAATCCTTGGGAGTTTAGTATTATCAAGTTAACGGGAAACTTATACTTCCCAAATTCTATGACTAGATCATGGCATCCTGAATTCACTAACATTTCTCCACCAGGAGAACTTACTTTAATAGGACACCCAATAGTTTCTACTGGCAGTTCATTTCTTTCAACAAATGCTCTTGATATGAATGAATGAGATGCACCAGTATCAAAGAGTACAAATGCTAGAATGGAATTGAGTTTGAACTTACCAGCAACAGCATCAGGTTCCTCATAGACCTCCTCCACATTGATGTGGTTCACCTGTCCTTTCTGGAAAGGATTGGGCTTGATAGGTCCTTCAACTTTCTTTTCAGGGCACTCATTTGCATAGTGTCCCATCTTCTTGCATTTGAAGCATTCAACCTGACTGATGTCTCTCTTAGCAGGCTGACTTCCACTTCCACTTCCATTACCACTGTGGTGGCTCTTATGTCCACTCTTGTGGTTCTTGTACTTGTCATTGTCATGACTGGGATGATGCTTGTTGTCATGACGGTTGTGGTTGTGGTGCTTGTTGAATTTCCCATGCTTGTGGGATCCTGAGCTTCCACTGTCATCATAGTGAGATCGTTTGTGAGACGATCCCGAGCTGTGCTTGTCGGAGTGCTTTCTCTTTCTACTCTCGACTTGTTTCATTTTGTTCTCCAATATTGCAGCCTTGTCACAAAGCGACTGATAAGTGGGAACATATGCCACAGCCAGCTGCAGATTCAGCTCATCATTCAAGCCTTCAAGAAATTTTTCCTTTCTCTTGGCATCTGTGCCAACCTCATCTGGTGCATAACGCGCCAGATTGTTGAACTCTTCAATGTATTCAGCCACGCTGCGGTGGCGCTGCTTCAGATTGTGGAACTCCTTCTTTTTCAGGCTCATTATTCCTGATGAGATATGAGCAGTGCGAAAGCCATCCTCAAAGATAGCCCATGTCACCTCATCTATGGGAGTAGTGATTTGGAAATTGTCCCACCAAGTGGCGGCTGGCCCTTCCAGCAGATGTGCTGCAAATTTGACTTTTTCAGCATCCGTGCAGCCCACGGTTACTAAGTCCTTGTTCACGGAACGTAGCCAATCGTTGGCCACCATGGGATCAGTCGTCCCCGAAAACTTAGTTGGCCTCAATCTCAGGAACCTGGTGAGCATATCAAAGCCCGGAGGGTTGTTGTTGTTGGGATTGTTGTTGTTGTTATTGTTTTGGTTCTGGATGAATGTTGTCATCATCTGCATTAGCTGTGTTTGAGCAGTCATCATTTGCTGCATTTCTGGAGTGATGTTGTTGTTGTTGTTGGGGTTGGGGTTTGCACGACGGGGAGGCATCTGTGGTTTGTCCAAATAGAGATAAGAATGAGATACCCATAGATGCTTTCATGCACATTACATCACATAAGCAAACACATAACATGCAACACAAAGATAAAAGTTCAACAACAAGATAACAAGTTCACAAGGTAAAACACACAAGTAGCAAGCCATCCACATGTCGGATGGTCCAATAACAAGTTCTCGAATAACAAGTACGATAATAAAAGATAAACGAGTAGTCAAGTCTACTCATCAGCATCAATCTCCTCCTCGACAAAGGTAAGACCTGCGTTCTCCATCACGGTCTTGTTCTCCTCAATGGTAGTGGTCAAGGACTCTATCTTGGCTTTGAGAGCCCTCTTCTGGGAACGAAGCCTCTCTATCACCATCTGCTGCTGCTCTAGCTTGAAGTCCTTGGACTGCAGTTCTTCAGTCATGTCCCGGATCTTCTTGTTCCTATCCTGGACACGCTTCTCCTGACTCTTGAACTTCCTGTCCTGGGTCTCGAACTTTGCCTCCATTTCCTTGACTATCTCGTCACGCTTTCTTGAAGAGCTTGTCCTTCTCATGGCTGCACTGAGCTCGTCATTACTGAGCATGACATTGGTCCTGTCCGTGTCCACGTGCCTAATGAGATACTCTAAGTCCTGGAGATACAGACGTATCGGCTCTGCTGCGTCCCTCGAGTCGCCCTCGAAGTCGATGGACTCTCCATCCTCATCACGTCTTCCGAAGAGGTGGAAGTGGGTGCCTCTAACCTGTCGGGAGTGTCGACCTAGCAGACGTCCTATCAGGTCCTGCATAACTACCTCCATGCCTCTCTCCCTATCATCGTGCATAAGCTTGAAGACGATGGCCTCCGTAGTAGGATCTGCAAGGCGTCGGGCTGGTTCACCTTGAAGCCCCAGAGGTCCTTCCTCTCGAACTTGGTGAGTGGATGCACCATGATGGTGGGAAGAGGGAGATTGAGCAAAGTGGTAAGCTCAACGATACGAGGACCAAAACGGGTAACCTGGAACTCCTCAACAGTGCTGATGGTAATAGGCATCTATTTATAAGATAGAAAAGTTAGAACAGCACAATTCAAGATAAAACAAAAGACAAAACACATACATATCCTTGGAAAGAAAAATCACACAAGTCATGCATACATGAATCCATTACATCAACCAAGGTCCAATCTTATTTTAAGGTAACAATTTGGAAAATAAGGTGATAGGTGGTGGTCCAACTAACGAAGTACGTTTACAATCCTATCTCACTAGATCTATTGGCTAACACAATGTTCCTAGAAGCAATCAGCCTATCTTTCTCACATAATTCCATCACTAAGTCTATAATATCTCCTCTTAAGGTTTGGTTGGTAGCTTCCAACTCTTGGGTATGTTCCTTCTCTTTCATCAAGTCTTTTTGGAGGTTGAGCATTCTGTAGTTGACTCTAGCACTAAGTTCTTTGATAGTCCTCCAAGCTGCTTCTCTTGCTGACTCAAAGAATGTGGTGTGCACCACAGTGTTGGTGTACATGCAGAATCCTTTTTCTTTGTGGTTGTCTTCCTTGTTTTTGTACAAGTGAAGTTGCACCCACCAGTACTCAACTCCTTCATCCATCACTGGAAAGCCTTTGTACACAGCTGCACCATGTATTTCCATTGCCACCATGAGGTCCTTGAGAATTTTGCGGAACTCTGTCTCACACTCCAAGGTCATGGTCATGAGTGGTCCTTTCTTTACGGCTTCGTTGATGGAGTTCATCTACAAATATAGATGAGAAAGAGAAGATTAGAAAAGTTTACGAGAAGAATAGACAAGTGTAGAAGTAGTTGAAATTTTTTCCTTAGTGGTTTCCAATCCTAGGGTCATAATCCTACAGCAACACGGTGCTCGATACCATCTGTAAGATCCCTCCTTTGTAAAGGAAAAGGATCCCTGTGATTGCAATGCTAGTCCCTAGATCATTGCTAGCATCCACAGTTTAAGATGAAGTACACAGATACAAAGGTCATTTATTACATCCATTCCAGAGATAAAACATAGTCTTTTACAACTCAAGGCCACAGGCCTAATACAAGAGTTTGGAATAAGTAAATAAACATAAGTCTTCATCTTCATGTGCCACAGGCAAACATGTTGAGTGTAGACTCATGACACCTAATCATCATCGGAATAACCTGCAAGATCACAAGTTACAGCCACAGTGGGTCAATACTTTGGAATAGTATTGGCAAGTGATACCTTAGTAAATTTTAAGTGGACTATATTACTATATGCATTTTGGCTAAGTGTAGTTTGGCTTGCTTTGCTCAAAATAGGTTTTTCCTATTAGTTGAAAACTCTAAGTTTTTCTTTGTCAAAACTTTTCCCAAGAAACCATCAATAGACATTGAGGTCCTTCACCCTTGTTCACCCACAAGTTTTACTTAGAAGTTGGAGTGATGAGATTCTTGATAGCTTCCATGTCTTGATGTTCAAGTTGTCCATTGCCATGGACTTGGCTAAGTACTTAGATTTTCCATCTGCAGAGGTTGTGCACTTTCCCCACAGGACTTGGTTTCCCAAGACAAGACCTTTGAAGCCTTCCCTTAGTCAAAATGGACGCGTTCCAACCTATCATCCCACTACCACCAACTGTCCAAATGACTAAGTTCTAGCAACCTATGTGATCTAGGCAGAGCCCATATTGCCAAGTGGCTGCACTATAAGCTTCTCAACACTTGGCCTCTAAAATCCCTTTGTTCCTGGGTGGCATACCACAAGTGAGATACACAAGGTAAACCATGTCCATGGGCCTTGTGTAACCACTCAACCAAAAACCACCATTCAAGTCCCATTCCACCCAGGTGATTCATTGACTTAGTTGTTTTATTAAGAAAAACATAAGTCCAAAGACTTAGAAATATTTTCATCATAGCATGTATATACTTTACCAACCCTTGTTTGCTACTAGCTAGGCTAAGCATGGCATAGTAACTTAACTTAGGAATTCCCTAGCAATTCTATATCTACTTAGGATTTCCCAACATGGCATTTGGCAAAAATAGTAACATGCAAGACTTAGCAAAATATTTCTAATGCTTGTACAAAATATAGGGATGGAAATATTCATGAAGTACCACTTGCCTTGGTAGTTGGGAGAGTAGCACTCTTCACAATCACAATCACTAGCACCAAAGTCTACACAAAGAATAGTAGCACAAAATTACACACAATTCATATACAAACAAACAAAAAAATATATGCATGCATGCAAAAATGCTAAGTGATGATTTTTAAAACTCCACCAAGCAAGTGCATAGTACTGAATCATAACCAAGTCAAAAACTTGCTAAATCAAGTTTATTTTATACCAAAACAATTTCTATACTCAAAATAGTCTTAAACAAGTTTCTGCATAAAAAGTCATTTTAACAGAAGCTAAACACTAAACACATTGCATAAACAGAAAGGGCTTGTCTCCCTGATTCTAATGGTATAAAATTTGCAAAAATCTAACGTGGGATTCAAAAGTTATAGCTAATTCAAAATTGGATCTAAATCTGATTCAAATTTGTTTTTAAACTCAAACCCTAGCCACGCGTCTGTTTCCTATTGGCCCGTACCGGTTTGGACGGATCGAGCTATGCGAGCCGTAGGATTTAAGTCAGATCTGGCGGCTCAGATGCGCGCATACCTCTTCGCCTAAGTTCTAATTTCAGCCGTAGGATCTACATCTAACGTCCCTGAATGCCTTGACCAAAGATGAGCGGCGCTAGCGGCGGCGACTGGCGGCGGCGCGTCTGTCAGCGGCGGCGCTGGCGTTCTAGGTCGCGCGGGAGTGAGGGAAGAAGCTTACCAGAACCGCAGCGGTGTGCTGAAGCTCAAGGTGGTGATGGCTTGGGAAGGGGCGCACGAGGTCGTTGGAGATTCCTCGCCGGAGTTCGCGAACGCGTCGGGTGCAGCTGCTGTCGACGTTGGCGAGGTTCGGTGTCGCGCTAAGTCAAAAGAAAGGCACCGTTAGATGCGCAAGACGAAGGGGATCCTAATCGTATCAGACAGAGGGCAAGGGGCGGCTGGTACTTACGGGGAGAGGTCGCCGGAGTTCGTGCAGAGAGCGGCGGCGCTCGGTCGAAGTCGTTGCCGAGGCTACAGGTCATGCGAGAATAAACGAGGCGTGTCAGTGGATGCGCAAGAAGTTGCTGAGCGTGATAGCATGAGTCAGGGGCAGAGGGAAACACGGAGCTCACCGGAATTCGTCGGCACGGTCGTCGGAACAGCGGCGGCGTCGAGCGAGTTATGGGCAGCCTGGTGGCATGAAGGAGGAATTGGTTGAGGGGAAATGGTCGCGAGAGAGAGGGGATTATATAGCCAGAGGCTCGACAAGAAACGCCCAGGGAATCAATGCCATTTACCTCACGGAATCAAAGCAGCAACGGGCAGCGGCGGAGTTCGTGCGCGGGATTTGGGGAAGAAGACGATGACGTGGAGAGGGCCCGCTCGTCAGCGAAGTAAGCAGAGAGGGAGTGGGGTCTAGGTGTCAGCGACCGCGTGGGTGCGTCTGCGCGTGCGAGAGAGAGATGGAGGCCGGGTGGGCTAGCTGGGCCGGTTCTACTGTTGGGATAGAATAGGAGCGCCTGGCCTTTTTCTTTTCTTTTCTCTTTTCCTTTTTCCAATTTGATTTTCAGGAATGGTTTTCAAATGAATTCAAACTCCATTTGAATTCAAATCTATTTGGGATTTTTGCAGTGTGCAACAGTCTCAATTCTAGGCATAAAACTATGTGGTCACTTTGAAAAGGCTTGGTCATTTTTGGAGAAGCAAAATAACGGGGACTTTGCAGTTGATTTGAAAATGTTTGAAAAATGGTTTTTGAAACCATTTCCATTTTGTAAAGTTTGGTTCAAATTCCACACTCAATCCATTCAACAAGGGAGACAAACAATCTAGGTTTAAAATATTCAAACTCTCAAATGGGGATGGCCATTTGATTTAAGTTTGCTCACATAAAATGATAGCACTATGTGCTTCTGTTTTTCTGAAATGAGTTTTGAAATTGATCTCAATTCTATATGCATGCATGAATGATATGCAATCTTTGGAACCATGATTTTAGGGATGTTACAAATCTAACCCCCTTAAGGTGAATCTCGCCCTCGAGATTCGGATTGGCTAGCAAATAGGTGAGGGTGGTCTTTCCGAAGATCATCTTCTCTTTCCCATGTTTTGCTTCCTCTTCGGAATGATGATTCCACTGCACTTTGCAAAACTTGATAGTCTTTGTCCTTGTGACTCTTTCTGCAGTCTCAAGAATCCTAATAGGCTTCTCTTCATAAGTGAGGTCACTTTCTAGTTGAACTTCTTCCAAAGGTATAGTATCCTTCAAAGAAGTTACTTCCATTTCTGGATGACATTTCTTAAGCTGACTCACATGAAACACATTATGGACAGCTGGCAGAGATTCATGCAATTCAATTTCATAGGCAACTTCTCCTTTGCGACTTAGAATCTTGAATGGCCCAACATATCTTGGTGCCAACTTTCCTTTGACTCCGAATCTCTTCACTCCACGAAGTGGTGATACTCTAAGATAAGCTCTATCACCAACTTTGTAGGTGACTTCTCTACCTTTAGGATCTGCGTAGCTTTTCTGTCGGGACTGCGCTATCTTCAACCTGTCCTTAACCAACTTGACCTTCTCTTCGGCTTCTTTGATAAGATTTGGACCGAACAAACTTCTTTCTCCCACACCATTCCATAACAATGGGGTGGTACACTTTCTTCCGTAGAGAAACTCAAACGGTGCCATCTCAATGCTGGCTTGATAGCTGTTGTTATAAGAAAATTCTGCGTAAGGCAGACTTTCATCCCAACTGGCTCCATAGTCTAGGGCACATGCCCTCAACATGTCTTCCAGAATTTGATTAGTCCTTTCTGTTTGTCCATCAGTTTGAGGATGAAAGCGATCTTGAATTCCAACCTCGTTCCCAATGACTCATGTAGCTGTCTCCAAAAATGGGAAGTGAATTGAGTTCCCCTATCTGACACAATACTCTTGGGCACTCCATGTAGACATACAATTCTACTCATGTAGATTTTGGCTAACTTAGCACTTGTATAAGTTGTCTTCACGGGTATGAAATGAGCCACTTTAGTTAGGCGATCCACTACTACCCATATGGAATCATATCCTGATCTGGTCCTTGGTAATCCGGTAATGAAATCCATACCAATCTTGTCCCACTTCCAATCAGGAATAGGTAGTGGTTGAAGCAAACCCGCTGGTTTCTGATGCTCCGCTTTTACTCTACTACACACATCACACAAAGCAATATGTTCGGCGATGTCCCTCTTGAGATTATTCCACCAAAATCTTTCTTTCATGTCCATGTACATTTTGGTGTTACCCGGGTGGATAGAATACGGAGAGTTGTGTGCTTCCTGCAAAATCAGTTTCCGCAACTCCGGATCTTGTGGAACACAGATACGTTTCCCATGCCATAAAGTACCCTATTCGTCTTCATGGAAATTTTTAGCTTTCCCTTGGCCAATCTTTTCCTTAATCTCTTCAATTTCCGTATCAGTCTTCTGGGCTTCTCTGATCTTGTCCAACAAAGTGGGTTGAACATCCAAAGACATGAGATGTCCGTCGGGCACAATCTCCAATCTGAGTTTTCTGAATTGGGTACACAAATCATCTGGCAATTCTCCCTTGGTAAGGCCATTCACAAATACCTTACGACTTAGAGCATCTGCTACAATATTTGCTTTACCGGGGTGGTATTGCAAACTTAAGTCATAGTCCTTGATAAGCTCTAACCATCTTCTTTGTCTCATATTGATTTCCTTTTGGGTGAAGATACACTTCAAACTTTTGTGATCTGTGAATACTTCACAACGTTTTCCCAAAAGATAGTGTCTCCATGTTTTGAGTGCATGGACGACAGAGGCTAACTCCAAATAATGAGTAGGGTAGTTTACTTCATGAGTTTTGAGTTGTATCGAGGCATAAGCTACAACTTTACCGTCTTGCATAAGTACTGCACCCAAACCTTGATGAGATGCATCACAATATACTTGGAAATCCTTTTCCAAGTCTGGCAGACATAAAACTGGTGCTGTCACAAGCCTCTTCTTCAACTCTTGAAAGCTGACTTCACAACCTTCAGACCAAGCAAACTTCTTGTCTTTCTTTAACAATTCAGTCATAGGCTTAGCAACCTTTGAGAAATTTTCAATGAACCTTCTGTAGTAACCTGCTAAGCCAAGGAAACTACGAACTTATTTCACGGACTTGGGAGATTCCCATTCAGTCACAGCTGAAACCTTAGCAGGATCAACTGCTACACCATCCTTTGTCATAACATGACCAAGAAAACCAACTTCCTCTAACCAGAACTCACACTTGCTGAATTTGGCATAAATTTTATGCTCTCTTAATTTCTCAAGTATCAAACGCAAGTGTCCTTCATGTTCTTCTTTGCTCTTGGAGTAGACTAAGATGTCATCGATGAAAACGACAACAAACTTGTCAAGGAATTCCATGAACACTTTGTTCATCATATTCATGAAGTATGCTGGAGCATTTGTCAAGCCAAAAGGCATTACAGTATACTCATACAATCCATACCTTGTAGTGAATGCTGTTTTAGGTATGTCTTGTTCTCTTATCTTGAGTTGGAAATAGCCTGACCTTAGATCAATATTTGAGAACACACATGCTCCTTCAAGCTGATCAAACAAGTCATTGATCCTAGGCAAAGGGTATTTGTTCTTGATAGTTACCTTGTTGAGTGAACGGTAATCTATGCATAACCTTTGACTTCTATCTTTCTTCTCCACGAACAAAACTGGGGCTCCCCAAGATGAAGAACTTGGTTGAATAAATCCTTTCTGCAACTGTTCTCCTAGTTTCTTCTTGAGTTCTTTCAGTTCATCAACTAACATTTTATATGGTCTTTTTGCTATTGGTCCAGAACCTGGTACCAAATCTATCAGAAATTCCACATCTCTATCCGGTGGCATTCCTGGCAATTCTTCCGGAAATACATCCGGATACTCACACACAATTGGCACACTGTCCATGCTAACCCCCTTAAGAGAATTAAGCATACTCCTTTTTGCTTCAAAATTGGTCTTGAATCTGATCCTTTTATTTTCTAGAGTTGTGAGTGAGACAGTATGGTTGGCACAATCTATCACTCCTTTGTACTTAGTCATCCAGTCCATTCCCAGAATGACATCCAATCCTTGGGAGTTTAGTATTATCAAGTTAACGGGAAACTTATACTTCCCAAATTCTATGACTAGATCATGGCATCCTGAATTCACTAACATTTCTCCACCAGGAGAACTTACTTTAATAGGACACCCAATAGTTTCTACTGGCAGTTCATTTCTTTCAACAAATGCTCTTGATATGAATGAATGAGATGCACCAGTATCAAAGAGTACAAATGCTAGAATGGAATTGAGTTTGAACTTACCAGCAACAGCATCAGGTTCCTCATAGACCTCCTCCACATTGATGTGGTTCACCTGTCCTTTCTGGAAAGGATTGGGCTTGATAGGTCCTTCAACTTTCTTTTCAGGGCACTCATTTGCATAGTGTCCCATCTTCTTGCATTTGAAGCATTCAACCTGACTGATGTCTCTCTTAGCAGGCTGACTTCCACTTCCACTTCCATTACCACTGTGGTGGCTCTTATGTCCACTCTTGTGGTTCTTGTACTTGTCATTGTCATGACTGGGATGATGCTTGTTGTCATGACGGTTGTGGTTGTGGTGCTTGTTGAATTTCCCATGCTTGTGGGATCCTGAGCTTCCTTGTCATCATAGTGAGATCGTTTGTGAGACGATCCCGAGCTGTGCTTGTCGGAGTGCTTTCTCTTTCTACTCTCGACTTGTTTCATTTTGTTCTCCAATATTGCAGCCTTGTCACAAAGCGACTGATAAGTGGGAACATATGCCACAGCCAGCTGCAGATTCAGCTCATCATTCAAGCCTTCAAGAAATTTTTCCTTTCTCTTGGCATCTGTGCCAACCTCATCTGGTGCATAACGCGCCAGATTGTTGAACTCTTCAATGTATTCAGCCACGCTGCGGTGGCGCTGCTTCAGATTGTGGAACTCCTTCTTTTTCAGGCTCATTATTCCTGATGAGATATGAGCAGTGCGAAAGCCATCCTCAAAGATAGCCCATGTCACCTCATCTATGGGAGTAGTGATTTGGAAATTGTCCCACCAAGTGGCGGCTGGCCCTTCCAGCAGATGTGCTGCAAATCTGACTTTTTCAGCATCCGTGCAGCCCACGGTTACTAAGTCCTTGTTCACGGAACGTAGCCAATTGTTGGCCACCATGGGATCAGTCGTCCCCGAAAACTTAGTTGGCCTCAATCTCAGGAACCTGGTGAGCATATCAAAGCCCGGAGGGTTGTTGTTGTTGGGATTGTTGTTGTTGTTGTTATTGTTTTGGTTCTGGATGAATGTTGTCATCATCTGCATTAGCTGTGTTTGAGCAGTCATCATTTGCTGCATTTCTGGAGTGATGTTGTTGTTGTTGTTGGGGTTGGGGTTTGCACGACGGGGAGGCATCTGTGGTTTGTCCAAATAGAGATAAGAATGAGATACCCATAGATGCTTTCATGCACATTACATCACATAAGCAAACACATAACATGCAACACAAAGATAAAAGTTCAACAACAAGATAACAAGTTCACAAGGTAAAACACACAAGTAGCAAGCCATCCACATGTCGGATGGTCCAATAACAAGTTCTCGAATAACAAGTACGATAATAAAAGATAAACGAGTAGTCAAGTCTACTCATCAGCATCAATCTCCTCCTCGACAAAGGTAAGACCTGCGTTCTCCATCACGGTCTTGTTCTCCTCAATGGTAGTGGTCAAGGACTCTATCTTGGCTTTGAGAGCCCTCTTCTGGGAACGAAGCCTCTCTATCACCATCTGCTGCTGCTCTAGCTTGAAGTCCTTGGACTGCAGTTCTTCAGTCATGTCCCGGATCTTCTTGTTCCTATCTGGACACGCTTCTCGACTCTTGAACTTCCACCTGGGTCTCGAACTTTGCCTCCATTTCCTTGACTATCTCGTCACCCGCTCTGAAGAGCTTGTCCTTCTCAAGCTGCACTGGAGCTCGCTATTGAGCATGACATTGGTCCTGTCCGTGTCCACGTGCCTAATGAGATACTCTAAGTCCTGGAGATACAGACGTATCGGCTCTGCTGCGTCCCTCGAGTCGCCCTCGAAGTCGATGGACTCTCCATCCTCATCACGTCTTCCGAAGAGGTGGAAGTGGGTGCCTCTAACCTGTCGGGAGTGTCGACCTAGCAGACGTCCTATCAGGTCCTGCATAACTACCTCCATGCCTCTCTCCCTATCATCGTGCATAAGCTTGAAGACGATGGCCTCCGTAGTAGGATCTGTCTGGCGTCCGGGCTGGTTCACCTTGAAGCCCCAGAGGTCCTTCCTCTCGAACTTGGTGAGTGGATGCACCATGATGGTGGGAAGAGGGAGATTGAGCAAAGTGGTAAGCTCAACGATACGAGGACCAAAACGGGTAACCTGGAACTCCTCAACAAGCTTGATGGTAATAGGCATCTATTTATAAGATAGAAAAGTTAGAACAGCACAATTCAAGATAAAACAAAAGACAAAACACATACATATCCTTGGAAAGAAAAATCACACAAGTCATGCATACATGAATCCATTACATCAACCAAGGTCCAATCTTATTTTAAGGTAACAATTTGGAAAATAAGGTGATAGGTGGTGGTCCAACTAACGAAGTACGTTTACAATCCTATCTCACTAGATCTATTGGCTAACACAATGTTCCTAGAAGCAATCAGCCTATCTTTCTCACATAATTCCATCACTAAGTCTATAATATCTCCTCTTAAGGTTTGGTTGGTAGCTTCCAACTCTTGGGTATGTTCCTTCTCTTTCATCAAGTCTTTTTGGAGGTTGAGCATTCTGTAGTTGACTCTAGCACTAAGTTCTTTGATAGTCCTCCAAGCTGCTTCTCTTGCTGACTCAAAGAATGTGGTGTGCACCACAGTGTTGGTGTACATGCAGAATCCTTTTTCTTTGTGGTTGTCTTCCTTGTTTTTGTACAAGTGAAGTTGCACCCACCAGTACTCAACTCCTTCATCCATCACCGAAAGCCTTTGTACACAATTTGCACAATGTATTTCCATTGCCACCATGAGGTCCTTGAGAATTTTGCGGAACTCTGTCTCACACTCCAAGGTCATGGTCATGAGTGGTCCTTTCTTTATGGCTTCGTTGATGGAGTTCATCTACAAATATAGATGAGAAAGAGAAGATTAGAAAAGTTTACGAGAAGAATAGACAAGTGTAGAAGTAGTTGAAAATTTTTCCTTAGTGGTTTCCAATCCTAGGGTCATAATCCTACAGGCAACATGTGCTCGATACCATCTGAAGATCCCTCCTTTGTAAAGGAAAAGGATCCTGTGATTGCAATGCTAGTCCCGGGATCATTGCTAGCAGCCACAGAGTAAGATGAAGTCCACAGATACAAAGGTCATTTATTACATCCATTCCAGAGATAAAACATAGTCTTTTACAACTCAAGGCCACAGGCCTAATACAAGAGTTTGGAATAAGTAAATAAACATAAGTCTTCATCTTCATGTGCCACAGGCAAACATGTTGAGTGTAGACTCATGACACCTAATCATCATCGGAATAACCTGCAAGATCACAAGTTACAGCCACAGTGGGTCAATACTTTGGAATAGTATTGGCAAGTGATACCTTAGTAAATTTTAAGTGGACTATATTACTATATGCATTTTGGCTAAGTGTAGTTTGGCTTGCTTTGCTCAAAAATAGGTTTTTCCTATTAGTTGAAAACTCTAAGTTTTTCTTTGTCAAAACTTTTCCCAAGAAACCATCAATAGACATTGAGGTCCTTCACCCTTGTTCACCCACAAGTTTTACTTAGAAGTTGGAGTGATGAGATTCTTGATAGCTTCCATGTCTTGATGTTCAAGTTGTCCATTGCCATGGACTTGGCTAAGTACTTAGATTTTCCATCTGCAGAGGTTGTGCACTTTCCCCACCAGACTTGGTTTCCCAAGACAAGACCTTTCAGAAGCCTTCCCTTAGTCAAAGTGGACGCGTTCCAACCTATCATCCTACTACCACCAAATGTCCAAATGACTAAGTTCTAGCAACCTATGTGATCCAGGCAGAGCCCATATTGCCAAGTGGCTGCACTATAAGCTTCTCAACACTTGGCCTCTAAAATCCCTTTGTTCCTGGGTGGCATACCACAAGTGAGATACACAAGGTAAACCATGTCCATGGGCCTTGTGTAACCACTCAACCAAAAACCACCATTCAAGTCCCATTCCACCCAGGTGATTCATTGACTTAGTGGTTTTATTAAGAAAAACATAAGTCCAAAGACTTAGAAATATTTTCATCATAGCATGTATATACTTTACCAACCCTTGGTTGCTACTAGCTAGGCTAAGCATGGCATAGTAACTTAACTTAGGAATTCCCTAGCAATTCTATATCTACTTAGGATTTCCCAACATGGCATTTGGCAAAAATAGTAACATGCAAGACTTAGCAAAATATTTCTAAGGCTTGTACAAAATATAGGGATGGAAATATTCATGAAGTACCACTTGCCTTGGTAGTTGGGAGAGTAGCACTCTTCACAATCACAATCACAATCACTAGCACCAAAGTCTACACAAAGAATAGTAGCACAAAATTACACACAATTCATATACAAACAAACAAAAATATATATGCATGCATGCAAAAATGCTAAGTGATGATTTTTAAAACTCCACCACGCAAGTGCATAGTACTGAATCATAACCAAGTCAAAAACTTGCTAAATCAAGTTTATTTTATACCAAAACAATTTCCTAAACAATTTCTATACTCAAAATAGTCTTAAACAAGTTTCTGCATAAGAAGTCATTTTAACAGAAGCTAAACACTAAACACATTGCATAAACAGAAAGGGCTTGTCTCCCTGATTCCAACGGTATAAAATTTGCAAAAATCTAACGTGGGATTCAAAAGTTATAGCTAATTCAAAATTGGATCTAAATCTGATTCAAATTTGTTTTTAAACTCAAACCCTAGCCACGCGTGTGTTTCCTATTGGCCCGTACCGGTTCGGACGGATCGAGCTATGCGAGCCGTAGGATTTAAGTCAGATCTGGCGGCTCAGATGCGCGCATACCTCTTCGCCTAATTTCTAATTTCAGCCGTAGGATCTACATCTAACGTCCCTGAATGCCTTGACCAAAGATGAGCGGCGCTAGCGGCGGCGCGTCTATCAGCGGCGGTGCTGGCATTCTAGGTCGCGCGGGAGTGAGGGAAGAAGCTTACCAAAACCGCAGCGGTGTGCTGAAGCTCAAGGTGGTGATGGCTTGGGAAGGGGCGCACGGGGTCGTCGGAGATTCCTCGCCGGAGTTCGCGAACGCGTCGGGTGCGGCTGCTGTCGATGTTGGCAAGGTTCGGCATCGCGCTAAGTCAAAAGAAAGGCACCGTTAGATGCGCAAGACGAAGGGGATCCTAATCGTATCAGACAGAGGGCAAGGGGCGGCTGGTACTTATGGGGAGAGGTTGCCGGAGTTCGTGCAGAGAGCGGCGACGCTCGGTCGAAGTTGTTGCCAAGGCTACAGGTCATGCGAGAATAAACGAGGTGTGTTAGTGGATGCGCAAGAAGTTGCTGAGCGTGATAGCATGAGTCAGGGGCAGAGGGAAACACGGAGCTCACCGGAATTCGTCGGCGCGGTCGTCGGAACAGCGGCGGCGTCGAGCGAGTTGTAGGCAGCCTGGTGGCGTGAAGGAGGAATTGGTTGAGGGGAAATGGTCGCGAGAGAGAGGGGATTATATAGCCAGAGGCTCGACAAGAAACGCCCAGGGAATCAATGCCATTTACCTCACGGAATCAAAGCAGCAACGGGCAGCGGCGGAGTTCGTGCGCGGGATTTGGGGAAGAAGACGATGACATGGAGAGGGCCCGCTCGTCAGCGAAGTAAGCAGAGAGGGAGTGGGGTCTGGGTGTCAGCGACCGCGTGGGTGCGTCTGCGCGTGCGAGAGAGAGAGGGAGGCCGGGTGGGCTAGCTGGGCCGGTTCTGTTGTTGGGCTAGAATAGGAGCGCCTGGCCTTTTTCTTTTCTTTTCTCTTTTCCTTTTTCCAATTTGATTTTCAGGAATGGTTTTCAAATGAATTCAAACTCCATTTGAATTCAAATCTATTTGGGATTTTTGCAGTGTGCAACAGTCTCAATTCTAGGCATGAAACTATGTGGTCACTTTGAAAAGGCTTGGTCATTTTTGGAGAAGCAAAATAACAGGGACTTTGCAGTTGATTTGCAAATGTTTGAAAAATGGTTTTTGAAACCATTTCCATTTTGTAAAGTTTGGTTCAAATTCCACACTCAATCCATTCAACAAGGGAGACAAACAATCTAGGTTTAAAATATTCAAACTCTCAAATGGGGATGGCCATTTGATTTAAGTTTGCTCACATAAAATGATAGCACTATGTGCTTCTGTTTTTCTGAAATGAGTTTTGAAATTGATCCCAATTCTATATGCATGCATGAATGATATGCAATAATCATGATTTTAGGGATGTTACAAAGTGTGTAACTAAAGGTTATTGTTTTTACTTACACTAATGTTGTCTTTGAGTTTGTGCAAGGGTTTTGTATGAAGGAAATTTTTAGGAGAAGGAGAAAAGAAATCTGCAGACTTCGTCTTTGAATAGGTAAAAGTGGTGAAAACAGAAGGTTCGTGAAAATCCAATATTTTTATATTTTTGATGTTTTTAATACATAAGGAAGACTACGAGAAGGAACAGAAGAGGAACTGAGGTCGGGTGGCAAACCCACCCCAGTAGCGGGCTAGCCCCAATCGCCACCGAGGGTGTGTGCCCTCGAACTCCGTTTCTGCCTCATTTTCGTATCAGAACATTCCTTATGCCCTGAAACTTCGTAATATATAACCCCCCTGGATCACCTGAGGTTCGTGCATCGTGTTCTCGTCGTGTTTTTCTTTCGATCTGTTTCTGTCAGGAAATCTTCTCAAGTTTAGAGCGCCATGGTCTCCGCCAACTACAAAGGCAAGAAGCCCATGGAAGAAGAACCTCAAGTCCCCAAGGAGAAGGAGGTTCTTGTTGGGGATGAAGAGGACATGGAGGAGGACAAGCATCCAGACACCCGCGCTACCGTCGCAAGCATTGGATTGGTGGAACGACCTACCAAGCTTAGGAGGACAGCACGGATGTCTACAGGAGGGAGAACTCCTCGTCATATCCTCGCTCCACGCACACTTCCTCCTCGTACCACTTGTTCTAACCATGCGGGGAAGGAATAATCCAAGAAGGAAGAATGGAGAAAGAATAACAAGGACTGGGATCCTCGGTCCGAGTTGATCATGAGCTGCATTGAGCATAACTCGGAGTTGATTCGTACTCTGACCTTCGATATGGAGGATTTGAATAAACTTATCGAAGAGCTTATTAAGAGAACACCATCACCACCCAAGGAGTAATTCATCATCAGGTTTGGCATCCCCTTGGCTTGTTCCAAGCTTGGGGGAGTGCCGCGGTATCACCACCATTATCTTTTATCTTTTACCTTTTTAGTGGATTCATATATTTTGTAGAGAGGTTATCTTTTAGTTTGGTTTGCATGTGGAAGTATCCCTCCTTTAGTTGTTTATCTATGTATCCCTTGGTGTGAGCCTTTATTGGAATATTAATGAGAAGTCTCATCTTTTACTTTTTGCACTTCTTATTTTAGTTTGCAATCTCTATTTTATGATGGATCTTGTTGATCAGTATTTGGCATAACTTTGGGAGCATCAAGTAACTCTAAATTGGTTTTGGCAAACCGAGCTTTGGTCAGTAGCAACACTTTTTGAGGTTTGAAACAAAAAGAGAGAAAAAAGCTTACAGGTATTTTGTATCATCTATTTTCTTTCTTGTTGGCTCATAAGCTTAGTATTCTTTATTTAAGATCTTTTGTGTATTCAAGGAAGATTGCATGTTTGGCTTTATTACTTGTATGTTTGCTTGTTTCTTTCAACTCTCTTGCTTGCTACCCAACCTTGCTAGCCAATGTTTTGAGAAGGCATACTTCTCATGTTTCCAAATCCCTTTGAACCAAAAACCTGTGCCTTTTGTGTCCACCATATCTACCTAGTAGGATTGTTGCTATTCCAAGCAAATTCTCAAGCTTCATCTATCTTTCGAATTAAAAAGTATTTTGTTATGTGAAAACTAGTTAGTAAAGCTCTCACGAACTTGATGGCACACCTTATTTCCTTGCCCCTAATAGACTTGAACCATTGTGAACATCGAAGTTGTATATGCTTGCATCTATACATTGGAATTAGCAGAACCGTGTTGTCACGAGGAACATTTTCAACATTGCACTTGTACTCTATACATCGTTGATATTGTGATCTTTTGTCTGTGGATGTCACCGGTGTGAAATAAAAAGGGAGCTTGTAAGTCCATGGAGTTTGTATTTTTTGTTAGACAAACGCCTGGGCCGCTAGCCTAAGCCATGCCTAATCATGGTAGAAACTTGCAGCATCACCATAGTGAGAAATCTGTGAAGCATCCTCAATAAAAATCTATGCATATAGTAAATAAAAAGATCACTAAGATGCTCACTGTCTGCTTGCCTTGTCGTTTTGGTTATGGGAAAGCTCCTGTACCATGTGCAAGGGGTACCCCGTTGGCGGTTCTCTATGATACGCATGTACTTACAATGACAAGAACTTACCGGTAACTGAAGTTGAGTAGCATGAGGAGTGGCCCTCATATTCAAGGGACATGAGAATGCTAACTTATATTTTGTCAAGCATATACTCCATCTTTGTGCACTTTAACCTTAATCATCTCAAGATGCCTATGATGAGGGAAATGAGGGCTCAAAGCTAGTAAGTACCATAATATTTTGGAAGCTCTTTATGACTTGTAATCTCTGGTTCCCTCTATAAAGGGACCTTTCTCCCACTTCCAAGTTGAGTCAGTAAACCTACTTCCTCTCTATCTCCAGCAAGAATTTGAGTTGTTGTGTTTCAAGCATTCATATGGTGATTTATTCAATCATGTTCTTTATCTTCCTTGTTTACACAAAACTCTTATCTATTGAGTATTACTTTGAAAGCCTTCACTTGTGAAAAACCTTTTTGAGCAAAGAGTGCTCCTGTTTTGAAACTTCTACAAAAAAAAGCTTTTTGTGAAAATATTTGCCAGGTGTTCTCTAACCAAGAACAAAATTTACCAATTCCAATTATGATTTATCTTTATGCATCTCTATTATGACTGATGTACTTGGTTGCAAGCTAAGTTATATAATGGTGAGTTGCCTTCTTCTATGAGTTGTGTAATGGTAAGTGTGATGCTTCTTGTTCGTATTCTTTTATCGACACTTCACTCCATAAACCCGTGGACATGTTTACTGAGCTCAGTTTTTTCTTGGGGACAAGCGAAGGTCTAAGCTTGGGGGAGTTGATATGCCCAATTTGCATCACCTTTCTATATCATAATTTACCTCTATTCATGGATATATATCTTATTATGAGGTATTACTTATGGATTTTCATATGTTTATGCATGTTGGATGATTCTTGGAGGATGAACTGCCGGAGTCTGGATTCTGATGGAAAAGAAGGCGTTTCGGTGCAATTTCGTGAAGGTCAGAAAAATACCAGAAAAATATGGGAAAATATTATTTTTCCAGAAGATTGAGGAAGCCAGAAGGAGGAGCGAAGAGGGGCCGCAGGGGGCCCACACCCCCTAGGCACGGGTCCCCCTGGGCCGCGCCTAGGGCAGGTGTGGCCCACCTGCTCGACTCCCGAATCTACCCCTTCGCCTATATCTTCCCTACGAAACCCTAAGGCCGGAGGAGCGACCATAGATAGATTTCCGCCGCCTCTAGGCGGCGGAAAACACCGAGAGAGAAAGATCTCTCCGGCAGATAGATTTCTGCTAGGGGAATTCCTTCCCGGAGAGGGGAGACTGCCGCCATCAACACCATCATCAAGCTAGGCTTCATCAGGATCATCATCATCCACGCCATCATCTCCACCAGCACCATCATCACCACTTCGTCCCGCTGTAACAATTGTGTTGGATATTGCTTTAGTTCTTAGGGGAAACTTTCTCGGTGTTAATTACTATTGTAGTTGATGCTTGTAAGTGGAACCATTGGATTATTGTTTATGTTCATATTGTTATCCATTACCATATCATCTTTGATCTTGATCCATATGATGTCTTGTGAGTAGTTCGTTATGTTCTTGAGGACATGGGAGAAGTCATGTTGTTAATAGTGAATTTGTGGTGAGTTATTATTCAATGGTTTAGTATTTAAGTTGTGGTGCTATTCTTCTAGTGGTGTCATGTGAACGTCGACTACATGATACTTCACCATTATGGGCCTAGGGGGATGCACTGTGTATTTGGCTACTAATTGTGGGGTTGCCGGAGTGACAGAAACCTGAACCCCCGTTAGAACACCTTTGCACAAGGGAGTGTAGGATCTCAGAGTTTAAGGCTATGGTTAGATTTATATCTTAATTACTTTCCTGTTGTTACAGATGTTTGCAGGGGGTTTAATCACAAGTATATATTAGTCCAAGTATGGTCGGTATGTTAGCACAGGTTCACCCACACAACACTTACAACACCAGAGAAGAGTTCTCAGCTATTTGAAGCGAAAGAACTTGACAGAATTCCCATGTGTCCTCGAGAACGTTTGGTCCTTATAAGTATTTCCAACGGCTTGTCTGTTGGGGATATGCTATATGGGTATCCTCATAGCATGTCTCCTATCTGGATAACCCGGGAGACCCACAGTTGGTAGCATGGCCCATGGCCTGCTGGGCGGCCCAGTTAGATGGATCCAGAAGGGAGGCCCATGCCGGATAAAGGAAGGCTACGGTTGGAGTCACCAATGTACCCGGAGCCTTGGAGTGCAAGATACACAAGACTAGTAATAGACGGTGTAGGACTCTGTAACCTGTCCGGCTAGGACTTTTCCCTATAACCCTAGGACCTGGCGACTATATAAGTTGGGCCTATGGGAGCCTTTAGGGCACAATCTCAGACAACCAAGTAGCGATTAGCGTACACCTCGCACAGCGAACCAATCCCTGTAACTCGGCGTATTGCCCTTATAGTGATTTATAGCAGGAGTAGGATTCCGCCACCGTCGTGGGATCTGAACCTGGGTAAGCTGTGTAACCTCGTACCCGTCAACCGTCCGCCTTCCCCCACGTCTCTAAACACGCACTGTGAGGACCCCCTCCATGGCGTACTCGTTGGCAATGCCACGACAGTTGGCACCCACCGTGGGGCAAGAGGCGCTTCCATCTCTTCAGCGGGCGAGGACCAAGATCTTCGCAGGAATCGGCGAAACCATAGCCATCAGTCGCGTTCTCTTCTCCGGCAATGTTCCGATCGTCCCCTGACGAGTTCTGGATCCCGGCGAAGACGAACCCTACGCGGTGTTCGATCGTTCCTATCAGAGACATCCATCTCTTCATTGGCGAAACCGACTCGGGCACTAGTTCCCTAGGAGTCGGAGGAGCATCAAGGCCCGCACGGACCGCCTATGGGCAGGATACGTTCGCGGAAGGATCGATGTCGGATCTCTCTTCGAAGTTTGCCGGCAAAGATCGGAAAAATTCAAGGCCCACCCAAACCGCCCCTGTGCGCCTGGATAGCAGAGATCCAAGTTCGTCGGCATGGTTACCATCTTCGATCTGGCATGTTGCATTCAGAGAGAGGGCGAAAACCCCCGCGATCACCTTGCCAGGTGGCTCCGTATACGAGTCGACCTGGACCACTACCCCGATGATAATGCTATGTATCACTTCGTGGAAGGACTGGACCGTGGCACGCTTCTCCGGCATTCTCTAAGATGGCAGCAGGCGTCAGGACGCCTTACCCTTGAAGGCATGGTGAGCACCGTCAATAACTATGCGGAGGCTGACACGACAGCTCCGGCAGTGCTTGTGCTCACTGACGGAGACCCTCCGATTCAGCCACCACCACCACCGCCTCCAGCCGCCACCGTCGCAGCTGTGAAACCACCTCCAGTCATCGTTGCTGCTGTTGCGCCTCCACCGCCCGTCATCGAGGAAGTCCTGGAACCCTCCGACTCTGTTATTGACGCTCTTTATGCTGACTTCAGTGCAGATTTAGAGGAGATAGATTTCAGTCCAGAGGAACTAGACTCCGCCATGCAGGAGATGGAGGAGGAATACACGCGCGACGAGCAAGCCAACACGCCATCATGTCTCGAGGGGTGTTCGTCACCATTGGGACGGCGAAGGATGAAGATCAACCCGGACGAGCTCTGCCTACAGTGCTGGAAAAGGGGAAGGGGCCACTTATTGCTGCTGACGATGATCGCGCAAAGGTCATGCCTCCTCCGCCTAACCCAGTGTAGCAGCCGTAGGAACTCAGCACCGGCCCGAGCAACAACAACACCACAAACCTTCCACCTCCGGCATCTACGTCTACAGCAGCCCAAGTTACTCCAGCTGATAGAGTGATGTACGGCAATCTCCTTGTTGAACCACTGATCGTAGCTCATATCCGGAACGTGACTCGGCTTGACGAGAAACGCCAGCAGCTGCTGGAGGAAGCGCAGGCCATCGCGGAGAAAGGCGCTAAGCTAGATCGAGATCTGGTCAACGCGCAGAAGTCCATAGAGAAAGTTAGAGCAATGGAGGACGAGTACAAGACCCTACTGCAGCAGTAGAAGGCCAAGAAAGCTCCAGCTCGCGTCATTAATGATCCTGGTGTATTCCTCGAAGCCGGCACAAGCAAAGCCATACATTGACAGTGAAGGCAAGCAGGTGATTCCCACCCCACTCCTTAACCTCGCCGTCGCCAAGACCCTTCTAGAGCAGGATAGATCGCCTGAGGCAGTGGAACAGGTTTATGACCTAGTGGCCAAGACGGTGAAGCAGCAGGAAAAGGCCACCTCTCATAGGCTTGAGTCCGACCCAGCGCTTTGCCAGTCTAGCCAGTATAAGCCGCCAAGGGACAGATCTCCTCTTGATGTCGGGTCCCAGATGGGTTCATCAGAACGAATACGGAGGGATGCGCGCAACAAGAAGGATGCCATCCCCATATCCTCCGATCACGGAGAAAAGGCCCGACCTCGTCGCTCATCGCCATCGCCCCAGTCCCCCCGACATCGCGAAGATCACAAGGCTCACCATCGTACGGATATGGCCCCACCAAATCAGTGTGGCATCGTCATCCGCGAGAACACGCAGCAGACCCGTCATGACGGAGAGCGCAACCAAGGACACAGGAGCAGGTCACGCCATGACCCTCCGCGTCCGACAAGCAACCATGACAGGCGTGAGGTGTTGCAGGAGGGTAACAGCAAGAAGGCTAACCCACCGCCACCTCCGCCTCCGTCGCCACCAAGCAGTCACCATGGCGTAGGAGGCCCGCGTCGTTCACACAGCCCATCCCCTGTTGACAAGAAGAAAAAGAACCCGGAGCCATACGATGCATGTTCACGGATCGATAAGATCCACGAGGCCCGGGAAGGACCATACCTGGGACCACGTTGCTTTGGACCTGCAATACGGTCCGCAACTTACCCCAAAGGTTTCTGGATTGACAAGACCATCAAGCCCTATGACGGCACCGCCAAGCCAGCCACATGGTTGTAGGACTACAGAAACGCGGTGGAGATTGCCGGAGGCAACCCCAACGTCGCCGTCAAGTCCCTCCCGTTAATGTTGGCGGGCACGGCCCGTCAATGGATCGACGACTTGCCAGAGAAATCCATCTACAATTGGTTGGACATGCAAGAAGAATTCACCAAGAACTTTGATGATACATACAAGCGTCCCTGTACTGTTGGCGATCTACAGCGGTGCGTGCAAGAGAAAGACGAGACATCTCGTGCCTACCTCTCCCGCTGGCTGGACATGAAGAATTCCTGCGCAGGAGTGCACACTCAGACCGCCATGGCCGCCTTCATCGATGGGTTGGAAAGGGGCACGTTGCTCCGACATAAGCTGAAGCGCTTGCAGGACAATCACCAGCTTGACTTGAACCAGATGATTCAGTTAGCTAGTGAGTTCGCAGCTACCGACAATGATGCTCGCGGCTCCTTGCCGGCAACAGCCGTTCCAACTCAAGCTCGGAGGAACAACAGTACAAAGCGGAAAACCGCTCCAGAAGAAAAGCAATCTACCGACATGGTCGCTATGACTTTTGCAGGACGGGGTGATGGCGGACAACGTGGCCAAGGAAGGGGAGTTGGCCGTGGACAACAACGAGGAAGTGAAACTACCTCGGCGCCGCTCCGCGTTCCCCAAACCTACGAGGAGTACCGCGATATGCCGTGCCTCGTACACCTCGATGTCAACGGCAAGGCCACCCATACCAATCGACACTGAAAGTTCGTCAACAACCTCAAGGAAGACCCAGAGTCTGGCTACAAGCAAAGTCGGAAGAACAGACCGCGAGGCAAGGGCAAGGGGAAGAAGGAGGAGGATTCCAAGGATTCAAGTGACATGGATGAGGACGTTGACCCCAAGCACGCTGCCAAGAGCGACGACAAGGGCAAGAACCCCTTCGCGAAGAAGGCGCCAGTCTACCACACTTTCCTTGGGACCCCCACTGTCTGACAACAGAAGACCTCCCTGAGGATCCTGATGGCTACTCTCCCCCCAGTTCCCTAGTACCTGCACTGGTCAGAGGTTCCAATAACTTGGTAAAGGACTGACTATCCAGACCTTATCCCTACGGAGAACCAATACGCCATGGTCATCAACCCCTTGATTGACGGCGTGGAGTTCACCAAGTGTATGGTGGACAGTGGAAGCAGCATCAACATCATGTACCTGGATACACTGCAGAAGATGAACTTGACGGAGGCAAACCTAAGGCGAACCAACACCATCTTCCATGGCGTCGTTCCTGGTCAGGAGGCTCGGTCCCTTGGGTGCATTACACTTCAGGTTGCCTTTGGCAATGTTAATAATTACCACCAAGAGCGCATGACCTTCGAGGTGGTCCACTTCAAGAGCGTGTACCACGTCATATTCGGCCGTGACATATTCCACACGTTCATGGCCAAGCCATGCTTCGTCTACAACAAACTCAAGATACCCGGACCAAATGGTGTCATCATCGTATCCGGAAGCTTTACCAAGGCAAGGACTATGAGATCAATGAAGCAGCCGTTGCGGAAGTTGTCCTCTACAGCGAAGAATTCAAAGAGATCCAGAGCAAGGTCGATGACTCAGAGATGCCCGCGTCGAAGAAGGAGATCTCCGACTCCGCTCCTGGGTTCAAGGCCGCCATCGAGACCAAGCCGGTGGAACTTGTGGTAGGCGATGCCTCCAAGGTCACCGCCATTGGGCGAACCTGGATCCCAAATAGGAAAGCACACTCGTCGAGTTCCTCCATGAGAACAAGGACATCTTTGCCTGGCAACCTGCCGACATGAAAGGTGTACCTAGGGAACTTGCCAAGCACAACTTAAACATTGATCCAAAATCCAAACTAGTGAAACAACCTCTACGATGCTTTGGAGATGAGAAGAGATGCGCCATTGGAAAAGAGATAGCTAGGTTACTTAAGGCTAGATTTATCCAAGAAGTCCTTCACACCCAATGGGTGGCCAATCCAGTACTTGTCCCCAAAAAGGGAACCAATGAATTAAGAATGTGTGTTGATTACACTGGCTTGAACAAAGCATGTCCCAAAGATCCGTGTCGGGGGGATAACCCCCGGTAGGGTCACGAGAGGGGAAACATAGCGCAGCTGGGTTGGCTCCGAGTAAAAAATGAACCAGGTCGGGTAAGAACGACCAGGAAAGATAAGCATGAGAGCCGAGATACAAACTATCTCGGCCCATATAGGAGAAAGTTGTAACCCTTGCAGGTACCAACGAGCCGAGTCAACCGAGGAAGGGCCGAGTAAAGAAGGACGCGTGGCACCTTTCCGAGTAAGGTTCCGGAAGGACCATGGTAAAGCATGGTCAAATGAGAAGGACGACGCCGGGTGACACAAAAGGAGCCAGGTGACGCCCAAAGCAAGCTGACGGCGTACAAAATGTGACGTGGCCAAAGAACAAGAAGCGTGCCCGGAAGACCGTTAGCTGTCAAGCTTTATGGACCGCGCCTATGGGCTTAGGGAATGCCCATAACCCGACCCATATTGTAGGGACCAAGATCAAAACAGTAAACCCTAGAACCCAAAGGGGTATTAGCTAGCTAGCACTGCCTATATAAGGGAGGGCATAGCAGTAGTAGAGGGAGGTTGGACCAAGTAGGGAACTAGTGGTGCGTACTCAAGACAACACAGCTCAAGGAGCACTTGTAATCTTTGGGGTATCAATCAAATTGTCAAGTGTGGAGAGTTCTTCTTGTTCTTCGTGCATGGCTCGACCGTGCACTCCCTCCCCGGTGACCACAAGCACCCATTCGTCCCCCAACTTAAGACTACCCATGGCATCTGCCGTGCCACCACCATGACAGTTGTTGCCCACCGTGGGGCAAAAGCAGGTGCTTGATGGAGTCTTCATCCGGACGGGCAACATCATCGCCAAGACCGGCGAGCATGAATACTCCGGCCTCATCCAGAGGTTTGGAGCATTCAACTTCGTCAGCGACAACGCATGCTGCTTCGGGACCAAGTCGTTCCCTAGGGGCGGTCACTTCATCAAGTTCGGCGAGCATCAGGTCTACGTTGCGGTGCGCGTGGAACGCGCATATCCTAAGCATGTCGTCCTGGCACCGGATCCTCCAACGTCTCCTGTCGCTGGGAAACCTCACCAACTCGTCTCCATGGAGGTAATGATGACATCACCAAATCCCACAGCTCCCCCAGTAATTCCCGTAGTGAATGAGAACATAGAGGGAGGAAACCATGAAGAAACTCCAAAGGCTGCAAGAACAGCAAAGGCGCCGCTGGAAAAACCAGAGAACATAGCTAGGAGCAAAAGAGCTAAGGAGCTGCAGGAAGCGATAGACAAGTTGGCAGAGCCAGTGGCACAAGCAACTGACCCGGCGCGTGTGCAAGCCGATTTGGAAGAAGCCAGGATAAAAGTCCTGGAGAAAGCCAAGGAGCTAGCATAGTTACAGCAGGATGTGGACATCACTATCCAAGAGCTTAACTCGGCAAATCGAGTCAAGGGCGCAAAGACCCGGCTTGATGCAACGAGATTGAGAGGAAGTAACCTCAATGTAGAGTTCCCAACCTTTAATAAGGTAGAGATCCCTGTGTTTACAATGCTAGTCCCTGGATCAATAGCTAGCATCCATAGTTAAGATGTAATATCAAGAAACAAAGGTCATAATACAATTTTATAACTAGGAATAACATAATTTTATTACATCTTACATAGCTCATTTGGCTATTACATTACATTGCAGCAGATTATCTATAAGCATGGGGTCCTTCATCTTCAAAGTGCCACAGGCAAACATGTTGGTTGTGGACTTGTAATCCTAATCAATCAACTTCACTAATATCAAACAAACCTGCAACATAACAAGTTACAGCCACAAGGGTCAATACATTTGAATTGTATTGGCAAGTTTCACTACTAAGTAGAAATAAGTGGATCCTATCATTACATGCATATTTGGCTAAGTAGGGTTCTAGGCTCATTTGCAGAAAGAAATAATTTATCCTATCTTTTCAAAATAGTTTTGATCTTTTGTCAAAATCTTTCTGAGCTCCTTGGTACACCCCAAGTGCTTCAGGTCTTTGTCAAAATCTCTTGAGCTCCTTGGTACACCCCAAGTGCTTCAAGTTTTATCAAAATCTTTTGAGCTCCTTGGTACACCCCAAGTGCTTCAAGTCTTTTGTTGTCACTTTAAAGTTTTGCTTTTAGAAATTGGAATGTCGAGATTTCCCATAGCTTCAGGCATTAGTTGCTCAGTATTGTCCATAACCGGGGACACGGCTAAGTACTTAGAATTTTTATCTTCTGCAGAAGTTGTACACTTTACCCACATGACACAATCTCATCTTGTTGCCACCGGTGGCATTGGATAAGTACTCACCAAGATGGAGTACTGGCAGATTGAGAATGTGACGAAGTCTTTCCATAGGGTCCTCCCATACACAATGCTAGCTTGTCTTTAGGCACCAATGTAGGGTTCCTAGTTCCCTCATTTCCAGTTAACCTGAAGACCAATGTGATGGGGATGTACCTACCGGGGTATACCCAATGGGGCGTTCAACCGCCCAAAGAATGGCGAGTGGGCACGCAAGGCGGCGGCCGGATCAAAGCCAGCGTGGATCCAAGCGACTGGAAGCTGAAGGCCCAGGCGAGTAGATAGGCCCAGTCGGATTAGGTTAAACAAGCGCCGAAGCCTTAACTGATTCGGTTGAGATATGTAAACCCTAGGGAAGGTGAGCCTATATAAACCTCCCTGCGGGGCGTGTAGAGAGACGTTCCATCATACCCCCAAGCGACTCGCCGCCTAGCCATGAGCTCGCCCATTGTACCACCTTCATAATACAATCTAGCAGGAGTAGGTCTTTACCCTCAGAGGCAACCTGGGTAAAACCCTGAGTCTCCGCCCTCATCTCGCACCGCAGATGGCTGGCCGCCCTTGCCCCTCGTTCTACTACTCGCTGCCGATTGCAGCATCTGCCGTGACCATTCCCACGACAGTGGCGCCCACCGTGGGGCCTAGCCGGTCTGGCCGGTGTTCTGCGGCGAGATCCAATCTGCCCATCAACGAGACGGTCGCCACCGGCTGCATGATAGCGATCGGCGAGATGCTCCAAATCTTGCCGAGCAGCTATGTCCCGGCGGCGCGACCCGTCACGCACAGCGTGATCTTGCCGGTCGGCACGATCAGCCTCTTCGTCGGCCTCACCGACGTCATCGTCTCGGAGGACTCGGCTCGCATCCACGAGTCGCCGCCACGCGATCGGCTCTCCGAGAGCCAGATCCGCACGATCCATCGCCTCGCCTCCGAGTACAATTTGGCCCACAGCAATGTGGCCGAAAACTCAGCGACCGCAGAAGACGCGGCCCTCAACGACGACGCCGACTCGGCGACCCCGGCGTCACTCGCCGGGTCCATCACCGCGGCTTCACCCGTGGGCTCCATCACCCAGGTCTCCAACGTGGGAGACTTCAAGGACCCCTCCATCCTCGGGATCTTCGAATTCGACTCCGGGTCGGAGAACTCCGCCGACCTCCGTGACGGAACCGGCTGCCACGCTGCGACCTACATGGCGACCGGCACCGATCCGCCGGAGGATCCATTCTCCACCCCAATCCCTCTTAACGCCACGGTGACGGAGGTCGAGGAACTCCGCCTGAAACTAGCGGAGGCAGTGCGCAAGGAGCAAGCCGAGTGCGAATTTTTTTGCCTCGAGCAGGTGACGGCGCAGGAGCTATCGCGCTACCACCAACAGCGGATCAGGTCGCGCCTGAACCCCACCGTTCAGGGGCGCGCCCTGAACTTTGACGACGAAAACGACCCGGCCCGCGTGGCGCGCGATCTGCGAACGCGCCACGGGAGGAAGTGCGACCCCGCCAGGATCGGCGGCGATGGGCGCCCGCCTCCACCCAACCGCACACCCCCGAGGACCAGCCGGATAGTAGTCTCCTCACGGGAGCGAGACACAACGGCCTTCCTTGTTCTCCACCCGATGGACAACCTCGTGGCAGGCGGGCGGCAAACCGACAGCATCCGGCCACCGGCGTGGCGCCCTGCAGATCCAATACGTCGAGGCCCTGCTCGCAAAGGCCGTCGAGCAGCAAAAGCGGCGTCGACCGCAAGGTCGAGTATACTCGCGTTCCTCGAAGCGAGGCGGCCTCGGCGGCGCCAATGGCGGCAAACACACTCAGCGCCCACCACCGGAGCCACTGCAGCTCCAACACCGACCGGCGCACGCGGCACTATCCACCAACGACCCCCCGCCGGCGACCACCCTCGTCGCCGCCAACGGTCAAACCTTTGACGCCCGCACCATGCTCATCAACAACCAAAGCTGGCGCGCATGCCAGCGACGACTGCGACACACCTAACCAATCGCGCTGACGGCGAACCCATGGGGTCGCTCAGCCGACTCGGCCCCAAGTGCTTCGGACCAATGATCCGGCGAGAAGTACCCGCCAAACTTTAAGGCAGAAGGAGATAGAAAATCTGACCCCTCGTGCGACCCCGCCGTCTGGCTCGACACATACCTCATGGCAATGGGGATCGCGAGCCACACCGACCTGCTAGCCGCCGTTACCTCCCACGATGATGGAGGGGCGTGCGCGGTGGATCAACACCCTCCCTCGGCAGTATAGACTCACAGGAGGAGATGCGCGACGCTTTCGTCAGGCACTTGAAAGTGCTCCTACACTCGCGCCACCACTATCGAGGACACAGGCGTCGTCAGGGGACCCGCGTCGACCATAGCTGGGTCCAACGGTGGCAAGAACTCTGGTACAGCGGTCGGCATCCACCGGACACGCGATCCATTGCTTCAAGACCTCGTGCCGCTCAGAGCCCCTGGTCGCCAAGCTCAGCGACACTCGCACACTCGACAACATCCCGACCTCCTCGAGATCGCTAAGCGATGCAGCGGAGGAAGATCCAAACCAGGAAACTAACGAGTCAGGAGGTCAACGCCCGCCTGGCAACGACAGCGGCAGACGACGGTCCGACCTACGGTACAGCAACACTCGCCTCACCGGCAAGCGCCCGCGCGATGGGCGAAGTCGACTTGCCGCCAACGCCGCAGCAACGCATGAGCCCAAGAGCTTCTGCCGCGATGGAGGACAACGCCGCGGCGAAACTACAAGGCAAGCAAGGTTCGACCCGCGGCTCTCCTTAACCAACCATGTGCGTTTCATAGCAAGGAAGGAAAGCCATACGCACCACCGCCGATGCCACACCCTCGGGGAGATTGAGAAGGCACGGCGAGCAGGAGGACCCGACAACGACCCGTAAACGGCGGAAAATTCGCAAAGTGGCGGCTCGCTCCACACCTTCACGGGCTTCAACACGAAGCGAAGAAGGTCATTGCCAGCGCCGTCGCCGTCAGCGGTGGCCAGTGGGCGTTCCCGGTTCCTCAACTGGTGGAGCAGCCCATCACAGGTCGACAAGACCAGCCACGCGCCAGTACCCAGGTCGAGTCGCCTGGTGGTCAAGCCTAAGGTCGGCGACTCGGCTCCCCAAGACATTGATGGACGGGAAGCTCCATCAACATCCTGCACTGGACACCTTCAGCGCTGCGGCTCCGCGGTCGATGATCGAGCGACCACACCACGTTCCGGCGCCGTCCCGGTCGGAAGGCGTACCCGATCGGCAAGGTCACGCTGCCGGTCACCTTCGACACCAGCAAACTTCCGCACGGCGGATCGTCTTGAGCTCGTGCCCTTGACAGCCTACCATTGCGTCACAGGGTGCGGGCGTTCGCCAAGTTCATGGCAGCGCCCCACTACGCGTACAACGCGATGAAGCTCCCCGGGTCGTGCGGCGTCATCACCATCAACGGCGACCCCAACATGGCCGCCGAGTGCGAGGCCAAAGGTGCCGAGCTCGCTGACACCGTCATCGCGGCGGAGACCAACCACGCAGATGAACTCGCCAAGTACGCGAGCGGGGTCAACAATGACGACCCCACCATACTCAAGAAGCCCAACTCGGAGGGCGCAAACACCTCAACCTTTGAGGCCACTACGCACACCCGTACCGTCGAACTGGTCCCAGGCGACTCCAGCCAGACGGTGACGATCGGGACGGGCATGAGCCCGGCATAGGAAGGCGCGCTCATCGAGTTCCTCCGTGAGAACAGGGACATCTTCGCATGGAAGCCCTCTGACATGCCCGGTGTCCCCAGGGAGCTCGCTGAGCACAAGCTAAACGCCGACCCCAAAGTGCAACCTGTCAAGCAGTCGCTGTGGCCCTTCAATGAAGAGCGCCGCCGAGCAATCGCCGAGGAGGTGCAGCATCTACTCGCTGCAGGCTTCATCCGGCCAATCAAATACTCCAAGTGGCTGGCAAAGCCAGTCCTGGTCGAGAAGAAAAATGGGACCTGGAGGATGTGTATCGACTACACAAACCTGAACAGCGCCTGCCCAAAGGAGCAGTTCGTCCTCCCGCGGATCGACCAGATAATCGATTCCACCACGGGATCAGAGTCGCTGTGTTTCCTTGACGCCTACTCTGGTTAAAACCAGATCAAAATGGCTGTCGAGGACGAGGAGAAGACGGCGTTCATCACGCCATTCGGAGCCTTCTGCTACACCGCCATGACCTTGACCTCAAACGCGGGGCAACCTACCAGCGGTGCATGAAAGAATTCCTTGCGAGCCAAATTGGCCGCAACATCCACGTCTACATCGACGACGTGGTCGTAAAGTCCGCTCGCCAGGGAGACCTACTCGCCGACCTGGCGGAAACGTTCGCCAACTTGCGAAAATACAAGATAAAGCTCAACCCAGGCAAATGCACCTTGGTGTACTGCAGGACAACTAATGGTCGGTACGTCTCCAAGCGAGGATTGAGGCGAACCCACGAAGATCGACACGATCGCCCGGCTCAGCAAACCCGAGTGCTGCGCGGCGCCCGAAACTGGCGGGCGATGGCGGCTCTCGGTCGCTTCATCCCCGCAGGCGGCGATGCCCCTATACCGCCTGATGCGCAAGAACCCCACCTTCCAGTGGGACAAGGAGGCGGACGACGCGCTCCGCGATCTCAAAAAGGTGCTACTCGCTGCACCGCTACTCGCCGCCCCCGTCGACAAAGAACCCATGCTGGTTTACGTCGCGGCTTCGAACAGCGTCGTCGCGTCGTAATGGTTGTCGGCGACGGAGGAAGGAAAGGCGCCCAAGACAGCGGTCTACTACATCAGCGAGGTCCTCACCGAGTCGCGGCAGCGGTACCCCCAGTACCAAAAGCTGGTATACGCGGTGTTCAGAGCCCAGCGGCGCCTGCCGCACTACTTCCAGGAGCACCCGATCACAGTCGTTTCCTCGGCACCACTGCAGGACATCATCCGCAACCGTGAGGCGACCGGGCGGGTCGCCAAGTGGGCCGTCGAGATCGGCATACACAACATAAAATACGAGCCACGAAAAGCGATCAAGTCGCAGGCCCTAGCGGACTTCATCGCCGACTGGGAAGAAGCCCAGCAGCCAGAGAAGCTGCCATACCTTCATTACTGGAGCCTGCACTTCGACGGCTCCAAGAACACGGACGGCAAAGCGAGGATCGTGCTAACTTCACCAAAGGCGACAAGCTCCGCTACATCCTCGCCTCGACTTCACACCTGCACCAACAACATGGCGAGTACGAGGCCTTACTCCTGACATCTGCGGCCAAGGAGATGAACGTCAATCGCTTACGCTGCTACGGCGACTCCGACCTCATCGCAGGGCAAGTCGCTGGCACCTGCGACACCGTCTCCCCCACCATGGCGGCATACCGCCAAGCAGTGGACAATTTGGGCGGACACTTCACAGGCTACTCCATCGAGTGGATCGACAGGCGGAAGAACGAGGAGGCCGACGCCCTCTCTCGCATCGGGTCGGCTCGACTCGCACCACCTGTCGGCGTCTTCCTCGACACAATCACCAAGCCATCAGTCTCTCCCCCAAGGGAGATCGACATCAGTCCGCTCAACGAGGCATCCACAGTCGCTTTTCGTCAACGAGCGGATGGCTGGACCAAGCCCTACATCGCCTACAGAAGCGGCACCTTGCCGTGAACAAAACAGGCTTCGGATGATTGCCCATTGATGCAAGTCCCTCGCCATCATCGACGGTGAGCTCCTGGCGCGCGATGTTACCGGCGTGTTCAAGCTGCGTCCAACCCGCCGAAGGGCGCAAGATCCTCCACGACATCCACTCCGGTGACTGCGGCCTGCGCGGCGCCCGCTCTCTTGTCGCCAAGGCTATGCGACATGGCTTCTCTTGGCCCACCGCACACGCCGTTGTCGACATTGTCCAGCGATGCGCCGGGTGCAATCGCCAACTAGGCGCCGTGTCGAGCTCAGCTCAAAACAATCCCCATCACACGGCCATTATTGTGTGGGGTATGGACATGGTAGGCCCCTTCAAGAAGGCTCCCTATGGCTACACCCACCTCTTGGTCGCGGTCGACAAATTCACAAAGTGGGTGGAAGCCAAGCTAGTTCGTAAATGCGATGGGAAGACCGCCACCAAATTCCTGGCGAGATCATATATCGCTACGGGTTCCCAAACAGCATCATCACGGACAACGGCACAAACCGCCAAAGGAGCCATGGCGAATTCTGCGAAGAGCACCACATTGGCTCGACCTCGTCGATCGCCCACCCGAATCAACGGCCAGGCGGAACAAGCCAACGAGCATCCTCCATGGCACAAGCCGCGACTCAAGTACCACTCGGCGCACCGCGGGTGCTGGGTCGAGAGTTGCCCTCTGTCATCTGGGGATCCGCACCTCGGTCAACAGGTCGACAGGTTTCACCCCTTCTTCATGGTCTACGGACCGAGGCGGTCAGGCCTACCGACCTCGAAACACGACTTCGCGCGGATCGTCCACTACGGAGGCATAAGCAGGCTCGCCCGCCAAAGCGGGGTCGATCAACTCGACGAGGCACGTGACTGGCTCGGTCACGCACCGCTATCTACCGCGGGGACTCCGCGCTACCACACGGCGGGTGAAAACTTCGCACCTTCCAAGAGGCGACCTGGTGTTGCGCCTCATCCAGGACAAGAAGGGCATGCACAAGCTTTCCCCTCCGTGGGAAGGGCCATTCGCCATCGGGCGAGTACTCGGCAACGACGCCTACTACCTCATCGACGTCCGCGGGGACGGCGAACTCGACGTCAAGCGACCATGGAATGTAAACCTCCTACGGAAGTTCTACTCCTAGAACCCCACATATGTATCCTCCGATCGCTATGAAATAAAAAAGCGATTACCGCAAATTGCGCCTACTCTCCATGTCTTGTGCCACTACTTTTCGTAATAACAACATTACGCTAACCGCAGAAGTCAACCTTTGGTACAGCGATCGACACGGCTAAGTAGTGCGGTGCAAGAGCACCGAGTCACCTCAGTCTTGCATCGCCCACAAAACGCCTACCCGAGCCCCATTGAGTCGCCTAGCTCGACTGGTTATCTAACCAAGACTACTTCCTCGCTTACAGGACCATGGTCCTCCGCATCCTCGACATAGCGACTCGAGCGGCTAAGTACCACGCCGGGACTGCAGACCAGTTCACCTCGAGCGGTCCGGAAAACGCCAAGTAGGAGAGCATGCCCAGACTTCACGCCGATGACCCCACGGGCCAGGCAGGAGTGACGCGCACAAACTAACGCGCCAAGTCCTCACTCACCTCGAGTCGCGCTGGAACAGCCAAGTACCACCCTCGGGACTCGCCACCCGACCTCGTCACAAGACGGGAAAACGGCGGCATACGTTGTTCAAGGGAGTCGCCTAGCGACTGGCTCTTCGAGTCCGGGCGAGTCGACCACAATAATAAAACACACAAAAACAACAAACACATCACATACGAGGTAAACCCCACAAAAGGGCGGACGCGCTCGGGGACTCGTTCAAACAACAATCACAAACACTTGACAAATACGAAAATAGACACGACGTCTCATTCGATAGCATGTTGCATTGTCTCATATTACAAAATATGCCCGCATGGCAGACTTGCTACTAACGCCACAAGGCAAACTATCCTATTCTGCAGGCTTAGACGATGACTCGCCAACATCCCGGCGATTGCGGATGAACGGCGTGTACGGGTTCGATGGATACATCGTCACTTCACCCGCCATCGCCGCGCGGAAGGGTTGCTCGACCTTGAAATCACGATGCGGCGGCTCGGGGTCGTTCGGCACGACGACCGTCTCCTGGTACGGAAGGAGGTCGCCCATTGCCCAGACACGCTCCAAGTACGCGGCGGCGCGATCCTGCAACTTGAGGACCTCGGAAAGCTCTACCGCGTCAGTCGACGACGGGTAGCCACTCGTCACATCGTCGATGTCGAAGTCCTCGGGAAAGTGGGCAAGTCCAAGACTAAGTGTCGTCGCTGCTCCGCGCCGAAACGCCGACCGCGTCATGAACTCAACGACCGCGGGTGCCTTCTCCAAATACCTCCACACCTCAACGAGGTCGCTGGGAATCACTTCCGTGGGTGATATCTCTTGGAGATAGGCATGGATGCACGTCGCCGACAACGTTGCCGAGTCGACAAGCATGCTTACACACTGCCGCGCGTCGAACGAGCTCGCCTCTTCCGCGCTATCGATGATGCGACCTGCGAGTAGAAGACAATAATGAATACGACGGACACCACAAATGGCACAACTACTGAAAGAGGCAGACGCACTTACCAATCAACGGGCAGGCGAGATCCGTGATGAAGCATTGAAGCGATGTATGGTCGTCCTGAAGCCCAGCAACAAGGGCATCCGACACTTTGCGATCCTCTTCGGCGGCTGCAATGGCGGCCTTGGCTCGCCCATCAGCCGAGCTCGCTTCTTCCTTCGCTTCCCGCAGCTTGCGCGCCGAGGTCGGCGATCCATTGTTCAGCAATTCAAAGCCGATTAACTTTGCCGTAATGCACTAGTGGGGACAAGCCTGGCGAGCTTCCTCGCCTTCGCGGCAACAGCCTGAAGCCCTTTGTTCGCCTCCTGGACGATGGCCAGTTCCTTCTCCGCGTGCTGCTTCGCCACCAATCGGTCAGCCGATTCAAGTTGCAGACCCTGCACATCACCAAAAAGGTTAATCAAAGAAATTCTTAAGTGCCCACCCGCTGAAATTCAGCGAATGCGCACTCGGGGACTAGCAATCAAAGAAATTCCTAAGTGCCCACCCGCTGAAATTCAGCGAAAAGCGCACTCGGGACCGCAATCAAAGAAATTCCTAAGTGCCCACCGCTGAAATTCAGCGAAAAGCGCACTCGGGGACTGGCAATCAAAGAAGTTCCTAAGGTGCCCACCCGCTGAAATTCAGCGAGTGTGCACTCGGGGACTGGTATTCAAAGAAAGTCCTAAGTGCCCACCCGCTGAAATTCAGCGCGTGCACACTCGGGGACTGGATGCGAAAAATAAAGATAAGACATTAAAAGAATCAGGCCGCTGCAAAGCACCGACCTGATCCTCGGGGACTGGATGTACCTGGATGGCTGCGCCAAGCATGCCATGGAGTTGTATCGCGTCCACGGACGCGAGGAGAGCCGGCGTGTGCCCACGACGTTGGTCGACTTCAGCATCGGCGATCCCAGGAGCGTGGCTCGAGGGCGAAGTTCCACTCGCCGCGGCCGCCTTGGTCATGAAGCACGGGAAGGTGGCGATAGAGGCACCCGCCCCAAAGGAGGTCGGCTCGGCCGTTCCAGGCAAGGGAGCGCCCTCCTTCGTGGACGTGGCCGCTTCCGTTGCAGGTCCAGCCGGCGCGGCCGCCGTGTCGTCAGAAATCGTGACGACGGTGTCATCCTTGGCCTTCTTGCTGCCATCCGTAGGGGCGACGACTTCGTCCGCCTTCCTCTTGTGGGAAGGATCTTCCTCGCTGACGACGGGTGGCACCTTAGCCACGGTTGGGTGGCCCATCCTCTTCACTCCAGTCCTGTACATCAGTCGTATAAGCAAGATAATTCAAGCGATTTTGAAAGACGAATGAAGGCGAGTGTACTCACTTGGCGACCGGAATGAAGCGCAGCCCCGTACGGAGGCCGGCTGGCTTCTCTAGTTCCGGGCCCAGTCGGCAGCTGAGCCCCATGTCCAGGACGTCGCGTGCCCAAGACACGGACGGCTTCTTCGTCGTCGAGGCCGCAATCGGAGCCTCTGTAAGCTCTTCGACAGGAACTTCCCTGCGAGGCGAAGCCGCTACGGCAGGAGCATCCCCCAGCCCCGAGACTGGGGCGAATGGCGGGGGCATCAAAGCCAGTGGCACCTCAACGGTGGCCGTGTCCAGCGCGGCTGCCGCCGGTGGCGCCTCATCCTTGATAGGGCTGGGGGCGTCAGAACTGCTTGCCGAGTGTGGCGGCGAGGCCGGCCTCATCGGCTTCGTCTTCCTTCTTGGAGGGGCCTTTGCCTCCTTCTCCTTCCTCTTCTTCTTTGACAGAGTAGCCTGGCGGCGTGAGGTCGTCTCTGGAAGTTCTTCTTCATCATCATGGCGCTCGAGGCTCTTGCTCGCCGAGCTCATGACGCGTTCGCGGGTCTTGCGAGCCAGCGGGGCAGCTTCTTCCTCGGACCCGTCGTCGCTATCGCTTTCGTCGCTCCTGGCGGGCGACTCGCCCATGTCTTGGACGGACGAGCTCGAATTCTCGTCATCCGAAGGTGGGAGCCACCCCTCCACCACTTGGAACAGCTGCAACAAAGGCAAGTTGAAGTTAGTATGACCGCGACTGCAAAAGGATCACATCGCGAATGATACGAAGTGATTACCGTTGGGGCTGAGCGCTTCGCGGTATAGGGGGCAACCCCAGCTTGAGCGTCCAAGTACACTGCTTGGGTGATTTTCTTCAGGGCCGCGGTGTAGTCGTCGAGCCTCCACTCGGCCAGGCTAGCCTTTGTCGGGTCGTCCCGGCCGGTGTACTGGTACATGTAGTGCTCGCGCTGGGCCAGCGGGACGAGTCGCCGCCCGAGCCAGCAGTTGTACAGGTTTATCGTCTGGAGGCCCTTCTTCTTCAGACCGCAGATGGTCTGAAGCATCTCGTCAACGACCATCCGCTGGTCGCTGGGAAGCTTGCCGATTTGAAGGCGGCGTGGCTCGGACCGGTCGGCGGAGTACCGCGGAATCGCCGTCTCGCCTTTCGGAGTCGCCTCGGCAACGTAGAACCACGACTTCTTCCAGTCGCTCGCTGCCTTGGCGGGCAGCATCAGGTCGAAGAATGAGGCCTTCGACTTCAGCTGGAAGGTTAGGCCACCCGCGGCGAGCATTGGGCCGCCCGCCTCCTCGCGTCTGATCCGTCCATGGAACAGATCTTGCCAAAGAGGGAAGTATGGCCGGTAGCCCAAGTAGCACTCGCAGAACGCCACAAAGATGGCGAGTTGCTCGATGCTATGGGGACTCAGATCCGACGGCTGGATCCCGTAGTAGGCGCAGAACCACCGAAAGAACAAGGACGTGGGGAATCCCAATCCCGCTCGGTGGTAGGTGAAGCGGATGAATTCCCCTCGCGCTCGGGTCACCTCTCCGCCGAGGATGCGCCCGGCCGGCGTCAGGATCCGGCCTCCTCGAAGGACGCCATTGCACCAGACATTTGGACCTCCCTAGGGTTCGTGGATAGGGCCATGGCGGAGGACTTTGTGGGGGTCGAGAGATTTCGGTCGGCTGGATCGCTGAAGCGAGGCGAAAATGCGATCGGAGAGAATGGCGAGAAGATAGCTCTCGATCGCTGCCATTCCTTATATAGCGGTTGTTACCCGCCAAATCGAGGCCGTTACTACGGTGATTACGCCAAAAGTTACCGTTGGATTACCGCAACGGCTAGTTTGACCACGCTTAACGGTCCAACTTCAGCCACTCGGCTCACCAACCTACTCGTTGCGAACACCGATTCGCCGATTCGACTCGCCAAAGCTGCGAACGGAATGACAAGTTTTTCCTATATACAGGAGCCCACCGACGATTCTACTGGATGCCTACTCTGAAGCCGCATACTCCATCGCGGCGATCACCTCATCGGCGGCGGCCTTGGGGACTACGATGGGGATGTACCTACCGGGTATACCCAGCGGGGCGTTCCGATCGCCCAAAGAAGCTGGCGAGTGGGCACGCAAGACGGCGGCGGATCAAAGCCAGGCGTGGATCCAAGCGGCTGAAGTCAAGGCCCGAAGTAGTAGATAGGCCCATCGGATTAGGTTAAACAAGCGAAAGCCTTAACTGATTCGGTTGAGATATGTAAACCCTAGGAAGGTGAGCCTATATAAACCTCCTGCAGGCGTGTAGAGGCGTTCCATCATACCCCAAGCGACTCGCTAGCCTAGCCGAGCTCGCCCATTGTACCACCTTCATAATACAATCTAGCAGGAGTAGGTCTTTACCCTCCGGGGGGCGAACCTGGGTAAAACCCTGAGTCTCCGCCCTCATCTCGCACCGCAGATGGCTGGCCGCCCTTGACCCTCGTTCTACTACTCGCTGCCGATTACAGCATCTGCCGTGACCATTCCCACGACACAATGCATGGGTCTTCCCAATGTAGTTGACAATGCAAGGAGCTGTACACGGAAGCCACTGTTCGAGAAACATGTTCAATCTCTAAGTCCTTGGGTGGTTTTCATCTGGTGCACAACAAAAATAGATTGCCATATAAACATGGTTCCTCTTGTTGCCACCTTTTCCAAAACTTGAGTATCCTTGTCCACCCAGGTGGTTCATTGAGTACTTGTTTTATTATATAAAACATAAGTCTTTTCTCAACTTCATAAAATCTCAACATGTCTCTCTTCTCAAAATATATAAAGCATGGCTAAGCATTTTACAACTACATTGTTTTCACTAAGGAATATATAAGGGTATCCTATTAGGATTTAGCATAGCATAAAGTATAGAAATCCTTTTCATGCATGTTTCAAAATCCACTAAGTATAATGAAAATAGTAGGACTTTGGATGATAGTGTCACTTGCCTTTTTGGTAGGGAATGTTGGTTCACTTCTTGATCTTTCTAATATCACACTCTTCTAATCTTCACTACAAATCAATCAAGCAAACATAGGTTCAACTAGCATTCCAACCAATATTCAAACAATTCATCACACATAAAATAATACAAACAAAGTCATGCATGCAAGCATGCAAAAGGTATTTTTATTTGCAAAGGTGGTTTCTACTAGGCTCTAAACATTGTAAGGTTCAAAGTGGTCATTTTCCAAAGTGGCAAAGTCATTTGCAAAAGGGTTTTATCTATAAACCATTTTTAAATCCAATCATTATTTTATGTGGTGGAAAATGTTTTTAGCAAAGCAACAATTTTATATTGTTCACCAAATAAGTTGTTAATTCACAAAACTTGGTGTTTTGGTTCAGTAGGTTTGAATCAAAACATTTTCCAAAGGTTTTTCTCAAAAAAATCATTTCCATAACAAAATCAATATTTTTATTTGACTAGAAATGGGCTAATTCAATTATTCCATCCTAATCTTTACCAAATACATTTTTAAATCCATAAGTTGGTTCCTAATGTCAGTAGGTCCACAACAAACCATTTTGCAAAGATTTCAATCCCCAAAATCATTTTGGAATAATTTTTATAACCTATACAAGCATACAAATGTTTCTGCAAAAACAAACAATCTAACAGAAACTTTTTGCTAAACAAATGGCATGGTTGGCTAGGGCTTGCTTTTCTGAATCCATTGATATAAAATTTGCAAAATTTGGACGTGTAGAACTAAAGTTATGGATTTTTCAAATTTGCAAACAAATCTGATTCTAATTCTGTTTTAAATCAAAAGCTGGGCCACGCGGCGCTTTCCTATTCGTCGGTACCGCTTCGGCCGGATCAGCAACGTGAGGCGTTGGATCAAGTTAAATCGCCGCAGGCACTGTGCGTACCCCTTCAGCGTTAAGTGATCTAATCGCAGCCGCAGGATCTTAATCACGATGCCTGACACCAGCCATAGGCAGGCGGTATGGCGTGGCGGCGGCGTGTCGCTCTGGCTGGTGCTAGTGCTAGAAAAGCGAGGAAGAGAGGGTCTCACCATGCTCGCATGGTTGCGGTGAAGCTCAAGGCATGGTCGGTTCGTCGAGGCGCCTTGGAGTGGAGGATTGCTCGGAGAGCGATGGCGGCGTCGGCGATTACGGTGGTCGTCGAGGGCGGCGTTGCAGATCACCCTAAGACAAGCGGGTGATGCGGTTAGAAGCGTTCTATTCTGAGAAGATGGGAGCATCATCGAGGAGTGCTGTGACGGAGATTACTGGAGGTGGCGGAGTGTCAGTGAACGGTGGTGGCGCTCGGATGTTGTCGAAGCGGAGGCTCTGGGGTGAGCGTGGTTGAACAGAAGGCACAGGGAGAAGCGTCAGAGGCTGGGGAGTGTGTGAGCTTGGTCGAGGAGGCAAGGGGCGGTGTCTACTGGCCGGAATTATTCGCGGAACTCGCCGGAGGCAGTGGCGATGCGAGGCGAAATTATCGCAGCCTGGAGGCAGAGGGGAAGCGAGGTCTGAGGGGAACCAGAGAGGAGAGGGAGGCGTTTAAGACAACGCGGTCGTGGGGTGGAGTAACGGCCGCTGTTAACGTGAATTGATCGCCGGAGTAATGGCGGCAGCAGCGGCGTGATCGGGGAAGGCACGCTGAGGTGGCTCTGTGGGGCATGCTGTCGTGAGAAAGGAGAGAGGAGAGGGTCCACTCGTTGAGTATCTTGCAGGTGCGATAAAGAGTGAAAAGCGATTTGGCGTGGGGGAAGTTAGAAGCTGGGCTTGCTTGGGGCGAGCGAGTTGGCTGAATCCTTTAGCATTTTTTTTGTACTGAAACTTTTTCCTATTTTCCATTTGATTTTCTATTTTGAATTTCAATCAAACAATTCAAACATTCAAAACAATCAAACTTCCACCACACTTTGCATTTGAGTTTGGTTCTATTTAACAACACAAATCCAAGTCCCAAAAATAACATTTTTATTTTAGGGTCCATTAATAATTAAATGACTAGACCTTAATCATTTAATTCAAATAGGATTTGTTTTATTAAAATCTTTATTTTTGAAATCTAAATATAAAACCAAAAACACTTCAGTAGGTTTTATTTGAGAATATAAAATACTTGGAAAACTTGTTTAAAATAAAATAACAAGTTTTGATGTTTAATTAAAATAGTAAAACCTTTATTTCTAATAAAATTGGATATTAAATCCTTATTATTTTATTTAAATAAACCTTTACTATTTTTTTATCAAATAGAAATATTTTATTTCAAAGGCTTGGCCAAGTTTTAATTTGGCTTATAAAATAATCCTTATTTATAATTCTATCCTTTGCTTTTGAAAACCAAATCTTTTTATTAAAAGATCCAAAATAGTAATTTCACAAATTTAATATTTTCTTTATTAATTGTTTATCTTTCCAAATCCCTTTAGGATTTGTTTGATCAAATAGGTTTTGAAGGGTTCCAATTGGAATCAAAAAGTTTCTTCTCACCCTGAAAATCAACAAAGTTTTATTTAATTCATTTATTTTTCACATTACAAGATTTGGAAAATCTTGGGATGTGACAGGCTACCACCCTTAAAATAAATCTCATCCCGAGATTTGGGAAGGCTAGGGTTACAAGTTGGCTCAAAGTATCTAGGGTACTACCACCCTTAAAAATTTTCCAACTAAATTACATATTGGCTTGCTTGGGATCTTGGGGAAACTTCTCTGGGCAAACATCTGCATAGTGTCCTTTGTTTCCACACTTGAAACATGTGACAAGGCTGAGATCCTTCATAGGCTTGTTTATCTTGTGCTTCATCTTTTCTGGACAGTTGCTTGCATAATGTCCTTGGTTACCACAATTGAAACATGTGATAAGTTTGAGTTCTTCACGTATCTCTTGTGGACAGGTTGTTGCATAATGGCCTAGCTCTTTGCAGTTGTTGCATCATACTTGGCCAATCTCCTTATACTTCTGTTTCTCTGGACATTCACTGGAATAGTGTCCCATTTCTTTACAATGATGACATTGCACATGACTTTTGTCCTTCTTTTTCTTGGGTTTCTCCAAAGCTAGGAGTGCATCTAGTTCATGTTGTTCATATGTTATCTTATAGGTAGGAATGTCTACTTGTTTCTTGGACCTTCTATTGCTCCTTGGATAATTCATATGCCTCTTCTTTGGTCCTTTAAATTGGGTTGTATTGCATGGAGGTATAAGTGGATACTTTCCTTTGTCCTCATCCTTCTTGGTAGACTTAGCTCCTTCTTGATAGTTTGCAATCATTTGTTGCACTCCACCTTGTTTCCTTTGTTCAACTATGGAATAGATTGGGCATTGGATAGGGACATGGTTATTTCCTTCACATAAGTAACAAGTAGCTTGAGATGTGGGACATTGGCTTACTGGATGTTTCTCTTCACAGTTAGGGCATTGATCTCTATGCTCCTTGGAAGTGTGATCTTTGTCTCCACAAATATTGCAAGCATGAGTTCCTTCTAGAATAACATCTTTGTCATCCTTGTTGTCACAAACTCCTTTGGAAAAGTTGCTTTCCATGTTGAGCATTTGATCTGTCACCTTATGCAACATTTGGGCTTGGTTTTCCAAAAACTTTTGCAGGGTTGGATCTTCCCCACTGGTGTTGGCTATGAATTGAGTTGTCATTTGGTTCAACTGGTTTTGGGTTGTTATGAGTTCTCCCATGCTGTCCTCTTGGTTGGTGTTGTTGTCATGAACCTTGATGTTGGAGTCTCTTGGAGTAGTCATCTGTTTGGGTTGAATTGAGATTAGAATAGGCAAGATATTTCTAAGGAAATAATTCTAATCACACACATCACAATTCACTCAAGCAATGTGCAAGCAATCATAAACAAACATTTCACTCAAACCACAAAGTTCAAGCATATCTTTAGGCAACAAAATATTTTTGTTACACCACATAAGTTGGTGGGTTTGGCTTAAACTAAATATGGTAGTCCATCTATATGGTTCACTTGAGATCTTTCGTTCCTCCTTTTTGGTTGTTTCATCTTGCATGAGATCATGGTTTCCTTGGGAAAAATTCTTGGTCACAAAAACTTCAAAGGTGTTGATGGCTCCTTCTAAGTTGTGTTTCCTTAGTCTCCAAATTTTGAGCAGGATTTCTTGTCTCACTTGTCCTTAATGATATCCAAGGTTGAAGTCCTTGGTGAAAATGCTGAAGATGTTGAAGTCATTAGAGTTGAAGATGTTGAAGTCATTAGAGTTGAAGATGTTGAAGTCATTAGAGTTGAAGGAGTCCTTTGCACATGGTGAAGTCCTTGGCCATGGGGTAGGTTTTTCCATCAAGTTGAAATAGAAGAGATGTAGAATCAAAACCAAAATGGTTGAGGAAAGAGTTTACAAGATTGTTTGTAAATAAGTTTTGGAACAAATACAACTCCTATTTTTCTAAGGGTTTTTCTCCAATCCTAGGTTTACAAATCCTACAGGCAACACAATGCTCTGATACCATCTGTAGAGTTCCCAACCTTTAATAAGGTAGAGATCCCTGTGTTTACAATGCTAGTCCCTGGATCAATAGCTAGCATCCACAGTTAAGATGTAATATCAAGAAACAAAGGTCATAATACAATTTTATAACCAGGAATAACATAATTTTATTACATCTTACATAGCTCATTTGGCTATTACATTACATTGCAGCATATTATCTATAAGCATGGGGTCCTTCATCTTCAAAGTGCCACAGGCAAACATGTTGGTTGTGGACTTGTAATCCTAATCAATCAACTTCACTAATATCAAACAAAACTGCAACATAACAAGTTACAGCCACAAGGGTCAATACATTTGAATTGTATTGGCAAGTTTCACTACTAAGTAGAAATAAGTGGATCCTATCATTACATGCATATTTGGCTAAGTAGGGTTCTAGGCTCATTTGCAGAAAGCAATAATTTATCCTATCTTTTCAAAACAGTTTTGATCTTTTGTCAAAATCTTTCTGAGCTCCTTGGTACACCCCAAGTGCTTCAGGTCTTTGTCAAAATCTCTTGAGCTCCTTGGTACACCCCAAGTGCTTCAAGTTTTATCAAAATCTTTTGAGCTCCTTGGTACACCCCAAGTGCTTCAAGTCTTTTGTTGTCACTTTAAAGTTTTGCTTTTAGAAATTGGAATGTCGAGATTTCCCATAGCTTCAGGCATTAGTTTCTCAGTATTATCCATAACCGGGGACACGGCTAAGTACTTAGAATTTTTATCTTCTGCAGAAGTTGTACACTTTACCCACATGACACAATCTCATCTTGTTGCCACCAGTGGCCGCTGGATAAGTACTCACCAAGATGGAGTACTGGCAGATTGAGAATGTGACGAAGTCTTTCCATAGGGTCCTCCCATACACAATGCTAGCTTGTCTTCCGGCACCAATGTAGGGTTCCTAGTTCCCTCATTTCCAGTTAACCTGAAGACCAATGCATGGGTCTTCCCAATGTAGTTGACTAAGCCAGTGCCCATTTAGCATGTGGCTGTACACGGAAGCCACTGTTCGAGAAACATGTTCAATCTCTAAGTCCCTGGGTGGTTTTCATCTGGTGCACAACAAAAAGATATTGCCATATAAACATGGTTCCTCTTGTTGCCACCTTTTCCAAAACTTGAGTATCCTTGTCCACCCAGGTGGTTCATTGAGTACTTGTTTTATTATATAAAACATAAGTCTTTTCTCAACTTCATAAAATCTCAACATGTCTCTCTTCTCAAAATATATAAAGCATGGCTAAGCATTTTACAACTACATTGTTTTCACTAAGGAATATATAAGGGTATCCTATTAGGATTTAGCATAGCATAAAGTATAGAAATCCTTTTCATGCATGTTTCAAAATCCACTAAGTATAATGAAAATAGTAGGACTTTGGATGATAGTGTCACTTGCCTTTTTGGTAGGGAATGTTGGTTCACTTCTTGATATTGCTAATATCACACTCTTCTAATATTCACTACAAATCAATCAAGCAAACATAGGTTCAACTAGCATTCCAACCAATATTCAAACAATTCATCACACATAAAATAATAAAAACAAAGTCATGCATGCAAGCATGCAAAAGGTAGTTTTATTTGCAAAGGTGGTTTCTACTAGGCTCTAAACATTGTAAGGTTCAAAGTGGTCATTTTCCAAAGTGGCAAAGTCATTTGCAAAAGGGTTTTATCTATAAACCATTTTTAAATTCAATCATCATTTTATGTGGTGGAATTTTTTTTAGCAAAGCAACAATTTTATATTGTTCACCAAATAAGTTGTTAATTCACAAAACTTGGTGTTTTGGGTCAGTAGGTTTGAATCAAAACATTTTCCAAAGGTTTTGCTCAAAAAAATCATTTCCATAACAAAATCAATATTTTATTTGACTAGAAATAGGCTAATTCAATTATTCCATCCTAATCTTTACCAAATACATTTTTAAATCCATAAGTTGGTTCCTAAGGTCAGTAGGTCCACAACAAACCATTTTGCAAAGATTTCAATCCCCAAAATCATTTTGGAATATTTTTTATAACCTATACAAGCATACAAATGTTTCTGCAAAAACAAACAATCTAACAGAAACTTTTTGCTAAACAAATGGCATGGTTGGCTAGGGCTTGCTTTTCTGAATCCATTGATATAAAATTTGCAAAATTTGGACGTGTAAGACTAAAGTTATGGATTTTTCAAATTTGCAAACAAATCTGATTCTAATTCTGTTTTAAATCAAAAGCTAGGCCACGCGGCGCTTTCCTATTCGTCGGTACCGCTTCGGCCGGATCAGCAACGTGAGGCGTTGGATCAAGTTAAATCGCACGGCACTGGTTGCATACCCCTTCAGCGTTAAGTGATCTAATCGCAGCCGCAGGATCTTAATCGACTTACGACCTGGCCCAGCCATAGGCAGGCGTGGCGGCGGCGGCGGCGGCGTGTCTGGCTACGGCGGAGCTGGTGAAAGAGAAAACAAGGAAGACAGAGGAGGGTCTCACCGTGCTCGTAGGGTTGCGGTGAAGCTCAAGGCGTGGTCGGTTCGTCGAGGGGCGCACTGGAGTGGAGGGGATTGCTCGCCGGAGACGATGGCGGCGTCAGGCGGTTCTGGTGGTCGTCGAGGACGACGTTGCAGATCACCCTAAGACAAGCGGGTGGTACGGTTAGAAGCGTGCTGTTCTGGAGAAGGTGGGAGCATCATCGAGGAGTCTTTGGGCGACGGAGATTACCTGTGGAGGTCGCCGGAGTGTCAGTGAACGGTGGTGGCGCTCGGATGTTGTCGAAGCCGAGGCTCTGGGGTGAGCGCGGTTGAACAGAAGGCACGGGGAGAAGCGTCAGAGGCTGGGGAGTGTGTGAGCTTGGTCGAGGAGGCAAGGGACGGTGTCTACTGGCCGGAATTGTTCGCGGAACTCGCCAGAGGCAGTGGCGATGCGAGGCGAAATTGTCGCAGCTGAGGCGAGAGGAAGCAAGGTCGAGGGAACGAGAGGGAGGGGCGTTTAAGACAGCGCTTGCGGGGTGGAGTAATGGCGGCAATGGTCAGGGCGACGTGATCAGGGGGAAGACGACGCTGAGGTGGCTCTGTGGGGCATGCCTGTCAGCGAGAAAGGGAGAGAGGGAGAGGGTCCACTCGTTGGTGTCTCTGTGGTGCGAAGAGTGAAAAACAATTGGCGTGGGGAAATGGCTGAACTGGGCTGGGCTTGCTGGGCCAGACGAGTTGGGCTGAATCCTTTAGCATTTTTTTTGTACTGAAACTTTTTCCTATTTTCCATTTGATTTTCTATTTTGAATTTCAATCAAACAATTCAAATATTCAAAACAATCAAACTTCCACCACACTTTGCATTTGAGTTTGGTTCTGTTTAACAACACAAATCCAAGTCCCAAAAATAACATTTTTATTTTAGGGTCCATTAATAATTAAATGACTAGACCTTAATCATTTAATTCAAATAGGATTTGTTTTATTAAAATCTTTATTTTTGAAATCTAAATATAAAACCAAAAACACTTCAGTAGGTTTTATTTGAGAATATAAAATACTTGGAAAACTTGTTTAAAATAAAATAACAAGTTTTGATGTTTAATTAAAATAGTAAAACCTTTATTTCTAATAAAATTGGATATTAAATCCTTATTATTTTATTTAAATAAACCTTTACTATTTTTTATCAAATAGAAATATTTTTTTCCAAAGGCTTGGCCAAGTTTTATTTTGGCTTATAAAATAATCCTTATTTATAATTCTATCCTTTGCTTTTGAAAACCAAATCTTTTTATTAAAAGATCCAAAAATAGTAATTTCACAAATTTAATATTTTCTTTATTAATTGTTTATCTTTCCAAATCCCTTTAGGATTTGTTTGATCAAATAGGTTTTGAAGGGTTCCAATTGGAATCAAAAAGTTTCTTCTCACCCTGAAAATCAATAAAGTTTTATTTTATTCATTTATTTTTCACATTACAAGATTTGGAAAATCTTGGGATGTGACACTCAACGAAGAACTGGCAGATGTGACATCAAAGATAACACCAGAGAAACAGCAATGAGACGGCCATACGTCCAACGTAACAATGACAGTTTAATCATGCGGCAGAAGCAGCAATGGCAGAATTACCCCACTTGGAGGGGGAAGCAAAGAAAAGGCAGCAAGAACGAGTCAATGAGTTGGTGAAAGCCGCCAGCATGTTGAACGAGGCGTATTACAGAGCAAATCCGGGTATAGCAGGGAGATCACAGCTGGTTCACTCGGCGACTCCTGTCCCGGCAAGATCGGCTGGGCACACGGCATCCTCACCCGGAGCGGCACCCAGGCCGAGAAAAGAAAAAAGTGTGGATTCGGGAAGAAACAAGCAGATGGTCGCCTATGATCCGCGTAGTTCAAAAACCCGCATGCGCAAGGGGCAAAAAGAAATAATCCCCAAGAAAATGAAAACCAGGAAAAAATTGGACAGAGAAATGACAATGGAGGGCAAAATTTTGCGCCTCATACTCGGCACGCGACTCACTTGGTAGGAGGAGGAAATCCAGCTCCGAATAACGCACCAGCTCAGCCAGAAAGAAGACAGCAAAGCGCAAGAAAAGCAGTTCAACAGCCAGCTGACCATGGCCGCGAACAAGTATAATGATGGTTACTCGGCCATGGTAAATGACGGGTATGAGCTGCCGGATCATGCATATCAAGCAATGGGAGCAAGATACGAGGTAGGAACCTTCAGCCGGATGATGCCAGGCTGAAGCTTGACCGCATAAAAATGGTAGAGATAATTGAATCACAAGGTCTGCAGGGTCCACCGTGCTTTGGCCCAAGGATCATGAAGGAGCCACCGGTGCCAAATTTCCAGCTAGCCAGAGGGACAAAAACGTATGATGGAAGCACAAAGCCAGAGGACTGGCTCATAGATTATGGAACCGCTGTGAAGATCGCGCAGGGAAACTTGAGATGGGCAGTATGTTACGTATCGCAGATGTTGGAAGGACCTACTCGGGTATGGTTGAACAATTTGCCACCCAGAAGCATCAACAGTTGGATTGATTTTCACGACGCTTTCGTGAGCAACTTCACGAGCACTTACAAGAGGCCGAATCGCCCACAGCAACTAGCGATGTGCAAGCAAAGACCTAATGAGACAGACAGGGAGTTCCTCACAAGGTGGTGTACGATGCGTAACTCTTGTGAAGGGGTAATCGAGTCACAAGCAATCACATGGTTTGCACAAGGATGTAGACATGTGAGTGTGTTGTGGCAAAGGTTACAAAGAGATATGCCGGCAAGCCTGGCAGAGACGATAAGAATCGCCGACTCGTATGCGTTAGGAGATCCGACTCAGCCGCTGCTCATGTGGGCAGACGGGATGACTGAGACTCAGATCTATGACGCTGCCGGGTCGCAAAGGCGCCAGGAGAGATCCCAAGAGAAGAGATCGAATCTGAAGCAAGAAGAGGCGAGGCGGATTACGGTATGGTTCGGCTCAGGTTGCAAGTGAGTCAGATCATCCAGATCTTTGGAAACAATCGGTCAAAGGACAAATGGTCAACAACAATGGGTGCCAAAGAATGATGACAAAAGGCCATACGATCAGAGGAAACGGTATCAGGACCGACAAAAATACACCTATGAGATGATGCTGGATCAGCCATGTAAGTTTCACACGCCTAGTCCGAGTAAGCCGGCAAATCACTCAACAAGGCAATGCACTTGGTTTCAGAAAGGAGATAGAGTGGACTCGCCGAATAAGCAGCTTCCACCACCTCCCCCTCCACCACTTACAGGAGGAAATGCTCAAGCAAGAGGCGAGATACAGATATGAAAACAAAATGAGATATCAGAATCAAGAAAGAAGAGAAGTTGTGCACCAGGTGCACAATGCAAGAGGTGACGATGCACATGTCAGCCACAGAACCAGAAATGAGTACAGAGAACATCACCAGAGCTATGTTGTCTTTGTCACAGAGCCAAATGACAAGAAGAGCCAGCAGCGACGAATGATGGAAGTGAATGCCACGATGCCGGCAATTCCCAAGTACATGCATTGGTATGTGTAGGGTTCGCAGCATAGAAAACAAAAAAATTCCTACGATGGGAACAACTATGTACAGAGATCTATCTACTAGATACAAACAACGGGCGGATGTATATCCGTAGAGAACATACCCTTGAAGACCGACAAAGCTTAACGAGTCCAAACTCGTGGTTGATATAGACGATCTCTTGCCGATCTCAAGATCGAGAGGAAGTCCTAGCGCCGCAAAACAGCAGTGCATTCGTGCTCGCACACACGTTCAAGGCACCGAGCAACCTCCGCCTCCTCGCTCCAGCGATGCAGCGGAAGCACAACTCTTTCTTGCCGAAAAGCCACCGGGAACATGTATCTCGCTAGTCCGAGACCATGGGGAATAAATTCTAGAGGCGGAGAGAGATCCTTCACGAGGAGGTGTGAGTGAGAGAGAGGGAGGGGGCTCCTTTTATAGGGAGAGGGGGGCACCCAAGGGGCCATGCGCCCAGCCATGGGGCTGCCCCCACCTCTTCCACATTCATGTGGGTGGACACTCCACTCACTCAAATGCCTTTCAATTCCCTCCACTCAAAAACCCACTCAAATTCCCATTAAATTTCCACCAAATTTAATGCAAACTCTCATTAAATAAAAATCCTTTTATTTATTCAGAATTTTGTCAATTACTTTAATGACAAAAATTCACATATAACCCCTTGCTAGTATTTCATTTCACATGCAGAAACACTTTCTGCAATTTCACCCGAAAACCCGTTTCGGTATCTAGTGAAATAAATTCCCGCGCTTGTTATTCTTTTCGGAATGAAACTTTTGCTCCAAATGGATGTCGGTGTCTCTTAAGTGTGTCACCCTACGGTTCACGAATAATGCGTACATGATCGAGACCCCTCTCGGATCAATAATTAGAAGCGGGATCTGGAGACCCATACTAACTCCCACACATTCAATGATGACTTTCTTGTGATCGTCGGAACCTTTTACGCTAGTATCTTAATCCTTTTGTTTCATGATATATTACATGTCCGAGATTCGATCATCGGTATCTCCATACCTAGTTTGATCTACATCGACATGCACTCTTTTCGCTCCTGATATAACATTCTAGTGATCAAATCACTTGCTTGCAAGCTAATCAATGTGATATCACCGAGAGGGCCCAGAGCATATCTATCCGTCATCGGGATGAACAAATTCCATTCTCGATCCATGGGCCTCAACATAACACTTTATTAGTTCTGAATCCATCTTTATAATCACCCTGTTACGGTGTGACGTTTGATGTTATCAAGAAACTCTTCCGGTGTTAGTGATTGACATGATCTCATGGTCTAAGGATTAGGATCACTTCGTAAGTTGTTATAGCAATATAAACTCAATGACTTTGATCGTAATGCTATACTTTGGATGAATGTTCATCACACCATTACACTAATGTTGTGACCCCGTTATTAACAACATCCAATGTCCATGATCAGGAAACCTTGATCATCTTGTTAATCAACGAGCTAGTTTATGAGAGAGGCATAACTAGGAACTTTATGTTTGTTTATTAAACACACATGTATTAACGTTTCCGTATTAATACAATTATAGCATGCAAAATAAACATTTATCATAAACAAGGAATACGATAATAACCACTTTATTATTGCCTCTCGGGCATATTCCCTTCAGTATGAACAAGAAATAACTTGGAGTATAAAAGATCACCCCAAGATCATGCCAACCCCTGGAGGATATGCTCTGGTTTTGGATCCAACATTCATGGGCCCAGATATCAATGTGAAGTTCTCTGAAGTGTTGATTGACAGTGGCAGTAGCATCAACATTATGTATAAGGATACGATGCTCAAGTTAGGCATTACCATGAACATGCTGGAGCCGACTAAGACCACTTTCCACGGTATTGTGCCGGGATTGTCCTATGAGCCAATTGGCAAGATCTGGGCCGACGTCTTATTCGGCAATAGGGAAAATTGTCGCACTGAAGCTATAGAGTTCGAGGTGGTAGATCTGGTCAGCTCATATCACGCCTTACTCGGCAGGCTGGCTATGGTAAGATTCATGGCTACTACCCATATGTCTTACTTAAAGATGAAGCTGCCAGGCCCATGTGGGGTGATCACAGTGGAAGGAGATTACAAGAGATCTATTGCTTGTGCTTCATCTGGATCTTCACTGGCCGAGTCACTCGTCATAGCACAAGAGAAAAGTCAGATGTTGGAGGTGGCAGCATTGGCCAAGGCAGCACAAATGTACATGCCGGCACTCACCAACCCGCATGGCAATGTGTCATTTCAAGCTACCAAGGAAACCAAGAAGGTGCGGGTGGATGAAACTTTCCGAGAGCGCACAGTGACCATTGGGGCTGGCCTTACAGATAAATAGGAAAGCGAGCTCACCAGCTTCCTCCGTAAGAATCAGGACATCTTTGCATGGTCCACTCAAGATCTGCAAGGAGTTCTGAGGGAGCTGGCTGAGCACTCTCTTCATGTAAGACCAGATGCAAGGCCGGTGAAGCAACCCCTCCGCCGCTTCGCTGAAGATAGGAGGAAAGTAATAGGGGCCGAGATTGCAAGACTTTTAGCTGTTGGATTCATCATGGAAGTGCTGCACCCGGACTGGTTGTCAAATCCAGTCCTGGTCGAGAAGAAGAAAGATGACCCGAACGTGGTAGTGTTATGGCGCATGTGTATTGATTACACGAACCTCAATAAGGCGTGTCCGAAAGATCCATTTCCTCTGCCTCGGATCGATCAAGTCATAGATTCTACTGCTGGGTGTGAGTTGTTGTCATTTGTGGATGCGTATTCAGGATTCCATCAGATTCCGCTGAATCCACATGATCAAATAAAGACAGCTTTTATCACCCCGTACGGGGCTTATTGCTATCGCACCATGCCATTCGGATTGAGAAATGCAGGCGCAACATATCAAAGATGCATGCAAAAATGCTTGCAAGATCAATTGGACAAAAATGTTCAAGTATACATCGATGACGTGGTAATAAAAACCAAACAAAGTCATACTCTAATTGAGGACTTGCGTCAAACATTCGCAAACTTGAGAAGATTCCGGATGAAACTTAACCCGGAAAAATGTACATTTCGTGTCCCGGCTGGCAAATTACTCGGATTCCTTGTATCCAGCCGAGGAATTGAAGTTAACCCGACAAAGATCAGGGCCATCGAAAGAATGGAATTGCCAAAAACCCTCAATGATGTCCAGAAGTTTACTGGATGCCTGGCTTCATTGAGTAGGTTTGTTAGTCGGCTAGGCGAAAAAGCCCTACCACTATATCAGCTGATGAAAAAATCAGACAAATTCACATGGACACTGACAAGTCGATAGCGCGCTTTCCATGAATTAAAGAAAATGTTGGCAACAGCACCAATATTAGCGTCACCACTATCCAAGGAGCCAATGCTGCTCTATGTCGCCGCAACCAACAGAGTTGTAAATGTAGTAATAGTGGTTGAACGTGAAGAAGGGGGCAAATCAGTCCAAAGACCAGTATATTACTTGAGCGAAGTGCTCTCTGTCTCGAAACAGAATTACCCGCATTATCAGAAGATGACATATGGGGTATATATGGCAGCAAAAAAGCTGAAACATTATTTTCAAGAAAACCCAATCCGGGTAATATGCGAGGCACCTATCTCGGATATATTGGGCAGCAAAAGATGCGGTACGAGTAATAATGGGCCATTGAACTGGCACCATACACTCTACAATATGATAGGCGAGATGCAATAAAATCTCAAGCCATTGCAGATTTCCTTGTAGAATGGATGGAAATGCAGTATGAACCACCGCTGCCAGATCCGAATTACTGGAAAATGCATTTTGATGGGTCCAAGACAAGAATGGGTCTGGGCGCCGGGATAGTGCTCACATCTCCAAAGAGGGATCAACTGAGGTATGTGTTGCAAATTCATTTTGCTGCTTCTAACAACGTTGCCTAGTATGAAGCACTTGTCCATGGCATTAAAGTAGCCAAGGAAATTGGTATCAAAAGGATCATGTTTTTTGGCGATTCGGATCTGGTGATTCAACAAGTGTCTGAACATTGGGAAGCGCTGGACGCAAACATGGCATTATATCGTTTCCACGTACAACAAATTTTGGGATACTTTGACGGTTGTGAGTTTCATCACATTCCTATAGCAGAAAATGAGGCAGCAGATGTGTTATCCAAACTAGGATCATCTAGACAAGCAATACCACCAGGGGTAGCATTGGAGCATCTCAGGAAGCCATCGATCAAGCCGTCACCGGAGTCCGAGTCAATCAGGGTTATCCCGGCGAATCAGGAATCGGAGGCAGTGCCAATGGATATCGACTAAGGGGTAGGTTCGAGTCACTCGGGGACTGATCCGTTCACCTCAGGGGTCGCTGAATCACACTCGTGGATTCCTCAGGTTATGTCGGCAGAGCATATGTCGGCGGAACCAATGGACATTGATGTGGAAGCAAACCCGGAACCACTGATACCAATGTGGGAACAGCCAATATTCAGTTATTTGAAGGATGGAACCTTGCCGAGTGACGAAATATTGGCAAGGCAAACAACACAAAGGGCAAAAGCATACACCATAATCAACAAGGAACTCTACAAACGAAGTGTGACAAGTGTACTGCAGCGTTGTATCAGCTCAGAGCAAGGCCAGGAGATCTTATTGGATATCCATCAAGGAGAGTGCGGGCACCATGCATCATCAATAGCGTTGGTAGCCAAGGCATTCCGACATGGATTCTACTGGCCAAGCGCATTGGCACATGCTCAAGAGTTAGTCAGAAAATGCAGTGGCTGTCAACACTATGCGTCCAAGTCACATTTACCAGCGTCTGAATTGAAGACTATACCAATCACTTGGCCTTTTGCAGTATGGTGCCTGGATATGGTAGGACCATTCAAACCAGCAAGGGGAGGCATGACTCATATCTTGGTCATGATCGATAAGTTCACCAAGTGGATAGAAGTGAAGCCAATCAAGAAATTGGACGGTAAAACAGTTGTCACATTCCTAAGGGATATAATCCTCAGATATGGTTACCCGCATAGTGTGATCACGGATAATGGCACAAACTTTGCTGAAGGAGCTTTTGCTCGCTTCTGTGGGAAACACCGAATAAGACTCGAGGTAGCATCAGTTGCCCATCTAGAATCAAATGGACAAGTTGAACGGGCTAATGGCTTAGTTCTATCCGGGATAAAACCCCGCTTAATGGAACCACTCTAGAGATCACCTGGTTATTGGATAGAGGAACTACCCTCAGTACTGTGGAGCTTAAGAACAACTCTGAATCGATCAACTGGTTATACGCCATTTTTCCTTGTATATGGGGCTGAAGCAGTTTTGCCTGTCGAGATAGAATATGACTCGCCAAGGATAAGGCAATACTCGGAAGCCGAGGTAAAAGAGGCCCGAGAAGATGGAGTAGATTTACTCGAAGAAGCAAGGGAACTGGCATTCTCCAGATCTGCTATATATCAACAAAATCTCTGACGCTACCATAGCCGGAAAGTGCAACCTCGTGTTTTCTGAGAAGGATATATGGTGCTAAGGCTGGTGCTGCGCACAGCCGGAATGCATAAATTATCGCCTCCTTGGGAAGGTCCATTAATTGTAAGCAAAGCATTGCACAATGATTCCTACTATCTCATAGACACTCGTGAAGCGCAAAAGAACAAGGCGGACAGGTCAGGAGATGAAACCAAAAGGCCATGGAATGTGGCACTGCTTCGTCCCTTCTATACTTAGGAGAAGCAATGCATGTATCACTCGAACTCTCATATGTCGGATGTGTTTGCCGGCTATGTGCTAATAATAAAATGGTATGATTCGAAAAACTGAATCGGGGACTACCCCTTAGGCTTTCCATTTCAATTATTTTACGTCGGCTGGCGTGATACCCAAAATTTATCTCAGAACAAGTAGTTTTTACTCGGAAGAAATCAACTCTTCGACTATGTTGTTGTCCGAAAACACAGCTTCATGTCAAGCAAGAGAAAAAGATCTAAGACGGGTAAACACGAACGCCGGATAAGTACAAGGGAGAAACGTGAGTCGGCTTTAGTTTTTGCCTAACTCTCTGCAGGTTGTGTTATACTATGTGTCGAGTAATCTCGGCCAAGTTATCTAAGTTTCATATCCGCTAACTAAATCCTTCGTACTTTGAGATCCTAATGTCAAACGCCAAAAAATGGTAGACAAGGGCCAAAGACAATGAAAGGTGACACGGCAAAATGAAACTCGGGGACTTGTCCTTAAGTGATTCGCACTCAAAGCATAACGCAAATATATAAAGCCTATCACAAGGCACATAGTCAAACTTCAAGTGCAATGTACGTTACATCATGCACTGACATCTGGGGATCTAATAAAAGTTCGAGTATTTGTTGGCCTAAGGAGCAGGAGAACTCGGAGGAGCATTCTTGGAGCCAGGAGTGCTTGGAGCATCGGCCGGGTGAGGGGCATCTGCGGCCGGGTCATCTGGATCATCTGACTCGGTCGCCTCGCTGTTGCCACCTTCTTCAGCAGGAATTTCGATGAGCAGGTCGCCAAGGTCGAGGAAGCTGGGCCCTTCACACCAAGCGTGCACCATGGTGTACTCGATCATGGCATAAGCTCGCTCCTGGCGCTTCTTGATCAGCTCCGGGTCTTTCAACCATTTGCCATCTCCCCTTATGCGAGCAAGAACATCAAGGTTGATGTCCTCATACCATGAAAGCACGAAGGAGAGAGCCTTGTCCGCTACAGCCCGGCTGGCCGACTCACGCCATTGATCCAGCCAGTCTTCTGTAAGGAGCAATCTGTCGGCGAGCGGCTCGATGAGTTCGGGTGGGTCTTCATCCGGCCAGAGCATGCGAAACGCATGGATAGCCGCTTTGAGCAAGTCCACACCGCAGGATCTGAGGGTCTTGACCCGTTCAGACAAAGCTGCGAGGAGCTCCTCCATGGACACCTCGCCGTCAGCAGGAGCACCAGCCTCAGCTCTCACTTCCTTCATGGCTCGGATGGCAAACATGTTGGCCTCAGGAAAGTTCTCTACAAGCAAAAAGAGAAAGCTAGCAAATAGCAAGGGCAGATGGAAGAAATCCAGAAGGACTTGGATAATGCGTAAAGAGTAAGAACTCACTATCGAGAAAGAAGTTGATGGCAGCGAGCTTTCTATGCCAAGTCTTGGTCTTGGCTTGAAGGGCGTCGAGATTCATATTTGTCGACTCGACCAATGACTCGGCCTCGTCGAGCAGCTTCTTAGTCTTCTCGGTGCTGGCAGCCTGCTGCTCGTTCTTCTCGGCAAGCTCCTCCTTCAGCCCTTTCACCTCGGCCAAGTGCTTCTGCTCCGTCTCGGCCATTAATTCCTTCAGCCGAGTCACCTCATCTCGCTCCTTCTGGAGTTTGGCTTGGTGCTTCTCTACTTATTCAGAACAAATATTTGTCAATACCAACAGAAATTTTTTAGCAATTGTCTTAGGGAGGTAAGAAATTTACTCTCGGCCTCGCTAATTTGCGAGTGAAGTTCATTGATGGTGGACTGAACAATGGCTGTGAAACAAGAGTGAGAGGAAAAATGAGAAGATAAACCAAGGAGAATTACACCAAAATAGAAAAGGGAAAAGCAAAGACATTACCTTGCCGAAGGTGTCAGTATGTAGCTTCTCATTCACAAGTTTGAGCTTGCGATGCGCTAGGACGAGATCTTGGTGCACCTTGGTGCGCTCGTTATGCGTAAGCTAATCAAAGAAGACAGATAATAAGAAAAAGTCGAGTCAGGCGACCGGCCGAATAAAAAAGCTTAAGAGCTTATAGCCGAGTAAGTTTGTTACTCGTCAGTAACCTCGAGGGCTAGGGATTGAAGCTCTAACATGAGTTTGGCACAAAGGAATCAAAGAGCTTAAGAGTTTACCTCGAGGGGTAGGGATCGAATTTATAACATATAGGCTTGGGGTAAAGGATTTGAAGGCTAAGTGACTATTGAAGAGCTTACAGCCGAGTAAGTTTCTTACTCGATGGTAACCTCGGGGACTAGGTGATATGTATAAAGGGAATACTCAATAACACAAAAGAGTAAGAAGTTAACTTACCTCATTCACTTCGTCGGCGCGGGCCATCAGAGCAATGGCCTGCTGGGTCATGTCGGAGACGGCCTTGGGGCCCAGCTTCATCTTCTTCCCGACACGAGTGCTGACCTCCTGCTCTCCTGCTACATTCCATGCCACGGCGTAAGGCTCAGCCGAACCAAGGCTCTTGCCACTGAGCGTCCGAGTGAGAACTCGACCCATTTTCAGGGCGGTTCCCACGATGTACGGGTTGCGGCGGCAGATGGAGGGTAATGCCTGAGTCATCACGACTGGCCGTAGATTCGTCCCCCTTACCCGCTGAAGCAAGCTTTCTCACCGACGTGGGAGGCCGGATCTGAGGAGCAGAACCCGGAGCGCAAACTAGAGTTGTTTCCTTGGAAGAGGTGGATTTGCCAGAAGAGGGGCGAGTAGAACCAGAAGCCTTGGGCTGGGTTTGGCCCTTTGTCAGAATTGGAGAGCGAGAAGAAGGATTTGGAGAGGATTTGGAGCCCCCTGACTGGGCTCAGCAGTTTTGCTGGCTCCAAGATCAGGAAGTTGTTCATTCACATCAGCATGAGGGCTGATGCCAGAGGAACTGGGGGCAGAGGGTTTCTCGGCGCCAGACATGTGGGCACCAAGATCAGGAAGTTTTTCCTGGCCAGCACCAGGGGCGCTAGCTGAATGACCCACCGGGTTTGACTGACCCTGAGCAGCATGAGCCTCAACAGTGCGAGCCTCAACCCGGACGGGACTCTGCGCCACCGAGACAGCTGGAGGAGGTGCATGCCTAAGCGACGAGGCAATGCTAGAAGCATCCTGATTCGCCGTCAAAGGTGCAACGCTGAAAACAACAAGACATATGTAAGAGAACATCAGTGATGAAAAAAGAAAAGAACAGAGAAGGAAAAGTATAAAAACTTACCCGGTGAGGATCGGGTCATGGGCGACTTGGCGCGTGACTCGGCGACCAGCCGCTTGACGAGTCTCACCCAGGCTGGCAGCAGCAGAGGCAGCAGGAGCTGCCGGACTGGGCTTGTTCTTCTTAGTCGGCTGAGTGTTGGAGGAGATTCCTCTTTGCTTCGGCTTAGCGATGGGAATCTTGCCGACTCCGCCCACGGCGAGAGGAAGAATGTCATGTACCTGGCCAGCTGCAAAAGTAAATAACGGGCTTACTCGGATAAGCAATGAGATTAAGCTCACAAGGCATATACCTTCAAAAGTGTACAATCATCATCCTCATCATCGTCAGACCAGTCTTGTAAGGGATTGCGAGATTGACTCTTACCCGAAGCAGAAGCGGTTGCAGTGTGCGGGATCCACATGAAGCACTCTAGGTCATACTCGACCTCATCCGAGTCAGAGCGGTCCCCATGATAACCAGCAGGAGGGATAGTACTGTCATCAACCTGGTGAAGGAGATTCTGCGAAAGACAAACAGAATGAGAGACTAAAAACTAAGCTAAGAGTGGCAAAAGAGCTAAAGCCTACTCGACGAGAAAGTAACCCGGAAACTTACCCAGGGGACAGGCCTAACCCGGCTAAACGGTGGGCAACTCCAAGCCCAATCATCCACCAAGTTCAATTTAAAAATTGAGCTTACTCGGCGGGCGATGGAGTCATGGGTGAGCTCCTTAGTGGAATGCCGAGTGGGATCATGGGACCCGCTCATGAAGCACATCTTGTGGATCCTAGCTTGGATGGGGCTTGCCCGGCGTGAGATGAAAGTGCACATGAGGTCGAAGTCGGCGAGATGAAAGTTTCTAGGATTGCGTTGGCTTCGTTCACCGCAGCGTCTTGGTCACGCGGGTCAAGCTGCCAGTGATTCTTGTGGGGGACCTCATCCGAGAAAGGGGAAGCCGGATGTTGTCAGTGGATCCGCTGTTTTTGACATAGAAAAAGGTTCTATGCCACTTCTTGCAAGAATCGATACTAGCAACCCGAGGAAAGATGGAATCCCTCCTGGGCGTGATGCTGGCAGCGCCGCACCGAGTAGGTTTCTTATCGGCACGGGGAACTTCAGGCTGGGGGACAACCTGAACCTTGAAACGAAAATACTTGGCCCACAGAACTGTAGGCCAAATTCCAAGATAGGCCTCGCAGGCAGAGATGAAACAAGAGAGAGAGCCAATTGCGTTGGCAGGAAGATGGTGGGTCTGTAGACGGAAGGTAGAAAGAAACGAGGAAAATAAAGTGCTCAAAGGAAGAGCAAAACCACGTTCAAAGTGGGAAAGAAAAACCACCCGCTCGCCATCTTGAGGTTTAGGGGAGATCTCACTGGCGGGGAGGCGGCAATCCACTTGCAGTGGGATGCGTCTGGTGGACCGGAGAAACTCCACTTCTTCGGTGGATACCTCCGAGACTTCCCAGCCACCGCGCTCGCCGGCGGGGACCTCCTACTCCTCGGCACCATCAGCACCGTCGCGAGCATCCATAAGGTCGTCGGAGTCTGTCTCCTCCTCGGTAAGGAGAGGCTTGGAACAGCGAGGACCCGTGCTGGAATCGTAAGAGGACAGGGGCAATCGCAGCACTAGAGCAAGAGGGAGAAGGAACCGCAAAGGAGGCAGTTCGATCTTGCAGGCACGAGGAGGAAGAAAGGCTAAGGAAACCGAATGGGCATGGGGGAAGTGGAAACCCCCAACCCCTACTTAAGGGCAGTAAAAAACCCGTAGTGGGATCTAACTGTGTCGTGCAGCCAGCGTGTGGCTGTGTACCAGGCCGGGTGATCCAGTCAGCGGGCGCCATGTAGCCAATGATACACGAAAAATCCAGTGCCACGTCACGGCTGGAAGGAAAAGAGGCGCAGACCGATGGGACTGCCATAGTGACGGGGAATAACTGCGCAGCTGTCACTGTGCCGCCAGAACTTGGAACAAAAATTGAGGCAAGTAATCATGATTACTAGTTGTCGAGGATGAAGCCTTGAAAATGACCCGGAATTGGCCAGAATAACTCGGCTCGAGGCAAGAATGAGCCAAGAAGTCAAAGAATTGACCCAAAATTGCCAGACTAACCCGGCAAGGTGCGAAATTGAGAGAGATAAAAGACAAAAACTAAGTTCCATTCACACAAAAGGAACCTGGAGACGCCTAAAAGTTTGAACTGCTAGACCTCACCAGCTTCGGGGACTAATGTCGGGGGGATAACCCCCGGTAGGGTCACGAGAGGGGAAACATAGCGTAGCTGGGTTGGCTCCGAGTAAAAAATGAACCAGGCCGGGTAAGAACGGCCGGGAAAGATAAGCATGAGAGCCAAGATACAAACTATCTTGGCCCGTATAGGACAAAGTTGTAACCCTTGCAGGTACCAACGAGCCGAGTCAACCGAGGAATGGCCGAGTAAAGAAGGACGTGTGGCACCTTTCCGAGTAAGGTTCGGGAAGGACCATGGTAAAGCATGGTCAAAAGAGAAGGGCGACGCCGGGTGACACAAAAGGAGCCGGGTGACGCCCAAAGCAAGCGCTGACGTACAAAGTAACAGCGTAATGCCAAAAAGAACAAGAAGCAGCGTACCAGAAGACCGTTAGCTGTCAAGCTTTATGGACCGGGCCTATGGGCTTAGGGCAAGCCCATAACCCGGCCCATATTGTAGGGACCAAGATTAAAATAGTAAACCCTAGAACCCAAAGGGGTGTTAGCTAGCTAGCACTGCCTATATAAGGGAGGGAATAGCAGTAGTAGAGGGAGGTTGGACCAAGTAGGGAACTAGTGTTGCATACTCAAGCCAACACAGCTCAAGGAGCACTTGTAATCTTTGGGGTATCAATCAAATTGTCAAGTGTGGAGAGTTCTTCTTGTTCTTCGTGCATGGCTCGACCGTGCACTCCCTCCTCGGTGACCACAAGAACCCATTCGGCCCCCAACTTAAGCCTACCCATGGCATCTGTCGTGCCACCACCATGACAATCCGTTTGCTTTCCCTCGCATTGACCAAGTCATTGAATCGACAGCTGGCTCGAAACTTTTGTGTTTTCTCGATGCATACTCAGGATACCACCAGATCAAGATGAGGAAGTCGGACCAATTGGCCACTTCGTTCACTACCCCATACGACACGTTTTGCTATGTTACGATGCCCTTTGGGCTAAAAACGCAGGTGCTACGTACCAGCGGACAATGCAACATTGCCTTCACGACCAAATTGGTTGGAACGTTCACGCCTATGTGGACGATATCGCGTGATGTCTAAAAAGTCAAACGACTTAATCTTTGACTTAAAAGAAACCTTTGATAATCTCCGGAAATACAACATGATGCTTAACCCTAAGAAGTGCGTCTTTGGGGTACCAGCCGACAAATTGTTGGGTTTCATCGTTTCCCAGCGCGGAATCGAGGTCAACCCGGAGAAAATCAAGGCCATCTTAAACATAAACCGTCCGACATGCCTAAAGAACATTCAACGACTAACAGGTTGTGTTGCAGCAGTTAGTCGGTTCGTCAGCAGACTTGGAGAGAAGGCTCTTCCGCTGTACAAGTTACTGAAGAAGGCGGACAAATTCACATGGACGGACGAAGCAGATGCAGCATTGAAGCAGCTCAAGGAGATTCTTTCCTCAGCGCTATCCTTGCAGCACCCGATCCTGGAGAACCCTTGTTAATCTACATGGCGGCAACCAACCGGGTAATCAGCGTCGTCGTGGTAGAGCGGAAGGAACCAGGCTATGAGAACGGAGTTCAATGACGAGTTTACTATGTGAGCGAGGTCTTGACGGAGTCCAAGCAGCGTTACCCGCACTACCATAAAATAGATTATGGAATATTCCTTGCTTCTCGGAAGCTGAGGCATTACTTTCAGGAGCACCCAATCACAGTGGTGAGCAAGACTCCAATGTCCGACATAATCAACAACAGCGACGCCACAGGAAGGGTCGCGAAGTGGGGCATTGAACTTGCCGCCTTCGAGATCACCTACAAGAGACGCGACGCTATCAAGTCACAAGCCTTGGCGGATTTTTTTGCAGATTAGACGGAGATTCCAGATGCTACTCCGTTGCCGGAACCAGAGTACTGGGTGATGCACTTTGACGGATCAAAGCTGCTCAATGGCTCGGGGGCTGGTGTATTGCTACAGTCACCAACAGGAGACAAGCTACACTATGTTCTACAGATCCACTTCGAGGCTACAAACAACATGGCGGAGTATGAAGCACTCATTCACGGACTACGTGTAGCCAAGGATATTGGCATCAAGCACATATTTTGCTGTGGAGATTTCGACTTGGTTGCCTAGCAGGTGGCTGGCACCTGGAATGCGCGGAACCCTATGATGGCGGCATATCGAGACGAAGTGGACGAGATAGCCAAGAGCTTCTTGGGCTACGAAGTCAAGTATGTACCTAGGGAGAAAAACGAGGCGGCTGATCTGCTGTCTAAGCTTGGATCAGGGCGCAAGAAAATTCCGCCAGGAGTTTTCCTAGAACATCTGCGCACACCATCCGTGAAAGGAGCCGACATCGACAACCCGGATAGAGCTGACTCTTTCGTAAACATGGTGACCAAGGTCCCTCTGGCTTGGACAAAGCCGTTCATGGAATATCTCCAACACGGAACTTTGCCCGACGACGAGGTCGAAAGACAGCAAATAGTACGACGAGCAAAGGGTTATACCATAATCAATGGACAACTCTACAAAAGGAGCACTACTGGTGTATACCTAAAGTGTGTTTCCCAGCTAGAGGGTATGGAAATCCTACGCGAAATCCATCTCGGAGATTGTGAGCATCACGCCGCTCCTCGATCTTTGGTCGCGAAAGCCTTCCGGCAAGGATTCTACTGGCTGACCGCGAAGGCGGACGCCGACAAGCTGGTTGAGACATGCATGGGATGCCAGTATTATGCCCGACAACCACATGTTCCTGCTGAAGAATTGCGAACAATACCAATAACTTGGTCGTTCGCAGTCTGGGGGCTAGACATGGTGGGACCGTTACAGACGGCACCTTGTGGGTTTACGCATATGCTTGTAGCAGTTGATAAATTCACTAAATGGATAGAAGCTAAACCCATTAGAAAGCTTGATGGGGAAATTTCCCTCAGGTTTGTCCGGGATCTAGTGGTGAGATTTGGTCTCCAACATAGCATTATCACTGACAACGGCAGCAACTTGTCACTCAGAGAAGTGGAGGCTTATTGTTGGGAGAAGGGCATCCGACTTGACCTTGCATCTGTGGCACACCCACAATCCAACGGTCAGGTTGAGCGAGCCAATGGATTAATTCTGCAGGGAATCAAGCCACGTCTTGAGGCGCCGCTACATAGAGCAGCTGGAGCCTAGGCGGAAGAATTTTCATCTGTGTTGTGGAGTTTACGAACTACACCCAATAGATCCACCAGCTACACCCCTTACTTCATGGTATATGGAGCAGAAGCCATCCTGCCTTCCGACATCCTTCACGATGCACCAAGAGTTGCCGCCTATGACGAAGATGACGCTGAAGAATCCAGACGCCTAGATGTGGACCTTCTCCAGGAGGAGCGTGTTTTGGCATGCCAAAGATCGGCCATCTACCAGCAGAAGCTACGCAGCTACCATAGTCGCCACGTTCGGCATCGCTCGTTTAAAGAGGGGATTTGGTGCTCCAACTTAAGCAGAAGAAGTCACACAAGTTATCTCGCCATGGGAAGGACCGTTCATCATAAGCAAGGCACTTCTCAATGGGTCTTACTACCTTGTTGACAATCGTGAACTAAAGGATAGGCCCAACAAGGATCATAAGCGTAAGCGACGTGACCCGTATGATGACTACCCGGAGCTTGATCGGCCATGGAACATAGCACGGCTACGTCCTTTTTACACTTAGCATTTTTTATCTAATTGTGTACCTCTTATATGATCAATGAAATAAAGCTCTCTGGTTCACTCATATTTCTGAGTCTTTTACCTCCTTTAGTGTTCATTTTGGATCATGTAAAACCTTTATGCACAAGTTTTGCGATTGCACTTGTGAAAATTCCGCCTACGGGCGTTAGCTTAAGTTTTCTGGTCTACACATTCTTTTTCGTTTTTATGTGGATTCTGGAGTAGTGACTTTTGGCACTTATTGTCAGCGATTTTGTGCTTAGGTTATTGACGGTGACATTGGACATCATCACCTGAGCGCATGGTTCCGACAACGAGTCTTTCGACTCACGAAAAGTCAAGCATAAGAACCAAAGTAATGGATAAGCCAGCACTTGCTTAAAAAATATATACATGCTGGAAACTGATTCTTAAGTAGCAAGACATGCAACATTGTTTTCCGCCTTAAGTTACATAAACAAGTTTTTTCCGCATATGCACCAAAGGTGAAACAAATATTACAAAGTTGTTCTTCATTCCTTCAGCGTAGGAGACTTAGAAGCAGCGTCATCACCAGTAGGAGAGTCACCCTCGAAGTCGGCGGTGTGAAGAGACTCGGAGGAGCTTTGGTTGCCGCCATCGATGGTGTTCATCGGCACGAAGACATTGATGTCGACCAAGTCGGCAACTCTTCTGTCATAACCCGTGAGCAACGACAAGATGGATTGATGGTTAATCTCTTTGCCATCGTCGTCTACGTCAGGAATGCCAGATGTCACCGTATCGATGTCGGCATCTTCATAGTGTGCCTTCACCATTGACAGCGCCATCCTTGCGCCAGCCCGTGCACATGAAGCCTTCCAGCTTGTGATACGCTTGGGGGCTCGGCGCAGAATCTTCGAGTACTTCGCCACGGAGTCCGATGCCTTGATATTTATCTGGAGAGGCTTGGCGATCTCCTTAGCTTGCTGTGATGGCGGTGTTGATGAAGTTGCCGGCAAGAACCATGCATTCCTTGGATGGAGGAGGCGATCGGGTTAAACCCATAGGAGCTGCAAATTCCGACAAGGAGCGCATTTGTTCAACAATTCAGAGTACCCAGACTACAGAAATCCAAGACGGAGAAAACTTACTGAAGATGCTGGCCTCAGCTTGCCAGAGGGTGTCCGCCAAGGATTCTTTCTCTTGTTGGAGGAGCTTGTACGCCTCACTATGGCGTTGATTCTGCTCATCGGCAGCTTGCTTCTGATCCCTTAAGATCGAGATCTCCTCCTTCAAGCGATTGATTTCCTCGGTGGCGGAGTCCTGCAGGACCTTCATTGACTCCTCATGCATTTTCAGCATGTCCTTCCTCTCTTGCTTAAGAATTTTGTTCTCGCTATCCAGCTCTTGAATGTGCTTGGATTGCTCGACAATATTCTTGGCCTTGGCGATGGTTTCTGCAAGTCGGAGAAAGCAAAGTACACAGTGAGTACTCGGAGAATATGGGCACAAAACCAAGTCGGAATGCGAAAAAGAAAACAGACGCTTGCTCTTGGTGATCTGTTCCTTCAAGAAGGAAGTTTTACCCTTTTCAGCTTCCAAATCTGTGCGCATCTTCTGGTACTTGGCGTTGGCCATGCCCCTCCGAGCACTCTCGTTCTGTGGAAAAAAGGTCAAAGTTAAAACGTTGTTTGATCTGCTTGGAGCATCTAGCCGGAAATTTTCCACCTAGACGCTCGGGGGCTATAGCGGGAATTTTTGACTCAGAATTATGCTTAGCTTTTCTTTAAGCATCTAGTCGGAACTAATTCAGTTTTCGATAAGAAGCTTGGGGGCTACAGTATAAAGTTTTTTAACTCGGATGTATGCTTAGCTTTTCTTTAAGCATCTACAGTATTGAAGTTTATAAAACACTGCGTATGCTACTCTTAAAAGAATCTAGCCGGAATAATTCATTCCACCTACATGCTTGGGGGCTACAGTGAGAGGTTTTCTAACTTAGTCAGTCTTAGAGCATATAGATGCAAAGACCTATGGTTTTCCGTCTACATCCTCGGGGGCTACAGTGGTATACTCATATGAAATGCAAAAGACAAATAAAACTTACAAGTGCAATGATCTTGAGGTTTGTAGCACTCTCGGCCAGCAGCTTGCCAAAGGCGGCGGAGCTCCTCTATACCGCATGTCGGAGATGTCGGCGCTGCACCAGGGACCAGAGCAGTGCTACCCGGTGTAAATACCGGATAGACTATCTTTGGATGGGTTATGGTTTTCTTGGGTGCAGGGGAGCCGCCAACAATAGAAGTACCTGCTTCCACCAACGCCTTACCGCCACCGATGGCATCCTTAGCCGGAGCTTCAGCCATTTGGTGGGCGGCACTCTCCTGCGTCGCCTGCTCGCCGACGACAGCAACCTCGGTAGAGGCACCTGAGTCCACTTCCATGGCGGAAGGGCCAGATGCCTCCTTAGCTTGTGAGCTTGTCGGGGCAGACGAGGGCTTGACGGAGGGAGTGGCAGGGGCGATGGCGGGAGATGCATCGCGATGCAAGATGTCCTTGATGGTTCTAGAAGCCCCCAATTTGGAGGTCTTCTTCAGGCGGGTCGTGGCTTTCTTCCTGAAACATGCAAAATGCATAAGTACAGGAGCAAGACAGATGAATAGACAATGTCGGAGAGAAAGAAGCTTACACAAGTGGGGGTGCTTTAGAAAAGGGGATCCCGATAAATTTTCTCTTCTCCGCCTCCAGGGCGGCGGTAGTCTTCTTGGAGGCTCCACCCTCTGTCTTCTTCTTCTTGCCTTCGTCGGTAGCGTCAGGGGTGGAGCTCTTCCGCTTTTGCGCCAATGGAGCATCATCGTCGGACACGACCGTGACTTCCTTCATCTTTGTATCATAGATTTGAGGAGCCATGCTGTCCTCATCTATGTCGCTAAGCTGAAAGGTGAAGAACCACCGTCTTAGATGAGATGACATCTGCAAGACGGGAGAACTGGAGTATATGTCATACACGGAAAATAAATAACTACCTTTGGGCACTTTCCGTCTACGAACATGTTGTAGGTGATGGTGAAGCCATGCTTCTTGTCCTTCACCTTGACGATGTCCTTAAGGCGGAGCTTGACGGAGTCACTCGAGAAGTTGTCCACGGAGATGCGGAGGCTATCCCTTCTATCGCTGGTATACTCGTGCATGAGCTTCGCGCGGTGCTGCAGAGGTTGGATTCGCCTGATGAACCAGCACATGGCTAAGTCCAAGCCGGTCAAACCCGTATCTACGAACCATTCTATCCGCCTTATGGCGCGGGAAGCATCGAGGTCGGAGGGAAGGGAGGCCTAGGATCTCCATGACGAGGCTTCAGCGGCGGCTCCGTCTATGAAGTCCGGGTACGTTACTTGTCGGCCAGCCAGAGGAATATCTGGGCCGTAGAAGTAGGTACGCTGCCAGTTTTTGCAGGACTCGTGGCCGACGATGTTGGGGAACCGCCGGCCAGGTCGGATCTTGAATCTTATGGTGCCGTCATTCCTAAGTTCTTCCTTACTGGCTCCGGCTTCATGTTTGACGGTGAAGAAGTACACGAAGAGGTCTAGCCTAGGATTTATCCCTAACTAACCCTCGCAGAGCGCCGCATAGTTGCTAAGCGCTAAGATACTGTTGGGAGAAAGGTTCTAGGGCTGGACTCTATAGTGATTTAAGACGGAGAGGAAGAAGTTGGAGATGGGCAGGGAGACGCCGCGTACCAGTTGGGCTTTGAGGTACACTTTTTCTCCGGCTTGGGGAGAAGGTGTCACCTCGCCGGCCGGTGCCGCCCACCCAGCGAGCCCCTCCGTCGCAGGGAGGTAGCCCTCGGCGATCAGCTCTTGGATATCACGGCCCGTGATATCTGAGCCGCGCCAGTCGCCCTTGTGCAAATCAAGCTCCTTCTCCAACGGCTCCAGTGCCGCTAGATTATGGTCGCCGCCGGTGGATTCGATCACCGCCGTGACGGGGATGACCAAGCCCTCTAGGGGCACGACGACCGAGCTCGCCGACTTCGTCGCGGCTTCGCTCGACGCCGCCATGGAAGGGGAAGTGATGCTGCTAGCCATGGAGTGAGTATGGAGATGACTGGTGCAGATTGAAGCTAGGGTTTTTCGCGAGTTTTGCGCGGAGAGCTTGAGGAGGCACGCACTGGAGGAAGAAGAGGATGCGAGGAGAGAATGAGGTAAAAGGTAGAAATTCCACCATGGTTACTATTTATCATCTCCAGCGTCAAGATTCGTGCAGCTTGATCGGACGGTTGCCGCGTAGACGACGTGTTCGCGAACATGCGCGGAAATTTCGCCACGTCTCAAACCGTCGCCGCCAACGGTTAGTATCGCTCGTGCGGGAAAATCGGACATGATTGCGTTCTCTGCATGTGTGAGTTACAAGGCGTCGCTGACCTAAGCCTACGTCGCCCTAGCTGACATAGGCAGATGAGCCGTCACATTAGAAGATTCCGGCATGGACGGATCCAGTCCGGCTACGGAAGAGTATGATGGAAGATTCAGCATTTCTCTGACTTACGTGTTGAAGACGGAGAAAAACCTTGCAGGGTTCTTTGGGAGGACTACAAGATATTGCTTGATGATTTTCCGACATCCATCTAAATGGAGCATTCCACACGAAGAGGCAAGATGGCGCAAGATCTCAGAGTTCTCCGGGGCTACTGTTGGGGATATGCTATATGGGTATCCTCATAGCATGTCTCCTATCCGGATAACTTGGGTGGCCCACAGTTGGTAGCATGGCCCATGGCCTACTAGGCGGCCCAGTTAGATGGATCCAGAAGGGAGGCCCATGCCAGATAAAGGAAGGCTACGGTTGGAGTCACCGACGTACCCGGAGCCTTGGAGTGCAAGATACACAAGACTAGTAGTAGACGGTGTAGGACTCTATAACCTGTCCGGCTAGGACTTTTCCCTGTAACCCTAGGACCTGGCGACTATATAAGTCGTGCCTATGGGAGCCTTTAGGGCACAATCTCAGACAACCAAGTAGAGATTAGCGTACACCTCGCACAGCGAACCAATCCCTGTAACTCGGCGTATTGCCCTTATAGTGATTTATAGCAGGAGTAGGATTCCGCAACGGTCGTGGGATCTGAACCTGGGTAAGATGTGTAATCTCGTACCCGTCAACCGTCCGCCTTCCCCCACGTCTCTAAATACGCACTATGCGGACCCCTCCATGGCGTACTCGTGGGCCATACCACGACATTGTCCTTTGATAAGAAAGGATTGGGCCACTTGCTCCGTTTGTTCGTTGTCTTTATTACTTGCTCTTTGTTTTGTTGCCTTATAAGAAAACCACTAAAAATCCATTTTCTAAGTATTCCCAGGGATTTCCTGCTCCACACCACTGTTCGGCACCTTCTTATCCTCGTTGGGATTGACACTCATATTTATCGAAAGTACTACGATACACCCCCTATACTTGTGGGTCATTAGGACTCCTTATCATGATATCTTAGAGGCAAGAAGTATTGTTTGGTTGTTGTGGATGATTTCTCTAGATACACTTGGGTGTTCTTCTTCAAGTACAAGAGTGAGACTCAAAAGACTGTTATTGACTTCGCCAATGAAGTTCAACGGAAACACAATGCATCTATCCTCTCCATCTGAAGTGACAATGGCACCGAATTCAAGAACTACACCTCGGATGAGTTTCTTAGTGATGAAGGCATCAAACATCAATACTCCACTCCTTACACCCCTCAACAAAACAGTGTTGCCGAAAGGAAGAATCATACTTTGATGGATGCCGCTCGGACCATGCTAGCTGAATTCAAGTCTCCATACAACTTTTGGGCCGAAGCCATCTCCACCGCTTGTCATGCAACCAACTGGCTATACCTTCGCAAGAAAAGGAACAAGACCCCTTATGAGCTGCTCACCAGGAAGAAGCCCAATGTTAGCTACTTTCGAGTGTTTGGTTGCAAGTGCTATATTCTCAAGAAAGGAGTTTGTTTGTCCAAGTTTGAATCCAAGGCACAAGAAGGGATTTTTGTTGGATACTCAAATCAGTCCCATGCTTATAGAGTCTACAACAAAGCCAATGGAAGAGTTGAATAGACGAGCAATGTGAAGTTTGATGAAGACCATGAGTCCCTTGTTAGGCAAGATGGTGTTCGTGATTCAAGTGATGAAATTCCTCCTAAGGCCATAAGAAGAATGGTTATGGGTTTCCACCTTCCCATTGAGGATCCCCTTGTGGCCGAAGGAGAAGGACCAAGCTCTACTCAAGTGGAGCCCTCACTCTCACAAGATCATCTTGCCCCTCAAGGACCCACTATTTTGGCACGAGCTCCCTCAAGCTCTTCCTAAGCTCCTCATGATCATGACTCTTCGAGCCCCGAATCTCAAGCTCTTCATCAACAACATCTACCTACCCAAGATGGGGCTCCTTCTCAAGACACCTCCCAAGGTCAAGCTCATCAAGAATAAGGGCAAGCTAATGATGATCAAGGCTCTACTCCAAATGATGACTCTCTCGAGGTGGAAATTGATGAAGATGATCCTCGTGTTCGTGCTTATAGTCAAGGCGGGGACTCAAATGGTGGAAATGACAAAGTGGTTGATCAAGAATCTCGTATTGAAGCACAAGCCTGCCGTCGATCCTATCGTCGCGCCAAGATCGTTCGAGATGGCCATATCCTTGATAATGTTTATGGAGATTTCAATAGAGGTTCCACTACTAGGAGGCAATTAGCCTCTTTTAGCTCTCACCATGCTTTATCTCTCATGTGGAACCACAGAAAGTTCTCGAGGCACTTGAGGATGATTATTGGCTCGACGCTATGAATGAAGAACTTCACAACTTCAAGAGGAACAAAGTATGGACTTTGGTTGAGCGGACTAAATATTGTCAAAACGTCATCGGAAACAAGTGGGTCTTCAAGAAAAAGTGTGATGCCAATCGGATAGTCGTGCGCAACAAGGCAAGGTTAGTTGCCCAAGGATACTCACAAGTTGAGGGCATCGACTGCGGTGAGACTTATGCCCCCGTTGCTCGCCTTGAATCCATCTGTATGCTTCTTGCTTTTGCTACTCATCATAACTTCAAGTTGCATCAAATGGATGTTAAAAGTGCTTTCCTTAATGGTCCTTTGAAAGAGTTGGTATACATCAAGCAACCTCCGGGCTTTGAGGATCCACTTTTCCCGAACCATGTCTACAAGCTCAATAAGGCACTCTATGGTCTCAAACAAGCCCCACGTGCGTGGTATGATTGCCTTAGAGAGATCTTGTTAGACCGTGGCTTCAAAGTGGGCCTCATTGATCCCACTATTTTTACTAATAAAGTTGGAGGCCACTTGTTCGTATGCCAAATCTATGTTGATGACATTATATTTGGGTCTATTAACAAAGCTTTTAATGAGGATTTTGCCAAGATCATGACCGATCGCTTCGAGATGTCCATGATGGGAGAGTTGGAGTTCTTCCTTGGGTTTGAAGTCAAGCAATTGAGGAAAGGGAATTTCATCAACCAAGCCAAATACATTCAAGACATGCTCAAGAAGTTCAAGTTTGATCAAGTCAAAGGTTCCAAGACTCCCATGCCAACTAAGGTTAACCTTGATCTCGATCCTAAGGGTAAGGATGTGGATCAAAAACTTTATCGCTCTATGATTAGTTCTTTGCTCTATCTTTGTGCATCCCGACCGGATATTATGTTGAGTGTGGGTATGTGTTCAAGATTTCAAGCCGCACCAAAATAAAGCCACATGGTGGCGGTCAAGAGAATCTTTCGATATTTGGTTCATACCCCAAATTTTGGGTTGTGGTACCCCAAGGGAGCCACCTTTGACCTCATTGGATTCACAGACTCGAATTGGGCCGGTGACAAAGTGGGAAGGAAGTCAACCTCCGGAGCTTGTCAATTTCTTGGAAGATCCTTGGTTTGTTGGTCCTCGAAGAAGCAAAACTATGTATCTATGTCCACTTCCGAAGCTGAGTACATCTCCGCCACAAGTTGTTGTGCTCAATTGCTATGGATGAAGCAAACCTTGAAGGATCTTGGACTCTCTTTTGACAAGGTGCCTCTTCTATGTGACAATGAGAGTGCTATTGCCATTGCTCACAACCTCGTGCAACACAACCGGACTAAGAACATTGAGATTCGTCATCATTTCATTCGGGACCATGTTGCAAGAGGGGACATTTCTTTGGAGTATGTTCCCACCAAAGCAAATCTTGCGGATCTTTTCACGAAGCCTCTTGATGAAGCAAGGTTCTGAGAGTTAAGGCATGAGCTAAATATCATAGATTCAAGCAATGTGGCTTGAGTACCTTGCACACCTACCCATGTCTCAATGTGTATCTTTGTTTGTATGTAGGCATGGATTTAGGGGGAGTGTAGTTCCTCTTATGAACGAACACTATCCCTATTATGCACACATTAAAGTTTTCATACTCTATAGTATCTAAAGGATACCATTTGATCTTCATGATGAGTGTTGGTAATGAACCCAAGATATATCTTCGCGGTGTCAAGCCATTTACTCTTATATAAGGTGGCATCGGCTAGCGACCCTTTTGTGCTTCGTGTTTGTTTTTCTTTGTTTTTATGTGCTTGGGTGTTCTTGTCTTTTCTTGGTGTCTTTTATTGTTTTGGTTCTTCACAGTTTGAGATCCCTATCCTAAGCCTTTCCTTTCCTCAAGCCCTTTCTATTCCCTGCACAAGTTCTCCCTTGTTGTCTTCTTGTCCTGATAAAGTGTTTCTGGCGTCACCGGAACTTCTGGCCAGCTGCCGGAACTTCTTGTCACCACGTCATTCTTCAGAACTGCTTGCTGACCTGGATACTTCCGCCTGGATTGGAACTTCCGGTTATTGACCGGAACTTCTGGTGAGGCTCTTTGTCCTATATAAAGTGGGCCCTGGGAAAAACGGGATCTTCTTCTAGTTTTCCCCAATACCCACTTCTTATTTGGAGCAGCCGTCGGCGACGCCTACTCTGCGGAGGTGCTCTGTCCCCTCCTTCTCCGGCCACCCTTCCTTAGATATCCTCCATGGGAACCTTCCCCACCTCTATCTCCAGCCATGGACTCTGGTATTTTCCCTCAACTCCCTCCATTAATGGAGATCTTGCTTTCTCTCCATTGCTTGAGTTAGGGATCGCCTTGTCTAGGCTTGTTCTCTTGCTAGAACTTGTTGGGAGGTCTTGGTAGGCCCAGGGTACCTTGCTAGAGTAGATTGGTCCAATACATTTGTGGGAATCCGTACATGTGCGAGTTAGATCTAGATCCATGGCTCTTCCTATTGAACCACCTTGTTCGTGGCCTCACCGGAACTTCCGGTGAGTCACCGGAACTTCCGGTGAGTCACGACCGGAACTTCTGGTGGTAACTTTTTCACCGGAAGTTCCGACGGCTGAGTGTAAGTTCCGACGCACAATATATGATTCCCTAACTGTATTTTTCCAATCTCCTTTTGTTTCTTCTTTTGAACTTGTGCACTTACCCCACCTTCCCTCCCTATTCTCTTGCTTTATTCTCAGGGCAAGGTGGTTCCCGCAAAGGCAAGCGCACCCATTGTCCTTCCACCGGTCCTCCTCCCGAGATTGATGAAGAAGATCTTGAGGTTGTGCATTTGTCTTCACAGACTGCCCGTTAGAAGTCTACTACTGCTCGACGTGTTGCTGCTGCTGAAGGAAAGCGACTTGTTCTTGCCTCTCAAAAGGCCACTGCCACTGGGCCTGATCACTCCAAGAGCAAGATTTCAAAGTGGACTTAGAAGGCCTACTCTGCGTTTCGGCATGTGGATCCTTATCTTGTTCCGCGTGACCGTCTTTGCTTGGATCCACTCTTCTACAACTGTCGCCAAGAACAGATTTTTGCTAAGATCTATGCTACCAAGACCAAGTTTGTTGTTGCTCCTCAGAAATACATCAATGTGGCTCACATGGAAGACAAGATTGAGTACTTTGGCGAAGCTCTTGAAATTTGCCAAAACTTTGGGCTGATTCCTATCATGGAGCACCGACAAAATTATGATGAGGGCGCTATTGCTCAGTTCTACACCACTCTTCACATGGAGATGAATCCTACCGATGGTGTTTTGAAGTGGATGACTAATGGTGTGCTGCTTACGGCCAAATGGTCCGAGTTTGATGCTCTTCTTGGCTATCCCATCTTACCTGATAAGGGGGGAAATGGGTGGCGTGTTCATAGCGCTCAAGTTGCTGCTCCCGAGGTCTTGGAGCCTCTCTATATTGAAGGTTGGGGTACTTATGGTTATGTGAACCATCTCCTGCCAGTCTATGACATCATGCGGTTCTTGAACACCATCTCTCCAAAGGCCGTCAACTTTATCAGTTTCATGTGTATCAAGTTGACCTTATGTTTCAGACTTACCGTCGTCGCGACTCTGATAGGAAGCTGGATGTTACGCACTTCATTTACACTGAGATCTGGCAAGCCATCATTGATAAGCGCTCCTGCCCCTATGCTCCATACATTCAGACTCTCATCAATTCCAAGTGGCTTGAAGCAACTGGTTCCCGCTTCCCTCAGGACAGCATCACTATTCATGAGGAGAAGAAACTGCGTGTGAGCAAACATAAGAAGCCTAGGACCCAAGAAGATAAGGAAGCTATTTGGAAGGCTAGTGCTAGTGCTGGTGGTCCCTCTTCGGCTCATGGTGGCTCTAGTGTTGGTGGTCCTTCTCTTGAGAGGCAGCCGTCTTGGGCCAAGAAGCTGCTAGGAAAGGTGAATAAGACTTTTTTGCTTTCTGCAGAATCATGAGTATCAGTCTTATGTTGATCAGCGGCATAGTGCTCGGCGTCAGAAGGCCATTATGTCAGCTCTCAGTATTCCTTGCTCTCCAGAGACTAGCTCCTTCACTTCTCCCAGGGACGAGTGGATTTGTGACAACTGTTAGTGGTCTGAGGATGAGTCTGATGAGGAAGTCACCGGTCCCCCGCCTGCATGGAACAATGCCTCTTGGGACCCCGAGCCTTCTCCTCCTCATGTTCATGGTTGGGGCAATTAGAGTGATCTTCTCTTCCTTTCTGGTGTCTTGATGCCAAAGGGGAGAAAGATGTCTATTAGGTTTCTCACGGGATTTGCATGGGCTGAGTCGCGAGTTCGTTCTTATCTTTGATCTTTTCTCGCTCGTGAACTCTCTAGTTTATTTGTGTGTGCTTGTGGACTTATTTGTGCTTGTGGACAGTGTTATTTGTATGAGACTATGTGGTATGTTATGATATGATATGCCTAGTGTTTGGTGTGATTGTTGTTGGCTTATGGTCATTCGTATATGGTGGTGGACCATTCATAGTCTTCATTGATATTATTTCTTCTATTGTCTCCACCACATTTGTTTAGTGCAACGGTATGTTATCTATCTTGTCTTTCCCTTGTGCTATCTTTGCAATAGAAAGGGGGAGCCTCCTTGTATGTGTGCTAGTCTTGTCCTTTGAGCTTTATCTCTACCTTTCACACATATACGGGGAGCTTGTTCCATCCATTGCAAAGACTGCTCCTTCTTATGCAAATCTTTGGGATTGTCATCAAACACCAAAATGGGGGGGGGATTGAAAGGACTATATTTTCCCTTGATATTTTGGTGATGATGACAATCCCACTTGTGATCTAACTATGTGCTTGAGTTTCAGGTTAATTGCTTTTGATGATTCTTATGAAGTGTGTGGATGCTCTCTTTGGGATCTCGTGAAGATGGCGGTCTTTTGTTTTTCTATTTCTCTTTTTTTTATTGCTTTAGATCGCCGTACTATTAAGAGGGGATCCACCTTGGAAGGCTATGGGGAATCATCTTTCTCTTGCACAAACCATATATGCACTGCCATAGCCATCCTACTCTTCTAAGAGAGAGCGAAGTTCTGATCTCTTGGTGCATTTTTTGTCTAATTGGAACTTTCGGCCAGGCGCCGGAAGTTCCGCTCAGGGCTCTCTATGGGATGGATCTGGGACTAAGTTCCAATCCAACTTCCGCTAGAAGTTTCGGCCAGCTCCCAGAACCTTCTGTTTTGATATGTTCTATTTGGCGGAACTTCCACCGAAAGTTCCGATAAGGAATTTCTGTCGCTTCTTCCTCTGAGATCCTAAGTGGAACTTCCGCCCAGGCTTCGGAACTTCCGGTCAGACAATGTTGGAGACCCAGTTGTTTCGCTCTAAGTTCTTCTTAGATTCAGTACATTTTTGTTTGGAAGTGTTCTGTTTGACGGAACTTGGGTCAGAACTTGCATTGTAAGTTTCACCGGAACTTCCGGTCAGGCTTTTGGAGCGTGCGTCAATAGCCTGATGACCGTTGGTGCTACGCTGGGCGGAACTTCCGGCCACTCACCGGAACTTCCGGTGAGGTCGCGAACTGTCCAACGGTTTAGTTTGGAGGGAGCCTATTTAAGGTGCCCTCCTTCTTCCTCCTACCTAACTCTTCAATTTTCTCTCACCTCCATTAATACCAGAGCTTCACATCTCTAGATCTCTCTCCCTAGCCACTCAAATCACTTGATCTTTTGACAGGTGAGGGAGGTGACCTAGATCTACACTTCCACCAAAGAAGATTTGATCCCCCCCCACCTATCCTTTGTGGATCTTGTTACTCTTGGGTTTCTTGGAACCCTAGACGGTGTTGGGCATCCTCGAAGCTAAGGGCATGTGTTGTAAGTCTCCGTGGTGTCATTGAGGGCCTCCAATTGAGTTGTGGAGCTTCCTCCTCAACCTTGTTGTAAAGGTTTCAGCTAGCGCCTTCAAGGTCACAGGTTAGTGGATTGTGAGGCCTCCTTTGTGGGGGATCTCACCGGAGAAGAAGGTGAGGCCACGCCATCCTCCACCATGCTCTACAGCTTGGGCCTCAAGGCCATGAATGCCAAAGGAAAACGAATAATGCCACCGAGATGAGCAGTGTCGTCACGCCGACTGTAGACGACGTTTTATTGGCCTATTTCTTCACTATCGTCCATATGTTGAAAGACAACAATACAGAAGAGGCCTATCGATGAGAAGTGTGATAAGCATGTCGAGTCCCGGGTGAGAATCTTATCGTGGAAGGAAGGGGATAGATGTCAATGAATTACTATCTTGGCAAGAATAATGCCAGAGATAACTTATGCAACCATATGCCATTGTGACATGTCCGTCCATGGCAAGGCGACAACGACACCTTTAGGTAGATAAAGTTCCTTTCCTTTTTTCACCGAACTATGTTTGGTAGTGAGCTAGATCACCGGTCATGTCTTCGGTGACAGCCGTCAAAGCATGTAAACTCCATGGCTATGGGCATGAGGTGGTGGTTATTGTGGAGGATGATTCAATTGGAGTCGCGCCGATAGGAAAAGCACACATTCTTTGGCCACGTCCTTGACACGGACAACAAACAAGATGTTGAGCATGTATGGAAAGGAATCCATCATTTTCTCGGGCTCTGTATTTGCCAGTAATTTTTTTATACAACATAAAAGCACGAGCGTAAACAAAAGAAGGCTGGGAAGCTCCAGATAGGGGCCACGTTCACTGGTCACACATATGGCGGGCTGAGCACATTCAATCCACGCCTCCACACGCTCTAGTCCTGCAATTTAAAAATAACCTTGATTTTGATTGGATTAGAGAGATACGGAAATCACGTAAGCCGAATGGCTCGGTCGGCAGCGTGCACATACACAAATCAATGTGGCTCGAGATTTCTTGATTCGTGACCTATTTAAACTTAGGATCTCACTATGTCTTCACTACTGAGTAGTACTTCTTGCGTGAAAAGGACAAAAATAAAAGGTTAATTCTGTATATTTTATTCTATCGAATGCGACCGACAAACATTCCGATATGCTCCTCTCATACATCAAGTTTAGAATAGCAGGACATCTTGTCATCTAATGATATACTCAATGTGATGCCATGGACAAGGTGTATTTAGTTGCATGCCATCCAACATGTTTGCAACATTGGCTCATTTTGTTTTTCATACAATAGAACATACATACTTTGACATGTACACTTCACTTATTGAAGTCTTTATCATGTTATGATATGTGTTTTTTACTTTTCCTTCATGGCAACATGTATCATATATAGTATATTAAAAGTGCCATCCGTAACATAACTATTTGGTGTTTAGCCATATCAAGTTTGTGTGTCATATATTTAGTATTATCTATTAAACTATCACATGAAATTGTTACGGTCAAAACATGTATCCTTCGTGCTCAAGCACCATCCACTTGTCTATCCATCAATTTATATGCATCATGCGACCATTATTAGACCGAGCTAAGCGAAAACAACCGTCAAATAAGAGTTGATACATTTGTCAAATACACTAACGATAGTTGTATTTATATATCCGTAACAACGTACGAACATTCAGCTAGTAAATGATTAAATAAAATAACTAAAGAATATGCAACAACTAAAGTAAACTAAATGCAATATGAAACATAAACTAAATGCAATGTAAGATAAAACCTTTTATATTTTCGGATTAAATAAGTACTGAAAATAAAATGACTTGTAAATACAAGTAAAAGGTGTTTCTTATGATTAAAAACGGACCAAGGTTTATAGTTTCACTTGTCTGTTCTCTCATAAACATGGTGGGATCAAAACTCTAAATAAAGTGACGTAACTTCATAATGTGTTTGACAGATATTTATATCGACATCTCGTCCTATAATTGAAATGATGCAACACATCCCACTAACACTTCTCTAACTAGGAAACCTCCTTGAACTAGATTTAAGATAAACAAAGTGTTGCCTTTACTTATGTGACATGAAGCGGATTTCATAAGATACTACCTCAGAAGATATGAGCTCATCTAATATTGTCACTAGCCAATAGTACTACATGCATTCATTTATCCCTAATGAGGTGGCAATGGAAAGGTAAAAACCATGGTAGGATCCAAACTTTTATCACTTTCCAGTTCCATACTATCATGTTACTGCATCTAATGCATACGTCTCATGTCCCATCATACAAGTTTTATTAGAACAAAGTAATCAAGAATGTGGTACATAATATACATATACTTATACATCAAACACAATCTAAAAATTCCAATCTCAAATACTTAGTTGATAAAAACCAAAGATCCACCAAAGAGGGATTACATATAGATCTCCATAGTCATGTTCGGTAGCTCATATGTCACTATAACATTAATAGTGTAAGAGTGAGATATAACCAGCTACTTCCACAAACCCATAGTCCTGTAGTGGACTACTCCCTCTTGATTGTGGTGATGATGGATATGTCGTGAGAGAGGTTGGAGATGTGAGACAGCTGTGTTCTGGCAGTGTTCCCGCTCCAATACTCATAGGATCTCCTTGGTTTCGTGTTTCTGTTTCCATGGGCGTCGTGCTTCGTAATCGTGACCAGGACCAGGGTCCTTTTTATAAATTGTTTTAGGTCAAGACAAAGCCATGAGCGAATGAATCGACGATATTAGAGCCACAAGGGATAAGTGGGCCCCCATGGCTTGATGAGGGTACCAGGTCGTGCCATGGGCCCTCCTATGGATCTAGTATAGGTCCAAGGGTTCCATACTTTCCTCTTTCACAAAAACTTGCGTGGAAAAAATCTTTGGTCAATTTGAGTTAGCAAAAGACACCAAAAGTCAAAAATACGGAAATAGGATTTTAATGTCTCTAGAGTTATAATATAAATAAAAGGATCTTTTAGAAAAATCCCCGAAAGCACTATAAAACATGATTATAGCATCTTATATAAGTTAATTATGAAGGAATATAACATAATAAACTATAAATCTTGTAGATGCTTTTCACATGCATCACCACTTAAAGAAACTAGTGCTACGAGGAGTATTGCATCGATACTTAGACAAAACGAGCATCGAACACGAATCGTCCCAGCAAATGAAAACTGCTCGATAGGACCCGTGCTACCGAGTAACTGTTTTGCTCGCGCTACGCGGCTAGATGGGCATGTCCATTTACCGCTTCCCACTATTATTTTTATGGAAATGACTTGGTGGCATGTATAATGGCGTTTACTGTATTCCTTAAGAATTTCCTTTGTAGGCTCGATCCAATATGTTTCCTATTCTTTGTATTTATGACAAAAAACAGAAGCATATATGCTGTAGGACCCCCTTTTCTTTTGTTCCTACGCGTGAGCAATCCAGAACATCCTCGGCTCAACCAATCATAGTAAATTCCACGGATCTTGTGTTTTTTTCCCACCAATCAACACACGTATTTTACTTTTATCTCTCCACCAATTATATTAGATCATATAACTAATGTATGCAAAATGCACACATTTTTGTAAGTTTATTTTGACATATTCTATCATATTTACATCATATATGTTGTTATAATCATGTTTTACATTTATTTTGGGACCTCTTCGGTTGGCGCGAGTGGATACTCCCTCTTATTCTAAAAATCGTATCAGATGCGGTTGAAACCCGACGTCCCCAATAGACACACCAGCCGACGCCCCCTTACGACTGATAAAACACCACTGCCGGACAAACATGGAAGATCATATTTGTCGCCTTAAGAGCATCTCCACTCGTTGGGCGAATCCAGGCCAAAATTCGGACTTTTTTTGGCCAGACGGAACCCGATTTCGGCCTGGGTACGCCCAGTTTCCCACTCGCGTATCCAGGCGAACACAAAACGGCGATATATTTGAATCTTTATCGTTCCCGTCGGCGAGTGCTCGGCCACAAGGTGTTCGACATGTACGTCCACAAATTCAGCGGCTGATTTTTATTACAAAACAGGGGAAATGACTCTCAGTCGTCGATGGGGATGGGCTCCTGCGGCGTGGCCGACGCGGCGTTGTCGTCCGTCTCATCGTTGATGGCCGTTGGGTTGGAGGAGGTAGAAGCAGAGCTCGGCGTGGGAGCGTTCGGCGCAGGCACGTTCGACGCAGAGGAAGGGGGAGCAGTGATCACGCCCTGCAGGATGGCTTGACGTTGCGCCATGTACCAGGCCTTGACCGGCGAGCTCATCTTCGACATGTCCTCGCCGCCCATCAGGAACTTGAGGTTCGTGTTGCGCTTCTTGGCAGCGTAGTTGGCCTTCTTCCCGGCGAGGTTGGCCTTGATGAGGGCCACCTTTTCCCCTTGTGTCTCGATTAGTTGCTTCCAGCGCTCCTCGCTCTTCTCAGCCCTCTTCTCGGCCTGCGCCCTCGTATCGACGATGCATTTCTCGATCGAAGCCTGGAGACACTCGGCGGGAGGTCCGGCGACCTTGAGCATCTTCGCCTTATTCTGGCCGAGCTTAGGTCTTCCTTCGCTGGCAGCAGCGGCTGGGGCCTCGGGGTTGTAGACGCCTTCCTTGCTCTTGGAGAGACTCAAGCGAGTGTCCCGTCACTTCTCGCAATGCTCGATTTGCTCGAAGACATGATGAAACTTGAACTCCATCTTCATCTCCTCTCGAAACAGAGCAAGTGCACACCACAGCTGCAAAATGAAAGTGTGTCAAGTTTGTCAAAATGGAAGAGAGTGCACGACGAAGATAGTGTTCTCGGATACCTTGTTGTCCATGTTCTCTCCACTGGCTTGTGTGCGGTCGACCTCTTCCACGTAGCTGTGCCACTTGCTACATGCAGTCTGGATGATCGCCCAATGATTGGTAATAGCCTTTTACCCTCGCTCTTGCGATACTTTGGGTCGCACATGTTATGCTCGTCGAATGCTGCCTTCACGCACCGCCAATAATTGTTGGAATTTTGGTTCGCACCGGTGATCGGATCCATGCTCACCGTTTTCCAAGCTTCGGCGAGGCAGGTGTCCTCGGCCACAGTCCATTTGAGCCGAGCGTCCGCTGAAGTGCCCAGCTTCTTCTTCCCCTTCTTGCCTTTCGCCTCAGTATCGGTGTCCTCTAGCTGCGTCTGCTCGGCCTGCGTCTCCTCGGCATCGATGTTGGCGATGTCCTGGGACTCGATGCCATGCTCGGCGTCGGCCCGGGTCTGCTCTTCCGTGAAGAAGGAGGGTTGGTTGGAGGCCGAGCCTGTTGCTATCAAGTCCTCCATGTATGCCTCGGGTGTCATGCCGGCCGGAAGTGCGCCCGGCATTCCGCCGAACAGGTTATGCGGCGGCCTCGCGAAGGGCGCCGAAGCTCCGCCGAAGGCAGCGTCCATGGCAGAGCGGGGCTTGCGTACGCCGAAGAGGTGGAGTAGGGGAGGTTGATTTCCATGCCGAAGGCCGAAGGAGGGCGCGGCGCCGGGCAGGAGAAGATCACGTTGGGGTTAAACCCGCCGTCGAACTCGGGCGACAAGGAGTACCTCTGAAGCCGCTGGCTCTCTGGAAGCTCGCCGGAGAGATCGGCGAGAACTGACGGTGAGCCCATACTCGTCGCTTCCCAGTGGGTACGGCGCCGCCATCAACGCCAACGTTGCCGCCGCTTGCTTCGCTTGGCCATCGCCGCTTCCTCCGCCGCTTTCACCATCGCCGCTTCTTCCGCCACTGTTGTTGCCGAGCCGCCTCCTTCCTTCGCCCTTCCGCTTTACCGACGAGATCGCATGGCGTGCTCTCTTCTCCCATCCGCCGAGGACATGCCCTCCGGCCGTCGGCGGCTTTGGCTTCGCTTTCTTCTCCGGGACCTCGCCGAGGATCGATCTGGGTTGGAGAAGCTCTTGGGGCATGTCAAGGCTGCCGTCGCGGAGTGGCGAGAGTGGGGGATTGGGGAAGAAAGGCGGGAGGGGGAGGAAAAGGGCGGGATCTCGGCGAAGTGGCGGGAGTGGCGCCTTCTCACCTGCTCCACCGTTTTGAGTTCGGTGTTCCCAGGGCGATCCTGGGTACGGCCTGGGTATGCCGGACCAAAACACGCCGAAATCCGAATAAAAACAAGGCTCTGGGTACGCGACTGAGCCGATTTTCGGCGTCTGGACCTAATTTCAGCGTCCGGATCGGCGTCCTGGATAGACGAGTGGAGATGCTCTAAGCATGCACTAATAAGAACACACGCGGGATTCCTTCATGGGCCGCGCCAATGCGGCTCAAATAAGAGGTGTTGTTTTGATTTTTGATTTTTTATTTTACTTAAATCTAAATAATTTAAAATTTAAATATTTTTGAATTCAAACAATTTTTAAATTGGAACATTTTAAAATCTAAATAATTTCTAAATTTGGAACTTTTTTAAATCTTAACATTTTTAAATTTGAATATTTTTCAAATCAGAACATTTTTCAAATCTAAAACATTGAAAGTTTTCAAATCTGAAAAGGGAAAATAAAAAAAAAACGGAAAAGGAAAAAAAAACCGGCTAGATGGGCCGGCCAAACCCTACGCGAGCGTTGAGCGGCGTATAGGAATTGCCCCCGAACACACTTAGTCATAGCATCCGTCCTCGCGCACTGGACCAGCCCAACATGACGCCGTTGGGCCTGCGGCGGCCACGACTGCAGATGTTTCCTCTTTATGCATTTCCATTCCTAATTCCTTCCTACCAAGCCGCGATGCAGTGTTCTCATGTGGGCCCCTGATGTCAGTAGGACGTCGGCATCGCGGTCGCGGCGGAGAGGCGAGAGAGGGAGCCACCAGACCTGATCCACAGGCGCGCCGCGGCCGAAGTCGACCGGATGTGTGGTTCTCCCGGCGCCCCCCGATTTCCTCGTCCCCACTGCTGCTCTCCCTCTCCTCGTCGACGACAACGCCAGCCGCACCACTTCTCCTCCGCTCACTCGCCAGAGTCTTAAACCCTCACTCCTCTCCTTCCACGACATCCGGAACTCCACACAAACCCACCATCTCTGTCAGACATGGCGCCTTCCGCCGCCTGCCCTCCCCACTCCATGGCATCCGTCTCCCGAGCCCTCCGCCCGCGCCCGCGTCTTGCCGCTCCTCGTCTCGGTACGCACCCCTTTGATTGTGCTTCCTCCTCTGCATTTGTTTGACCTGGTTTTGCTCCCGTGGATGCAGGGTGCGGATTGAGAGTCGCGTGCTCTGTGCCCGCATACGGCAGTGCGACGGATAAGGCAGAGTGGGGATTGGCCATTGCGTCCGCACCAGCCAGCACCGCTGGTCCCGTTGTGAGGTAAGGCTAATTGGGCCTGCAAAATTGCTCCGGTCGAGGGCATGGATTGCCCAATTGTAGGGTTTTACTTGGTCAACGTAATTGACTGTGTCTGGGGTTGACTAGTCACCTTGTGCTAATTTTGATGTAGGGTAGTCCTATACACCAACGGACTTACCTTCGTTTATTGTGATTTGTGAAGATAGAATTCTGAACGCTTTACATCCAGTAGGCACTGTTGGTTGGGTCTACCACTCGTGGAACTTGTTTACTTCGGAGCTTTTCGTTTCCGAGGTTTATGAACCGAACAAACAGTGCTGAACGAGTGACTGTAGTGAAATGTGTACTCGTATGGGTGCAATGGAATTCATTAACCTCTTTCTGCAACTGATTCCACTGCATTTCGGGTTTGAAGTACATGATATAGTGATACAGCACCATGGACAGATTTTTGGTATTAGTAACTCTAATGGTGTGTTTTCTTTTTGAGGAACTGATAACTCTAATGGTCAAAAGCTCGATCTTGCTTTGGCATTACCCTGAAACGGTTAACTGATCAGTGACGCGACTTGTATTTACATTAGTCTTGTAATCTGTTGAACTTCATTCTTCTGTTTAATCATAGCGTGCTTTCTTTTCTAAGCTTCATTTCTTGAATGCTCAAAGAAAAATCAGCTGAACCAGTTGGCCTACCTGTTCATTTTTGTTGGTACAAAACCTCAACTAAAGTCTAAAATATCAGAGTTAGTAGGTACCTTATCAAGCCCATGCTCCTCAATCACATTTATGCATCATGAAAAAATTCCAACACACTCATAGATGTGCACTAAGTACACAGGTTCTTGCAGGTGCACACTTAGTTTTTCACTTGCACTCTTAGTTATTATTTTGCATGTGCACATTATGTAAAAATAAATTTTGTTTAGATGCACATGTATGCAATTCAAAATTGTGTGCATCTTTGGACCTACCCATACTAGTGAAAAATCTACATTTCTTCTTGTTTTATGCCGTCACATTTTGATTTTTTATTTGAACATTCTCTACTGTTCATAATTTCTTACTTATTTTAATTGATCAAGTTTGATAGCTATAAAGTAGTATCTATCAAATTCTTGGTGCTCGCCTATATGGGGACTCATTTTTCATGTACAGTCAATATTGTACCATCGTCCAATAAAATTAACTTCCTCCAAATAATTTGAGTTCATGAGAACCATCTAAACTGTGATTTTTGGTCTTTCTTGAAACATTATCATTGGTTTATGCTCCTTGACCCAAGGCACCTGGGTTTGAGTCTCCCCAACCTACTTTAGATGCAAAGATAAGGATAGTTCTTCTCCCCCCCCCCACACACACACACACATAGTTGCATGCTTTTTGGTTTATGCTACTTGACCAGGTAAATTAAAGCTATGATCACTATTGCTAAACTGAAAAGTCAATCTGTTGTTTGCAGGAGCCGTCAATTTTTGTGCAAGGCTGAAGCTAACATATCTGGTAATCTGCCAGAGAGCGTAACTGCTGGAGCAAGCCAGTATGAGAAAATAGTTGAGCTACTCACCACTCTTTTCCCTGTCTGGGTAAGTTACTATGGGAGCATCTTTCAGTTTATTTGTTTTCAGTTGTGCAGTTTCTTTTGTTAATGTAACACATTTTTTCGTGAATCTAGTAACACAGAGATTACCTTTGTCAGGTCATATTAGGTACCGTGATTGGCATCTACAAGCCGTCGATGGTAAACTTTCTCTCACCTGCCAATTCCTTTACTATCTGTACTGTCAGCTAATGCCTTGCCAAATTGAATGTATGATTTCCTACTTTTATTTGACCTACAGGTCACCTGGTTGGAGACTGATCTTTTTACTGTGGGCCTGGGATTCCTAATGCTGTCAATGGGACTAACATTGACATTCGAAGATTTCAGGAGATGTTTGAGGAATCCATGGACGGTATGTTTCTGCCCCTTAACTGCATGTATTATGTAAGAATACGGATACATTTCTGTACTTAATACCTCCTGAATTAAGCAGAATCTGTTTGTAAGTTCACTGATGTAATAACTACTTTGCAGGTTGGTGTGGGATTTCTCGCGCAGTATTTGATCAAACCTATGCTAGGATATGCTATCGCATTGGTATGCTAACAATAGGCATGCATAATACTGCTGATTCAATTGTGCATAATTTACTGATCATGGCTTATTAAATTTCTGATGAAAAGGTGTATTATTGATTTTTTACTTCAACCACAATTGCTTTCCTGCAAAACTAAGGATTTAAACATTCTAATCCAAATTAATTATGCCTAGACTAACCATATGTAAAGTTTGATCACTGAGCGCATAGTGGTCTGCTGAAGTAAATATTCAATCTTCATAGCATGGTAAATTGTTCTCTCTATGCATAAGTAACAAGATAAGTACTTCTGATTCTGGATAGGAGTTTGAATTTGTCAATACTAGGTCTCTGGCGATAGTTATTATTATTATTGTTAGTTATAAAATAATAATGTAAGAAGGAATAAACAATGTATGAATTCATTATTGCAAACAGTGACACCTTTATTTGTGTTATGCTGGTCATTTTCTGTGATTAACAGGCTTATGTGAGGACTTTTCTTTTCATGTACTCCCTCAGTCTCAAAATAGATGTCGCAAAGTTTTCTAAATTCGGATGTATCTAGACACTATTTAGTATCTAGATTCATCCAAATTTACATAAACTTCCGACATCTATTTTGAGATGGAGGGAGTAATATTTACGGAAGATGAAATGAAGGAGATGAATAATTGGCTCAGATTAATATAGTGATATGATATTCTGTGCCCTATAAAGATTGTAAAGTTCAAGAATGGCGTCTGGTTTCACTTTTCTGATGTTCTTCTCTTATTATATCTTGATTCTGTCAATGTGACCTACTTTCCTCATTTTATGGTGCACCTCGTTATCTTATTGGTTTTTGGATTAATCTATGTCTGAGTTGAGATAGATATTGATTTCCATTGGTAAACTGTTTCTCTTTCATGGCTAAAAAAAGTAAAACCTATAATTGCTTGTAAAGATTGAAAGTTTGCACTAAATTAAAATTTATGCATAGGACTTTCTTGCTATAGTGTCTACTATTTAACTGCACCTAATTTGTTGTCCAATTTTACAGACATTGAAGTTATCTGCTCCTCTTGCAACTGGTCTTATTTTAGTCTCATGTTGTCCTGGTGGTCAAGCATCAAATGTTGCAACTTACATATCCAAAGGAAATGTTGCACTTTCAGTTCTTATGACCACGTAAGCGTTGTTCTTGAAAAAAAGACGTTTCCTTGGTGCTTGTTTTAATCTTATTGTCCACATACGGATATATGTATCTCTTGAGTTCCTTTGTCCATTACAAAACTGAAGCCTTCAAAATTGACTTTGTTGCACATATCAGAATTCCGTTAGGATGATAATTGTTTCAAAAAATTCCTGCATTATATTGCACGGGATTGAATTAGAATGTTTGTAAGCTTGAACTACTAATATTTTGCATAAGAAAGAATGAACTCCACATTGGTTTTGGATATTCCTACCTAGCTATCAAATTTATCTGATGAGAGCAACGAAGCACTGTTTGTAGTCAATACCTGAAAAATTGCTGCCTACCTCGTTGATACACTCAAAACAAGCTCTCCGATTTGAAGGTGTAAGAATGACTATTGAGGATGCCACGATGTAAGTTTTAAGTGCCGTATACTTTTGGAATGGATATAATATAATGTTCTGCCATAGAAGGACAGGCCTTGCGCAGTGGTGAAGTACTCCCCACTTGTGCCAAGAGGTCCTGGGTTTGACGCAGCCTCTCTGCATTGCAGTTTGCAGGGGTAAGGCTTGCCTCTATAATCCTTCCCCAAACCTCACCCGGCATGGGAGTTTCTAGCACCGGGTCATTCCTGTATAATGTGCTGCCATGTGAAGCTTGATATTCTTCTAGTGACTAGTTGTGAAACATTTTTAAGTAGGTAGTACTTTTTCTACTCCCTCTGTCTTAAAATAGATGTCACAGATTTGTCAAAATTTGAATGTACCTAGACACTATTTAGTATATAGATACATCCAAATTTAGACAAATTTCCGACATCTATTTTGAGACGGAGGAAGTAGTAGATTATATAGCAGCATTGCCTATTGCATAAGTATTCTCTGATGAACTGAGCGGCAAAGCAGTTATTTGCACATAACTTATGTGGCATCATTCTACTTGATTTATGTCAGAAACTTCTTACATGTTCTGTAGCGTGTTTTAGTCTACTGCCCATCCAATAGTATTTTAACAACTTGATTTTTGTGAATCTTCCAGTTGTTCGACTATTGGTGCTATAGCGATGACACCACTCCTTACTAAACTCCTTGCTGGCCAACTAGTCCCTGTTGATGCTGCAGTAAACACACTATGATCCATATTTTGAATCAACTACTTGCAAGTTTAATTGATCAAGTCTGTCTTAGTTAAGGTTTTTTTTGTGCAGGGCTTGGCCATCAGTACTTTTCAGGTTGTTTTAATGCCGACTATTGTTGGAGGTGCTTAAAAATCTTAATTGAAGATCCATTGTGCAGCATTGTGGCATCTTAGTAATGCCTTCTTTGACATGTGTGCTGACACGATTTCTGTTACTTTGCAGTCTTGGCGCATGAGTATTTTCCCAAGTTTACTGAGCGCATTATCTCCATAACACCGCTGATAGGGGTCATCCTGACCACTTTGCTTTGTGCTAGCCCTGTAAGTCTGCAAAGAACTGATTGAGTAATGCTTCAAGCCTTCAAGCCTTTCATTCAGTCCATTAATAGGTGAAATCCAGACACTATCCTAATGAAAAACCTAATGGAATTGTTGATCTGAGTCAATTGAAATGCATTTTCTGAACTTTAACCTAAATAATGTCGTTCTCCACAGAGTTTGCAAATTTTATTTCATTGAATAGTGACATCACCGACATATAATGGGCATATAGTACTATTTTGAAGATTTTATTTTCGAGTAAAATATTTTGCTCCTTGTAATATTTTGGATACAATTGCTAGTTTCTTTCACTATTTTTAATTCAAAATAATATCTTACAAGATTGGGCAAGTCGCAGAAGTGTTGAAAACGCAAGGTGCTCAACTTATTCTCCCTGTTGCCCTGCTGCATGTTGTTGCATTTGCTCTTGGGTATTGGCTCTCGAAATTGTCTTCTTTCGGTGAATCGACTTCAAGGACCATCTCAATTGAATGTGGGATGCAGGTACTGATATGTTGAAATGCTCAAATTTTAAATTTCTTGTCTTAAACTTAGTGCAGGTATGGCCTTTATCCTTTAATAACTTTATCATTCTTATATTGCTGTTCTAAATATTAAAAAGGTAAATTTAGTCAACATACATATTGACGTCTAAATGTGCAAATATGTTATATCAGTCCAATTGTAGTGGAGACTAAAAGGTCCAAGAGTTAAAGTCTTTATAGGTTTACATCATCGACACCCTGCTAAGTGGAACAAGATAGTTCATAGTTCCTCTTATTGTTGAATAGTGATTTTTGAGATTGCAGAGCATCAAAACGAGCATTAGCTAGATATTTATACCATTTTACTACTAAATATGAAGTTTACAGCCAATTTTTTTAGCATATTTCATGCTATAATTCCCCCTTTTGCTTAATAGTGATATTTTTCATGTTTCCAGAGTTCTGCACTTGGATTTTTACTTGCCCAAAAGCATTTCACAAACCCGCTAGTTGCTGTTCCTTCTGCTGTCAGTGTGGTGTGCATGGCGGTAGGTTCTCTTGCTTCTTCTCAATTGTGTAGTCATTACATATACTGGGTGGTGGTTCATGTCAATATCTGATTGCTCGTTTTGAATGACAGCTCGGAGGCAGTGCTCTTGCAGTTTTCTGGAGAAACAAAGGGCTTCCGGCCGATGACAAAGACGATTTCAAGGAATGAAACAAAAACAACTCTGAGCTCCAGCTTCTCTAGTCATTATTCTTGTATTAGTTGAGTGCAGTTACATCAGAGCATTTTTTATGTTATTCTAGATAATACCATATTATTGGTAGGGGGTTTGTTAATGATTTAGTTATGGCTTTGCACTTGAAGTTTGGTGGGTATTGTATTTTTCATCTTCGAAATAAGCTGCTTATCGGCAAAGCAGAAATTATTTTATAGGCTGTTGTCAAGTAGCCCATCCACGTTACGTGGACAATCAGTGTATTTGATTCTCCGGCTGGCTTTTGTTGAATGAAAGCATTTTTTAGCTATTTATTTGCTCTATTCCAAATTATAATTTGGGACGGAGGTCGTGCTTTTGAAGCAAGGTTGGAGGTCTATAAATATTCTTGTTAGGGGAATTTTACAATTATTGAGTTATGCAAAAGCTTGCAGCCATATCTGGGCCAGCTGGAAACAGAAGTCCTCGCAGTGAACCAAAATGTTGGACATCAACATGTGGAAATCAGTAACATGCGTGAACTTTGCTCTCTGGTGTTCAATAAATTTATTTTTGAAAGAAATAAGAACGCAACTTCGTATCTGCGAGGACTTAGTACACGAGTGGCCTACATTTACCCAAAACAATTTGAGCTCTTACTTTTGTCTAAGTTCATGGTTTATTTTCCTGAAGGGTATATCCTGAAGTTCTAATAAAACTAGGGCATGGAACGTTAGCGTTTAGGGCATGTCCGACTCATTTTGGACACCAAAAATCTATGTTTTGATCTGTATGGATCGGGCTGATTTCAGCTAGGGTTACTCCAGCAGTGTGACCCATTTGGTCCGTCCTAGCCGCATTTTGGCAAGTTTTTTCTCATACTTTCACAAATTTACCTATTTTGGACCCAAAAAAAATGGTGCAGTTTACAATCAAATAAATTTTAAATGTTCGCAAGAGTTCACAATCAAACATAGTTCACAAACAAACATAGCTCACAAATAAATAAAATAGCAGGCGATGTCTAGCGGCTTGCTATATGAGCCACATATGTTCAATCAAATCCGCTTGGAGTCGATCACGGATCTTATGATGCACACAGTAGTAGGAAAAACCACACCATTAGTGGTGTGCTAAATGAAAATAATAATTGAACACCACTAGTAATACTATCAGTGACATTTAAAATATCAGTGGCGTTCTGTAAAAATAAAATGTCACCACTATGTAGTTATCAGTGGCGTTTAAAGCAAAAGAACGCAACCAGTAAATAGGACCTGACAGTCTGACGGAATAAAACTAGTAATAGCGTTCAAATTTTTTAAAACGCCACTAGTATTTTATAATGCCAGCATTCGAATATTAAGATGCCCATTAGTATGTACTAGGAAGAAGCGTGTCTCGCGACTTAATAAATTTTTTAATAGACAACCGCCCACTAGCCTTATCTTATCACTCTCTTTCCCAATCTCTCTCCCTTATCCCTTATTCCCTTGCGGACGAGCACATGCAGCTGCAGCGAGCGCCGAGCGCCGGCCGGGACGCCTACAAGTCCTTCCGCTCACTCCCCTCCGCACGTGAGCACAACGCCGCTGCTTCTCCTCCTTGCGCGAGCACCACCGTCTCCAGCCGAGCGTGTGCGCCATTGTCACTGCTTCTTCCTCAACAATAGCAAGCGCCGGCTGACGGCTTCGCCTCGCCTCCCCGTCGCTGTGGCCGTGTGGACCAGCTGTAACCTCACGCCGCGCGTCCCCCTCCACCCACAGGTATACGACCCCATGTTCGTGACGAGGAGCTCGCCGACCAGATCTGTGACGAGGAGCTCACCGACCTCCGCGACAAGGAGCTTTCCAGTGTCCCCCTCCACCGGTAGGTCAACAACCCCATGTCCGCGACAAGGAGCTCTTCGGCCTCCACGACAAGGAGCTCGCCGGTGTCCGCGACGAGGAGCTCTCTAGCCTCCGCGAAGAGGAGCTCGCCGGCATCCGCAACGAGGAGCTCACGGATGTCCACAACGAGGATCTCTCTGGCATCCACGACGAGGAGCTCGCTAGCGTCCGCAACGAGGATCATTCTGGCATCCGCGACGATGAGCTCACCGGCGTCCGCAACGAGTAGCTCTCCTACGTCCACAACGAGGAGCTCTCTGGCACGCTGATGACCCACAAGTATAGGGGTGTATCATAGTACTTTCGATAAATAGGAGTGTCGATCCCAACGAGGAGCAGAAGGTGTTAACTAGTGGTAAGGAGCAGGAAGTCTCTGTAAATACTTAGCAAACGGATTTTTAGGGGTTTTCTGATAAATCAACAAAACAAAGTGCAAGTAATAAAGACAACAAACAAACGAAGCAAGTGGCCTAATCCTTTCTTAGCAAAGGACAAGCCGGTGTAAATACTTATAAGGACCAAACATTTTTGAGTACACATGGGTATTCTGTCAAGTGCTTTCGCTTCAAATAGCTGAGTATCCTTCTTTGGTGTTGGAAGTGTTATGTGGGTGAACCTGTGCTAATGTACTGACCTTACTTGGACTAATACATACTTGTGATTAAATCCCCTGCAAGCATTCGCAACTACAGGAAAGTAATTAAGATATAAACCTAACCACAGCCTTAAACTCTGAGATCCTACACTCCCTTGTGCAAAGGTGTCCTAACGGGGGTTCAGGTTTCTGTCACTCCGGCAATCCCACAATTAGTAGCCAAATACACAATGCATTCCCCTAGGCCCTGATACGTTGGAAACGTATCTATAATTTTTGATGCTCCATGCTTGTTTTGTATCTACTTTGCTTTGCTTGTCTATACTTTGAGGTGCTTTTTACATGTTTTCTGGTACTAACCTATTAACAAGTTGCAACAGTGCCAGATGCCTGTTTTCTGCTGTTTTTGGTTTCAGAAAAGTTAGTAAAGACATATTCTCGGAATTGGACGAGACAAACGTAAAAGTCAATAACTTTTCGTGGGGAACAAGAAGTCCACAGGAGAGCCAGAGGGGCCAGACCCACCCCAGGCACGGGTGGGCCCTACCCTGTGCCTGGCTAGGGTTTGGTCGCCCTGGCCGCCGCCTCGGCCTCCCCCTTCGCCTAAAAGAAGCCCCCGATGCAGAAACCCTGAGTACCCGATCAAATATCCACGAAACCGTCTGTAGCCGCCGCCACCATCGTCCCTAGATCGGGGGGATCTGAAGTTCTTCCTGGTACCCTGTCGGAGGGGAGATCATCCCAGAGGCCTTCTCTCCGGTATGATGCGTGAGTAGTTCCACCTTGGACTATGGGTCCATGTAGTAGCTAGATGGTTGTATCTCCTTCTTTGTGCTTTCATGTATAGATCTTGTGAGCTCCGTTCATGATCAAGATCTAATCTATTTGTAATCATGCATGTTGTGTTTGCGGGGATCCGATGGATATTGAGATTATTATGTTGGTTTGATTAATGGTTTTGTCTTTATGATTCTATCATGTCTGTGTTGTTTGTGATCTTGCATGCTCTCTGTTATTAATAGCTATCTTGGCCAAGTAGTTGCTAGTGACTCCAAGAGGGGGTATTTATGCTCGATACTAGTTTCCAAGGGAAGTGACAATAATCTCTTCGGTTGTAGATGTGCTGTTGCTACTAGGGAGAAAACAACGGTCTCTTGTTCATGAAACATGTGGACTGTTTACCTTACACACTTTGCTTAAAGCAGTTGTCTGTTGCTTGCAACTTAATACTAGAGGGGGTTCGGATGATAACCTGAAGGTGGACTTCTAGTCATAGATGCAGTTGGATGGCGGTCTATGTATCTTGTTGTATTGCCCAATCGAATCTCATAGGATCTTTCTGACTAGTAATTGCATTGTTATGCCTTGCTCAGTTCCTCTCAATTGCCCTGTTGTAATTTGTTTACCCTTCATGCCATGTTGTTTATCTAAGGAGAGAACCTCTAGTGAACTATGGACCCCGGTCCAATCTTTACCATTGATACATCTTCCACTTTTACTTGTTTACTTGCTGCAAACCATTATCTTCCACACCATATGTTTAATCCTTTGTTACAGCAAACCGGTGAGCTTGACAACCTCACTGTTCGTTGGGGCAAAGTCTTGAGTTTGTGTTGTGCAGGTCTCCGTGTTGCTTGCAACACCTGTGTGACGTTTCCTTCCTCCTTCTGGTTTGATAACCTCGGTCTCAACTGAGGGAAAACTTGCTGATGTGCTGCTTCACACCTTGCTCTTGGGGTTCCCAACAGGTTGTGCATAGACAATCGTCAAGCTTTTCAAGGCGCCATCAGCCAGCCAACAGGCCCATAAATGGTGAAGTATCATGTAGTCGATGTTCACATGACACCACTAGAAGAATAACACCACAACTTAAATACTAAACCATTGAATAATAACTCAACACAAATCCACTACTAACAACATGACTTCTCCCATGTCCTCAAGAACTAAACGAACTACTCACAAGACATCATATGGATCAATATCAAAGATGATATGGTGATGGATAACAATCTGAACATAAACAATAATCCAATGGTTCCACTCACAAGCATCAACTACAATAGTAATTAACACCGGGAAAGTTTTCCCTAAGAACTAATGCAAGATCCAACATGATTGTTACAGCGGGACGGAGTGGTGATGATGGTGCTGGTGGAGATGATGGTGTGGATGATGATGGTGATCCCGATGAAGCCTAGCTTGGCGATGGTGTTGATGGCGATGTTGGAGATATGCCCAAGAGGCAATAATAAAGTGGTTATTATCATATCTTCATACTTATGATAAATGTTTACATACCATGCTATAATTGTATTAATTGGAAACATTAATACTTGTGTGATTTGTAAACATAAAAGAGTCCCTAGTAAAGCCTCTTGTTAAACTAGCTTGTTGGTTAATATATGATCATGGTTTCCTGATCATGAACATAGAGATGTTATTAACAACAGGGTCATATCATTAGGAGAATGATGTGATGGAAATACTCCTATAGTTAAGCGTAGCATAAAGATCAAGTCATTTAATATAGTTCATTTTCTATAAGCTTTCTGATACATAGTAACCTAATTCCTTTGACCATGAGATCATGTTAATCACCATCTCCGGAAGTATGATTTGATGACATCAAACACCACACCATAACTAGGTGGCTATAAAGGTGGCATTGAGTGTTCGGAAAGTATGGGTTGAGGCTCATGGATCAAGAGTGGGATTTGTCCATCCATATGACGGATAGATATACTCTGGGCTCTCTCGGTGGAATGTCATCCAATTAGCTTGCAAGCATGTGACTGGCTCACAAGGGATCACATACCACGGGAACGAGAAAAGAGTACTTATCGGTAACGAGGTTGAACTAGGTATGCAGAGATACCGACGATCAAAACCTCGGATATGTAAACTATCGTGAGACAAAGGGAAATTGGTATCGTATGTAAGTGGTTCATTCGATCGCAAAGTAATCATAGAAATATGTGGGATCCATATGAATTTCCAGATTCCTCTATTGGTTATTGATCGGAGAAGTGTCTCGGTCATGTCCGCATAATTCACGAACCGTAGGGAGACACACTTAAGGATTCGATGTTGTTGAGTAGTTATGGAATGATGAGTAAGAGACCGAATGTTGTTCGGAGTCTCGGATGGGATCCGGGATATCACGAGGAGATCTGGAATGGTTCGGAGAATAAGACTCATATAAGGAAAGTCCTATTTCAGAGTGGGGGAATGATTTTGGTGTTTTCATCGGGAATGTTCTAGAAGGGTCCGGAAGGTCCGGCACTCCGGAGGGGAAGGGTACATGAATGTGTCATGACAATATGGAATGATTGCATCATGTACTAGGTATCATGGCTGGGCAAAATAAAGGAATAATTCAAATCCTAGTTTGAAAGTCAAACGCCAATTTGAAAAGTCAAACGACAAGTTTGCTTGGTGGAGGGAGAGTAGGAAACCTACTTAGGGAGGAAGTCCTACTCCCTCCACCCGCCGGCCAAGGAGGAGGAGTTGGAGGAGGACTCCCTCCTCCCAACCGTGCCTCCCTCCCACCTATAAAAGGAGGGGCAGGGGTGCCCCTCTTCCACACACCTCTCTACTCTAAACCCTAGCCCTAGCCGCCGGCCTTCACCAAGTCGCCGCCGCCCCTAGGGTTTGCCTAGCCGCCGAGTTGGGGCCCTCCCCTTGCCCTAGCCGCTGGCCTAGCCCTCTCCCCTTGGTGCCCTCTAAACCGTAGATCGCCAAGGCTTCTCTCATAGTCCACCATACTCGCTCCGGCTTAAGGCAAAGCCCTGCGAGATCTCCCCTCTACTTCCGGTACCACGCCGTCGTGCTGCCGGAATCACAAGGAGAGTGCTACAACCTCCATCTGCTTTGGAACAAGGAGAGGAAGGTCTTCATCAGTATCGAACGTGTGACCGAATCAAAGCGCTGCGGAACGCCTTGGAAGGATCATCTACGATCTTGAGATCGGAAGTGTTCGACTACATCACCCACGAGAATCGCTCTCGTTAACCGCTGGATCTTGAGGTTAGTATTCTATTGACTCGTTGCTACAATCTAGTAGATAGATCTTGGCTTGATCATAGATTAGATCTTGATTGTGTGTTCATGCGGTAGAATTTTTTTTGTTTTCCATGCTACGAACCCCTACAGTGGTATCAGAGCCGTGTCTATATGTAGATCTGTTGCATGAGTAGAACACAATGGTCATTGTGGGCGTTGATGCTTTTGTTGTCAATTGCTTCTTGTGTACTTTGCATCTTGCGGGATGGTGGTATGAAGCGGTCCGGGCTAACTTTACATGACATCGTTCATGAGACTTGCTCCACGCTTGACATGCAACGTGTATTGCATAAGTGGCTTTGCGGGTGCCTGTTTCTCCCAACATAGTTAAGATTCAATTTACAACGGGTGATTGACAATACTAGTATCAGTGTTGTGGTTCTTGTTCATAAGTTAGAACGACACTTATTGAAAGCCCCAAACCACGTAAAACATGCAAAGAAAATTAGAGGCGTCTAACTTTGTTTTGCAGGGGTGTGCTGTGATGTGATATGGCCATGATTGTGATTATATTTGATGTATGCAATGTTCCTTATTGTAAGTTGGCAACCGGCAGGAGCCATATGGTTGTCTTTAAATTCTGTTAAGACCCACGTGTCTATTCAAAGTAGTTGTAATAGTTGAAGCTGGTGGACGACAACCATGAAGCGGCGTCATTGACCTTGATGCAATGCCGGTGATGATGGAGATCATGTTCGTGCTTGAAGATGGAGATCAGAAGCACAAAGAAGAAAGGCCATATCATATCACATATTATGAATTGCATGTGATGTTAATCCTTTTATGCATCTTGTATTGCTTAGTTTACGACGGTAGCATTATAAGATGATCCCTCAAGCACACAGTTTCAAGTTTTAAAGTGTTCATCCTTAGTAAGCACCGTTGCTAAAGCTCGTTGTTTCGAAGCACCACGTGATGATCGGGTGTGTTAGATTCTGCGAGTGTATACAACGTGAGCAAGCCAGATTTGCTCATGCGGAAGCTAAGGTTTGATCTTGACGATCCTAGCATGTACAGACATGGTCTCGGAACACGGATCACCGAAAGGTAAAGCATGAGTCATATAGTAGATATGATGAACATGTTGATTGTTCGCCATTGAAGCTACATAAACTCTCGTGATGATCGGTTTTGATGTGGTGGATTTGGTTCGTGTGATCACTAAAATAATGTGAGGGATATTGTTTTGAGTGGGAGTTCAATGACAATATGATTAAAAGTTGAACACTATTTATCATAAATTAAATCAAAGTGAATTTGCATAGTTGTTGTAGTCATTGGCATCCGTTTACCACCTTGCACTTAGTTTTAATTGAGATGATAGAACTATAGAATTCTGGTTAGTTACTTTACGAACTGGTATCGTATTGTTTTGAAGTGTTAATATAAAGTTTAAAAGTCCTATTGCAAACTTTCAGTAAGTTCCGGTTACTCCATGAAGTTTAATAATTGGTATTAAATCAAGAGTGACAATTCCAGTGTTAGTATATAAGTATCATGTTCGTCTCCATGATTTTTTATATTCGAAAGATAGTTTCAATATTAAGGTAATCTAGGAGTTGAAAGAGTTGTTTCAAAAACCATGATGTATGGAAGATATTGTAATATCTGAAACGAAGTTTTGGTTGTAACATGATAGAGTATAATATGGCAAAAGTCATGTTCTCATATTTAATGAGAATTTGCAAAAGGTTGGAGACGCTAGTTGTCTTAATTCTCCAAAAGGCTTTAGAGAGCAACATTATACTCGCGATTCACCGTTGTAAGCTAAAGTAGCTTGATCATGAATAATTATATGAGAAGGGTGAATATTTGATGTAGGTAAAATGTTTACTACACCAAGAGATTACTAAAGAAAGGAATTTGAAAGAACACCAAACATTTGATGATTGTAATCTACTTCAAAGTGCAAGTGCAAAGACATTGGTATTTAACTATACACACTTTGGACTATGTGTCATGTGTATGGCTCCACTATTGATGTTGATAGATTCTTTCAAACAGAAAATGAAATACTGAAAGAGAATCTCATAAATAAATGGCAGAAAAGAAAAAACTAGAATTGTTCAGCTTAAATATATAGATGATATACATGTTATGAGTATATTATTTGCTTATTAAAAATGTGGTTCTTAAGTATTTGATATTGAATTTGTTGGTATGAATTGTCATACGAAACAACAGAATTCATGAACTACAATGGCCTGAGTAACTAGCAAAAGAATATGTGAAGATGTTCATCGAGAACAAATAAAGGGTTATTGTGTTGCTCGTTAAACATCAAAGCTTTCTTTCAAGATTTGTTTTATCAGGTATTATGAGAACAAAAGGGTTGTTCAAATAATTGCCGTAATCCATAAAATATGGACGGTTCACAAATCTCGTTGGAGAAATAACATCCATAAAACTAGTGCTAAAAATGTCAAAAGACAAATTGATTGAAAGATTACTTAGGAAGTGACATCGCCGTTTAAATTATATTGGAAAGAAAACATGAAGAAACTCCATGTGGATGAAATTTTGGAGTCCTTTTGATTTTGATCAAATGACGCTTGTGAAACTTTCCTAGAGATAATTAAAACTTTGTTCATAAGCCAAAAGGGAACGAATGACTAGCTTATTGGAACTTGTACATATTGTTGTATGAAGTCCATTATGTGTAGTCAAGAGCGATGGATTTCAACTTCATATGCTTTCTCCGAAAATTTGAGTGAATATATGAATATTTACTTAATAAGGATGAAGTATGAAACATTTGAAAAGTTCAAAGACTTTCAAAGATGAAGTGCAAAATCATTGTAACAAGAATATAAATAGTTTATGATAAGATCATAAAGGAAGATATTTGAGTTACAAGTTTAGCATAATACCTAAGATTTAAGGAATCGTTCTGTGGATTTGCATGTCCCAAAACACCATAAGAGTATGGAGCGTTCGAGATATGTAATTAAACCTTATTTGACATGGTAAGATCAAAGGTATAATTCATAAAACTGCCATTATATTTTAAAGATTAAAAGCTTTGGAGACTACCGTTTTCCACTAAAAAGAGCTCCATCATAATCCGTTGAAATGACACCATATAAAGTTATGGTTTGGGATTAAACCCAAGTTGTCCTTTCTTAAACATTGGTATGCTATGCATAAGAAAGATGTTTGCAACCAAAGTCGGATGAACCTGTCTTTGTATGTTATTTCGAATAACTGTTAAGTATTCCTCCATAACATCGGAAACAAAAGTGTTTGTCACTTAGAACGTCAAGTTTCTTTGAGAAGGAATTTTTCATGAAAAGATAAGTGGGAGGACAATAGAACTTTGATAAGGTTAAAAGAACCTCAGCTATATGTGCAAAGTTGCGCAGCACCGGAAAGTGTTCCGGAGGCAGCAACAATGCTCATGGCTCACGTGCCTCAAAGGTTGTGGTTAAGAAGGTCAAAGTTTCTATTGAACCAAGTAGGTCGAGTAAACAATCAAATACCAAGATTTGAGGGTTGAATCATTATTTAAGAATAATGAATGTACTACATGCAAAGAAGCGATGATGGGCCCTGACTCCGTAAAATGGCTTGAAGCCATAAAATCCGTGATAGTTCCATACACGAGAAATCAAGTTTTGAACTTGAAGGACCCTCGAGAAAGGTGTAAGACCTTACAGTTGTGTTTGGATCTATAAAGAAATAGACATGGATGTTTCACATCTATGAAATAGTCGACATGTTGGGAAAGAGTTCACAACAATGTTCAAAGGTTGACTATGACAAGATTTGATCTTTCATAGCGATATTTAGTATAGACGGATTAATGTAGCAACCACTACATATAATTTTGTTATGTGGTAATTGAATAAACAAAACAAGTTCTTCTAATAGAACTGTTACCTAGTACATGTGCATAACGCGGTCCATAGGGTTTTGTTAATTCAAAGGATGCTAAAAGCATATGCAAACTTCAATGGTTGAAGTAAGCATCGCGGAGTTGGAATCTTCACCATGATGAAACTGTTAAAGGAGTTTAAATTCGTCGGAGACGATGAAGATGCTTGCATTTGCAAGAAATTAAGTGGGAGCGCTAAGACATGTTTCTAATACATTATGTGGAAGGCATATTGTTGATTGGAAATGATGTATCTTTTATTAACACATATTAAGAATTTCATCCCGATGAAAGACTTAGGCAAAACCCAAATATTTGGCATCAATAGATGCTAATATGGTTGTGCCGAAAGTACATAAGTGATGTATTGAATGAGTTCAATATAGAAACTACAAGAAAGGTTCTTGTCACACAGAAAGGATTGAATGAGTTCAATATTGATGTTATATTCAAGTGTATTGACACTTGGTAAGTGAAACAAAGATTCAAGTATAGATTGATAATTGATGTATGAAATCACAAAGAGTATTTATATCAATCATACTGTGATATGTACAAATCCAGATATGTCCTATGCTCTAAATGTTATGAGAATATACCAGAATGATTTAAAGATGATCATTGGACGATAATAAGGATATTCTTATGATCTATTGGAAGAACTAAGAGTATATTATTTTGTAGAAGTGGCAAATAGATGGTTAGTTCATTATAAAAGTACTACATTGATACTAGTTTTGTTACAAAATACAAATTAAGTTTATCTCAATCTGAACTAAGGGTGGCACAATGTAATGGAAAGTAAGTTCCATAATGGATTTGGATGAGTTCCAAAGTTAAGACATTGTGACATATACTACAACAAAAGGCTGAGTATATGACTGCTATTATAGCAGCTAAAGAGGGCATTTGTGTCAAGTAGTTTGTTATCAAACTAGGTGTAGTTCACAGCGGGATAATACTATGAAGATATATTGTACGACAATATTATCAACATGTTTTAACCCCAAAGAACTAAAGGTCTCACCAAAGGACCAAATTTATACAAAGCCATCTCATTAAAGAATGAGTGATGCGTAGAGACGCAAAGACATGCAATTACACACGAACCTGGAAGTGTCAGATCCGGAGATCAGTTGACCACTAGCAAATGTGTACTTACAACACCGGAAAGCCATAGGTGTTGAATACACAAAGGTTTGAAACTAGATTATTGACTCTAGTGCAAGTGGGAGACTGTTGGAGATATGCCCCAGAGGCAATAATAAAGTGGTTATTATCATATCTTCATACTTATGATAAATGTTTACATACCATGCTATAATTGTATTAATCGGAAACATTAATACTTGTGTGATTTGTAAACATAAAAGAGTCCCTAGTAAAGCCTCTTGTTAAACTAGCTTGTTGGTTAATATATGATCATGGTTTCCTGATCATGAACATAGAGATGTTATTAACAACAGGGTCATATCATTAGGAGAATGATGTGATGGACATACTCCTATAGTTAAGCGTAGCATAAAGATCAAGTCATTTAATATAGTTCATTTGCTATCAGCTTTCTGATACATAGTAACCTAATTCCTTCGACCATGAGATCATGTTAATCACCATCTCCGGAAGGATGTTTTGATGACATCAAACACCACACCGTAACTGGGTGGCTATAAAGGTGGCATTGAGTGTTCGGAAAGTATGGGTTGAGGCTCATGGATCAAGAGTGGGATTTGTCCATCCATATGACAGATAGATATACTCAGGTTCTCCTCGTGGAATGTCATCCAATTAGCTTGCAAGCATGTGACTGGCTCACAATGGATCACATACCACGGGAACGAGAAAAGAGTACTTATCGGTAACGAGGTTGAACTAGGTATGCAGAGATACTGACGATCAAAACCTCGGATAAGTAAACTATCGTGAGACAAAGGGAAATTGGTATCGTATGTAAGTGGTTCATTCGATCGCAAAGTAATCGTAGAAATATGTGGGAGCCATATGAATTTCCAGATTCCTCTATTGGTTATTGATCGGAGAAGTGTCTCGGTCATGTCCGCATAATTCACGAACCATAGGGAGACACACTTAAGGATTCGATGTTGTTGAGTAGTTATGGAATGATGAGTAAGAGACCGAATGTTGTTTGGAGTCTCGGATGGGATCCGGGATATCACGAGGAGATCCGGAATGGTCCGGAGAATAAGATTCATATAAGGAAAGTCCTATTTCGGAGTTGGGGAATGATTCCGGTGTTTTCATCGGGAATGTTCTAGAATGGTCCGGAAGGTCCGGCACTCCGGAGGGGAAGGGTACATGAATGTGTCATGACAATATGGAATGATTGCATCATGTACTAGGTATCATGGCTGGGCAAAATAAATGAATAATTCAAATCCTAGTTTGAAAGTCAAACGCCAATTTGAAAAGCCAAACGGCAAGTTTGCTTGGTGGAGGGAGAGTAGGAAACCTACTTAGGGAGGAAGTCCTACTCACTCCACCCGCCGGCCAAGGAGGAGGAGTTGGAGGAGGACTCCCTCCTCCCAACCGTGCCTCCCTCCCACCTATAAAAGGAGGGGCAGGGGTGCCCCTCTTCCACACACCTCTCTCCTCTAAACCCTAGCCCTAGCCGCCGGCCTCCACCAAGTCGCCGCCGCCCCTAAGGTTTCCCTAGCCGCCGAGTTGGGGCCCTCCCCTTGCCCTAGTCGCCGGCCTAGCCCTCTCCCCTTGGTGCCCTCTAAACCGTAGATCGCCAAGGCTTCTCTCATAGTCCACCATACTCGCTCTGGCTTAAGGCGAAGCCCTGTGAGATCTCCCCTCTACTTCCGGTACCACGCCGTCGTGCTGCCAGAATCACAAGGAGAGTGCTACAACCTCCGTTGCCTGCTGGAACAAGGGAGAGGAAGGCTTCATCGAGTACCGAACGTGTGACCGACTACGGAAGCGCTGCGAACGCAGCGCCGGAAGGATCATCTACACGATCTTGAGATCAGAAGTGTTCGACTACATCACCCACGAGAATCTGCTCTCGTTAACCGCTTTGGATCTTCGAGGGTTAGTATTCTATCGACTCGTTGCTACAATCTAGTAGATAGATCTTGGCTTGATCATAGATTAGATCTTGATTGTGTGTTCATGCGGTAGATTTTTTTTTGTTTTCCATGCTACGAACCCCTACAGGCGACAATCTCCCCTCTTCGGGAAGGAATTTCCCCGACAGAAATCTGTCTGCCGGAGAGATCTTTCACTCTCGGTGTTTTCCGCCCTGCAGAGGTGGCGGAAATCTTTCTGTGGTTGCTCCCCTGGTATTAGGGTTCTGTGAGGAAGATATAGGAGAGAAGGCGGAGTCAGGAGCCGTCTAGGTGGGCCACACCTGCCCTAGGTGCGAGTCAAGGTGGGCCCGCACCTAGGAGGGTGTGGGCCCCTGTGGCCTGGCTGCGCCTTCCCTTCTGGCTTCCTTCGTCTTCTAGGAAAATATAATTTTCCAATATTATTCTGGTATTTTTCTGATCTTCGCGAAATTGCATCAAAACACCTCTTTTTCCATCAGAATCCAGTCTCCGGCAGTCCATCCTCCAAGAATCATCCAACATGCAAAAACAGTGGAAAAGACATAAGTAATACCTCATAATAAGACATATATTAATGGATAGAGGCAAATTATGATATATAATGGTGATGCAAATTGGATGTATCAACTCCCCCCAAGCTTAGACCTTCACTTGTCCCCAAGCAAAAACTGAGCTCAGTAAACATGTCCACAGGTTTATGGAGTGAAGTGTCGATAAAAGAATACAGACAAGAAGCATCACACTTACCATTACACAACTCATAGAAGAAAGCAACTCACCATTATATAACTTAGCTTGCAACAAGTATAGGAGTCACAATAGAGATGCATAAAGATAAATCATAATTGGAATTGACAAACTTTTGTTCTTGGTCAGAGAACAGCTGGCAAACAGTTTCACAAAAAGCTTTTGTAGAAGTTTTCACAACAAGAGCACTCTTTGCTTAAAAAGGTTTTTCACAAAGAAGGCTTTCAAAGTAATGTTGGAGATATGCCCAAGAGGCAATAATAAAGTGGTTATTATCATATCTTCATACTTATGATAAATGTTTACATACCATTCTATAATTGTATTAACCGGAAACATTAATACTTGTGTGATTTGTAAACATAAAAGAGTCCCTAGTAAAGCCTCTTGTTAAACTAGCTTGTTGGTTAATATATGATCATGGTTTCCTGATCATGAACATAGAGATGTTATTAACAACAGGGTCATATCATTAGGAGAATGATGTGATGGACATACTCCTATAGTTAAGCATAGCATAAAGATCAAGTCATTTAATATAGTTCATTTGCTATAAGCTTTCTGATACATAGTAACCTAATTCCTTCGACCATGAGATCATGTTAATCACCATCACCAAAAGGATGCTTTGATGACATCAAACACCACACCGTAACTGGGTGGCTATAAAGGTGGCATTGAGTGTTTGGAAAGTATGGGTTGAGGCACATGGATCAAGAGTGGGATTTGTCCATCCATATGACGGATAGATATACTCTAGGCCGACAAATCCATATGACGGATAGATATACTCTAGGCCCTCTCGGTGGAATGTCATCCAATTAGCTTGCAAGCATGTGACTGGCTCACAAGGGATCACATATCACGGGAACGAGAAAAGAGTACTTATCGGTAACGAGGTTGAACTAGGTATGCAGAGATACCGACGATCAAAACCTCGGATAAGTAAACTATCGTGAGACAAAGGGAAATTGGTATCGTATGTAAGTGGTTCATTCGATCGCAAAGTAATCGTAGAAATATGTGGGAGCCATATGAATTTCCAGATTCCTCTATTGGTTATTGATCGGAGAAGTGTCTCGGTCATGTCCGCATAATTCACGAACCGTAGGGAGACACACTTAAGGATTCGATGTTGTTGAGTAGTTATGGAATGATGATAAAGAGACCGAATGTTGTTCGGAGTATCGGATGGGATCCGGGATATCACGAGGAGATCCGGAATGGTCCGGAGAATAAGATTCATATAAGGAAAGTCCTATTTCGGAGTTGGGGAATGATTCCGGTGTTTTCACCGGGAATGTTCTAGAAGGGTCCGGAAGGACCAGCACTCCGGAGGGGAAGGGTACATGAATGTGTCATAACAAGTTGGAATAGTTGCATCATGTACTAGGAGTCATCGCTGAGCAAAATAAAGGGATAAATCAAATTCTAGTTTGAAAAGTCAAACGCCAATTTTAAAAGTCAAACGACAAGTTTGCTTGGTGGAGGGAGAGTAGGAAACCTACTTAGGGAGGAAGTCCTACTCCCTCCACCCGCCGGCCAAGGAGGAGGAGTTGGAGGAGGACTCCCTCCTCCCAACCGCGCCTCCCTCCCACCTATAAAAGGAGGGGCAGGGGTGCCCCTCTTCCCTACACCTCTCTCTTCTAAACCCTAGCCCTAGCCGCCGGCCTCCACCAAGTCACCGCCGCCCCTAGGGTTTGCCTAGCCGCCGAGTTGGGGCCCTCCCCTTGCCCTATCCGCCGGCCTAGCCCTCTCCCCTTGGTGCCCTCTAAACCGTAGATCGCCAAGGCTTCTCTCATAGTCCACCATACTCGCTCCGGCTTAAGGCGAAGCCCTGAGAGATCTCCCCTCTACTTCCGGTACCACGCCGCCGTGCTGCCGGAATCACAAGGAGAGTGCTACAACCTCTGCTGCCTGCTGGAACAAGGGAGAGGAAGGTCTTCATCGAAAATTTAACGTGACCGATCATGAAGCGCTGCCGGAACGCAGCGCCGGAAGGATCATCTACACGATCTTGAGATCGGAAGTGTTCGACTACATCACCCACGAGAATCTGCTCTCGTTAACCGCTTTGGATCTTCGAGGGTTAGTATTCTATCGACTTGTTGCTACAATCTAGTAGATAGATCTTGGCTTGATCATAGATTAGATCTTGATTGTGTGTTCATGCGGTAGAATTTTTTTTTGTTTTCCATGCTACGAACTCCTACAGTGGTATCGGAGCCGTGTCTATATGTAGATCTGTTGCACGAGTAGAACACAATGGTCATTGTGGGCGTTGATGCTTTTGTTGTCAATTTCTTCTTGTGTACTTTGCATCTTGCGGGATGGTGGGATGAAGCGGCCCGGGCTAACCTTACATGACATCGTTCATGAGACTTGCTCCACGCTTGACATGCAACTTGTATTGCATAAGTGGCTTTGCGGGTGCCTGTTTCTCCCAACATAGTTAAGATTCAATTTACAACGGGTGATTGACAATACTAGTATCAATGTTGTGGTTCTTGTTCGTAAGTTAGAACGACACTTATTGAAAGCCCCAAACCACGTAAAACATGCAAAGAAAATTAGAGGCGTCTAACTTTGTTTTGCAGGGGTGTGCTGTGATGTGATATGGCCATGATTTTGATTATATTTGATGTATGCAATGTTCCTTATTGTAAGTTGGCAACCGGCAGGAGCCATATGGTTGTCTTTAAATTCTGTTAAGACCCGCGTGTCTATTCAAAGTAGTTGTAATAGTTGAAGCTGGTGGGCGACAACCATGAAGCGCGTCATTGACCTTGATGCAATGCGGTGATGATGGAGATCATGTTCGTGCTTGAAGATGGAGATCAAAGCACAAGAAGAAAGGCCATATCATATCACATATTATGAATTGCATATGATGTTAATCCTTTTATGCATCTTGTATTGCTTAGTTACGACGGTAGCATTATAAGATGATCCTCAAGCACACAATTTCAAGTTTTAAAGTGTTCATCCTTAGTAAGCACCATTGCTAAAGCTCGTTGTTTCAAGCACCACGTGATGATCGGTGTGTTAGATTCTGAGTGTATATAACGTGAGCAAGCCAGATTTGCTCATGCGGAAGCTAAGGTTTGATCTTGACGAGCCTAGCATGTACGACATGGTCTCGAACACGGATCACCGAAAGGTAAAGCATGAGTCATATAGTAGATATGATGAACATGTTGATTGTTCAGCCATTGAAGCTACATCAACTCTCGTGATGATCGGTTTTGATGTGGTGGATTTGGTTGGTGATCACTAAAACAATGTGAGGGATATTGTTTTGAGTGGAGTTCAACGCAATATGATTAAAAGTTGAACACTATTTATCATAAATTAAATCAAAGTGAATTTGCATAGTTGTTGTAGTCATTGGCATCCGTTTACCACCTTGCGCTTAGTTATAATTGAGATGATAGAACTATAGAATTCTGGTTAGTTACTTTACGAACTGGTATCGTATTGTTTTGAAGTGTTAATCTAAAAGTTTAAAAGTCCTATTGCAAACTTTCAGTAAGTTCCGGTTACTCCATGAAGTTTAATAACTGGTATTAAATCGAGAGTGAAAATTCCAAGAGTTAGTGTATGAGTATCATGTTTGTCTCCATGATTCTTGATATTCAAAGAATTGTCTTAATATCAAGGTTATCTAGGATCTGAAAGAGTTGTTTCAGAAACCATGATGTGTGGAAGATATTGTGATATCTGAAACGAAGTTTTGGTTGCAACATGATAGAGTATAATATGGCAAAAGTCATGTTCTCATATTTGATGAGAATTTGCAAAGGGTTGGAGACACTAGTTGTCCTAATCCACCAAAAGGTTTTGGAGAGCAACATTATACTCGCGATTCATCTTTATAAGCTAAAAGTAGTTTGATCATGAATAATTCCATGAGCAGGGTGAATATTTGATGTAGGTAAAATGTTTACTACACCAAGAAATTACTAAAGAAAGGAATTTGAAAGAACACCAAACATTTGATGATGGTGATCTACTTCAAAGTGCAAGTCCAAAGACATTGGTATTTTACTATACATGCTTTGGACTATGTGCCATGTATATGGCTCCACAATTGATGTTGATAGATTCTTTCAAACAGAAAAGGAAAATACTGAAAGAGAATCTCATAAGTATATGGCAGAAAAGAAAAGACTAGAATTATTCAGCTTACGTATATAGATGATATACATGTTATGGATATATTCTTTGCTTATTAAACAATGTGGTTCTTAAGTATTTGATACCGAATTTGTTGGTGTGAATCGTCATACGAAATAACACAATTCATGAACTACAATGGCCTAAGTAACTAGCAAAAGAATATGTGATGATGTTCATCGAGAACAAATAAAGGGTTATTGTGTTGCTCGTTAAACATCAAAGCTTGCCTTCAAGATTTGTTTTATCAGGCATTATGAGAACAAAAGGGTTGTTCAAATAATTGCCGTAATCCATAAAAGATGGATGATTCACAAATCTCGTTGGAGAAATCACATCCATAAAACTAGTGCTAAAAATGTCGAAAGACAAATTGATTGAAAGATCATTTAGGAAGTGACATCGCTGTTTAAATTATATTGGAAAGAAAACATGAAGAAACTCCATGTGGATGGAATTTTGGAGTCTTTTGATTTTTGATCACATGACGCTTGTGAAACTTTCCTAGAGATAATTAAAACTTCGTTCATAGGCCAAAAGGGAACGAATGACTAGCTTATTGGAACTTGTACATATTGTTGTATGAAGTCCATTATGTGTAGTCAAGAGCGATGGATTTCAACTTCATATGCTTCCTCCGAAAATTTGAGTGAATATATGAATATTTACTTAATAAGGATGAAGTATGAAACATTTGAAAAGTTCAAAGACTTTCAAAGATGAAGTGCAAAATCATTGTAACAAGAATATAAATAGTTTATGATAAGACCATAAAGGAAGATATTTGAGTTACAAGTTTAGCATAATACCTAAGATTTAAGGAATCGTCCCGTGAATTTGCATGTCCCGAAACACCATAAGAGTATGGAGCGTTCGAGATATGTAATTAAACCTTGTTTGACATGGTAAGATCGAAGGTGTAATTCATAAAAACTGCCATTATATTTTAAAGATTAAAAAGCTTTAGAGACTACCTTTTTCCACTGCAAAGAGCTCCATCATAATCCGTTGAAATGACACCATATAAAGTTATGGTTTGGGATAAAACCCAAGTTGTCTTTTCTTAAACATTGGTATGCTATGCATAAGAAAGATGTTTGCAACCAAAGTCGGATGAACCTGTCTTTGTATGTTATTTCGAATAACTGTTAAGTATTCCCCCATAACATCGGAGATAAAAGTGTTTGTCACTTAGAATGTCAAGTTTCTTTGAGAAGAAATTTTTCGTGAAAAGATAAGTGGGAGGACAATAGAACTTTGATAAGGTTAAAAGAACCTTAGCTATATGTGCAAAGTTGCGCAGCGCGAAAAGTGTTCCGGAGGCAGCAACAATGCTCATGGCTCACGTGCCTCAAAGGTTGTGGTTACGAAGGTCAAAGTTTCTATTGAACCAAGTAGGTCGAGTAAACAATCAAATACCAAGATTTGAGGGTTGAATCATAATTTGAGAATAATGAACGTACTACATGCAAAGAAGCGATGATGGGCCCTAACTCCGTAAAATGGCTTGAAGCCATAAAATCCGTGATAGTTCCATACACGAGAAATCAAGTTTTGAACTTGAAGGACCCTTGAGAAAGGTGTAAGACCTTACAGTTGTGTTTGGATCTATAAGGAAATAGACATGGATGTTTCACATCTATGAAATAGTCGACATGTTGGGAAAGAGTTCACAACAATGTTCAAAGGTTGACTATGACAAGATTTGATCTTTCATAGCGATATTTAGTCTAGACGGATTAATGTAGCAACCACTACATATAATTTTGTTATGTGGTATTTGAATAAACGAAACAAGTTCTTCTAATAGAATTGTTTCCTAGGACGTGTGCATAACATGGTCCATAGGGTTTTGTTAATTCAAAGGATGCTAAAATCATATGCAAACTTCAGTGGTTGAAGTAAGCATTGCGGAGTTGGAATCTTCACCATGATGAAACTGTTAAAGGAGTTTAAATTCGTCGGAGACGATGAAGATGCTTGCATTTGCAAGAAATTAAGTGGGAGCGCTAAGACATGTTTCTAATACATTATGTGGAAGACATATTGTTGATTGGAAATAATGTATCTTTTATTAACACATATTAAGAATTTCATCCCGATGAAAGACTTAGGCAAAACCCAAATATTTGGCATCAATAGATGCTAATATGGTTGTGCCAGAAGTACATAGACGAGATATTGAATGAGTTCAATATAGAAACTACAAGAAAGGTTCTTGTCGCACAGAAAGGATTGAATGAGTTCAATATTGATGATATATTCAAGTGTATTGACACTTGGTAAGTGAAACAAAGATTCAAGTATAGATTGATACTTGATGTATGAAATCACAAAGAGTATTTATATCAATCATATTGTGATATGTACAAATCCAGATATGTCCTATGCTCTAAATGTTATGAGCATATACCAGAATGATTCATAAGATGATCATTGGACGATAGTAAGGATATTCTTATGATCTTTTGGAAGAACTAAGAATATATCATTTTGTAGAAGTGGCAAATAGATGGTTAGTTCATTGTAAAAGTACTACATTGATACTTGTTTTGTCACAAAGTACAAATTAAGTTTATCTCAATATAAACTAAGGGTGGCACAATATGATGGAAAGTAAATTCCATAATGGATTTGGATGAGTTCCAAAGTTAAGACATTGTGACAGATACTACAACAAAAGGGCTAAGTATATAACTGCTATTATAGCAGCAAAAGAGGGCACTTGTGTCAAGTAGTTTGTTATCAAACTAGGTGTAGTTCACAGAAGGGATAATGCTATGAAGATATATTGTACGACAATATTATCAACAGGTTTTAACCCCAAAGAACTAAAGGTCACACCAAAGGACCAAATTTGTACAAAGCCATCTCATTAGAGAATGAGTGATGCGTAGAGATGCAAAGACATGCAATTACACACGGACATGGAAGTGTCAGATTCGGAGATCAGTTGACCACTCGCAATCGTGTACATACGACACCAGAAAGCCATAGGTGTTGAATACACAAAGGTTTGAAACTAGATTATTGACTCTAGTGCAAGTGGGAGACTATTGGAGATATGCCCAAGAGGCAATAATAAAGTGGTTATTATCATATCTTCATACTTATGATAAATGTTTACATACCATGCTATAATTGTATTAACCGGAAACATTAATACTTGTGTGATTTGTAAACATAAAAGAGTCCCTAGTAAAGCCTCTTGTTAAACTAGCTTTTTGGTTAATATATGATCATGGTTTCCTGATCATGAACATAAAGATGTTATTAACAACAGGTTCATATCATTAGGAGAATGATGTGATGGACATACTCCTATAGTTAAGCGTAGCATAAAGATCAAGTCATTTAATATAGTTCATTTGCTATAAGCTTTCTGATACATAGTAACCTAATTCCTTCGACCATGAGATCATGTTAATCACCATCACCGAAAGGATGCTTTGATGACATCAAACACCACACCGTAACTGGGTGGCTATAAAGGTGGCATTGAGTGTTTGGAAAGTATGGGTTGAGGCACATGGATCAAGAGTGGGATTTGTCCATCCATATGACGGATAGATATACTCTGGGCCCTCTCGGTGGAATGTCATCCAATTAGCTTGCAAGCATGTGACTGGCTCACAAGGGATCACATATCACAGGAACGATAAAAGAGTACTTATCGGTAACGAGGTTGAACTAGGTATGCAGAGATACCGACGATCAAAACCTCTGATAAGTAAACTATCGTGAGACAAAGGGAAATTGGTATCGTATGAGAGTGGTTCATTCGATCGCAAAGTAATCGTAGAAATATGTGGGAGCCATATGAATTTCCAGATTCCTCTATTGGTTATTGATCGGAGAAGTGTCTCGGTCATGTCCGCATAATTCACGAACCGTAGGGAGACACACTTAAGGATTCGATGTTGTTGAGTAGTTATGGAATGATGAGAAAGATACCGAATGTTGTTCGGAGTCTCGGATGGGATCCGGAATATCACGAGGAGATCCGGAATGGTCCGGAGAATAAGATTCATATAAGGAAAGTCCTATTTCGGAGTTGGGGAATGATTCCGGTGTTTTCACCGGCAATGTTCTAGAAGGGTCCGGAAGGTCCGGCACTCCGGAGGGGAAGGGTACATGAATGTGTCATAACAAGTTGGAATGGTTGCTTCATGTACTAGGAGTCATCGCTGAGCAAAATAAAGGGATAAATCAAATCCTAGTTTGAAAAGTCAAACACCAATTTGAAAAGTCAAACGGCAAGTTTGCTTGGTGGAGGGAGAGTAGGAAACCTACTTAGGGAGGAAGTCCTACTCCCTCCACCCGCCGGCCAAGGAGGAGGAGTTGGAGGAGGACTCTCTCCTCCCAACCGCGCCTCCCTCCCACCTATAAAAGGAGGGGCAGGGGTGCCCCTCTTCCCTACACCTCTCTCCTCTAAACCCTAGCCCTAGCAGCCGGCCTCCACCAAGTCGCCGCCGCCCCTAGGGCTTGCCTGGCCACCGAGTTGGGGCCCTCCCCTTGCCCTAGCCACCGGCCTAGCTCTCTCTCCTTGGTGCCTCTAAACCCTAGATCGCCAAGGCCTCTCTCATAGTCCACCATACTCGCTCCGGCTTAAGGCGAAGCCCTGCGAGATCTCCCCTCTACTTACGGTACCACGCCGTCGTGCTGCCGGAATCGCGAGGAGAGTGCTACAACCTCCGCTGCCTGCTGGAACAAGGGAGAGGAAGGTCTTCATCGAGTACCGAACGTGTGACCGACTGCAGAAGCGCTGCCGAAACGTAGCGCCGGAAGGATCGTCTACGCGATCTTGAGATCGGAAGTGTACGACTACATCATCCACGAGAATCTGCTCTCGTTAACCGCTTTGGATCTTCGAGGGTTAGTACTCTATTGACTCGTTGCTACAATCTAGTAGATAGATCTTGGCTTGATCATAGATTAGATATTGATTGTGTGTTCATGCGGTAGAAATTTTTTGTTTTCCATGCTACGAACCCCTACAAGTAATACTCAATAGATAAGAGTTTTGTGCAAACAAGGAAGATAAAGAACATGATTGAATAAATCACCATATGAATGCCTGCAACTCAACAACTCAAAAGCTTGCTGGAGATAGAGAGGAAGTAGGTTTACTGACTCAACTTGGAAAATAGGAGAAAGTTCCCTTCATATAGGGAAGCAGGGATTTAAAGTCATAAAGAGCTTCCAAAAGATTATGGTACTTACTAGCTTTGAGCCCTCATTGCCCCTATCATAGGCATCTTGAGATGATTAAGGTTAAAGTGCACAAAGATGGAGTATATGCTTGACGAAATATAAGTTGGCAATCTCATGTCCCTTGAGTACGAGGGCCGCTCCTCATGCTACTCAACTTTAGTCACCGATAAGTTCTTGTCATTGTAAGTACATGTGTATCATAAAGAACCGCCAATGGGGTACCCCTTGCACATGGTACAGGAGCTATCCCATAACTAAAATGACAAGGCAAGCAAACAATGAGCATCTTAGCGATATTTTTATTTACTATGTGCATAGATTTTTATTGAGGATGCTTCATAGAATGCTCACTATGGTGATGCTGCAAGTTTCCACCATGATTAGGCATGGCTTAGGCTAGCGGCCCAGGCGTTTCTCTAACACACATACATCACTCCATGGACTTATAAGTTCCCTCTTTATTTCACACCGTTGACATCCCCAAACAAAAGAGCATGATATCAACCATGTACAACATACAAGTGCAATGTTGAAAGTGTTCCCCGTGACAGCACGATTCTGCTAATTCCAACATATAGATGCAAGCATATACAACTTCGATGGCACAATGGTTCAAGTTTATTAGGGGCAAGAAAATAAGTTGTGCCATCAAGTTTGTGAGAGCTTTACTAACTAGTTTTCACATAACAAAATAGTTTTTAATTCGAAAGATAGATGAATCTTGAGAATTTGCTTGGAATAGCAATTGCTAATAGGTAGATATGGTGGACACAAATGGAAAAGGATTTGGTTCAAAGGGTTTGGAAGAATGAGAAGTATGCCTTCTCAAAACAGGTTTTTGGCTAGCAAAGCTGGGTAGCAAGCAAAAGAGTTGAAAGAAACAATAAAACCTACACGTGATAAAGCCAAACATGCAGTCTTCCTTGAAGACACAAAAGATCTTAAATAAAGAATACTAAGCTTATGAGACAATAAGAAAGAAAATAAATGATACAAAATACCTGTAAGCTTTTTCTCTTTTTCTTTCAAATCTCAAAAAGTGTTGCTACTGACCAGAGCTTGGTTTACCAAAACCAATTTATATCTACTTGATGCTCCCAAAGTGATGCCAATACTGATCAACAAGATCCATCATATAATAGAGATTGCAAACTAAAATAAGAAGTGCAAAAAGTAAAAGATGAAAATTCTCATTAATATTCCATAAAGGCACTCACACCAAGGGATACATAGATAATCAACTAAACGAGAGATACTTCCACATGCAAACCAAACTATAAGATAACCTCTATACCAAAGATATGAATCCACTAAAAAGGTAAAAGATAAAAGATAATGATGGTGATACCGCGACACTCCCCCAAGCTTGGAACAAGCCAAGGGGATGCCAAACCTGATGACGAATTACCCCTTCGGTGGTGGTGGTGTCCTCTTGTCATCATAAACTTCCAAGGCAAAGGTTCCCCATCCAAAAAGGACGTCCTGGTCTCCGCAATCCTGAAACTAGGAGCAGAGCTTATGCGATTAAATCTATCCTCATACTCACAGTTTTGATTTTGTATGTCGTAGAAATGTGCTTGTAATTGGTTGGTGGTCTGACGGAGCGAGAAGACTTCTTCTCGGAGCTCAGCAACCTCCTCCTCGGGTGTGGCGATGAGTTCTGAACTTATCTTGTGAATAACATCCACTTCGCGTTCTGCCATCTTCTTGTACCTGAAAACTTCCTGCTCTAGTGCTTCCAGACTGCCTTCTCCCTTAGGACCTTGAACTTCTTTCATCTTTACCTTACCATCTTTGAGAATCAACTCCTTGGGATGGATCCTTAACTCATACATGTACGGGTTGAGGACATCCGAAGAGGAATCCTCCATGGGTGATCCAGAGGAAGACATTGTAGCTCCAAAACTGAGAATTTTCCTGACAGAAACAGATCGAAACAAAGACACGGCGAGAACTCGATACAAGAACCTCGGGGAATCTGGGGGGTTATATATTATGAAGTTTTAATGCATAAGGAAAGTGTCGGTACGAAAGGTAGGCGGAGACGGAGCTCGGGGTGCTCTCACCCCCTCCAGGCGCGGGGAAAGGTGGGCCCGCGCCTGGGGTGGGTTAGGTCACCTCGGCCTCCGTTTCCTCCTTCGTTCTGTCTCGTAAATTCCCTTGTGTAATTAAAACATCAAAAATATAAAAAGATTAGGCTTTCACGAACCTTTTGTTTTCACCCTTTTTTACCTATTCAAAGACAAACTCTGCAGATTCTAGTGTTTGGTTTCTAATAAATTCTTTCGGAGTCACCAGTTGAATTGTGTCAATGTCTTCATTATATGAATCCCCAGAAATATAATGCTTTAGTCTTTGACCATTCACCACCTGTTTTGTGTCATCCTTCAAATAATATATTTTGATGGCATCTAAATGGTATACTTCCTTGATAACAAAAGGTCCTTCCCATTTTGAGAGTAGTTTCCCTGCAAAAAATCTGAGACGAGACCTAAACAAAAGAACTTTCTCACCAACATGGAACTCCCTTTTGAGAATTCTCCTATCATGCCATCTTTTTACTTTCTCCTTAAAGAGCCTATCATTCTCATAAGATTCACTCCTCCACTCATCTAAAGTACTCATGTCAAGCAATCTTTTATCACCAGCAAGTTTAAAATCTCTATTCAATTCTTTCACTGCCCAATAAGCTTTGTGTTCTAATTCTAAAGGCAAGTGACAAGCCTTCCCATAGACCATTTTGTAAGGAGACATCCCTATAGGATTTTTATAAGCAGTTCTATAAGCCCACAAAGCGTCATTCAAATTTTTAGCCCATTTTTTCCTAGATCTATTAACAATCTTATGCAAGATAGATTTAATTTCCCTATTGGAAATTTCTACTTGCCCACTGGTTTGGGGGTGATAAGCTGAAGCAATTTTATGGTTTACATCATACTTAGCGAGAGTTTTTCTAAAATCCCCATGAATAAAATGAGAGCCTCCATCAGTCATGAGATATCTAGGCACACCAAACCTAGGAAAAATAACGTCCTTAAGCATTTTCAAAGAGGTCTTACCATCAACACTATTGGTAGGTATGGATTCTACCCACTTTGTAACATAGTCAACAGCAACAAGAATATGAGTGTACCCTTTGGAAGGGGGAAAAGGTCCCATAAAGTCAAATCCCCAACAATCAAAAGGTTCAATAACAAGAGAATAATTCATAGGCATTTCATTGCGTCTAGAAATGTTACCTACTCGTTGACATTCGTCACATGATAAGACAAACTTCCTTGCATCTTTGAAAAGGGTAGGCCAATAAAATCCAGATTGTAAAACCTTTTGTGCAGTCCTATCCCCTACATGATGTCCTCCATAAGCACTGCCATGACATTTTCTCAATATCTCTTGTTGTTCAAATTCTGGAACACATCTTCGTATAATACCATCTACTCCTTGTTTATATAAGTGTGGGTCATTCCAAAAGTAATGCCTTAGATCATAAAATAATTTTCTTCTTTGCTGGGCTGTAAAGGTTGGGGGCAAATACTTGGAAACAATAAAGTTAGCATAATCAGCATACCAAGGACTTTCATGCAGACTTACCCTTATTGCAGCCAACTGCTCATTTGGAAAGCTATCATTAACAGGCAATGGGTCAAAAGAAATGTTTTCCAAACGAGATAAATTGTCAGCAACAGGATTTTCAGCACCTTTTCTATCCAGAATATGCAGATCAAACTCTTGCAAAAGCAACACCCACCTAATAAGCCTAGGCTTAGCGTCCTTCTTTGTCATAAGGTACTTAATAGCAGCATGATCAGTATGAATAGTAACCTTTGAATCAATAATATAAGGTATAAACTTATCACAGGCAAAGATTATAGCTAAGAACTCTTTTTCAGTAGTAGCATAATTCTTTTGAGCAGCATCTAGAGTCTTGCTAGCATAATGAATAACATTCAAATTCTTATCAATATGTTGCCCAAGGATAGCACCCATAGCAAAATCACTAGCATCACACATAATTTCAAAAGGAAAACTCCAATCAGGTGGTTGAATGATAGGATCAGTAGTCAAAGCTTTTTTCAAAGTTTCAAAAGCTTCCTTACAATCATCATCAAAGAAAAAAGGTACATATTTTTGAAGAAGATTAGTAAGGGGCTTTGAAATTTTCGAGAAATCTTTAATAAACCTCCTATAGAAACCAGCATGAACAAGGATACTACGAATACCTTTGATATCTCTAGGACAAGGCATCTTCTCAATTGCTTAAATTTTGGCTCTGTCAACTTCAATGCCTCTTTCAAAGATCTTGTGTCCAAGAACAATCCCTTCATTAACCATAAAATGGCATTTCTCCCAATTAAGAACAAGGTTGGTTTCTTCACATCTCTACAAAACTTTGTCAAGGTTGTGCAAACAGTTATCAAAAGAAGTTTCATAGACGGAGAAATCATCCATGAAAACCTCCACAATTTCTTTACAAAAACCATGAAAAATAGCAGACATACATCTCTGAAAGGTAGTAGGAGCATTACATAAACCAAAAGGCATACACCTATAAGCATAAGTACCATAAGGACAAGTGAAAGTAGTTTTCTCTTGGTCTTGTGCTTTCACAACAATTTGAGAAAACCCAGAATAACCGTCAAGAAAACAAAAGTGAGTCTTTTTGGACAACCTCTCAAGCATTTGACCAATAAAGGGCAAAGGATAATGATCTTTCTTAGTAACTTTATTAATCTTTCTAAAATCAATGCACATTCTATACTGAACCACTACTCTTTAGGGTATAAGCTCATTATCTTCATTAGGTACAACAGTTATTCCCCCTTTCTTGGGGACACAGTGAACAGGGCTAACCCATTGGCTATCAACAATAGGGTAAATAATACTAGCATCAAGGAGTTTTAATACCTCATTCCTTACCACACCCTTCATCCTGGGATTTAGACGGCGTTGATGCTCAACAACTGGTTTTGCATCAGGTTCTATATTAATAGCATGTTGACATATAGTAGGAGAAATATCTTTTAAATCATCAAGAGTATAGCCCATAGCTCCTCGGTGTTTCTTCAGTATTTCCAGTAGCCTCTCTTCTTCCTTTCCTGAAATTTTAGCACTAATAATAATAGGATAAACTTTCTTATCATCAAGATAAGCATATTTAAGATCATCAGGTAAAGGTTTTAATTTGAAAACAGGGTCCCCTTTAGGTGGTAGTGTGGTTCCCAAGTCTTCCACAGGTAGGTTATGCTTAAGTTGTTCTGGCTGACGAAGGAAAACCTCGTCAATCTCATTTCTTTCCTTTATGAAGGCATCACTTTCATGATCTTCCATAAACTGCTGCAAGGCATTGTTAGGAGCAAGAGAAATAGTAGAAAGTTGTTCAACCCTGAAATCCTCATTAGGCAGTTCATTTTCATAAGGAGTTTTGGCAAATTTGGAAAAATTAAACTCATAAGACTCTCCATCAAACTTAGTCAAAATGTTTTCCTTCCTACAATCTATAATAGCCCCACAAGTATTCAAGAAGGGTCTACCAAAAATAATAGGATAGGTTTTACTAGCTTCTTTACCAAGTACTAGAAAATCAGCAGAATTTTAATCTTACCACAAAGGACCTCCATATCTCTTACAATGCCAATGGGGTAAACTGTCTCTCTATTAGCAAGGTGAATAACCACATCAATGTCCTCAAGCTCACAAGGACCAATTTCATGCATAATTTCCCTGTAAAGCTCATAAGGAATAGAACTAGAACTAGCACCAATATCACATAAACCATAATAGCAATGATCACCAATTTTAACAGAAAGCACAGGAGCACTAGTTTTTCTAGCTTTTTTAGGATGAGTAACAATATTAGTAGCGTTTCAGAGAAGACAATGTTCTCATCCTCTATATTTCTAGTGATAAGATCTTTCACAATAGCTACCACAGGCTCAATATCAATAAGCTCATCGGGCTCCACCGTTTTCTTTGCACTTTTGCTAACCACATTAGCTATGATAGAATGTTCCTTTACCTTAGTAGGAAAAGGGATTTTCTCAACATAAGGTTCAGGCAAAATAGGATCAACAATACAAACCTCTATGCTAGCAGGAACATGGGTAACAATGTCTTTATAAGGAGCATGGTACTTGTCCCACTCTTTTTTGGGAATTTAAATATAAGAGGCAAAGGCATTAAAACATTTTGCAAGAACTTGAGGATCAAGACCAAACTCATTACTAATATCACGGAAGTCATCAGTTCTCATAAAAGATTTAATGCATTCATAATTATAGTTTATACCTGACTTTCTTCCTTTCTCATTCTCCCAAGCTTCAGTGTTCTCTTGAATGCGGTCTATTAGATCCCATTTAGATTCTTCCTTCATACGTGTGAATGATCCAGCATAAGAAGCATCTAGTAAATCTTTATCATGAAGAGAAAGCCTAGCATAAAAGTTATTGATAATAATATTGTTAGGGAGTTCATGAATAGGGCATTTAAGCATTAGTAACTTCAATCTCCCCCAAGCTTGAGCTGTACTCTCTCAATCACGAGGCCAAAAGTTATATACCAGATTTCTATCCTTATGGATCTCACTGGGAGGATAGAATTTAGAATAAAAGAGAGATGCCATTTCCTCCCATTCCATGGATTGTCCATTCTTCAGCAGCTTATACCATTCTTCAGCTCTCCCTTTCAAGGATATAGAGAGTAACTTCTTCTTCACCTGTTCAGTTGTGATACCTGCACACTTAAACAGCTCGCATAATTCATGGATAAAAAACAAGTGATCACCAGGATGGATAGTTCCATCCCCAAAATAATAATTATCCATAACATGATCAATAATACTTGTAGGTATCTTAAAAGGATCTATCTCAACAGGTGGTGGTTCATCTACTACCCTTACAGTGGAAGTAGTTCTCCCAAACAGAAAACCAAGTGGGTTATCCATATTGGAAACAGAGTAACAAATAGAAACAAAAAGAAATACTCACAGTAGAAGTTTCCTTTACCAGTTCCACTCTTCAATAGCGCTTCACTCCCCGGTGTAACTACCTCGGTGAATTACGCTCCTAGTTACAAGCCTGGATGAACAGAAATGGTTGAAATAGTACGGTGGGGCCCAAATGCCACTCACAGGTAGACCTTTCGGCCGTCCCAACCATTTCCAAACATCAGGACAAGAACGGGCGGCGTAATCGGCAGGCGAAGGGATCAACTACATACATAAATGAGTATGTATGCAAGCCACCATACAATGGTTCTCAGAGTCATTCCATCTAAAAGAAATAGAAATACTGCAACGCCATACGGCAAGATCCAAATATCCTAGATAGATATAATAGTTTAGGATATTTCCTCATACATCAAACATCAGAGTATCAAAGGAAGCGAAAACAAGACCAGTATGGATAAGAAGCAAATCGGCATAAGATGCCCCATAAATAAACACATCCCGCCCACAGATCTCACGGATCCTCGCTCCGGAATCTCTACAACGAATGATCGTTGCCCGTGATCGTCCGTCTCCTCCACCCAAAGATCCATCTTATGAAGTTTACTGCTTCATCCGAATCAAACAATTTATCGTGTGAGACCCTAGGGTACTCAAGAAGTCTTTATGCCTCTAAAGGGGACACAACCTGGGGTGACGCAATTGCAGCAAAAGGTAAACCCTAACAATTCTATAGATACTCGCTAACCATCCGCCTAACCATAGATAGACGGATGTCCGTGAATTAATAACAACAGTTATAACGGTAATATCAACAGATCCATCCTCCTCCTCGCTTACCGATGAGGAAGCGGACGAACAACTCCCCATCCGTTGGCAGTTTTATTAACCATTCCATGAGTGTTGCACTATTTACTAGTCCATTTAGTCAAATTAAAAGCGGTACTTTAGTTATGCTTGTCTATGATCGAGAAACTATGCTCCAAGTCGTCCATAACATGACACGGCTTTCAGAAAGTTTTACCTGCGGTGCACAAATAGCAACACACACTCGATCAACCTCGAAAACCAAATCAAAACCCAACGAGGCGATCCACGACAAAGCGATCACAGATTCAGAAATATTTCAGGGGCACCCATTAAGCTACCATAGAACGGTTGTCCGCCACGAGACGGACTCAAGGTTTAGGGGACGGTAAACGATCGGGAACCCGAAAGTGTGACTGGGCTTGTCGACAAATAAAACGTGTCACGGCCCTAAACAGGTGCGTTACCGCACAATTTAAATAAAGCGGTAAAGCATGGCATAAGTACAGGATAGTAAATAAAACCTCAAACTAGTTTGTGGCTCCAAGAAATAAGAATGAATCAAGCTCGCTCGGGGTTCATAAGCCTCCGGATGTGGATAGCTGAATATTCAAGGAACAGAATCAAGTACTCGGGGTCCCACGGACACAAGTGAGCCTGAAAAACCAAATAGCAAATATGGCTCACCGGTGCCACTTTCATTAGTTATCCTATTACTACTCAGGTTAAGTTGTTTAGGTACCTCGTTATCCATCAGACACTCACATACCCTACACATGTTGTTCTACGACTCGCATGGCTCAAACAACTCCTGTAGTAATGGCTCATGGGATGGAGGAACAAGCTTCGGTGGGGTTTAAAAGTAAAGGCTATGCAAGACTTGGGATTCAGTTTAATGCAATCGTGACTCAATGATGCAAGAATAAGATAGAGGCAGTAGGTACTATATGTATGCAAGCATGTGGTAGTGCTTGCCTGGCAGCTCAGTTGAAGCGAGAGAAGGATCTAGGTAGTGCTCCTGGGTTTCTTGATATATCCCCGCCGCCGCCTATTCAAGAAGAACCAAACAAACAAGGGCCAACATAAATAAAGTGCACAAGCATATGAATAAAATGCGACAAGCAAACAATCATGCCATGATGAATGATGCACAATTTGCATGGCAATAAAGTAGCATGGCATGGGTGAGGTGTGGAATACAAGAATAAATCATTTTATTGAGTTTTGGCCCCATTTTATCCTCATATTAGTTGCTGTATACTTTATATTTATATGATGCATGCTGCAAAACAGATAATGGAATGCATAAACAGAAAGGTCTCGTCGAGCTAATCATTTTAGACATATTATTTGTTAAATTTGGACTTATAAATCAAAAGTTATTAATTAATTAAGGTAAAAGGGCATTTTATTGTAATTTAAATCAACTTGAAATTTTAAGTGTTCAAAATATATTTTGAGTGGCATATTTGAATTCCTCACATTTTTCTGATCTCAAAACATATATTATTTGTATTATTTGGAATTATAATTAAAAATTATTTAAAAACAGATTTGAATTTGAATTTGAATTAATTTGAAAAAGATTTAAATGAAAACAGAAATAGACAGAAACTTTTGTTACTCAGCCGCTCCTAGCCCAAGACACAGACAAGTGGGGCCAGGTGCTGACTGGGCATCACACGCGCAGAAAAGCTTTTATCACATGAGCTAATCTAGCCTGCGAATGACAAAGGTGGGGCCATAGCAACCTCGGGGCACACGCTGGCCGCCAATGGGACGCGACACGGGAGATCCAAGGTACTGGTTGAGGCTGGAGAAACAGGAGGGCCTAACCGCAAAGCGGTACCACGGCTGTGTGGGCTCGAGTGACCGCGGGTTAGGAGTAAAAGCTAGAGAGGGGTTTTGTGCAAAACGCGACGCAGCATCGTGCTTTTCTTCTTCAATTTCGTCGAGCGATTGATGCGCGACAGTGGACGGCACGGCGCGCAGGATTCGAACCTGGGTCGCGGGTGCGTGCGTGGTGGGGGCTAGCCAGCGCGGTGGGCTGGGGTTGTTGATAGGAGGAGGCTGGGCGGCTAGATAGGGCTTACGCGACGCCGCGGCGAGGAAACGCTCGTGCACGCCGGCGCACAGAGCGTGCTCGGCACATCGACCGGCGTGTCCAGGAGACGACGGTGGCCGTGAGGATGTCTAGGAGGAAGGTTGGCTCACCGCGAGGTGGTCGGCGGTGTTGGATCGGCCTGACAGACGGTGATGCAGAGGCCTGAGGCCAATGAGCTAGGGTTTCGGTGGCGCCTCGGCGTGCAGCGGTGGTGCAGGCCTCCTCCTCCTCGCTGGCGGGTTCGGGGCGATGCAGGGACAGGTCCTTGGTCTCCACGATCACCTCCACGTCGAACTTGACGGCCGGATCGACGAGGCGACGATATACTGGCGGTGGCCGGCGAGAGGGTGGCGTCGGTGGTGGAGAGGAAGGAGAGGAGAGGGCGAGGCCCTGGGCGGATCTAGGAGAGGCAGAGGGGTTGTGGGGCGGAGGCAAGGAAGAGAGGGAGAGGGAGATGCCGTGGGAAGGTGGGTAGATGAAAAAGGTGGACTCGGTGCCACCTTTCTCTCCTCCTCCTCACGTGCTTGGGTCGGGCAGAACTGTAAGGTGGACACCTGGTGTGGGGCAAGGTGAGGCCAGGGGGTAGGCTCGGGATGGGGCCCTCTTGGCCGAGAGAGAGAGCTAGAGAGAGAGGGGTAGGCTCGGGTGTAGCTAGGGTTGGAGCTAGGGTTAGGAGAGAGGAGGCATGGCTCGGGTGTAGCTAGGGTTTGGTTGGGGTGGTAGCTAGGTGGGCCAGGGTGGCCAGGTGGGGCCAGCTAGGAGGGGCTCGGCAAGGAGAGACCAAGGGGAGGGTTAGGTTTAGAAGGAAAAGAGAGAGAGAGAGAGAGAGAGAGAGAGAGAGAGAGAGAGAGAGGAGTGTATGGTTTAGGTTTAGAGAGAGAGATAGATGGAGAGGTTCTCTTTTGACAAGATCAAGCATGATCATGACAAGCTCAAGCAAGATATAGCCAAAAGAGAGAAAGAAGAACAAGGTGGTGATGGCATGGATGGAGATGGTGATGGGGTTTTAGATGCTTGCATGCATCAAGCCAGATCAAGCACAAGGGGTAGAGAGAGGTATGGTAAGATCCACTCAAAGATTCAAATAAAAACCAAAGGCTAGAAAAAGGTGGTACTTGCATGGGCCATGCATAAATAATTAATACCATGTTTTAACCTTGTGAAACAAAACAATAAACATGGCATTATTCTTATGCATTTCCAAAAGTGGAATTAAGCCAAGCAAAATAATTTAAAAGAAAGTTCCAAGTGGAGTAGATGGAGATGATCACATTTGATTATAATTGGGACTTGCTAGTGTGTATATTCCACTAGATGCCTACTAGTCCCAAAAATATTCCCACATGAGCATAAATCCATAATAATCCATATGGAAGCTAGGAAAAAGGGTTCCACTCACAAGGCATGCAAGGGTGGCCATGTGGCTCTCATATATCAATAATGTGAAAACAACATGATGCTAAGATGAGAGCATGTGGAAATAGAATTGGATCCATCCCAACCCATATGAGCTAGAGGTAAAACCCAAAAGAAAAACAATTGCAAGCTCATGGATAATGGAATGGTGGAAAGATGGGGTGATGACAAGAAAGGTGGTGGAGTTAAATAAAAGATATGCCCCCAACTCAACTTGGGCATTTAAACAATATATCAACAACCAAATACAATATCAAGAGGCAAATACAATTAATAATGCATATGAGATAAGAACCAAATGGAAAAGGGTTTTATATGATGCTCAAATGCAAGGTGGCATGATGACATGAGCATGATATAATGATGATGCAACAATTATATATATGAAGTAGCCATTATATTACTAGACCAAGTAGCATTACAATTGTTAGACAATTGGGATGCTACAACTCTCCCCCACTAAACAGGAATCTCGCCCCGAGATTCTAGGAAGAAGAAGAAGACTCAAAGAGGGTAGGATACTTGGCACGGAGCTCATCTTCACGTTCCCAAGTGGCTTCATCAACAGAATGGTGCGACCACTGCACCTTGCAGAACTTGATGGACTTGTTGTGAGTCCTTCTTTCTGCGACTTCAAGGATTTTAGTGGGGTGTTCTTGATAAGACAGGTCTTCTTGGAGATTGATAAGCTCATGATCCACGGTCCTGCCGGGATCCTTGAAGCACTTCTTGAGCTGAGAGATGTGGAAAACATCATGGACCTTGAGTTTTTCCGGGAGCTCAAGAGCATAAGCAACTTCTCCTCTTCTTCCACGAATTTTGAATGGACCGATGTATCTAGGAGCCAGCTTTCCTTTGATACCAAAACGGTGCGTGCCTCTCATGGGAGTGACACGAAGGTAAACGAGATCACCAGGGACATACTCCATGTCCGTGTGCTTTCTGTCATAATTGCTCTTCTGGCGACTTTGAGCAATCTTCAGATTTTCAAGAATGATATGAACTTTCTCCTCCGCTTGAGTTACAATGTCAGGGCCAAACAATATTCTTTCACCTGCACCCGACCAACCAATCGGAGTTCTGCACTTGCGACCATAGAGAGCCTCAAATGGTGCCATCTTCAGACTTTCCTGGAAGCTATTGTTGTAAGAAAATTCAGCATAAGGAAGACATTCTTCCCACTTCATGCCAAAAGAGATGACGCAAGCACGAAGCATATCTTCCAGAATCTGATTGATCCTTTCAACTTGTCCTTGCGACTGAGGGTGGTAAGCTGTGCTGAAGTTCAACTTTGTTCCCAAAGCATTTTGGAAACTCTCCCAGAACTTGGAAGTGAAGATGCTTCCACGGTCTGAACTGATCTCAAGCGGAACCCCATACAGAGAGACAATTCTGTTGATATAGAGCTCAGCCAACTGAATTGCAGAAATGGTTTCCTTGACAGGGAAGAAGTGAGCCACTTTAGAAAGCCTGTCAATGACAACAAAGATTGCATTGTTGCCCTTCTGCGACCTTGGGAAACCAATGATGAAGTCCATCTCTACTTTCTCCCATTTCCATTCCGGGGGTTTCAATGGCTGTAGAAGACCGGAAGGTTTCTGATGGACAGCTTTAACTCTGCGGCAGACATCACACTCCGAGACATACTTGGCACAATATCGTTTCAAACCAGGCCACCAATATTGTGTTTTCAAGTCCATGTACATCTTTATGCTGCCAGGGTGGATAGAAAGAATAGAATCATGCGCCTCCTTGAGAACTTGCTCTCTCAAACCCGGGTAGTTCGGAACAAACATCCGGTGTTCAAAGAAAAGCATGCCTTGATCATCGACGTGGAAGGACTCATACTTCGGAAGTTGAAGTTTGGAGATGATCTTTCTTGTGTACGGATCACCAAGTTGAAAGGAGCGAACCTTTTCTTCCAAGAGAGGAGTTGCCAGAAGGTTCAGGAGATACCCTTGTTCCACAATTTCAAGGTTGAGCTGACGGAATTCCTCGCACAAGAGAGGCTGTTGTTCTTCCATCATGAGGTTGTTGACATAAGCTTTGCGGCTGAGAGCATCGGCCATGACATTAGCTTTGCCCGGAGTGTAGTTGATGGTCAAATCAAAATCATTGATTGCTTCAATCCATCTCCTCTGCCGAAGGTTGAGATCAGGCTGAGTGAAGATATACTTCAAACTCTTGTGATCGGAAAAGATTTCACAACGGTTGCCAAGCAAGTAGTGCCTCCATACTTTCAAAGCAAAGACAACTGCTGCGAGCTCGAGGTCATGTGTCGGATAGTTGATCTCATGCGTCTTCAACTGTCGAGAGGCATAAGCAACAACTTGTTTTTCTTGCATAAGGACCGCACCCAATCCTTGCAAGGAGGCGTCACAGAATATCTAGAAAGGCTTGGATGTATCCGGAGGAACCAAGACTGGTGTGGAAGTGAGCTTCTCTTTGAGTGTCTCAAAGCTTGCTTGACATGCAGGAGTCCAAAGGTATTTCTTGCCTTTCTTGAGGAGATCGGTAAGAGGCTTCGCTATCTTCGAAAAGTTCTGAACGAAGCGACGGCAATAACTAGCCAAACCGAGGAAACTCCGCACTTCTTTGACATTTACAGGAGGAAGCCATTCAACAATTGTCCTTACAGTTTCCGGGTTGACGGCAATGCCCTTGGCAGAGATGACGTGACCAAGATAGGTTACTTGAGGCAGCCAAAACTCACACTTGGAGAACTTTGCATACAAGCGGTTCTCACGAAGCTTGTTTAGGACACACCGAAGGTGTTCTTCATGCTCTTCCTGTGACTTAGAATAGACTAGGATGTCATCCAGGTAGACCACAACGAACTTATCAAGATACTCCATAAAAACCGAGTTCATGAGCCTCGAGAAGGTGGCAGGTGCGTTGGTGAGACCGAAAGACATGACCGTGTACTCATACAGGCCATAGCGGGTGGTGAAAGCTGTTTTAGGAACATCTTCCTTGCGAATCTTGATTTGGTGATAACCACTTCTCAAGTCAAGCTTAGAGAATACCACAACTCCAGCTAGCTGATCGAAGAGATCATTAATCCGCGGAAGGGGATATTTATTCTTGATAGTTTTAGCATTGAGAGCCCGATAGTCAACACAAAGTCTATCAGTCTTGTCTCGCTTCTTCACAAAGATAGTTGGGCTACCCCACGAAGAAGTACTGTGTTGAATGAATCCCAACTCTCTTGTTCATCAAGTTGACGTTTGAGTTCAGCCAACTCAGCAGGACCCATTTTATAAGGCCGCTTGGAGATAGGGGCCGTTCCAGGTTCAAGCTCAATTACAAACTCAACCTCACGATCCGGAGGCATACCTGGCAACTCTTCAGGAAAGACATCTGGGAACTCACAGACCACCGGAACACTCTGAATAGCTTCCATAGCATCATCATTCAGAGCCGCCAAAGAGAAAAGCTGGATAGCAGGAGTCAGACTTGGAGAATAGACTATATGGCCTTCAGGAATCTTCAGAGAAACCGAGCGTTCAGCACAATCAATCACAGCTGCATTTGCTGTCAACCAATCCATGCCCAAGATGACATCAATGTCAGAGTTGCCCAGAAAGATTAAGGACGCCGAGAATGAAGAGCCACCAATCTCAATTTGATTGTCATGGATGATATGAGCAGCCCTCATGTTTGAACCAGGAGATTGTACCACCAGACGATGTGGTAAAGGAACCTTATCCAGATCATGCTCTTGCGCAAACTTATGCGAAACAAAAGAATGCGAAGCACCAGAATCAAACAAAACTCGTGCAGGGACTGAGTTAACGGGAAGCATACCCATCACAACTCCAGGTGCATGCTTAGCTTGAGCGGCGTTGACACAGTTGGCACAAGCAACAGTAGACCCGGGCTTGGTGTTGATGTTGAGAGCCCGAGGTGGTGGTGCACGAACCATAGGAGAGCTTACCGCAGATCTTGGAGGTGGTGGAGGAAGAGCTTTGTTTTTCATCGGGCAGTTCCAGTGTTGATGCCCAGTGTTTCCACAAGTGTAACAAGTACCAGGTGGACGTGGAGCAACGTAGCTGTGGACTTCCGCCAGCGCCTGTAGTGGTGGTTGTAGCCCCGGGAGCAAGAAGGAGGAAGTTTGGTGGCCTTGCCGCGTAGCTTGAAGGTCTTGGTGTAGCCGGGAGCGACGGTGGGGTGTTAGGAACCCAGACACGACACTTAGAAGGAGTTGACATAGCTGAAGAGCTTGCTGCATCACGGTTGTGTTTCTTTGACTCCTCAAACACTTGCCTACTTGCCTCTTCCTGCAGAGCTGTATGCTGGAGTTCCAGAAAAGACGCCGGCCTTGCATGTGTGATTGCATATTTAATCGATGCATTGAGCCCTTGCCTGAACCTCTTTTGCTTCTTCTTGTCATCAGAGATCTCATCGCCACCATAACGAGAAAGGTTCATGAAGTTTCTGATGTAGGTATTGACATTGTCATTGCCCTGCTTGAGGTTGAGAAACACTTCCTTCATCCTCTCCATGACAATTTCTGACAGATACTGCTCTTTGAAAGCTCCAGTGAACTGTCCCCAAGTAGGCTGAAAACCGGCAGCTTTGCCTTCGTAATTCTCCCACCAGAGAGCTGCATCTCCTTCGAAGGTGAGTAGCACACTTTACCCATTCTTGCTCAGAACATCAAGATCATCGCAGCCTTGACATCTCACGCAACCAATCATCAGCATCAAGTGGTTGATCAGAAACATCAAATTGGCGTGGGTTGAACTTCAGGAAGCTTTTGATGTCTCCTCGCTTGGGAGGTGGAGGTAGCGGAACAAACTCATTCCTCCTGACACTTTCTTCAAAATGCCTGCATTGCTGCCAAGGCATTGGCGATGCTTGACAACGCGGCCCCCAGTTCAGGTTGTATGTCCTCCTCAGAACGGCGTGGTGGTGCCATCCTGTGATTGATATAAAACACAAGTCAGTACTATGATGGAGAATAATAATAATCCAAAATAGTACCAAGATGGAATTAATCAAGATTAAAGGATACAATTTACTAAGATGATATTAAAATATCAACGAAGTTCAAAGCACCTAGAAGATATTAAGCATATCGCACACGACTGAAAAGGAGTGTGGTACACAACTTAACAAAGAAAAAAAATCCACAAATTTCGGCATTAAAATACCAATAGATGCGCAAAATCCCTTACGAATCAAGATTAGTGACTCTACCAATTCAATATGCAAGAGCGAATGATAAAAGTAGTGGTATGGTCGCGACTCCATCCCGCACTCAAATCATTACTCCGCACATGAATAAGTAGAACACATATCCCAACACCTTCTTCTCACGATGAACCTAAAGATTAGTAACTACGGAAACGAACACCCCAAACAAGATAACGTCGGATAACAAAGAGTAAGACAGATCGCGGCGGTATTCAACGAATCAGATAGATCGCGTCGGTTTGCAAAAGCCTGTCGGTATGGAATGTACCAACAGTTGATAACCAAAGGCATATTGTGATAACAACTTGGATGCAACAGATAGACAAGGAGTTACACACACACACACACACAAACACACAACCTATGGTACTACGGAAACCCAGAACACGTGAATCCTAGTTTGAATTTTGAGACGAGGATTGAAAACGTTACACTTCCTTACCAGAAAAGGTGGGTGGGTGGGTAAGAAGAAAAGTGGAAGCAGTCCTACTCTCACGTTTCGTTTTTCCCTAGTATACATAACTACCAAAAATATTTTCTAGACTGACAACGACCATTTGGCTGAGACCCTGAAGGGCGGATGGCTCTGATACCAATTGTAACTACCTCGGTGAATTACGCTCCTAGTTACAAGCCTGGATGAACAGAAATGGTTGAAATAGTACGGTGGGGCCCAAATGCCACTCACAGGTAGACCTTTCGGCCGTCCCAACCATTTCCAAACATCGGGACAAGAACGGGCGGCGTAATCGGCAGGCGAAGGGATCAACTACATACACAAATGAGTATGTATGCAAGCCACCATACAATGGTTCTCAGAGTCATTCCATCTAAAAGAAATAGAAATATTGCAACGCCATACGGCAAGATCCAAATATCCTAGATAGATATAATAGTTTAGGATATTTCCTCATACATCAAACATCAGAGTATCAGGCGGAAGCGGAAAACAAGACCCGAGTATGGATAAGAAGCAAATCGGCATAAGATGCCCCATAAATAAACACATCCCGCCCACAGATCTCACGGATCCCCGTTCCCGGAATCTCTACAACGAATGATCGTTGCCCGCATCGTCCGTCTCCTCCACCCAGTATCCATCTTGCGAGTTTACCTGTTCATCTGAATCAAACAATTTATCGTGTGAGACCCTAGGGGTACTCAGCAAGTCTTTATGCCTCTAAAGGGGACACAACCTGGGGTGACGCAATTGCAGCAAAAGGTAAACCCTAACAATTCTATAGATACTCGCTAACCATCCGCCTAACCATAGATAGACGGATGTCCGTGAATTAATAACAACAGTTATAACGGTAATATCAACAGATCCATCCTCCTCCTCGCCATCGACGAGGAAGCGATTTAACAACCCCCATCCGCTGGCAGTTTTATTAACCATTCCATGAGTGTTGCACTATTTACTAGTCCATTTAGTCAAATTAAAAGCGGTACTTTAGTTATGCTTGTCTATGATCGAGAACTGTGCTCCAAGTCGTCCATAACCGGACACGGCTTTGAAGAAGTTTTACCGCAGGGTGCACAAATAGCAACACACACTCGATCAACCTCGAAAACCAAATCAAAACCCAACGAGGCGTCACGACAAAGCGATCATAGGATTCAGAAATATTTGGGGCACCCATTAAGCTACCCGCAACGAAGCTGGCCACGAGACGGACTCAAGGTTTGTGGGGACGGTCAGAAACGATCGGGAACCCGAAGTGTGACTGGGCTTGTCGACACAATAAAACGTGTCACGGCCCTAAAAGACAGTGCAAGACTTGCACAATTTAAATAAAGCGGTAAAGCATGGCATAAGTACAGATAGTAAATAAAACCTCAAACTAGTTTGTGGCTCCAAGAAATAAGAATGAATCAAGCTCGCTCAGGGGGGGTTCATAAGCCTCCGGATGTGGATAGCGAATATTCAAGGAACAGGAATCAAGTACTGGGTCCTACGGGACACAAGTGAGCCTGAAAAACCAAATAGCAAATATGGCTCACCGGTGCCACTTTCATTAGTTATCCTATTACTACTCAGGTTAAGTTGTTTAGGTACCTCGTTATCCATCAGACACTCACATACCCTACACATGTTGTTCTACGACTCGCATGGCTCAAACAACTCCTGTAGTAATGGCTCATGGGATGGAGGAACAAGCTTCGGTGGGGTTTAAAAGTAAAGGCTATGCAAGACTTGGGATTCAGTTTAATGCAATCGTGACTCAATGATGCAAGAATAAGATAGAGGCAGTAGGTACTATATGTATGCAAGCATGTGGTAGTGCTTGCCTCACTGGGCTTGAAGCGAGAGAAGGATCTAGGTAGTGCTCCTGGGTTTCTTGATATATCCCCTGCTCAGCGTCTATTCGAAGAAGAACCAAACAAACAAGGGCCAACATAAATAAAGTGCACAAGCATATGAATAAAATGCGACAAGCAAACAATCATGCCATGATGAATGATGCACAATTTGCATGGCAATAAAGTAGCATGGCATGGGTGAGGTGTGGAATACAAGAATAAATCATTTTATTGAGTTTTGGCCCCATTTTATCCTCATATTAGTTGCTGTATACTTTATATTTATATGATGCATGCTGCAAAACAGATAATGGAATGCATAAACAGAAAGGTCTCGTCGAGCTAATCATTTTAGACATATTATTTGTTAAATTTGGACTTATAAATCAAAAGTTATTAATTAATTAAGGTAAAAGGGCATTTTATTGTAATTTAAATCAACTTGAAATTTTAAGTGTTCAAAATATATTTTGAGTGGCATATTTGAATTCCTCACATTTTTCTGATCTCAAAACATATATTATTTGTATTATTTGGAATTATAATTAAAAATTATTTAAAAACAGATTTGAATTTGAATTTGAATTAATTTGAAAAAGATTTAAATGAAAACAGAAATAGACAGAAACTTTTGTTACTCAGCCGCTCCTAGCCCAAGACATAGACAAGTGGGGCTAGGTGCTGATTGGGCATCACACGCGCAGAAAAGCTTTTATCACCGCGAGCTAATCTAGCCTAAGCGAATGACAGGTGGGGCCACAGCAACCTCAGGGCCACACGCGGGCGCGCCAGCGGGGACGCGACACGTGGGAGATCCAGGGTACTGCGGGTTGAGGCTGGAGAAACAGGAGGGCCTAACTGCAAAGCGGTACTACGGCTGTGTGTGGGCTCGAGGCGGCATGAGTTAGGAGTAAAAGCTAGAGAGGGTTTTGTGCAAAACGGCGACGCTGCTTCTTCTCCAATTCTGCCGAGCGATTGATGCGCGACGGACAGTGGACGCGCCGCAGGATTCAACTCGGTCATGGTGCGTGCAGGGGGCTAGTGTGGGCTGGGGTTGTTGATAGGAGGAGGCTGGGCGGCTAGATAGGGCTTACGCGACGCCGTGGCGAGGCCTTCGTGCACGCCGGGCGTAGCTCGGCACACATCGACCGGCGTGTCCAGGAGACGACGGTGGCCGTGAGGATGTCTAGGAGGAAGGTTGGCTCACCGCGAGGTGGTCGGCGGTGTTGGATCGGGTCGGCGAGCAGCAGGACGACGGTGATGCAGAGGCCCAGCGGAGCTAGGGTTTCGGTGGCGCCTCGGCGTGCAGCGGTGGTGCAGGCCTCCTCCTCCTCGCTGGCGGGTTCGGGGCGATGCAGGGACAGGTCCTTGGTCTCCACGATCACCTCCACGTCGAACTTGACGGCCGGATCGACGAGGCGACGATATACTGGCGGTGGCCGGCGAGAGGGTGGCGTCGGTGGTGGAGAGGAAGGAGAGGAGAGGGCGAGGCCCTGGGCGGATCTGGGAGAGGCAGAGGGGTTGTGGGGCGGAGGCGAGGCAGAGAGGGAGAGGGAGATGCCGTGGGGAGGTGGGTAGATGAAAAAGGTGGACTCGGTGCCACCTTTCTCTCCTCCTCCTCACGTGCTTGGGTCGGGCAGGAACCAGGGCAGGGGCAGCTGGCAGGTGGGGCAAGGTGAGGCCAGGGTGTAGGCTCGGGATGGGGCCCTCTTGGCCGAGAGAGAGAGCTAGAGAGAGAGAGGGGTAGGCTCGGGTGTAGCTAGGGTTGGAGCTAGGGTTAGGAGAGAGGAGGCATGGCTCGGGTGTAGCTAGGGTTTGGTTGGGGTGGTAGCTAGGTGGGCCAGGGTGGCCAGGTGGGGCCAGCTAGGAGGGGCTCGGCAAGGAGAGACCAAGGGGAGGGTTAGGTTTAGAAGGAAAAGAGAGAGAGAGAGAGAGAGAGAGAGAGAGAGAGAGGAGTGTATGGTTTAGGTTTAGAGAGAGAGATAGATGGAGAGGTTCTCTTTTGACAAGATCAAGCATGATCATGACAAGCTCAAGCAAGATATAGCCAAAAGAGAGAAAGAAGAACAAGGTGGTGATGGCATGGATGGAGATGGTGATGGGGTTTTAGATGCTTGCATGCATCAAGCCAGATCAAGCACAAGGGGTAGAGAGAGGTATGGTAAGATCCACTCAAAGATTCAAATAAAAACCAAAGGCTAGAAAAAGGTGGTACTTGCATGGGCCATGCATAAATAATTAATACCATGTTTTAACCTTGTGAAACAAAACAATAAACATGGCATTATTCTTATGCATTTCCAAAAGTGGAATTAAGCCAAGCAAAAGAATTTAAAAGAAAGTTCCAAGTGGAGTAGATGGAGATGATCACATTTGATTATAATTGGGACTTGCTAGTGTGTATATTCCACTAGATGCCTACTAGTCCCAAAAATATTCCCACATGAGCATAAATCCATAATAATCCATATGGAAGCTAGGAAAAAGGGTTCCACTCACAAGGCATGCAAGGGTGGCCATGTGGCTCTCATATATCAATAATGTGAAAACAACATGATGCTAAGATGAGAGCATGTGGAAATAGAATTGGATCCATCCCAACCCATATGAGCTAGAGGTAAAACCCAAAAGAAAAACAATTGCAAGCTCATGGATAATGGAATGGTGGAAATATGGGGTGATGACAAGAAAGGTGGTGGAGTTAAATAAAAGATATGCCCCCAACTCAACTTGGGCATTTAAACAATATATCAACAACCAAATACAATATCAAGAGGCAAATACAATTAATAATGCATATGAGATAAGAACCAAATGGAAAAGGGTTTTATATGATGCTCAAATGCAAGGTGGCATGATGACATGAGCATGATATAATGATGATGCAACAATTATATATATGAAGTAGCCATTATATTACTAGACCAAGTAGCATTACAATTGTTAGACAATTGGGATGCTACACCCGGCAACGGCGCCAGAAAATAGTCTTGATGACCCACAAGTATAGGGGGTGTATCATAGTACTTTCGATAAATAGGAGTGTCGATCCCAACGAGGAGCAGAAGGTGTTGACTAGTGGTAAGGAGCATGAAGTCTCTGTAAATACTTAGCAAACGGATTTTTAGGGGTTTTCTGATAAAGCAACAAAACAAAGTGCAAGTAATAAAAACAACGAACAAACGTAGCAAGTGGCCCAATCCTTTGTTAGCAAAGGACAAACCAGTGGAAATACTTATAAGTACCAAATGTTCTCGAGGACACATGGGTATTCTATCAAGTGCTTTCGCTTCAAATAGCTGAGTACCCTTCTTTGGTGTTGTAAGTGTTGTGTGGGTGAACCTGTGCTAATGTGCCGACCTTACTTGGAATAATACATACTTGTGATTAAACCTCCTGCAAGCATCCACAACTATAGGAAAGTAATTAAGATATAAACCTAACCACAGCCTTAAACTCTAAGATCCTACACTCCCTTGTGCAAAGGTGTCCTAACGAGGGTTCAGGTTTCTGTCACTCCGACAACCCCACAATTAGTAGCCAAATACACAATGCATTCCCCTAGACCCATAAATGGTGAAGTATCATGTAGTCGATGTTCACATGACACCGCTAGAATAATAGCACCATAACTTAAATACTAAACCATTGAATAATAACTCAACACAAATCCACTACTAACAACATGACTTCTCCCATGTCCTCAAGAACTAAACGAACTACTCACAAGACATTATATGGATCAAGATCAAAGATGATATGATGATGAATAACAATCTGAACATAAACAATAATCCAATGGTTCCACTCACAAGCATCAACTATAATAGTAATTAACACCGGGAAAGTTTCCCCTAAGAACTAATGCAAGATCCAACACGATTGTTACAACGGGACGGAGTGGTGATGATGGTGCTGGTGGAGATGATGGTGTGGATGATGATGATGATCCTGATGAAGCCTAGATTGACGATGGTGTTGATGGCCATGATCTTCCCTCTCTGGGAAGGAATTTCCCCGGAAGAAATCCGCCTGCCGGAGAGATCTTTCTCTCTCGGTGTTTTCCGCCCCGCAGAGGTGGTGGAAATCTTTCTGTGGTTGCTCCCCTGGTATTAGGGTTCCGTGAGGAAGATATAGGCGAGAGGGTGGATTCGGGAGCCGGTCAGGTGGGCCACACATGCCCCAGGCGCGGGGCAAGGTGGGCCCGCCTAGAAGTGTGGGCCCCTGCAGCTGCGCCCCTTCCGCTTCCTTCGTCTTCTGGGAAAATATAATTTTCCAATATTTTTCTGGTATTTTTCTGATCTTCGCGAAATTGCATCAAAACACCGCTTTTCTATCAGAATCCAAACTCCGACAGTCCATCCTCCAGGAATCATCCAACATGCAAAAACAGTGGAAAATACATAAGTAATACCTCATAATAAGACATATATCAATGGATAGAGGCAAATTATGATATAGAATGGTGATGCAAATTGGACGTAGCACTCGCCAGCGACGCTCGCTGGCGTTGATGCCATTTCTTTTAATTCTAAAATTTTGTACCGGTAGCGTTGAAAACCTCATTTGCTGTAAATTCTAAAAAATACCACAAGCGTTTAACCCAAATGTCGGCACTAAGAGATACCAGTGGCGTGAAGTTGGTGGCATGTGGGTTGAACGCCATCAACCCACTTTTCCGAACGCCACCAGTTCCTACTAGTGACATGGAGGAACTCGCCAAACCATGTTGGCTCTGGTGTACAGCTCAACTAGCTTACCCTCAAACTCCCACCCTTGGTCATGGAGTCTATCGTCATGCTCATCCTCAACGATCATGTTGTGCATGATCACATAAGCAGTCATCATCTCCCATAGTCTCACTACTCCATGTTCTAGGAGGGTACCGAACAATTACCCACCTAGATTGGATCACACCAACTACTCGTTCCACATGCTTCCTACAAGCCTCTTGTTCCTTCGCAAACCTCACACATTTCTCATCGCCAGGATCGTGGATTGTCTTCCCAAGTGTTGTCCAATTAGGATAGTGATGCACTAGATAATTGCCTTCTGCAAGTCTCAAGAATAACTAGGAGCGCCGAAGCATGTTGATGTCATTATTTGAGCCTGCCATGCCAAAAAAGAGTGACAAATCCAAAATTCTTATGATGCAATAGCCTCAACTATGACTGTGCACCCATCCACATGTCTACTATACTACCCCTGCCAAGCAGAATGATAGTTCTTCCACACTTCCAATGCATGCAATGTATGCTTCCCAACATCCCCGAAAACCCCCTTTTCTCATTGATGGACAAAAGTCCGATAATATTTGGCTCTCTCATGCAAACTTCACTAAACACCGCAACCACTGCTTGGCAGAACTTGTACATAGACTCAAGGCATGTAGTCTCGATCATGCACATGTACTCATCAACAGGATCACCAGAAATCCATATGCAAGCATGCGAATCGCTGCAGAACATTTCTGGTAGAAGTGAAGATGATCTTACCAGTGGCATCATTCTTGCACTCGAAGTACGGGTCGTAGTCCCCCATGGCATCGAGAATTGTCAAGAACAAATTTCTTGACATTCGAAAGTGATGTTGGGTATAGTGGCTTTGTAAGATGCAACTAGTACTTCTAGAGCCATTCATGGCCACCTTCTTGATCATGTTCTTCAAGTTGGCCTTGTGTCCTTTTACCGAGCCCTTTCCAATGGGTTGCATGCTCTCAGAGTGTTCATGGATGAGGATGGTCGTGGACATTATCATCTCAGTATCACCGTCGGAGTCGTCGTCTGATGATGTGTCAACCAAATGCTTCAGTATCACCATCGAAGTCGTCTTCTAATGATGTGTCAACCACATGCTTGAAGAACTTGATCGAGCTTAAACTAGTTGCCATCAGTTTCAGCCCTGCAATTGGCCAGACAGGTTGTGAATTTGGGGTATGATATGTTTTCGAGCCACTACTAGGCAGGCCATGGCAAGGGGACGCTCGCCCGGACGCGGGTGCGTGTCAACGCAAAGCCAAATTTTAGGCTAAGAATGAGTCATCATGGGCTGGTCCGCATCGCTCAGTCTCGGTCCATTTTGATCGTGTCGCTGGACGGCGTCTCCTGTCTGTTCAGACACATTCGGGTAGCCTCGATCCTTTTGGATCTGCCCACTGCAGATGCCCTTGCACCGCCCATTTGGGCCGACTTCTTTTCAGCTTATGATTCCAGAGAAGCTGGATTTTGGGAGATTGTGGAGAGAAGCTGTGGTGGGGAGAAGCTGACAGAATCTGCTGTCCTCTATTCTTTTTAGCTTCTAGGCATTTTGCTTGTTTGATGGATTGAGTGGTGAAATGTCTCTAATGCCCTTAAATTTCATTTGTATGCTAGTTTTTGGTACAAATGAGATAGAAATAACTACAGAAGATTATGAATACAGACAAATGAGATGACACCATACGTTGTATAATTCATTACATGCCAAAATAAAATAAAAGTCTCTCTTAGTGATTCAACAATTATAATTAGAATACTCCCGAGGCAACTAAACTTTCAGCAATTCCCTGTCGCGTCGCACGCATGACGTCATCGGAAGAAGATGAGGCGTTTCCCCCGACATAAGATGCACTATCCTCATGGATATATGAGCCTCGCTCAATTGTGTCGAAATGGTTGTCATATAGTTTACTATCACGAATAAAGTTATGCAAACACATGCATGCAGTGATGATCTTTGACTGCGTCTCTTCATCTGGATAAAATGGTATAGAAAGAAGAATACGCCACTTCATCTTAAGAACACCAAATGCTCTTTCAATGGCATTTCGTAGAGATGAATGAAGATGGTTGAATTTCTCCTGCATGTTTTGTGGAGGCGCACCTTGAAAGTCAGGAATATGGTAACGTTGCTCTTTGAATGGGGCAAGATAACCCGTTCTATTGGGATATCCAGAGTCGACAAGATAGTATTTTCCTAAGAATATAAAAAACATCAGAACATAACTATATACTATGAGAATAAATTATGTGTGCATAGTAAGTATGCAAAAATATTACCGTGAGGAGGGTGTGGATAGTTGGCAAACCTAGGCCGAGCATCAGTCCATACACGATTATCATGAGCAGATCCAGGCCATCCAGGAACAGCAAATGTGAACCTAAGGTCAAAATCGCAAATTGCAAGGACGTTCTGACTTGTATAGCCTTTCCTATTAGTGTATCTTTGCTTGTCCTTCTCAGCAACTAAGACAGGAATATGCGTTCCATCAATTGCTCCAATAGCATTCTTGAAATGGGGCCAAAATCTTGGTTGTCTAATTTTTTCATGAACTTGGGTGAAAGTAGGATCATGGGGTCTAATGTAATCATCCGCCATACGGTCTACACAGTCTAACATCTCATGAAACTTCCTACTAACAGTAGAAACACTACGCTCGAAACGATCTGCAGCCTGACTATTGGACTCAGGTGCCCCCAACATCCACAGAAAAAGAGCTAGCGATTCTATACTCGACATCTGAGAAGTCGACTTTAGGCCATATTTAGCAACAAGAGTTTCATGCAACATTCTAAAAACTGACCTTCTCATTCTAAAACACTTGTAGAATTTCTTTGCATCCTTCATCCTTTCCTCAACCCATTGTATCCCTGTCATCAAAGGCAGTCTTCTAGCCGCATAAGGTGCCTTTTCACCCTCTTCTGCAAGAGCAGCCGCAAGCATGTAGTACATGTCCAAATCATCATCATCTGAATCATCATTTGAACAATTCATCTGTAAGAAAAAATATGTAAATCATTCATATTTAAGTACACAAAAATACGCAAGCAAAAAACAATTGGGTCATACGTAGGTTCAAACAGACAAGTTACTAATAAATAAGATATGGTCATCCGAGATACAAGTTCAACATAAATAAAATATGGTCATTGAAGATACAAGCTCAAAGCAAATAAATATAATGAGACGCATCTCATCCTAAGCCAACTTCTTGTTATGCTGCTCCCATGTCATCCTAAGCCAATCAAGCCTCTGCTCCGGTGTAGCATCCTCCTTCAAGCAAATGAATACATCACGATACTCCTGTATAATGAACAACTGTGTGGCATAGAAGTATTCCAACATCCCGGGCTTAGCTCCATCTTGAACGATTAATGCAACCATCCGCCTAATTTCCTGTCGAGTAGAATCCTTCTTGTCCTCCTTTCTTTCAGGAGATGTCACAGAGTTCCTACTCTTCTCTTCCTCCATCAACCTCATCTTCTCCTTCTTCTCCTCCTTCTTTTCAATGAGCTCCATCACACGATCGAACCTCGAGGCACTCCCAGTGCTCGCCTTTGGTGTTGGTGTAGGGCTAGGTGAGTAAGGGCATCTTCGCTTGTTCTTTTTATCTTGTGCACACAAAGGTGTAATATTAGTCTCCTCGTCACCTTCACAACCTGAACCTTCAAGATCCTCAACATTGACAACATTGGTCTGAGAAGCGGCGACCCTAGCAGCTCGGTCGTGAGATGATGGAGGCACCCTAGCAGTGGCATTTGTCACAACATTCTTGTCAAATATTGTCTTCAAGTCCTCCTCATCTTGTAGTGGGGCTATGCGAAACTTGGCTGCCTCTGGACACATCTGCATTCATAAAAAAACATCAATACAATATATAAGAAAAAACACATAAGCCAAACATATAAAAAATGCCCGCCAATATCATTACCTGTATCTCAAGTTCCCACCAACCGTCATCAGCATCAATGGTATGAGTGATAGGATCTCTTCCTAGACCAGATGCATGTTGAAGCAATCCCTTCCAAACGGTGTAATCTTTTTTCAGTGTGTCCCACCTATTTTTCAATTGACTCCAAACATAGTTTCTCTTTGTGCGCTTGTTGAAATTTGTTGTCATATTGGCTTTACCATTGGCATTCAAAACATTAACCGGACGATTATGTTTATTTACTTCTTCGATGCACACGTCAAGAAATGCACGATGAGCTACCGCATCCCAATTTGCTTTTACAATTTTCACCTTCTCTTTCTACATACATACCATAACAACAGCAATGAAAGATTTTACACTGTTAGCTACTACAAGAACAATAGCAATGAAAGAACAGACAGTCACACAGGTTCATCTTTACCTAGTGCTAGTCTTTTTTCAAGTTTTACAATTAAAGGAGATCAATATAAGATAAAACAACACAAATCTGGAATCAATATAAGGTGGAACTACACTGAAATTACACTACAAAACTGAAATTAGACTAAAAATCTTGTCTTACTATCAATGCCTAAACAACTAGAATAAAAACAATTCTTCCTTTAAAGCTGGCAGTCTGACTCTACACTACTTGGATCCAGATTAGTCTTGGTTTACAATATACAGTATAATGTGCTAGGCCTGACATGTTCAGCGGTTCACTACTTGTTTTCCACATTGTGAAGACTGCAAACCCATTTATTATTATTTCAAATCCTATCGCCACATTGGACTAGTAGCAGTCGATCATGCAGTTTATTCACCCCAGACCCAATATCAGGGATGCGAATCATATTGCAGATACTACTTCCAGTGGGCACCTACGCATTGTGAATTTCAGTTTGGATGTACTGATTCAGGAACTGGTTCACGGGATTCTATAAATTAGAACAGAGGGCGATCATTACCTGGGGCAGCGGCTGAGAGGAGGCCATGGTGATGTTGTGCAGCGAGGCGGACGGAGACGTAGGGCCTTCAGGCGGCGGACGGAGATGCAGGGCCTGCGGGCGGCGAACAGAGACGCAGGGCCTGCGGGCGGCGGAGCAGCGAGCTCGCAGGTCGTCGGGCGAGCAGTCACGGCGGCGGCGGCGGGCGAGCAGAATGGCGCCGACGTCGAGCAAGGAGCGGCGGGCAGGCGGGAGGGGGAGCAGCTGGAGCGGCCGTGGGAGCTGGCGGCGGCGACGGAGGGGACACGAACCCTATCCTCTCGATGCGTACGGGAGGAACGGGTACGGGTCGCGTGCTGGAGCGAGTCTTTTTTCTTTTCTTTTCTGGTCAATCTCGCCGGTGGCATTTATTTGTAAATATGAGCAACCAAATGTCTAAAGATGGACAGCCTTTCGTTTCACTAGAGGGGAATCGCGGGAATCAGGTGAGAAGCAAGGTCGGACCCGATTCTGAGTATAGGAAGAAAATGAGATTCCCGGTAGAAATAAGCTAGACAAAATCTAACCCCTTCTTTTAAGCTTTTATGATTCTGGACCTAAAATCTGTCTGAGAAGCTAAAAAGAAGTCAGCCCATAGCTTGTTCCGATTTTGCCGAGGCAATTGCTCGCTTCCCATGTTGAATTTTCGAGCACCAGCCAACTCTTACTTACTGCATGCATTGAATAGAACTGCTACCCATACGCATCGGCACACGACGAGGTCATTGACGACTGTACAATCGACGTACTCGTACATGAGGTCACTGCATATCCAGGCAGCTAGATAAAAATACATGGCTGTACTGCGCTGACAAAAGGATGACGTACGAGCGAGGCACGCTCGCCTCAGTTACTCCTAGGCATAACGACGTACTACTACGTAGGGGCACGGGCGGAGCCTCTTGGAGGTCATACTGGGCTCCGGCCCAGTCTTCTCAAAGTGCAAAAAATATTTAGTAGTGCAGATGACCCAATCCTAATCGTCCATCCGACTAGGACTACGACGGACCGAAGTCATTCGCGTACGCAAACCTCCAAGCCAAAAAATCCTCATCTCTAGGTCTCTCTTCTTCTCCAATCACTTCTCCAACCCTCTGATCCCCAAGGTCCTCTACTCCTGCGTATGCTAGCTCTTTCTATTTCTTCCATTCTAGCTCAAACCAGTCCAAATTGAAGCAATCTGTGAGCCCCAATTTCAAATCGTGATGGCTATGAGCAGTCTACCGCCCAGCCGCCGTGGACATTGCTAGTGGAGCATCAAATCGAGGAAGGTATGCAAGAAATCAAGTCATAGAATGTTTAATCCCTTTGCTATGTGGTAGATCTGAAACTAGAGAATCACCTTACGTTGTTGATTTGTTGGATTGTCTAATTGCACATTTTGTTCCAATATTCCATGCCGATTCTGATATCTGTAGTTTTTATTTTGGCAGCACATACGTATTAGGTAGCTCTGATTTGGTTCAAGCCTTCAAGATAAAACCATGGATAGATTTATCAAAAGAAAAAGAGAAGATGCATCTGCAACTGCTCAAGGTTCTTCTGCCCCTGAACCTGAACCTGAATCATTGGCATTAGCATTGGTTGAAGTTGAACAACAGAGACAAAATGAAGAACAACGGCCAGCTGAACCGGTCATATTCAGAGGCATTGAGTTTTTAGAGCGAGATCCGGCGTTACGCCCGCAAATTTGGTAATATCCGTAAGACGTGAGAGATGAAGTACGAAGAGCTTATATGCAGCTAGGTCCTATGCAGCCCAAACTCAAGAAATACAAGCCTTCTGGACCACAAGGACATCAACCACGTTTTCAGTTTAGTTGGTTCCATCTTTTTCCATCATGGTTGGAGTATTCCGAGAGTAGCGGTCGTGCCTATTGCTTCTTTTGCTTTCTCTGTAGCAAAAACATCAAAAAAAGAAGTGGTTTTGATGTCTTTATGGTGCTAGGTTTTGATGGCTGGAAAAGAGTAAATGATGGAAAATCCCAATATTGACTGCTCTTTGCCGATGCCTTGTTGCCTCCGGTATATATATATTACTAGTAGATCTTTATATGTCTATTCTCTGAACATTTTTTGCAAGGCTTGCGTGTGATTGTTCGACATATAGGCAACTGGCCCTCCCTTTGTTTTGCGCCACGCTCCGCCACTGCGTAGGGGTAGGGGAGTCCCATCTCCCAGAATCTGAGAGCTAGCTCCGTGAATCGATCGATGGACGTACCGATCGTCCTCCGGGGAATAAGCAAAGCACCGCCGGTCGCGTGCACGGCGTACGGACAAGCCGAGACGCGCACGCGACGTCGCGCGGCCTCGAGCATGGGCCATGGGTAGTGCAGTAGCTACAGCAGCATGGCTGTGGGATAGATCTTCCTTCCTTCCGCTCTGATTTTGATGGGAGGATCGATGGTGATGGATCGATCGATGGAGCGATCGAGCTCATCATGGTGGCATCATCATAAGTTTGGCCGCGGCCGCGCGTATCGTGGTTGACATGCCCTCCTCGCCCTACGTCCGGCCCGTACTATAGCTGCATGCAGGCAGGGACGACGTCCAGTCGACACGTACTTGGCCTGCACGCCACCGCGATATGATCGATGAACCAGCTGGCCTGCCCCTGAGCAAAGTGGCAACGAGATCGCGCTACCTATCGATCTATCTATCCCTACACGTACGGTTCCTTTTGGGTACGTACGATACGAGAGAGATATTCGAATGAAGTTTCTAAAATTCTTCTCGGTTGATCCCATGACCTCGAGATCAAGTCCGTTGTCTGAAGCTGCCACCTACCACACCACACCGCACCCCCTGCCGGCCCGTCGATCGTCGGGTTCACGATGGCTGAACATCATAGTAGCACATGGTCGCCATTGCTGCGGCAGCCAGCAGGGGGACCCGAGCCGAGATCTGTATTTCCTGCAGCAGCGAAGGGTGTAAAGCTAGGTCCCCGGCCGGCTATAGTATTACTAGTACCGTCGTCAGATTAGCCATCAATGTGTACTGTCACCGTGATCATCAAAACGAGATTCGAGCGCAGCAGCGGCGCCTGCATCTGCATGCCTGTCTGCACCCAGCCAGCCCTGGACCTTGTTCCTTCCGTTTTGCCAGGAGGTCGCAGGGAGAGAGAGAGAACAGAGGGCTTGGTAGACGCATGCAATTGAATGGAGCGGAGCGCCACGCCTGCAGGCAGAGGCAGGGGCAGGGGCAGGGTGTGGGGGTGGACGACGCGGACGCCTCCCTCCCATCAAAGCTTTCCCGTCACGCATTCCTCGGCGGGAAAAGCTCGTTGTCTCTTGGGTTGGGAGAGAATATCCCGTGCCTGCGCTACCTCGCTCGGTGCATGTGCACGCACACGCACCTATTGTTCAGTATATATCGCCTGTTACCCTGTGTCTGTGTGGCTGGCGCCGTCGTCACGTCCCGCCCAGCCGGCCCTCGTACGTGCCCAGCGTGTACAACATAGCTCGATTGCACTGCCTGCGTGCGTGCAACCGCCTGTCACGTGACCTCACCACGCATATGCTAGCTTATCATCCTCCCTGCTAGGCGGGTGGACCTACCACCGGCCCAGGTCAGGTGACCTGTGGCTGACGCCATGCCTTTCTCCTCTGCAACTTGTGTTACGAGTAGTATATCTCCAGCTGCACGTCCGTCCCATCCCAACGAATGCTGAATGATTGAGACGATCATCACAACTTACGTTGTTTCCATTCACTATAATATATAAAACACACACACTCCCCCCTCCCCCTCCCCTAGAGAGAATACATTGTGATGCATCGGTTCATGTCATCATCTCACACTACTATCTCCATATCGGTTTATTAGACTAACACGAAGTTTAAGAAAAAAGTTTGACCATAAAATTTATTAATAAAACATGAGTTATATGTCGCAAAAATTATACCATTGCATTGATATTTAAAAGTATTTTATTGATCAAATTTATAGTCAAACATATTTTTTAAACTCTGTGTTAGCCGCCTAATAAACCGGTATGAAGGGAGTAGTAGAAAAATACTTATAACAGTCATCGTGTGGAATAATATGTGTGCCACCACTCCGGGCAAAATAGTCAGGGCGCTCCAAAAATCACGAACGTCGACACTAAGGGCCCGTTTGGTTCCCGGCCACACTTTATGAAGCCTAACTTGGCAATTGTGGCGGCAGCCATAAATGTGTGGCAAAACTTGGCAATAAATTCACTTTATGACAGATAGGTCATGTGGTTAATAAAGTGTGGCAAGACAAAGTGTGGCAACTTTGGCTTGCCAAATTGCGGCTGGAACCAAACATCCCCTAAGAGCAAGGCTAATAATATAGTCCGTTGCCGGCTCTATACCCGTGCCACGTCATCTATATCTAACACAAAAGCTCATCTATACAATAGACTAGCTATTAGGTTAGCTACTAGATGGATTTTAATTAAAATTTATTTATTTAAAGCGCATATGTTATTGGGCCTAGGCTGCATGCAAGCTCGTTTTCTCTTGGTAGTTGTGCTAGAGGCGGCGGTTCATGAAGCACTCGCTTTCCTCTCTCTTCTCTTTTCTCTTTCTTCCACCTAATCTTTTGAATGACATGGCACCTTTTATAGTCTACTGACTAAGCTTATTGTACTTGCTCTAAGTGGTAGTCCTAGCGTTCGAGGAATCGCGAACACGGGCACTAAGAGAGGGCCACAATGCAAGCCGGGACCAAAATATCCTAGGTGTTCGCCATAACGGAACATCTCTACTAATAAATATACTAACGACGTTCACTAAATCTCAACGCCATAACAATCTATCATCTAGTAGTGGTGTTCGACTGACTAAAAACGTCACTAAAATGGTAGGAGCCACAATTAACTAATATAGTCGTTCATAGGTGCATCTAATATGAATATTTTTCTTCTTTGTGTTTCTATGGCCTATGCAAACACACAGCAAGAGAAAAGTTCATTGGTGGACGCGCGATTCGATGCGGTTTGGAGGGTAGACGATCTGGGGGCACGGGTTGAGGGATTCGTCGGAGAAGGCGGTTCAGAGCGTCGAAATCCATCCAAACCTTGTTTTTGTAATCTAAATTATTTTTTATAAACAAACCTAGTTCTATACAAGGTTAAAAGAAGAAAAAAAACACGGTTATGTTTTTAATTACAAATAAACGTCTGAACTACATTTTAGTGATGGCGTCTCCTTTATTCAAAACGACTCAACTATTCTCTAGTGGCGGCCTCCTAGGAATTTTGAAAGCAAGCTACCACTGTAACATCCAAAATTTTAGAGGCACACCTCCGCCCCGCGCGGTGGTGGTTCCTTTTGTTTTTGTTCCCCGCACCTTCTTCCCGCTTGTTCCCTCGAAATCGCCGCTGTCGCTGCTCGCATCACCCCTCCCCGGTCCAGCCCCATCGTCACCGGCCGAGCCCCGCCGCAACCGGCCCTGCCTCGCACCGTTCCGGAGCGACCTCGTCGTCTCTGCTTCCTCGCCGCGACGACAGATCCACTGGCCCCGCGGTGCGTGATATCGCCTCCCGTTGTCCCGTCGACGTCAGCCAAGTCGCGCTGCCGCCGGACAAGCCCTGCCCCGGTCCAGCCCTACCCCGCCTCGCCCCGCCCCAGCCGCCACCGTCCCCACAGGTGAGCAAAGCCGCCGCTGCTACTTCGGTTATTGATGGATGTGGATATTGATGAATTTTTAAATGGTTCAAATTATTGATGGATGTGGATATTTGTGTGTTGCATGTGGATATTGGTAGATTTGCAAATGGTACAAATTAAAATTAGTGACTTTTGTGAATTTACATATGTGGATATTGGTGGATTTGCAAATGTGTGTGGATGAGGCAACCTCTGGGTTTTCTCGATCCTGTGTGGATGAGGTAACCTTCGGGTTTGCTATATGTTTGTATTTGCAGGGAATATACTAGAGTTTCCATAATTTTAAACGAAATGTCGATTAATTTCCATTTCGTAAATTTTGGCACTCATATGTCCTATTTTTAGTAAAGGTTATGCCAAAATTTGTTTAAAATTTGTACATAGTTTTTGTCGATATATTGTACTAATGGTGTGATCTTTAATTTTTTAGTGCGAAGATGTCCAGAGAATATGCCCCGCCATGCGCTCTATATCCTCTCAGTCGACCCATGACAACGAAGAGGATGCAAGAATAGGAATAGAGAATCGTGGATATACACAAGACTTGTACACGGATGGGCAGGGTGAGGATATTCCAGAGACGGAGGTGAGGGCATGTAAGTGATAGTTTGGATTATGATAATGAGACCGACACCGGCGCCAAAGAAACCAGTGATCTTCCAGAACCCAGAAATGATGTTGAGCCAGAAGATAAGACTAAGAGGATAAGGTAGAAAAACAAGTTGGGCACCGAAACACTTGTGATAACAAGAGTGTACTATAAGGGTGACCCTGCAAGTCCGGAAAGCACTAGAGACACCTACGGCAATGACATTGGATGCATAGCCCAAGATACCATAAACATCAACACACACAACTTAAGGGTGAATCGGTGGATCCTTAATCTTCTCCTTACGGTGGTGCACAATAGATTCACCTTCCCTGAGAAGCCCAACAATAAGATGAAGAAGCTAATTAACAGCATGACCATCAACAAGTGCAGCAAGGCCCTAAGTAACTGGAGATCAATGTTAAAAGAGAAACTTTCTAATAATACAGAATACTCCAAGATTGTTGTGGAATGGCCGCAAAATTAAGGAAAATATTGGAAACTTTTCAAGAATTATGTTCGCACCGCTTAAGCCAAGGCATTTGCGGACAGGAGAAAAGAGATGCGGAAGCATCTCATAGGTGACCATAGACTTGGAAATGGTGGTACGAAAGGAAGCAGAAAATCTGAAAAAAGGAGGACGGAGAACTCCTGAAGGAGGTTGATGGCAACAACCCTTGGGATGTGTTCACCGACCCACGCAAACGTGAATTCTTCAGGACCCATTTCACATATGATAAAGAGTTAAAGATATTTAAAATATATGATAAGACGAAAAGCCTCATTAAATAACTGGTAAGAACTTTAGTAGATTCTCATTTTATTTCTTTAACCATTCTTCTCACATAATCCCTTTGCAGTAAAAGCAGAACGCACTCGCAGCTGATGAAAGCTCCCAGAGGTCGGAGTCGTCATACGGGCACGCGTGGGACACCCCTCTTAACCGGGCGATCAACATAACCATGGGGAGGGACCCGCACGAGAAGCTGAAAACTGGCTGTGTGGTCGGCGCTGGCGTAGGTGAAAAATTGAAGGTGCACTATCCCGACACTTTAACCAGAGATGAGAGGAGAGAGCGTAGGAAAGGCAAGAAGTCGGGCATGGATTCGGCGAGGTACAAAAATATGAAACCGAACTTAAGGATGAATTGAAAGCAGAAAATTCCCAGTCCGATGCCAAGACCAGAGCCATAGCAGAAAAAGCAGTACTACAAGCAACTAATACCCTCATGGTTGTCTATACGAAAACAGTACAATCTTGGGTGGACAAAGGCTGTGTAGGACCAATGCCACAATTTTCCCAACAGCGTGTTAGTGTGTCAAATTCTAATTCTAGTGTTGATGGAGAGATTTTGCCTCCCCAAGCTCATCATAGCAGCACAACCGTCTCTTGTGGAACCAGGGTGTCGCCAAGGGCTGACCTAGACGCCCTATCGGTAAGTGTCGCACATGCTCAACAAATTAATTGTGCCATTATTCATTATTTGATTGGATCTCTCTTGCTAAGTACATTCATGTTTCGCAGGAGGACACTTTGTGCATTCTCCTTGCAATGGTGAATGGTGAGTTGAAGGATGCTGTGATAGGCCGAGTCATTCAATCTAATTAGAACCAGCTACACAATCAGAAGATGGCTACCGACGTCCTTCGAATTAGTATGCATGTGGTCCGTGATGGTTTTGAGGAGATCGATCGTCCGATTCAACCTCTCAATGCGGACTCCCACATGAACCTCTTATAGTGCAAGGGTAGTTGGATGCTGGATTGGCCTACGACATACATTCGTTTAGGTACCAGCAGCAACCCACAAATAACACCGTCACTAGTGCCGAGGAAAACTCCAGTGATGCCACCTCCTTTGGGTCAGAGTCACCTCGCTGACCCTAGCAGCAGCTTTTCCCAGCCCACAACAGTTCATTATAATGAACTGTTGTATGACAACAGTGGTACTTGGAAAACAAAGAGGATAATATGACAACAGTGGCTACTTGGAAAACAAAGTGGCTACTTGGAAAACAAAGAGGATAATATGTATACATGTTTGGGTCCATCGATATGCTTGCAGCTGGCGGGTACCAACCACAAGGAACACCATTCATACCTGAAGCACCATCATCCCAACCAGAATTTCTCTCCCAAATTGAAGCACCATCACAACTATAATTTCTCACCCAACCCGAAGTACCAGCAACTGACCGTGTTAAAACTGGTGCGAAGAATTTTTTTGATGATCATACACTAGAGCAGTACACCCAGCAGGACACCCAGTGGGACAAGATAATTAGTACAAACACGTTTCAGAATATTTCCAAGGGAGCAATGGTAAGTCCTCCAGTAGTGGAAAAGACGAAAAAGCATAGGAAGCGGCCAAAAGATGCCAAGGTGCCCAAGGCCAGCAGCACCAGCCAGCCATCTCCTAAGCATCCATATTGTCACCCCGCTGGATCAGGTAAATGAGAGGGTCATCTATGGGAAAAGGCTATCATGCATGTAGCCGGACAGAGCATCCTTTCGCCGGATATATACAACAACGATGCAAACTCAAAATTCTGAATGACACGGTTCTCAAAAAGGAGATACCAGAGCTGAAGTCAGGACATCTTCTCCCGGTCTTTCATGTGCCTGTGTCGTCGTCTGGTATTCATTGGAACGCTATATTTCCTGCGGACAAGTTCTACATATGTTACGATGATATCTTCAAGATGATGCACCCCAAGCCCCTGGATAGTAACTTTCTACGCCTATGGACACTCCATACGGCCTGTGTCACCTTGACCACCGAGAATGACAAAAAGGTCGTGGTGGCAGATCCCTACGGATTCAACGAGAATAGCTTGAAGAAACTAGAGGGCCTCCAAGCGGCGAGAAGTACCTTTCAGAATTTCTCCTTACCTACAAGGATAGGAACACAATTCTCCTTCCTTACTCTTCCATGTAAGTCATTATATATAATATTGTCAGGTAAGCTAATGAAGATATGCGTTCATCATATATATATTTCCATTATATGATTGGTTCGTTGAACTGTTTGTGCAGCGATCACCATGTTCTCATCGTGATGCATCCATAGACTTGCCAAGCTTACATCCTGGATTCATCGAGAAGCAAGAAGAAATACTACATATTAATACGCAAGGAAATTGATGAAGTCCTCTTCCACTTCAGCACCCATGGAGGACACATACTTAAGATTAACAAAAGGAAAGGATGGCGGCAACTTTCTAGGCTTCCGCGTCAAAGAATCATCCCCTTGCGTGTAGCAACCAAATCACGATGCTTTCCACAGTGATATTATGGACATCTACTATGTCATGCATCACATCAGCGCATATGTACGTGTGACTAGCACCTTTGACTTGACCAAAGATATCGAGAAATGGAGCACATGACTGGAGAAGAAGGGGGGATGATGATCATATGGATGAGTTCAAATGCATCCAAGTAAAACTTGCAGATATCCTCAACAAAGACCTTATAGACGATCAAGGTGCGTTCCACGGAGCTTTAAAAGAATTGAAGGAGGTGATTAATTGCTTGGCTCGACAGCACGATGGACAGGCGCCGTCATTCATGACCTATGACAGCGTTTTTCCATTTCATTTGTTGAAGAAGAAGTAGTAATAATTAAGGTCTAGACCTACGTACTATGTTACTTTATAATCTGGTGTGTGAACAGTTCTTGCAGACTTGCTTAATTAATTAGCTATCGATTTCGTTCGTCTATAATTGTTGTTCTTCAATTAATTATTTTATTATATACTTGTCTGAAACCATGCCACAACAACATTTTGACGTATTTCCCTGCCACGGCAGCAGAACATGTCAAAATGCTGCCGCGGAAGGGAAAATGTGCTACTGGCCCTCTACCACAGGTGTTCAAACTAACTCACTCCTGGCGTCCGATGAGAATGCCACAACTAGGAGATATAATGGTGGCGTTTGGATTGAATGCCACTAGTACGAGCCATAATGGTGGCGTTCACTCGGGACGCCGCCACTATGACCTGCCAGTGGCATGAGGTTAGTGGCTTGCGGGTTTAACGCCACGACCCCCCTTTTCCAAACGCCGCCACTAGGCTTTTTCCTACTAGTGTTATACAGTTTCAAACTCCGAATAGTATTAGTTCAAGGACGGTGCAACTCTAAGAAGTTCGAGAAAAAACACTTGGAGAGAACTCCGAGAGTGGTGACCTTGTGGCAACACGGGTCGAGGAACACCTGGTTGAAGTCACACCAGCACCATGTTGGACATCAAGGCCATGAAACATGTGCAATGTGTTAAGAATATAAATATAAATCCTAACCTTTTCCATCAATTTGGACTTTTGGTCTAAATGGCTAGTGCAATATGGTATCAGAGCGAAGAGGTCTCAAATTCAAGACCCTCCTCACACAGTTAAAAAAGGAATTTGCGCTCTGCACTGAACATACGCTATGGACTAAAATAGCCTAGACGTAAGAGGGAGTGTTAAGAATATAAATATATAGCCTAGACCCTTCCATCAGTTCGGACTTTTGGCCTAGATGGCTAGGGCATTAATTCAATACAATGTGTTTTTGATCCTTCGACTTATGCGGAAGCAAGGGAGGTCAAGATTCCAGTGATGGTTCGAGGCCACGAGATTCGAGTTAAACACCATGGACGACAATCAAGATTGGAGCTTGGTTGATCTACTATATGGTGTTAAAACCATTGAGTCCAAATGGATATTTAAGAATAAAGATGATACAGGTAGAAATATTCACATATATAACACTTGACTTCCTTCAAAAGATTTTTGAAAAGTTCAACTAGTGGACTAGGACGAGACTTTCTCGCCGGTTGATGCTTAAATCAGATAGGATAATCCTAGCAATTGCTTTATATTTTAATTATGACATATGACAGATGAATGTCAAAATTATTTTTATTAATGAAAATTTAACCGAGGACATGTATATGATGCAGTGTAAGGTTTTTTATCCAAATAATTCTAGTAAGATATGAATGCTTTAGAAATCTATCTATGGATTGAAGTAGGCATATTGGAGTTGGAACATTTATTTTCATGATGTCAAAGGGTTTGGCTTCATCAAGATTGAAAAAAAACCTTGTTTTTATAACAAGTTCAGTGGGATCTCAGTTACTCGGTTGTGTTTCTAATTTTATGGAGGATGAGAGATATTGTTGATTAAGTGATATTTTGATGCATGAATCCATCGAGGGCTCGTTGAAAAATCGAAACACCTAGCGAGAGCATGAGACCAAAGGCTTAATACTCTTGTGCACTTTGACATATAAAAGTAGGTGTAATGATTTGCATAAAAAATATATAATTACATATTTTCGCCTGTTTCAGGATGACTATAATATTTTTATGGGAATATATCATGTAGTGCCATTGCATATGTGTTTTATTAGATTGTGTTTGTTTTCTTTGACTTGTATGCATGCCAAGTTTTTTTTTCCCTGTACCACTCCATGCACGTCAGAGGTAGTAGACCATACTCCCTCCGTCCGCAAATAAGTGGAAGTTTAGAAATTTTAAGACAAATTATAGGATAGAGTAGAAAGTGTATTGGAAATGTGTTAGACATGTTCTCTCTCATCTTTAATTCTCCCACCTCCAATGAGGTAAGTGCATGTATAAATTGAAGAGACGTTTGCTAAATATTATTGGGCTTGATTTCTGTGAAGCATTTTTTCTATTTTAAAGTGTATTGGGAAGGTAGAAGTACACTCTTATGGACAAAGAGAGTATAGACTAGCTCATCCGATCGCTAGTTACAAATTGCCCGCGGTCATTCCACCGCCACAAGATCGGAATCCTTTTTGTTTTGTTTTGAGAATTACAAGATCAGAATCCTGTGTGTGCATGGTATATCACATAACATGGTATATCACATAATCTAAATTTCATTGAGTTGCATATGCTTTACTGTGGTGCATACTCTCTCCGTTTGGAAATACTACTTCTATCTCAGTTTATAAGACTTACGCGTATACCTAGGTCGTCCGTATGAGCTATATAATATGAATTATATAATATAAAAATTATATCATTAGAAAATATAATATTTAAAGTTTTTAATAGTATAGTTTTTATCTTATGTACCTCGTGCTAAGTTGGTTAATTTATCGACCTAGAAATGCGCGTAGGTCTTATAAACCGAGACGGAGGGAGTATAAGATGTTTTAGGTTTGTAAAGAAGATGTATCTAAACATATTTTATGTCTAGATTCATTTGAACCTATACACTAAGACATATTTAAATAAATCTTCTTCGCAAACCTAAAACATCTTATATTTATAAACGGGAGTACTTACTACTGCACGACCGAGGCGCTACGGTCCAAGGTTCATAGGGTGATACCCATCTGTGCCATCTCTCCAACTACTCCTGCGTGGCCCAGCCTAAGGCCTAGACAATCCGTCGAGCCTCGAAAGCTACCGTACGCGCGCATGCTGCTGCTTCGTCTTCCCCTGATCAGCTAGCTCGCTTTATGGCGAGAGCCGAGCCCATTGGATAATGCCGAGGTGGTACCCCGTTCGATTGGAGTTTTCTTCCCAATTGTGGTAATTGGCGTGTGACAACGCCATTCCTTCTTCTCCTCCCCATAACCATGACGCCTCCGTAGTCTGGGCCGGAGTTACTGCTGCTCTACGCGACAGAGAGCTAGCTAGCTAGCTAGCCCCAACCTAGTCCGTTTACTCATCGGGCACTGCGTGGCTTCGCCTTCCCTCTGCTTGCTTTATTACGACTGCCTCGATAGAGAAAGTTTAGGTTTCAACATGTGTGCTCACAGACGATTTTAATGTTTGAACAGTCCATTGTTGACTTCTTTTTTGAGGGACTGTCCCTTGTTGACTTGTTTTGGAGCAAGAGAGTCAAATTCAGCGGGCAACTCCAACGCTAGACACGGTGGAAAATACTACTACTCCCCGAAATACCCTGTATTCGAGGTTTAGTCAAGGTTAAACTAAAAAGTTTAACCAAATATATAGAAAAAATTATATACATCTATAACACCGAATGTATATAATATAGAAATATATCTTATGAAGATTCTAATAATACTTATGTTGTATTATAGATGTATATAATTTTTTCTATATGTTTGGTCAAACTTTGTGAAGTCTGACCTTGACTAAACCAGAATGCATGGTATTTCCGGACGGAGGGAGTATGTCGTGTTCAGGGTGCTGATTTCAATAATCAGGGTCTCATCATCCTCACTGACTCCGTGAGTCCAAGGTTTAAAACAAGCTTTACTCCTACAAACAACTTCTACATCATTTTTTTGGAAGAGATATGTCATTTTTCTTACGAATTCGGTTTAAAACAAGCAACGCCTCCAAGAAGGTGAATGTCGTTCAAAGACATCGTCATTGCCGGCAGAGAAAGAGGTCCTGCAAAGTTTTCACCAAAACCCCAAAGCACCAACCAGAGAGCATGACCTAATCATTAATCAAACAACCAACATTCACAAATAATATTAGGAAGAAAACACCAATATTAACCGTTGCCCGAAGCTGACCAAGACAACCCCCCAAGGCTCTAGACGGCCACCAAAGCCAGAGGAAGCACCATGTAAAAGCAGCCATGCAACACTGATTGATAACTACGACGATTGAGAGCGAACACATGGTGATTCGAAAGCCACAAGGAAAGCTTACACCAAACTAAGGTACGGGGGAAAAAGATAGAGGCAGAGAGGCGGAATCCAGTGAACCAAAAAAAAGAGGGTTCTTCATGGCAACGCCTTCAACCAGGGGAACGTCACCCGAAGATGTCGGCATCGACATCAATGGCCACTGCCATGCGCGACCTTCACCGAGGCCCATCCAAAATGCAGCCAGCAGTTGCCACGAGGACGCAAAGAAGACAAAGGTGGACAACGCTATCATCCTAGCAACCCAAGGATATCAGTGCTCCAGCCTCAACTAGAAGCACTAGCAACATGCACGCCATAACGAAATCCCACCCCTCCATATCGGCCCAGCCTAGCCCGGATCGTACGCCATCTTAACGGCTCTAGATCTGGCAGTACCGAGGCGAGAACGACGACCGAAGCCGCACTAGAAGACCACATGTTGCCTACCTCAAGAGAGGCGATGCCCATCCTTGGTGACAGGACGCCCATCAGATACACCCAAGGATCTGGTCGAGACCCTGCACCCAAGTGGTGGCGAGTTCCAGGGGCGGTGCAACGCGACAATGGTGTATGACGAACCGGTGGAGCACGGCCAATAGTACGATGAGAGAGGGGAAAGTACGACGACGGAGCATGACACACATGCCCAAGGAGAATGCGGGGGATAAGATGAGGAAGGAGAAAAGGAAAAAATGGTGATACAAGGGAGAGGGTAGGCGCACAGGGAGGGGGCACCGACCATCCACAGGTGCCGATGGCGACGAGGAGGATATAAAGGGCACGGGCTAGGATATGAGAGGGAGGTACACTAATTTGGCAACATATTTCTTTTCCAAGAAAACAACGGGAGTAGGAGTACTGTCTTTTTTCCATTAATAGTAGAAAGAGAACTTGTACAAAATGCACAAACATGTTACTAGTTTTGCACGCAATGCTAGATGGTCCCTGCACGCTTTGCAGCGCACATTTTTTTCTATTGGCGTTTTCTTTTTTTGTGGCTTGTCTTTTATGGGTTCTCCACTAATAAGACAACAAAATGAATGGAGCAACAATAGGAAAAGGATCGCTCCACTGCAACCATTGACACTATCAACTCGGTGAGGATCTCGTTAATGCGGATGAGGCTCATCCAAAACCTAGGCGAACCATCTATAGACGACTCCGATGTCCCAGAAAGCACAGAAATATTTAGTATGGGGTAACATTTTTTCACTCGTAAGTTGTGTATGACAGACTATATTGAAAAAGGCACTTTAATTTCTTGTCCAAGAACAATGATGCAAAAATAGAAAAAAACACATTTATTTATCTGATGCAGAGAGTAATACACATACAATAAGAGTGACCATGTGATATCCAATCTCCAGTACATGCTCATTGGTGTACAAAGTCACAAAAAATGGAAAATAAAAAATGCCTTTATGGACCGTGTATAATATAGTATGTCAAAATTCAGCTCCAACATCTTAAACCAAATCAGTTCACATGATACTTTGCGGCCACATATTAGCAAAGTAGAGGCATAATGAAGTGAAACACCTCACTATACATGGATCTTCTCAACTTATCAACCCAGCAAAATTCGGCAAACAAAAAAATCTTCTCCACTGGCATGAAAAATTAACTCAAAATAAACCTTGTCGTACAAAATAACCAGAATGCAGAGCTTTCTGCTCTTCTGGACAAAATGTCCATGCCTTTAATGTTTTACTTACATACTCTGTCTAGAGAATTTTCATAGTTACTATATTATTTTCCTAATAATCTATTCTGGAGCAATCCTAGTGATTTAATGGTTAGGCAGCCATAAGATCCCCAGAGCATGGGGTCTTCTGATGTTGAAAACAATGGCCACACCCTGTTTATATATGTGATTATAGACTCAATCAAGTTCCTGCACACAAAAATACCATGAAACTTCCTTTAATCTCTAATAAAGCACTAATCATCAGAGTTACCAAAGATATTAGCATAGGGATCATGATCTAATTTCCTAACCATTTTTCCATATCACTAACTAAAGCATGGTAATAAGGAGCCGGTGATAAAAAATAAGAGTTGTTCATCGTAGTTCTAATTTAACCAGAAAAGGATCAAAAATATAATTCTAGAGATACAGAATTTAGACAGCAGTTTTCTTTTAATTTAATCTTCCTTTTTATTATATCTCATCATATTCTAGAGACCCCAACCTTAAGACAAACGGCAGTATATATATCACGCAGTCTCAGTACGCATCAGTTACATGAAGCAAACAACAAACACATATTGTCAAGGCCTAAGCAACAAATTAAGTAGCAGTTACAGTTCACACAAGAAAGGATTCCTAGTTATATTTGTCTGCGTGGCATTTACCCAAAACTAGATCACAAGATCAAATCTCGACCTTGGGAATATACATGAGCATACCACTTGTGTGCATCAGTATGTGCTTTGCATTATTAAGAAGTAGTGATTCTTCATCTATGCCTGCCATCCCGACACTAAAACAGTGCAGATTGTTAGAAGTTAGAGCGCATTCTTATGCATCTGAAAACATGCAAATGAGGATCAACAACACAAGAAATACTGTACCAGAAAGAACGGAATGACCAACCTGAAGAAAGGAGAAAACAAAATAGCAAAAAAATAGAGGCCCAAGCAACCCCATCCACCCCGCACGTCACTGTTCTTGCCCCTTGTCTGCCCATGACAGAAAACGACTCACCATCATAGCCCTCTGTCTTGGCAGCAGCAGGAACACACTCCTCGCCATGACACGCATTGGACAACGTCTTGTCTTAGCAGCAGCAGGAACGCCTCGCCGCACGCTCCAAGCATCCTGCAATACGTCCACCGGTCCACGGGCCCGGCCTGAGGTGGAGCTAGTCCAGCCCTCCTCTTCCTCTCCTTGCAGTGGCTTCCGGGAAGAAGATGACGGCGACTTAGGGCACCACATTGACGCCCACCTGTGCCCTGCAGGGCACAACAAAGCAGCGCATCCCCTAATCTAGAGAGCGGGCTGGAGCATGCCGTCATTGCCCGCGATATAGCTGAGCCTCGAGAGCGCGGTCATGGAGGCGAAGCACGATCTTGGGTGAGAGGAGACTCCTGTCGGCGTGGTGGGCTAGGGGATGGGGGGAGAGAAATATGGATAGGTCTCCTCCATGTTTTGCACCGCCAGAGGCTATGTCCACATCCTGCTCCGTGGGCCAGCCAAGCGCAACACGCAACATGGCACCGACAAACCAGACCAAAATAAAGGAAAACGGGCAAGCGACCACATCTCTTCAATTCTAGGGAGCTTAGAACTCTTACTTAAATATGCTAGAGACATCAATTAAGAATCTCTACCTAAAAAGGAAAAAAACACTATACCTACAATAACCCCCAATCCACATATGTCTGTTCCTATCTCAAGTCGTAGTGCTAAACTTTGATAGTTCAAAAATGGTATATGAAGAGAAGTTCTTTATTTTTCATGTCCAATACCCACAATCCTTTAGATAGATGAAAAGAGTTTGACCATTCATCAATAATGCTAGAGATTATAAGGTAACCAACTATGCAAATAAACACAAATCAGAATTACTCAGATGTAAGATGACCTGATGAGATACAAATATATATGAAAAATACGATAGCTGACAATGCCAACCCATTGGAGCATTACATATATTGAATAACCATCTGTATAACCTCATTAATTATCTTCACTACTTACAAACATTAGGCAGGAATCAATTCATGATTTGTGGCCCAAGCACAATCAGTCACAAAAGGTTATCTTAACCAGAAATATGATTCACAATGTGCCTAATGCAAGATGGACAACAATAAAAATACTCCCTCTGATCTATATTAATTCTCGTTGAATCGGATGTATCCTGACATGTTTTAGTGTTAGATACATCCAATTCAATGACACTTAATATGAATCGAAGGGAGTAATAAAAATACCAGAACATATTAAATCACTACGTGATGCAAGGTCAGCACAATCAATATTTTTTCCACTGCATGACTCACATCATAGAAGATAATGTGGCAATGTACTACTACTGGCCAAATAGCAAGCAGGTTCAGGCATGAATTGACATGGCTAAAATGTAAATGGAGAAATGAGGCTGATCCAAATACATCATTGTTCGCCTTATTTTATGTAGTATTATGTGCATCAGTCAATTCAACACATAGAGCCTATAGGAGCTTAGTTATCAACGATCATTAAAACAAAATTAGTAGTACTACATATACACTACCCATAAGTTAGTTGACATAGGTATCGAACATTTATTCCTAAAGCAACATCATCCACTGGGATTTTGAAAAGCATGGGTGCATCTATCTTCATTACCACGCTAATACTATGGAAGAAAAATTGAAGTCATAACATCTTAAAGATAACAACCTGAACTATTTAAGTCAGGAAGAGACCAAGAATGTTTTTCCAATGCACACCCCTTATCAAGTCTAAAGATGGACTCCATTTCAACAACAAGATTATAAAATCTCACACATTGCTTTGCTTTTGAACAACTGTTTCTTTGTGTCCATTTACCATAAGCCAAAATAAAATTATTTCTCTATAGCAGTGTTTCTTTACTTCCTTAACATAAACCTGCTAAAGAAAGTGAAGATGCTAGCTGCATATGTATTCCGAGATAAAAGTTCAGATTCACGTTAGCTAATATCTACTCTCCACCTGCAATAATACTACATAAGGACTAAAACTTTAGATATGTAATTATCAATATGTTTTTCATAATATGCAGATATGGTATTTACTTGGTGCTAAATATTCATGCACAAAATCAGGCTTCCTTATGTACATATGTTAAGTATTACTATGTTAAGAATACCTTATCACAAGCTAAAAAATAGAGACTGAAACTAAAGTACCCGGTGTGTTGTATGTTCTTCTGCCCCGCAAGCAAGGTGTAACAACTAACATACAAATACATTTTATCTTCTGTAGATCAGAGGTGGCCGTGACATACCTGGCTTTCTTTAGTTGCTCCGGTAATCACAGACAACACGTTGGGGTTCGACGGACACCAGGCAATACTGAGCTGGGCTAACGAAACACCAAGCTCAGAAGCAATGGGTTTGAGACCATTCACTTTTCTAAGTGTGTCGTCAACCAGAGACCTTTCGAACAGGTTCGGAAAAGAGAAAACAAAGCACTCCTCTAAGGATGATATTGGGAATAATAAGCATCAGACAGGGAAACTGGTTTAGCACGGTATATTTGTTAGGCGCCAGACTATGTAAGTTACCATAGTTACCTTGTAATTATCTAGGGAAAACCGACTTTCAGAGGGTATATTCCCTTTGCTATATTTTCCAGTGAGAACTGAAGCTAGAGGACTCCATGTAGTCAATCCAATGCCATAAGTAGTGTAAAGAGGTATGAACTCAGACTCAACCTGCATAAATACAATATGTTTCTTAGATTTTCTGACATAGATCATGTGAACACATACATGGCAGCGTGCCTGCCTATATCAACAAACTGTTTCGAACAATATACCCGGAAAACAGTCCACAACACATGGGTACTAAAAGCTGGGCAGATACTTGCTCAGTTTTTTTATAAAGAGATACTTGCTCAGTTGAATGCCAATTACAGTTTAGTGCAGGCAATAAATGAACTCCAGATAGACACAAATAAACATAACACAATATTCTATATGTGTGCTTTGGCAGTTTACCATGTCAGAATGTTTCATATAAGGATCTGCTATGCCTAACTTGGCATCCAAGTCTGATCATTCCATACACTGAAGTGAGTGGACTACAGAGTTCACAAATAACTCGAGTGGCAAAAATGTTGCTGATGGCTCAGTACAACCACCACATTAAGACTACAATATTTTCCCTTTGAAGAATGTTTAAAGGCCACAAACAAACCTGAACCCTGAGGTTGAAACATGGTTGCCTATCTTCTAGTGTTGGTACCGGAGGCCAGTCCACTGGAGTACATTGATCGGGCAGTTATGTTCTGAATATGAGATTGCAGATCGGTCTAGACCCAGCAGCAAACATGATACACCTGCAAGGTGAAGAAGCAACAAATCCAGGTCTAGCAACTACTAAAAAATTTCAATTCCTCATATCTACTGAAAAACATTCAGTGAACTGCGTCGTCGAGGCCCTGATATGTAGCTCAAAGAATCAAATATCTATTGGGAAATTTTATATTATTACAGTGGCGCTAAACAATTAAGAAGAAAGGGAAAAAGAGAGATTTAACTTTTTGGAATATATATCGTCGAACACCTGCCGGGCTTCAATTGGCCAAAGAGTAGCATATTACTCCTTTAGCACTTCCGGGTTCATGGATTGCTACATATAAATGAGCTACCATTACAATGCACTGGATTCAAGTTATCTAATGGAAGATATCCAATGCACTACACAACTTCTATGTTTGGTGAAACTACTGGACATGTATACTCCCAATCAGAATAGAACAAATTAATATTGTCGCGATGTTGCATTGGCAAACATATGGACTCAAAATCTGGATAAACCAAATCATGCCTAATCCATCCAAAATAATTATTCAGACCCATCTATCCAACGATTAACACCATGTTCGTGCTTGCCCACAGTAATTATCAAAAGGTAACAAAGATTGGAAAGGACAGAAGGTAGAGGACGCCATACCTCCGGCTGGTGCGACCTGTCGTCGGAGCGGAAGCCGGCAACAGATGATTGGTGGACGACCCGGAGATTCGAAGGAGACATGGCGTGTCACCACAACAGTGACCTCCATGGCAAAGGAGCCGAGCTCGCCGACGACCACGAGGCCAGGCGGTACGTGTGTGCGTGCGGTGGGAGAGGGGGGGTGGGGGATTGGGAGGGGCGGAGGAGCCGACTCGCTTTAGCATGGGGGGCACCGGTCTGGGAAAGGGAGGGGTGATGACGGGCGAGGTGGAGGAGGTCGGCGGCGGCGTTGATGGGTAACCAAACGGGGACATGGGAGGTGGAGGCGACCGTTTCCGCCGCTGGACAATCTCGTACAGGTTTTGTCCACGTCAAATGTCGGTTGTTGGTGGGTCCCACACCTTAGAGCAACCACAAATCCTCGATTGCAGGGAGCTTAGAACTCCTTAGGGATTTGAGTGGGAAAAAAATAAGTGTGACAACTCCCACAATGAAGTGCATGATAATCTGTATTATGGTATGTCAATCACTTTGTAGCCCTCATTAACCAAACAGTACTCCTACCAAGTACTGTCCGCAGATGAACTGGGTGCATGTGCAATCTCCACAGCACGCGCAACGATTTGTACGATCGAGACAGCTACACACGCATCGTCTACTACTAGAATATACTACTCCCACTCCACTGCGGAGTCGTAGTACTAGTACAGCATATAACAAGAAAATAAAAGGTGGAAGATTAAATACTGGACCAGTCTACGTATACGTAGATTTGTAAGTAAAGATGCTAGTACGTAGTCTGTATACGTAGGCAGGTGCTTGTGCTGTTGCGCATGATGCCTGATCGGTGCCTGTGGTCCACTCCACTTGCGCGATTAGGACGCCCGGGGCCCACGGCGCAGTGGGCGAGATCATCAATGATTGAATGGACGAATCAAGGCGGGGCCACTTACGGTAGACTGCTCCGCGCGCGCGCTGCCCTAGACTTGGGGAGCTTGTTGCCGAGGGATGGCGCACCGAGCTTATCGGCGTGCGTCGCCTACGTTACGTTAGCTGTACGTGTTGCCAGTGGCGATCCTAGAACGAAATTGGAGGGTGGGCTCAAAATAACAGATCACTAGAATTAACTAGAATGACTTTGAACAAAGCAATATGTCTCATGCACAATAAAATACCTTGCTATGTCGCTAACATAAAGCATAGGTAGCCTAAAAAAATAAGTATACTCGTCAAGTATCTAGTGATCTGTATGGCGGGATTAAAAAAAATAGCTTGCCAGCAGGGGAGGCAATTAACAGGGTGTCAGACGAGCCTGGACGTCTCCTCTCCCCCGCTACAGTAGAGAGAGGCGGTTTTTCACCCCCACCCGCTGATCCACCTCCTCGCCGTCGATTCGCCGGATCCCTCGTCCTCCGTCGGCCGCTCCGGCGGCGGGAGGGCGGGGGATCCCCGTCTCACGGTTGTTTATAGTGTAGGTTCTGCAGGGTCTTCGTCTGGCGGCGCCATGGAGGTGGTGTGGTTGCCGGTGAGGATTTTGTTGCAGGTGCATGTCCCCTTCGACGGCGGCGCTCGGTGGAGCTCCGTGGTGATGCGCCTGCATGCTCAGCACCCGTGGATCTGCGGATTCGCGTCGTGTGGTGACCCCCGGCCAGATCTTGCATGGCGGCAGATGTGGACTTTGAATAAGATGAAGTCGGTGATGATGTTGACCACGCTTGGCTGGTGGCGTTGGCAGGTATGAGGCTCTATGGAGTTGAGGACTGTCGACTTCCTGTCCGTGCATGGGGTTCTCCCGTTCCAAGGCTATGGGGAGGAGGTGCGGCGGCGCGCCGGCAGCGCGTTCTCGTCTTCGTCTACCGCATCGGTGTTCAGAGGGACCAATCTGTATTTTTCTTTGTTTCTGGGCTGTTCTGTAAGAACCGTGGTTAATATTATCAAAGGGCTTTTCCGCAAAAAAAAAAAGCAGGGGAGGCAATTATTTAAATTGATTTGAGGCTAATGAATTACCTAAAGCATATGGACGGTTTTAACGAATTATACTAGATGTGTAGGCTGGAACTGAATGTCTCGACGAAGTCACCGACTCACTGAGGGATCAACGGTCGCCCCGAAGCGCTCCGAACCCGACACCCCGGACGATTATCGGCTGCGTGGCTGCGTCTGTGTGCAGTAATCACAACTTTGTACGCTTCTCTGCTGCTGCGTAGTGCGATCTGGGCAAAGATAGGAGGAGCCATCGACTTTGGCTGATGAACCTGTAGGCTGCTCTCTCTAGTCCATCCCTCTTGGGCAGTTATCCACTAATGGGCCAAACTAAATCCACCATAAGGCCCAGAAAACGGTTGGATGCTTCGTTTCCTTTTCTTCCCTGCTTGTTCCTGTCGAGAACGCATGAAATAGTACAGGAGAAGCTCCAATCAATAGCTAAACAACTAGAGCCAAGCACAGAATTGCCTCGGATTGTTTAGAGGTAGTAACGGGTTTGGATGGTGAACATCTAGGTACCTACGGCAGCATCCTTCGAGAGATCAAGGATAGAGCTAGTTTGAGGGGAGGAGCAACTTTCTGTCATGAACGGAGAGAGTCAAATGGCGAAGCACATCGACTAGTTAGGTTTGCTTCGTCGCTGCCTGCAGGAAGGTACGTGTGGTTATTAGGACCACCCCCTGATCTGAGCATACCTGTAAAACTTGATACTGTTTAATCGAAGGTGTGTGAAATCTCAAAAAAAAAAATAGAGCCTATATATTTGACATATTTTTTGCAAAATTGAAGGGTAGGCACAAGCCTAACGGAGCCTCACCGGTAAAATCGCCCCTGCGTGTTGCCGTGGCGGTGGGTCACTCTCATACTAATCGGGTGTTGTGTTCGAACTGTGATGCTCACCACAGTTAGCTAGTCCCGTCTCTCCTGTTCTCTATGCATCCTACTCCCTTCAATCCTCCGGAAATTTAATTTTGGGTGTTCAAATTTCAGCACTATTATTTGCTAATTCGAGATTTAAGCTTGATTTGGATGGAAAAAATACAGTGTATATATATGCTAGAAAATACCACAATTGGTACATATGTCCACCGTATACTATATATAATTTTCTTTGCAGAAAAATTTGGGTGTATATTTGACACCCTTGACCTATGGTGGATTTGTCCATGCTTCAATCCATAATACTCAGTGTCTAGCACTAAATCAACGATATTTATTAGGCCTTTTTCAGTGGAGTGTATCTTAGCACGTTTTCATAGAAATAATTAAAACTTAAGAAACAACTATCATAATTGGGTATATCTTAGATAGAGTTTCTTAGTGGTGTTGCATTTAATGATTTTAGTCTCATGCATGTGTGTGATTGGTTTAGCCAAGTTTTTTACATATGATACCGTGCAAGAGGTGTATCTTAGCTAAAATACAACAACACTCTTTCTTCATTAAATGACATGCCACATAGGCAAGATACTGCGCTAAAAAACACCCACTGTGAAAGACCTTATTATAGAATGATACTTATTATTATGGATTGGAGGGAGTACTAGATTACCGGTGCGTGCCTAAGAATGGATGCCCCTAGAGGTTTAGAGTGTACCCTGTACTTCCAATGTGGATAATTCTAAAACGATCCAACTTACTACTCCCTCTGTCCTAAAATACCCTGTATTCTGGGTTTAGTCAAAGTCAAACTTTATAAAGTTTGGTAGAATATATAGAAAAAACTATAAACATCTATAGCACCGAATGTATATATTATGAAAATATATCTTATAACGATTCTAATGGTACTTATGTTGTATTATAGGTGTACATGAATTTTTCAATATATTTGGTCAAACTTTACAAAGTTTGACTTTGACTAAACCCAAAATACAGGGTATTTCAGGAGAGAGGGAATATTGTAAGTGGCCTCTATGTTAAAATAAACTGCAACTAGCAGCGTGAGTATCTACCATGAGACTACTAAAGAGGAAAAAGATACACACATATTTGAATAGCAGAGTATTCAATTCTTGATTCCTACAAAAATTGCTCATCTAAGGTTGATAGGATTTCGCTAGAGATGCTTCTAGTTACTCATGTACGGTTTATATGCCTAAATGAAAATTTTGCTGATCTAAAACTTTTTAAGGATTTCGCTAGAGATGCTTCTAGTTACTCTCCTATAACTAGTCTGCATAGTCTTACGATTAGAGCCAGAGCCGACAGTGGATAACTTCCCTTACTGCGATGCACCTCATGCATCGACGGAAACAAAAATACCATTTTGGACCTTGATAAGTATTCGCCAAACAATTATGTACGGTTGATGCTATTTGTAGATTCTGTTAGAAATAGTGGGCTAAATTATTAGACTCATGTGTGATTTCAGATTTTCTCTAAATCTCAAAGCCTATATATGCGGAAGCTCATATGTGATTTGGTCCAAGTTGGTGGCAGCTCACATGTGTGTGGCAAGAGCACTGGGAGCTAAAGTTTAGTCTCACATGAAAAGTTAAAGGGGAGTTACACCACCATATAAGGTGGAGTGTTGCACCACTTTATAAGTGAGTGACAATAAGAGAGCTACACACGCGCTCCTCCGACGACGCTCGCATGCTCGCCTCGCCTCGTCACGACGCGCGTGCGTGCGCGTCGCGGGAATCTCGCTGAGCCGAGCTTTATTTTACTGCTCAGAAAAATATGTGCGGTTAGACAGACGTGTCAACAGTTAGTGGATTCGGGTCGCTCCCGGATCGTGGGCTATCTGTAACCGACCCGAACGTTCACGACGTGGGCTTGGTCCACTTTGTGTCATGTACGGGATTTCCGAGCCGCTCTATACAAACGCATGTGCGGCTTCCACAATGCAGGATACTAAACTAATCTAGGGTTTTGCCATCTTCTCTGCTTGCGCCGCCACCGTAGTCTACTCCATCCTGCTTGCCAGCGTGGACCGGCGATCTGGAGAGCAGGTCTTCAGAACCACTCGCTTTTGTGATCCTGTACGGGAGAAGACGAATAAGGTTTTTGGGAAGCGCTCTGTGTGACTGCTCAACTTCGTCATCACGGCGCATCTTCCTGGTCGTCAAGCCGAACCTCGCGCACGTCGTCTTCAACGCCGACTTTTTCGACAGATTACTGCACCAACGGCGACTACATCGATAACCGATCAGTACGTACACCGTCATCAGATCTGTTGTTTTACTATGACTGTTAGTGCGTATAGTCTGCTACTGTCCATATTGATTAATACATCTAGTATGTTAGAGGTTCACGTGATTGTAGTTGCTGTTGTCATGATTTATATTCTAGAATTAATCGTGAAAATTATGTCTAATATTCCAACAATCCAAAAACCTTATTATAGGCAATTTCCTAAATTAAACATGGGACACTTGGCCGATGCTATAAAGCCGGAAAAGTTTACCGGTGTTCATTTTAAGAGATGGCAGTATAAGATCACTTTGTGGCTGCAAGCTCTGGAAGTATTCGAGGCTAGTGAGGGTTTACCTGAAGGAACTACATCTGACGAGGTTCAGAACAAGTTCAAGGAAATCAATCTTGCATTTGTGGGATGCGTTCTGAGTGTTCTTGATAACAAGCTGTTTGATGTGTACATCCACATCAAAGATGGAAAAGAGCTCTAGGAGACACTAAACGCTAAGTTTGGTGTAGAAGATGCTGGCAGTGAGCTGTACATCATGGAGAACTTCCATGACTACAGGATGGTTAACAACCGTTCTGTAGTTGAGCAAGCTCATGAGATACAGTGCTTCGCCAAGGAGCTTGAAATTCTCAAGTGTATTTTACCCGAAAGTTTGTGGTTGGGTGTATTATTGCAAAGTTGCCTTCTTTATGGAGGAACTTCGCCACAACTCTCAAACACAAGAGACAGGAGATATCGGTTGAAAACCTGATAGCGTCTCTTGATGTTGAGGAGAAGGCTCGGTCTAAGGACACTACTGAGAAAGGAGAGGGTCTTGCTACTGCTAACTATGTGCAGAAAGGCAAATCCTTCGGCAAGAACAAAGGGAACTATAATCCCTCGTTCAACAAGCCTAAAAAGACTACAACCTTCAAGAAGAAGAAGAAGTCGAACAAGGCCGAACTATATTGTTACTGTTGGAAATATAAGCAATAATCCATATGATTTAATTCGAATAATAAATTGATAAAGCATGATCATACAAACCAGGGCCGTATCCGAGGAAATGGAGGCCCAGTGCGAAACACAAAAAATGGCCCTCAATATAACCATTGGCAATTAGCAAAACATGGTTTTATGTTATATTTATTTTTAGTTTAGTGGTACAATTTTTTTTGGAAGAATGACATCTTATCAGATACTGATAACAGAGCTTTCAAAAAGAAAGTGATAGCATAATTCAAAAGTACCCCTTAAGGCAAAATATTTACTAGAAACATGTCATCCTTCTAGTATTTTTTGAGATGAAATATTCAATTAGTTCTTCATAAGAAACTTTCTCCAAAATATCGTTTTTAATTTTTATTATAAATAGAACGGATCTGCTTTGAAAAATCGTGACGGAATTAAGAGTTGATTGAGAGGTGCAGACCAGACGTTGCATTTACTCATTGCATGTATCAACTCATCTTTTTGGAAAAATCTTGACAGAATTAAACACGCGAAGGAGCTGCGATTGGAGCTATAAAAGAACTGCGCTAGCTAGATGAGAAAGAGAAGGAAGAGAGAGAAGGAAGGCCTGTACTGGGATTGAAATGTAATTAATTCTGGACAAATTTCTAAGAGGTGGAATGGTTCAATGGATTTAGTAGGCCCAATTAAAACTGCCACTAATAGCACTAACTAATAGTTTAACATAAAAAATAGAGGCTCTCCTATTTTGGAGGCCCTCTGCGTTCCCTCCTATTTTGGAAGCCCTCTGCGTTGAACCTCATACACATGCATGTCATAGGTGTAGATCGAAAAAGTACAGGCCATGCACAAGGGGTACTAAAACATGCACATGCACAAGCGGTACTAAAACCAATTATGTAGATCGAAAAAGTAGATGAATAGATTACATCTATAGGAGATAAACCTATCACATCTATACCAAACGCTAGAACAAAGAACTCTAGCATAATACGAAAAAGACAGTTGAGTATCACGTACAGTGTAGGCTGAACAGCAGCCGCAGCGGCGTCGCCCATGTTGAGGTTGTCGAAGAGGTCGCTGACGTCCGGGAAGAAGTCGTCGTTCGGGAACTCGTCGTCGGACGACGTCGTGGTTGACAGTAGTCGCGCTTAAGCACTCCCCAAAAACCTGATCGCCTCTCACCCGTGCAGGTTCAAGAGAGACGAGGTTCCGGAGGCCTACTGTCCCGATCTGCGGTGCACGCCGCAAGCCGGGATGGGGAAGACGAAAGAGCGTAAGGTTCTGGAGTAGATTGTGTTGTGGATTGATACACCGATTAGGTTTAGCGCAGACGCTTATATAATGCAGGTTAGGAAGATCGTGGGCTCAGCCCATGTTCGAGTCGGTAACAGTCCACGTCCATAAAAACTGGAAACGACTGTAATTAACGCGCCCGTTAATGACTCATAATCAGTTTTCCCTGTTGGAGATATGCCCAAGAGGCAATAATAAAGTGGTTATTATCATATCTTCACACTTATGATAAATGTTTACATACCATGCTATAATTGTATTAACAGGAAACATTAATACTTGTGTGATTTGTAAACTGAAATAAGAGTCCCTAGTAAAGCCTCTTGTTAAACTAGCTTGTTGGTTAATATATGATCATGGTTTCCTGATCATGAACATAGAGATGTTATTAACAACAGGATCATATCGTTAGGAGAATGATGTGATGGACATACTCCTATAGATAAGCGTAGCATAAAGATCAAGTCATTTCAATAGTTCAATTGCTATATGCTTTCTGATACATAGTAACCTAATTCCTTCGACCATGAGATCATGCATATCACCTTTACCGGATGGATGCTTTGATGTCATCAAACACCACACCGTAACAGGGTGGCTATAAAAGTGGCATTGAGTGTTCGGAAAGTATTGGTTGAAACACATGGATCAAGAGTGGGATTTGTCCATCCATATGACGGATAGATATTCTCTGGGCCCTCTCGGTGAAATGTCATCCAATTAGCTTGCAAGCATGTGACTTGGTCACAAGGGATCACATATCACGGGAACGAGAAAAGAGTACTTATCAGTAACGAGGTTGAACTAGGTATGCAGAGATACCGACGATCATAACCTCGGATAAGTAACATATCGTGAGACAAAGGGAAATTGGTATCGTATGTAAGTGGTTCATTCGATCGCAAAGTAATCATAGAAATATGTGGGAGCCATATGAATTTCCAGATTCCTCTATTGGTTATTGATCGGAGAAGTGTCTCGATCATGTCCGCATAATTCACGAACCGTAGGGAGACACACTTAAGGATTCGACGTTGTTTTGAGTAGTTATGGTATTATGAGAAAGAGACCGAATGTTGTTCGAGTCTCGGATGGGATCCGGATATCACGAGGAGATCCGGAATGGTCCGGAGAATAAGATTCATATAAGGAAAGTCCCATTTCGAGTTGGGGAATGGTTAGGTGTTTTCATCGGGAACATTCTAGAAGGTCCCGAATGTCCGGGGGAAGGTACATGAATGTGTCATTGTAAGTTGGAATGATTGCATCATGTACTAGGTGTTCTTGCTGTCCAAAATAAAGGGTTTATTTAAATCCTAAATTGAAAAGTCAAACGGCTAGTTTGAAAGTCAAACGGCAATTTTGGGAAGTGGGAAGAGAGGAGGATTGGTGGAGGCCGGGTGGAGGAGGGTTCCTCCCTTGGCGGCGCCCACCAAGCCGACTTGGGAGGGACTCTCTCCCCTTGGCCGCCCTCCCACCTATATAAGGAGGGCAGGGCCCTCCTAGGACACACAAGTTTCCACCTCTAATCTCCGGTTTAGAGCCGTTTTGGTTTAGAGCTTCTAATTGCTTTAGCCAGGTTTAGAGCCTTCTAATTGGTTTAGAGCCTTCTAATTGGTGTGTCTAATTACTAGACCACTAATAGCCTCTCTCATAAGCTCCACCATACCGCACCGGCTTAAGGCGAAGCCTCGGGATTTCCCTCTACTTAGGTACCACGCTGCACAGTCCGAATCGCGAGGAGAGTGCTACAACCTCCGCTTTCTTTGGAACAAGGGAGAGGAAGGTCTTCATCGAGTACCGAACGTGTGACCGACTGCGGAAGCGCTGCCAGAACGTAGCGCCGGAAGGATCGTCTACGCAATCTTGAGATCGGAAAGAGTACGACTACATCACTCACGAGAATCTGCTCTCGTTAACCGCTTTGGAATCTTCGAGGGTGAGTTCCTCTATCGACTCGTTGCTACAATCTAGTAGATAGATCTTGGCTTGTTTGTTTGTATGCGATAGAAAATTTTTGTTTTCCATGCTACGAACCCCTACAAAGGGTATCGAGCCGTGTATATATGTAGATCTGTTGCACGAGTAGAACACAATGGTCATTGTGGGCATTGATGCTTTTATTGTAGATTGCTTTTTGTGTAATTTGCATCTAGCGGTATGATGGGATTAAGCGGCCCGGGCAAACCTTACATGACATCGATAATGAGACTTGCTCCACGCTAGACATGCAACTTGTATTGCATAAGTGGCTCATGCTGCTTTCTCCTAGCATAGTTAAGATCCAATTTACACGGGTAATCAACAATGCTAGTATCAATGTTGTGGTTCTTGTTCGTAAGTTAGAACGACACTTATTGAAAGCCCCAAACCACGTAAAATATGCAAAGAAAGTAGAGCGTCTAACTTTGTTTTGCAGGGTGTCTGATGATGTGATATGGCCATGATTGTGATTATATTTGATGTATGCAATGTTCCTTATTGTAAGTTGGCAACCGGCAGGAGCCATATGGTTGTCTTTAATTTTGTTAAGACCTGCGTGTCTATTCAAAGTAGTTGTAATAGTTGAAGCTGGTGGACGACAACCATGAAGAAGCGTCATTGACCTTGATGCTATGCCGGTGATGATGGAGATCATGTTCGTGCTTGAAGATGGAGATCGGAAGCACAAAGAAGAAAGGCCATATCATATCACATATTATGAATTGCATGTGATGTTAATCCTTTATGCATCTTGTATTGCTTAGTAGACGACGGTAGCATTATAAGATGATCCCTCATGCACATAAATTTCAAGTTCTAAAGTGTTCACCCTTAGTATGCACCGTTGCCAAAGCTTGCGCTCAAGCACCACGTGATGATCGGTGTCTTTGATTCATGGTGAATACAACGTAAGCAAGCCAGATTTGCTTATGCGGTAGCTAAGGTTTGATCTTGACGAGCCTAGCATGTACAGACATGGTCTCAGGAACACGGATCACCGAAAGGTAAAGCATGAGTCATATAGTAGATATGATGAACATGTTGATTGTTCGCCATTGAAGCTACATCAACTCTCGTGATGATCGGTTTTGATGTGGTGGATTTGGTTCGTGTGATCACTAAAACAATGTGAGGGATGTTGTTTTGAGTGGGAGTTCAACTGGATTAATTTAATTATTAATTAGAACTCAATTTATCATAAATTAAATCAAAGGTTATTTGCATAGTTGTTGTAGTCATTGGCATCCGTTTACCACCTTGCGCTTAGTTATAATTGAGATGATAGAACTATAGAATTCTGGTTAGTTACTTTAAGAACTGGTATCGTATTGTTTTGAAGTGTTAATCTAAAGTTTAAAAGTCCTATTGAAAACTATCAGAAATTTCCGTTACTCCATAAAGTTTAATAATTAGTATTAAAACAAGAGTGACAATTCCAAGTGTTAGTGTTTGAGTATCATGTTTGTCTCCATGATTCTTGATATTCAAAGGATTGTCTTAATATCAAGGTTATCTAGGATCTGAAAGAGTTGTTTCGGAAACCATGATGTGTGGAAGATATTGTGATATCTGAAATGAAGTTTTGGTTACAACATGATAGAGTATAATATGGCAAAAGTCATGTTCTCATATTTGATGAGAATTTGCAAAAGGTTGGAGACACTAGTTGTCCTAATCTTCCAAAAGGTTTTGGAGAGCAACATTATACTCACGATTCACCGTTATAAGCTAAAGTAGCTTGATCATGGATAAATCCATGATGAAGGTGAATATTTGATGTAGGTAAAATGTTTACTACACCAAGAGTTAACTAAAGAAAGGAATTTGAAAGAACACCAAACATTTGATAATGGTGATCTACTTCAAAGTGCAAGTCCAAAGACATTGGTATTTAACTATACACGCTTTGGACTATGTGTCATATGTATGACTCCACTATTGATGTTGATAGATTCTTTCAAACAGAAAAGGAAATACTGAAAGAGAATCTCATAAATATATGGCAGAAAAGAAAAGACTAGAATTGTTCATTTTAAGTATATAGATGATATACATGTTATGGCTATATTCTTTGCTTATTAAACAATGTGGTTCTTAAGTATTTGATACTGAATTTGTTGGTATGAATCGTCATACGAAACAACACAATTCATGAACTACAATGGCCTAAGTAAATAGCAAAAGAATATGTGATGATGTTCATCGAGAACAAATAAAGGGTTATTATGTTGCTCGTTAAACATCAAAGCTTGCCTTCAAGATTTGTTTTATCAGGTATTATGAGAACAAAAGGGTTGTTCAAATAATTGCCGTAATCCATAAAAGATGGATGATTCACAAATCTCGTTGGAGAAATCACATCCATAAAACTAGTGCTAAAATTGTCGAAAGACAAATTGATTGAAAGATCACTTAGGAAGTGACATCGCCGTTTAAATTATATTGGAAAGAAAACATGAAGAAACTCCATGTGGATGGAATTTTGGAGTCTTTTGATTTTTGATCAAATGACGTTTGTGAAACTTTCCTAGAGATAATTAAAACTTCGTTCATAGGCCAAAAGGGAATGAATGACTAGCTTATTGGAACTTGTGCATATTGTTGTACGAACTCCATTATGTGTAGTCAAGAGCGATGGATTTCAACTTCATATGCTTTCTCCGAAAATTTGAGTGAATATGTGAATATTTACTTAATAAGGATGAAGTGTGAAATATTTGAAAAGTTCGAAAGATTTTCAAGATGAAGTGCAAAATCATTGTAACAAGAATATAAATAGTTTATGATAAGATCATAAAGGAAGATATTTAAGTTACAAGTTTAGCATAATACCTAAGATTTAAGGAATCGGTCCGTGGATTTGCATTTCCCGAAACACCATAAGAGTATGGAGCGTTCGAGATATGTAATTAAAACCTTGTTTGACATGGTAAGATCAAAGGTGTAATTCATAGAACTGCCATTATATTTTAAAGATTAAAAGCTTTGGAGATTACCATTTTCCACTAAAAGAGCTCCATCATAATCCGCTGAAATGACACCATATAAGGTTATGGTTTGGGATAAAACCCAAGTAGTCATTTCTTAAACATTGGTATGCTATGCATAAGAAAGATGTTTGCAACCAAAGTCGGATAAACCTGTCTTTGTATTATCATAAGTATTCCTCCATAAACACCGGAGACAAAAGTGTTTGTCGCTTAGAACGTCAAGTTTCTTTGAGAAGGAATTTTTCGTGAAAAGTTAAGTGGGAGGACAATAGAACTTTGATAAGGTTAAAAGAACCTTAGCTATATGTGCAAAGTTGCGCAGCACCGAAAAGTGTTCCGGAGGCAGCAACAATGCTCATGGCTCACGTGCCTCAAAGGTTGTGGTCACGGAGGTCTAAGTTTCTATTGAAACAAGTAGGTCGGATGAACAATCAAATACTAAGATTTGAGGGTTGAATCATTATTTGAGAATAATGAACCTACTACATGCAAAGAAGCGATGATGGGCCCTGACTCCGTCAAATGGCTTGAAGCCATATAATCCGTGATAGTTCCATACACGAGAAATCAAGTTTTGAACTTGAAGGACCCTCGAAAAGGTGTAAGACCTTGCAGTTGTGTTTGGATCTATAAAGAAGTAGACATGGATGTTTCACATCTATGAAATAGTCGACATGTTAGGAAAGAGTTCACAACAATGTTCAAAGGTTGTATATGACAAGATTTGATCTTTCATAGCGATTTTTAGTCTAGACGGATTAATGTAGCAACCACTACATATAATTTGTTATGTGGTAGTAGAATAAACAAAACAAGTTCTTCTAATAGAATGGTTACCTAGGACGTGTGCATGACACGGTCCAAAGGGTTTTGTTAATTCAAAGGATGCTAAAAGCATATGCAAACTTCAATGGTTGAAGTAAGCATAGCGGAGTTGGAATCTTCACTATGATGAAACTGTTAAAAGAGTTTAATTTCATCGGAGACAATGAAGATGCTTGCATTTGCAAGAAATTAAGTGGGAGCGCTAAGACATGTTTCTAATACATTATGTGGAAGACATATTGTTGATTGGAAATAATGTATCTTTTATTAACACATATTAAGAATTTCATCCCGATGAAAGACTTAGGCAAAACCCAAATATTTGGCATCAATAGACGCTAATATGGTTGTGCCAGAAGTACATAGACGAGATATTGAATGAATTCAATATAGAAACTACAAGAAAGGTTCTTGTTGCAGAAAGGATTGAAAGAGTTCAATGTTGATGATATATTCAAGTGTATTGGCACTTGGTAAGTGAAACAAAGATTCAAGTATAGATTGATACTTGATGTATGAAATCACAAAGAGTATTTATATCAATCATCTTGTGATATGTACAAAACCAGATATCTCCAATGCTATAAATATTATGAGAATATAACAGAATGATTCATAAGATGATCATTGGACGATAGTAAGGATATTCTTATGATCTTTTGGAAGAACTAAGAGTATATTATTTGTAGAAGTGACAAATAGATGATTAGTTCATTGTAAAAGTACTACATTGATACTAGTTTTGTCACAGAGTACAAATTAAGTTTATCTCAATCTAAACTAAGGGTGGCACAATATAATGGAAAGTGAGTTCCATAATGGATTTGGATGAGTTCCAAAGTTAAGACATTGTGACAGATACTTCAACAAAAGGCTAAGTATATGACTGCTATTATAGCAGCAAAAGAGGGCATTTGTGTCAAGTAGTTTGTTATCAAACTAGGTGTAGTTCACAGCGGCATAATACTATGAAGATATATTGTGAGACAATATTATCAACAACATTTAACCCCAAAGAACTAAAGGTCACACCGAAAGACCAAATCATACAAAGCCATCTCATTAGAGAATGAGTGATGCGAGACGCAAAGACATGCAATTACACACGGACTGGAAGTGTCGATCCGGAGATCGTTAACCACTAGCAATCGTGTACATACAACACCGTAAAGCCATAGGTGTTGAAAACACAAAGGTTTGAAACTAGATTATTGACTCTAGTGCAAGTGGGAGACTGTTGGAGATATGCCCAAGAGGCAATAATAAAGTGGTTATTATCATATCTTCACACTTATGATAAATGTTTACATACCATGCTATAATTGTATTAACAGGAAACATTAATACTTGTGTGATTTGTAAACTGAAATAAGAGTCCCTAGTAAAGCCTCTTGTTAAACTAGCTTGTTGGTTAATATATGATCATGGTTTCCTGATCATGAACATAGAGATGTTATTAACAACAGGATCATATCGTTAGGAGAATGATGTGATGGACATACTCCTATAGATAAGCGTAGCATAAAGATCAAGTCTTTTCAATAGTTCAATTGCTATAAGCTTTCTGATACATAGTAACCTAATTCCTTCGACCATGAGATCATGCATATCACCTTTACGGATGGATGCTTTGATGTCATCAAACACCACACCGTAACAGGTGGCTATAAAAGTGGCATTGAGTGTTAGGAAAGTATTGGTTGAAACACATGGATCAAGAGTGGATTTGTCCATCCATATGGCGGATAGATATTCTCTGGGCCCTCTCGGTGAAATGTCATCCAATTAGCTTGCAAGCATGTGACTTGGTCACAAGGGATCACATATCACGAACGAGAAAGAGTACTTATCAAGAACGAGGTTGAACTAGGTATGCGAGATACCGACGATCATAACCTCGGATAAGTAAATATATCGTGAGACAAAGGGAAATTGGTATCGTATGTAAGTGGTTCATTCGATCGCAAAGTAATCGTAGAAATATGTGGGAGCCATATGAATTTCCAGATTCCTCTATTGGTTATTGATCGGAGAAGTGTCTCGATCATGTCCGCATAATTCACGAACCGTAGGGAGACACACTTAAGGATTGACGTTGTTTTGAGTAGTTATGGTATTATGAGAAAGAGACCGAATGTTGTTCGAGTCTCGGATGGGATCCGGATATCACGAGGAGATCCGGAATGGTCCGGAGAATAAGATTCATATAAGGAAAGTCCCATTTCGAGTTGGGGAATGGTTAGGTGTTTTCATCGGAACATTCTAGAAGGTCCCGGAATGTCCGGCGCCGGGGGACGGGGACATGAATGTGTCATTGTAAGTTGGAATGATTGCATCATGTACTAGGTGTTCTTGCTGTCCAAAATAAAGGGTTTATTTAAATCCTAAATTGAAAAGTCAAGCGGCTAGTTTGAAAGTCAAACGCAATTTTGGGAAGTGGGAAGAGAGAGGATTGGTGGAGGCGAATTGGAGGAGGGTTCCTCCCTTGGCCGGCGCCCACCAAGCCGACTTGGGAGGGACTCTCCTCCCTTGGCCCCTCCCACCTATATAAGGAGGGGCAGGGCTCCCCTCCTAGGACACACAAGTTTCCACCTCTAATCTCCGGTTTAGAGCCGTTTTGGTTTAGAGCTTCTAATTGCTTTATCCAGCGGTTTAGAGCCTTCTAATTGGTTTAGGTCCTTCTAATTGGTGTGTCTAATTACTAGACCACTAATAGCCTCTCTCATAAGCTCCACCATACTCGCACCGCTTAAGGAAGCTCATGGATTTCCCTCTACTACGGTACCACGCCGTTTGCCTAGGAATCGCGAGGAGAGTGCTACAACCTCCGTCACTGGAACAAGGGAGAGGAAGGTCTTCGTCAGTACGAGCAACGTGACCGACTACGGGAGCGCTGCCGGAACGTGGCGCCGGAAGGATCGTCTACGCGATCTTGAGATCGGAAAGAGTACGACTACATCACTCACGAGAATCTGCTCTCGTTAACCGCTTTGGAATCTTCGAGGGTGAGTTCCTCTATCGACTCGTTGCTACAATCTAGTAGATAGATCTTGGCTTGTTTGTTTGTATGCGATAGAAAATTTTTGTTTTCCATGCTACGAACCCCTACATTCCCAACCAGCAAAATAAAGCTCCGCTCGGCGAGATTCCTGCAACCCACAACCCGCGACACGCGAGCGCGTCGTGACGAGGCGAGGCGTGGCGTGGCGAGGCGGGCGGCGTCGGAGGAGGAGTGCGGGAGGGCTACTCTTCTTGTCACACCTTAGTGAGTGATGCAACACTCTACTATATAAGGTGGTCCAACTCCCCTTCAACTAGCAATGTGGGACTAAACTTTAGCACCACTAGCACAGCCATAAGCTGCCATATACAAGTGGGCCAAAGAGAATTTCAGAATTTTTCTAATGGGCCAACAGCCCAATATACACCAAATTCCAACAATCCCCCACAAAGTCTCATTGGCACATCACATCACTTTTCTTTCAGAACATTGTTTTATATACCGGTGTATAGTGGAGACTGTTAAGTTGAAATTCCATGTTAAACTTCATGCTACACTAGCTAGCAACTTGAATAGTGGACTATGCCTTGAACTACAAGTTTTATGCGCGCTAGTTTCACACAAAATCTAGATCGGTACAGGGTTGCCGTCGGTTTCCCCATGGTTTGGAGCTTATGTGTCATACTCCAGGGCCTTTCATGAGTTTATTAGAGAGCACCCAACTCTCACGGACTGCGACGTTTAACAGTCAGACTCATATAGGTGTGTTCCTCAAGAGATGTTCTGCAGGACAACATCTCCACTTATAAAAGCCACTTTGAACATATTAAGATAAATATCAACCTGCCATGCAGATTAAGAGAGTATTGCATCTTTATGGAGATGTAAAAATAATATGGGGATACTCTCCTCTCAGCTGACCAATAGCTTGTCTCCCAACTCTAAATCACGGGATCTCCGATCACATAGAGTGGGTTACCACTATGATCAACTCATAGTGTGGGTCTCAAACCCATCTCCCTAGATGCATTATCTATCACATTACGTGATAATCCCTTTGTGAAAGGATCTGCCAGAATCTTAGATGTTTGGATATAATCCAACGCAATAACTCCGGAGTTTCTCAGTTTCCTGACAGATTTCAATCTCCTCTTAACATGTCTTGATGACTTCATATTATCCTTAGAACTGTTTACTTTGACGATCATAGTTTGATTATCACAGTTCATCGGGATGGCGGGTATTGGTTTTTCAACCACAGGTAAGTCCATCAAGAGCTCACGAAGCTACTCTGCTTCAACAGTGGTTGTGTCTAATGATGTGAGTTCTGCTTCCATTGTTGACCTCGTTAAGATGGTCTGCTTGCAAGACTTCCAGGAAACAGCGCCACCACCAAGTGTAAACAAATAACCACTTGTGGCCTTAATCTCATCAGCATCAGATATCCAGTTTGAATCACTATAACCCTCAAGTACCCATGGATACCCAGTATAGTGAATACCATAACTCCCAGTGCCTTTCAAATAGCGCAAAACTCTTTTAAGAGCATGCCAATGATCATCTCCAAGTTTGACACAAATCGACTCAGTTTGCTTACAGCAAAGGAAATGTCAGGTCTAGTAGCGCTGGCTAAATACATGAGCGGGCCAATAATTTGAGAATATCTCAATTGATCTTTAGCAGTCCTTCGATTCTTTTGAAGTAGCACACTCGGATCATAAGGCATTAGAGAAGAATTGCAATCGCTATACCCGAAGCGACTCAATATCTTTTCCACATAGTGAGACTGAAGCAATGTAATCCCACCATTGTCATCCTTTAGTAGCTTGATGTTTAATATTACATCAGCCACTCCCAAGTCCTTCATCTCAAAGCAGCGAGATAGGAACTCTTTGACCTCCTCGATAACAGCGAGGTTGGTCCCGAATATCAATATGTCATCAACGTAGAGACACGTAATAACTTCCTCGCCCCTACCATGGAGATAGTACACACATTTGTGAGCTTCATTTACAATAAATCCTTCAGCAATTAAAGTTCTTTCAAACTTCTCGTGCCACTGCTTAGGAGCTTGCTTAATACCATACAAAGACTTCACTAATTTACACACCTTTCCTTCTTGACCATCTACTACAAATCCGTCAGGTTGCTCCATATAAATTTCCTCATATAGCTCTCCATTTAGAAAAGTTGTCTTAACGTCCATTTGATGAACGATAAGACCATGTGAGGCAGCCAAGGAAAGTAGTACTCGAATAGTGATCAATCTGGCTACATGTGAGTAGGTATCGAAGAAGTCTTCACCTTCCTTTGGGTATAACCCTTAGCCATAAGACGTGCCTTGTACTTTTCAATAGTACCATCAGGTCTAAGCTTTTTCTTGAACACCCACTTACATCCTATAGGTTTGCACCTATAAGGACGATCAGTGACTTCCCAAGTACCATTAGCTAAGATGGAGTCCGTATTGCTTCAGACAGCTTCCTTCCAGTAGTCAGCATCTTAAGATGCATAGGCTTCTGAAATAGAAGTGGGAGTATCATCCACAAGGTACACAATGAAGTCATCACCAAATGACTTTGCAGTCCTTTGTCTCTTGCTCCTTTTGGGAGCTTCATTGTCATCCTCCATAGGATCATCAGAGTGTTCTATCGGCATAGTGGGTTCAGGATTATAACAAATTCCTGACTAGATGAACTATTCATCTCCTCATTTGATGAGCTAGACATACCTTTCATAGGAAAGATGTCCTCAAAGAAAGTCGCATCATTCAACTCTACAATTGTACCAACATGCATGTCAGATACCTCAGATTTTACTATCAAAAATCTATAGCCAATGCTATGAAAAGCATATCCCAGAAAAACACAATCCACGGTTTTTGGTCCAAGCTTTCGCTTCTTGGGTATTGGAATATTGACTTTCGCCAAACAACCCCAAGTTCATAAGTAAGAGAGTTTAAGCCTTTTCTTTTCCCATTCCTCAAATGGAGTCATGGTTTTATCCTTTACAGGAACACGGTTTAGGACATGACACGCGGTCATTAGCGCCTCCCCCACCATTCCTTGGAAAGACCTGATGTATCTAACATGGCGTTAACCAAATCAGTTAGAGTGCGGTTCTTCCTTTCGGCCACCCCATTTGACTGAGGTGAGTAGGGAGGCGTCCTCTCATGTATAACAACATGTTCTGTACAGAATAAATAAAATTTGTTTGAAAAGTACTCTCCACCACGATCCGACCTTAGCCGCTTGATTTTAAGATCAAGTTGGTTTTCTGCCTCAGCTTTATAGATTTTGAAGTAGTTCAAAGCTTCATCTTTAGATTTCAGAAGATAAACATAGCAGTATCTAGTGGAGTCATCAATCAACGTTTTAAAGTATCTTTTTCCACCTTTTGTCAACACACCATTCATCTCACAAAGATCTGAATGTATAAGTTCTAGCGGTGCTAAGTTTCTCGGTTCCGCAGCCGTATGAGACTTGCGGGATTTCTTTGCTTACACACAAACTTGACACTTATAACCTTTGACAGTGGTAAATTTTGGAATTAAACTCATATTGTCTAGCCGCGTCATGCAACTAAACTTAATATGAAAGAGTCGTGAATGCCAACCATTGGACTCATTATCATTGCAAACATGATTAATAACTTTAGTACATGAGTTTGAAAAAGACAAGCGGAACAGACCTCCGCACTCATAACCCTTTCCAAAAAATTGTACATACTTAGAAATTACAACTTTATTGGACTCAAAAACCAACTTAAAACCATCTCGACATAAGAGCGACCCACTGACGAGATTCTTATTGATGGAGGGAACGTGCTGCACATTCTTCAGCTGTACGGTCTTCCCCGAAGTAAAATTCAGATTTACCGTACCAACACCATGAACAGAAGCACGTGAGCCGTTTCCCATCAGCATGGAAGAAGTCCTTGAGACCTGATAAGAGGAAAACATGGAAATATCAGAACATACATGTGTATTAGCACCCCGTGTCTATCCACCAATCAGGAGAATGACATACTGAAAGGATAGTAGGTAAAATACCGTACCCAACATTCTTCATCTCAGTATCGCTAATAACAACATTAGCGACATTACCGTTGTTCCCATATTGACGCTTGTCAAAGCGATTAGGGCAGCTAGGAGCCCAATGACTAGGACCACCACAGATGTGGCAAGAGCCTTTCCTCTTATCATTTTTGTTCTTGAAGTTGGTTGAGTGTGTGACCTTGTTCTTGCCATCAAACTTCCCCTTTCCCTCAGTTTTGTTCTTATTCTTGAACTTGTGGGATTGGAAGTTTTTCCTCTGCACCAAATTGGCAGTAGAACCTCCCTCAAATCCTCGAGCAGTTTTGTCCTTTGCTCTCGCCTTCTCTTCCCCATGAAGAGAACCAATGAGATCCGTAACAGAAAACTCTTGTCTCTTATGTTTCAGAGAAGTAGCAAAGTTCCTCCACGAGGGAGGAAGCTTGGCAATAATGCCACCAACCACAAATTTGTCCGGTAAGGAACACTTGACCTGCTTAAGTTCTTTGGAAAGTGATTGTATCTCATGAGCCTACTCAACGACGGAGCGCTCATCGACCATCTTGTAGTCATATAATTGCTCCATGACATACAACTCAGTACCAGCGTCCGATACCCCAAACTTGGCCTCGCGCGCTTCCCATGTGTCCTTGCCATTATCAAATGACATAAACGGGTCTACAATGTTATCCCCAAGAACACTGAACAAAGCCACCATAAACATGGTATCGGCTTTCTTAAAGGTCGCTTCCTGCTCAGCAGAAAGATCTCCTTCAGGCTTGCCAAGAGTGGCGCTATAGCAGTTTAGGTTTTCAAACCAGAGAACTGCTCTCTTGCTCCATCTCTTATAGTGTATTCCATCAAAAGGAGGTGGCCTAGTGGCCGCGGCTACACCAGTGGAATTCAGTTGTCTATAATCAGGTTTTTGGATTGTTGGAAATATAAGCAATAATCCATATGATTTAATCCGAATAATAAATTGATAAAGCATGATCATACAAATGGTACTAAAATCAATTATGCAGATCGTCAAAGTAGATGAATAGATTACATCTATAGGAGATAAACCTATCACATCTACACCAAACGCTAGAACAAAGAACTCTAGCATAATCCGAAAAAGACAGTTGAGTATCACGTACAGTGTAGGCTGAACAACAACCGCAGCGGTCGCAGCAGCGTCGCCCATGTTGAGGTTGTCGAAGAGGTCGCCGACGTCCGGGAAGAAGTCGTCGTTTGGGAACTCGTCGTCGGACGGCGTCGTGGTTGCCAGTAGTCGCGCTTGAGCGCTCCCCAAAAACCTGATCGCCCCTCACCCGTACAGGTACACGAGAGGCGGGGTTCCGGAGGACTACTGTCCCGATCTGCGGTGCATGCCGCAATCCGGGATGGGGAAGACGAAAGCGGTAGCGCAAGGTACTGGAGGTAGGTGCGTGTTGTGGATTGATACACCGATTAGATTTAGCGCAGACGCTTATATAGTGCAGGTTAGGAAGATCGTGGGCTCAGCCCACGTCCGAGTCGGTAACAGTCCACGTCCATAAAAACTGGAAACGGCTGTAATTAACACGTCCGTTAATGACTCATAATCAGTTTTCCCAACCAGCAAAATAAAGCTCGGCTCAGGGAGATTCCCGCAACCCGCGGCACGCGCGCGTCGTGACGAGGCAAGGCGAGGCGAGGCGGGCGGCATCGAAGGAGGAGTGTGCGAGGGCTACTCTTCTTGTCACACCTTAGTGAGTGGTGCAAAACTCTACTATATAAGGTGGTCTAACTCCCCTTTACCTAGCAATGTGAGACTAAACTTTAGCACCACTAGCATAGCCATAAGCTGCCATATACAAGTGGGCCAAAGAGAATTTCAGAATTTATCTAATGGGCCAGCAGCCCAATATACACCAAATTCCAATAGTTACTCATGTGGAGAGCTCTCAAAAGACTGCCCAGTACATGCAGATCGCAAAGGGAAAGGTGGGAAGACTGTCAACGTCGTGACCGCTAGCAACACTAATGGGTATGGTAATTTATTTACTGTTCTTTCAGTATTTCAATCACCATGTTGGTGGATTGATACGGGTGCTAATGTTCATGTGTGTGCTGACATCTCTATGTTAAATTCTTATCAAGTCACTCAGGATTCCTCCGTCCTAATGGGGAATGGATCGCATGCTTCTGTTCATGGTGTTGGCACGGTGGATCTGAAGTTTACTTCCGGAAAGATCGTGCAGCTGAGGAACGTGCAGCATGTCCCTACTATGAAAAATAATCTCGTTAGTGGCTCCCTTCTATGCAGAGATGGGTTTAAGGTTGTGTTAGAGTCCAATAAAGTCGTTGTTTCGAAACATGGACAATTTATTCGTAAAGGTTATGAGTTCGGAGGCTTGTTCCGGTTTTCACTTTTAGAGTTTTGTAATAAATCTATGAATCATATTTGCGGTGATGTTAATAATGATACCAGTGTTTGGCATTCTCGTTTATGTCATATTAATTTTGGTTTGATGTCTCGGATGTCCAGTATGAGTTTAATTCCAAATTTCACTATTGCCAAAGGTTCTAAGTGCCATAGTTGTGTGCAATCAAAACAACCTCGAAAGCCTCACAAGGCTGCCGAGGAGAGAAACTTGGCACCTCTAAAACTCATACATTCTGATCTATGCGAGATGAATGGTGTGTTGACAAAAGGTGAAAAGAGATATTTCATGACATTGATAGATGATGCTACTAAATTCTGCTATGTTTACTTGTTGCAAACTAAAGATGAGGCTTTAGACTACTTTAAAATCTATAAGGCCGAAGTTGAAAATCAACTAGAGAGAAAGATCAAGCTTCTTAGGTCGGATCGTGGTGGTGAGTATTTTCCCAAAATATTTGATGAATTTTGTCAGGAACACGGAATTATTCATGAGAGGATGCCTCCCTACTCGTCCCAATCGAACGGGGTTGCCGAGAGGAAAAACCGCACGCTGACTGACTTGGTGAATTCCATGTTAGCCACTGCTGGTTTATCAAAGGCATGGTGGGGGAGGCTTTGTTGAATTCATGTCATGTCCTGAATAGAGTTCCTAACAAGAATAAAGAAAAGACCCCTTATGAGGAGTGGGCTGGGAGAAAACCATCACTTTCGTATCTGCGCACTTGGGGGTGTTTGGCAAAGGTTAACATACCAATTCCCAAGAAACGCCAGCTCAGACCCAAGACAGTGGATTGTGTCTTTCTAGGATATGCTCCACAGAGTGTGGGCTATAGATTTCTAGTGGTTAAATGTGAGGTACCTGATACGCCCAATTTGCATCACCATTCTATATCATAATTTACGTCTATTCATTGATATTTGTCTTATTATGAGGTATTACTTATGGCTTTTCATTTGTTTATGCATGTTGGATGATTCTTGGAGGATGGACTACCAGAGTCTAGATTCTAATGGAAAAGGTGTTTCGGTGCAATTTCGTGAAGATCAGAAAAATACCAGAAAAATATGGAAACATATTATTTTACCAGATGACGAAGGAAGCCAGAAGGAGGAGCGAAGAGGGGCCTCAGGGGGCCCACACCCCCTAGGCGCGGGCCCACTTGACCCCGCACCTAGGGCAGGTGTGGCCCACCTGCCCAGCCTTCGACTCTCCCCCTTCGCCTATATCTTCCCTACGGAACCCTAAGCCTCGGGGAGCAACCACAGATAGATTTCTGCCGCCTCTGGGGGGCAGAAAACACCGAGAGAGAAAGATCTCCAGTAGACAGATTTCTACCGGGGGAATTCCTTCCCGGAGAGGGGAGACCGTCGGCATCAACACCATCGTCAAGCTAGGCTTCATCGAGATCATCATCATCATCCACACCATCATCTCCACCAGCACCATCATCACCACTCTGTCCCGCTGTAACAATTGTGTTGGATATTGCTTAGTTCATTAGGGGAAACTTTCCCGGTGTTAATTACTATTGTAGTTGATGCTTGTGAGTGGAAACATTGGATTATTGTTTATGTTCAGATTGTTATCCATTACCATATCATCCTTGATCTTAATCCATATGATGTCTTGTGAGTAGTTCGTTTAGTTCTTGGGCACATGGGAGAAGTCATGTTGTTAGTAGTGAATCTGTGTTGAATTATTATTCAATGGTTTAGTATTTAAGTTGTCTTCTAATGGTATCATGTGAACATTGACTACATGATACTTCACCATTTATGGGCTTAGGGGAATGCATTGTGTATTTGGATACTAATTGTGGGGTTGCCAGAGTGATAGAAACCTGAACCCCTGTTAGGACACCTTTGTACAAGGGAGTGTAGGATCTCAGAGTTTAAGGCTGTGGTTAAATTTATATCTTAATTACTTTCCTATAGTTACGGATGTTTGCAGGGGGTTTAATCACAAGTATGAATTAGTCCTAGGAAGGGCGGTATGTTAGCACAGGTTCACCCACACAACACTTACAAACATCAGAGAAGAGTACTCAGCTATTTGAAATGAAAGAACTTGACAGAATTCACATGTGTCCTCGAGAACGTTTGGTCCTTATAAGTATTTCCACTGGCTTGTCCTTTGCTAAGAAAGGATTGGTCCACTTGCTCCGTTTGTTTGTTGTCTTTATTACTTGCTCTTTGTTTTATTGCCTCATCAAAAAACCACTAAAAATCTGTTTGCTAAGTATTCACAGGGATTTCCTGCTCCATACCACTATTTAGCACCTTATGATCCTCGTTGGGATCGATACTCCTATTTATCGAAAGTACTACGATACACCCCTATACTTGTGGGTCATCAAGACTATTTTCTGGCGGCGTTGCCGGGGAGTGAAGCGCTATTGAAGAGTGGAACTGGTAAGGGAAACTTTTACTATGAGTATTGCTCTTGTTACTGCTTGTTGCTTTGTTTCTAATATGGATAACCCACTTGGTTTTTTGTTTGGGAAAACTACTGCCACTTCTAGGGTAGTAGATGAACCACCAACTGTTGTGATAGATCCTTTTAAGATACCTACAAGTATTGTTAATCATGTTATGGATAATTATTATTTTGGGGATGGAACTGTCCATCCCGGTGATCACTTGCTTTTTATCCATGAATTATGTGGGTTGTTTAAGTGTGCAGGTATCACAAGTAAATAGGTGAAGAAGTTACTCTCCATATCCTTAAAAGGGAGAGCTGAAGAATGGTATAAGCTGCTGAAGAATGGACAATCCATGGAATGGGAGGAGATGGCATCTCTCTTTTACTATAAATTTTATCCTCCCAGTGAAATTCATAAGGATAGAAATCTTATATATAACTTTTGGCCTCTTGATGGAAAAAGTATAGCTCAAGCTTGGGGGAGATTCAAGTTACTAATGCTTAAATGTCCTATTCATAAACTCCCTAACAATATTATTCTCAATAACTTTTATGCTAGGCTTTCTCTTCATGATAAATATTTACTAGATGCTTCTTGTGCTGGATCATTCACACGTATGAAGGAAGAAGCTAAATGGGATATCTTAGACCGTATTCAAGATAAAACTGAAGCTTGGGAGAATGACAAAGGAAGAAAGTCAGGTATAAACTATTATTATGAATGCATTAAATATTTTATGGGAACTGATGACTTCCGTGATATTAGCAATGAGTTTGGTCTTGATCCTCAAGTTCTTGCAAGATGCTTTAAGGCCTTTGCCTCTTATATTCAAATTCCCAAGAAAGAGTGGAATAAGTAACATGCTCCTTATAAAGACATTGTTACCCATGTTCCTGCCAGCATAGAGGTTTGTGCTGTTGATACTATTTTGCCCAAACCTTATGTTGAGAAAATCCCGTTTCCTTCCAAGGTAAGGGAGCATTCTATTATAGCTAATGTGGTTAGCAAAATCGCAAAGAAAACTGTAGGGTCCGATGAGCTTATTGATATTGAGCCTGTGGTAGCTATTGTGAAAGATCTTGTCACTAGAAATATAGAGGATGAGCATATTGTCTTTTGTGAAGACGCCACTAATATTGTTTCTCATCCTAAGAAAGTTAGAAAAGCTAGTGTCCATGTGCTTTCTGTTATAATTGGTAGTCATAGCTATTATGGTTTATGTGATATTGGTGCCAGTTCTAGTGCTATTCCTTATGAGCTTTACAGGGAAATTATGCATGAGATTGGTCCTTGTGAGCTTGAGGACATTGATGTGGTTATTCACCTTTCTAATAAGGAAACCATTTGCCCCATTGGTATCGTAAGAGATGTGGAGGTTCTTTGTGGTAAGATTAAATATCCTGCTGATTTTCTAGTGCTTATTTCAGCGGCTAGCAAAACTTGTCTTATCATTTTTGGTAGACCTTTCTTGAACACTTGTGGAGCTATTATTGATTGTAGGAAGGAAATTTTTTTAATTAAGTTTGATGGAGATTCTTATGAGTTTAACTTTTCCAAATTTGCTAAAGCTCCTTATGAAAATAGCTTTCCTAATAAAGATTTCAGGATGGAACAACTTGCTTCTATTGATCCAGTCTATGACTTTGGACCTCTTTTTGATGACTGTAAGTATGCTTATTCTGATGATAAAGTTTTTTACAGTGATAGTTATATTGTCAAATTTATTCAAAGTGCTACTGAAAGTTATTATGAGAGAGGGAAACATGGTTTTATGCATCTCAATAATGTCAAGTTTCCCCGTTTTATGTTGAAAGCTTTGAAGTTGCATTTGTTGTGTCTTCCTATGTTAGTGCCTTTTTGTTTGAACAATTCGTTTTCTCATGATACTCCCATGCATAGGAAGTGGGTTAGACTTAAGTGTGTTGGTTATTTGCTTCTTGTGCTCTCTTTCACTTCAAATATATATATTCTATGTGAGCATCTTTGGAAGTTTCAAGCCTAACTTAAATACATTAAAGAAAAGTACTTGTTGGAAGATAACCCAAGAGTTTTCTCGAGTATTGGAAGTTATTACTTCAGTAATAACCGCTCCGTATCCTTTTTGTTTTGGTTTTTGTGTCAAGTCCAAGTACTTTTGTGAAGTAAAGGAGTTGTGAAAAGTTGCTGTCCTGGGATAGATTTTTGTGTTGTATTGTAAAAATTCGTGAGGGAGCTCAGTACTTTGGATGGAGCTGCATTTTTCTGATCTTGTTCTCCAAGTTGTTACCCAACTTTCATCTGTTCTGCACTTTTTTATTTGAGCAACAGAAGGTCTTCAAAAAAAATCAATCTTTACCTGCTGGTCTGTTTTGACAGATTTCTGCCGTTTTTTGCATTTGCCTCTTATTGAAGCTTTTGTGTTGATGGGTTTTCAGTTGAAATGTGTACCCAAAGGTTTATTGTTTTTGCTTACACTAATGTTGTCATTGAGTTTGTTCAATGGTTTTGTATGAAGGAAATCCTCAGGAGAAAGAGAAAAGGAATCTGCAGAGTTCGTCTTTAAATAGGTAAAAGTGGTGAAAACAGAAGATTCGTGAAACTCCAGTCTTTTTATATTTTTGATGTTCTTAATACATAAGGAAGACTACGAGACGGAACTGAAGAGGAAATAGAGTCCTGGGTGGACAAACCCACCCCAGGCGTGGGCCCAGCCTGGTCGCGCCTGGAGGGGGTGTGCCACCCTCGAACTCCGTCTCTGCCTTGTTTCCGTGTCAGTACCTTCCTTATGCCTTGAAACTTCGTAATATATAACCCCCCGGATCTCTCGAGGTTCGTGCATCGTGTTATCGTTGTGTTTTCGTTTCAATCTGTTTTTGTCAGGAAACCTTCTCAAGTTTAGAGCACCATGGTCTCCGCAAATGACAAAGACAAGAAGCCCGAGGAATAAGAACCTCAAGTCCCCAAGGAGGAGGAGATTTCAGTAGGGTATGTGTTGGGAATATGCCCTAGAGGCAATCATGTATGATGATATTTCCCATTGTATTCATAAAGTTATTAAGTAGTCCTTGTATGAACATCTGATGTGTATCATTGAATATGTGATCCGGTTGTGGAACTATGCATTCATGTTGTTTGTACTAAATATCCTTGGTCATTGAGGTTGTGCTGGACACACAACTTAGACCAATGTGAAAGTTGGCTTGATGACTCGGTTCCACTTGTCATGGGCATGGAGATGCTATTCCAACTTACACAGATTTGGCTAAAGAGTTTAGCGAGTCGGATTGACCCATATTGAGGTACAACGAACTAGTTATCATTTGTATATCTCAATCAATGTAATCCTTAGACCTGAGGTTGTTGCATAGTCCGAGTTGAGGATCACCGACTTAGGTTCTGTCAAACGCTGATCCGTAACTGGGTAGTTATAAAGGCAGGGTTCGGGTCGACTGAGAATCAAGCTGCGTGATATGAATAACCAAGATGGGATTTTGCCCCTCCACTTGGAGAGATATTCTCTGGGCCCTCTCGTGAGATATGATTCGGAAAGCATGGCCATGCATGACTCGGTTAAGTGTTAACCGAGGCGATCGACTAAGAGTTAGTCGGGTGAATCGCTTATCTCGGATCGAGAAGAGAGTCAGACTATTTAAGGGATGACATATATTCGCCTATAGTCTGACAAGGTATATCGTGAGGCAAAAGGGACTCGGACGTAAGTCGCATTGGAAAAGGCAAGTCGTCATGACTCTTTGGTACTTGGGAGTTGGCACGTTCTGCTAGGAGCCGCTACTGATTGATCGATTGTGAGTCGGACTCCAATCGTGTCCAAGTAGCCATGAGCCTGCGGGGTCACACACTTAAGAGCGGGAGCAAGTTAGGATTGGATCTGAACATATAATCTGGTTGGGTTGGACCTAAACCTGATTAGGACTGAGTTAGTGAGTTGGACTCACGGTGACTAGTGTTATATGGGCTTTAGTGAATGGGTCGCGCGAGCAGAGCCCACGTTCACTCCCTATATATAGTGGAGCACCTTAACCCAGAAAGGTTAATCGTTGTTCGGTTAGGTCATTCCATGTGTTGGAAACCCTAGCTCCATGATCCGGCCGCCGTTCTGAACCTAGCGATTCGCCGGCGCTCCTCCTTGTATGTGTGGATACCAGCAGAGGTGTTGTGCGATCAGCACCAGGACGATCGGATCGTGAGGACTGCACTGCATCAACTGACGCGCTTCATCAGTAATCCACAACCGCGCGTCTAGTGGTAAACATCGTGGCCTTCTACCTCAGCTAGATCTTGGGATCACCACGTTAGAGGAAAAAGTTTGTTTTATCTCTGCGTGGCCCAACAGTGGTATCAGAGCGATAGCTTCTGGTTTTAGGCTCGAGATCTCGCATATGTGATATGCGGTAGGATGTAGATGAGATCTATATGCTGTATGGTGGTCGATCTATGAGATAGATCGGTTTTGTGTGAAGTTGATTGGATCAACTGTGCTCGGGGAATGGTAGATCTGATTTCCGTGATCATATTGCTGAGGTCGTGGAACGACATACCCCTACCGGTCGGCTTCCGCCATCGGGGTAGACTGTGACACGTAAATCCAGAAGCGGTGATCGAAGATCAAAGAGTTTGATCGAATCAGAACGATGGTCGGAATCCATGTCCGGATCGTAGATGAGATCTATGTTTTAGATGTCGTAGCGCCTTAGATGTCGTTGCGAGTTTCACAACGCCGGTAGATATTGTATCTATGCATAACTTGTTTTTGCAGGAAGTTGTAAATGGTATGGTTCATGTGCATGTGATGTATGTGTGTAATCCATACGTGATCTGCGAATCACGGTTTATGTCAGCCGGCTGGAGCCTAGGTGCTGTCATTTTATTGTATAATGACCTACGTGTCGGATTCCCTATGTAATTTACTTTACTAAGCTAGTGTAGCTGTTTGGAGAACCCGGAAGGCATGCAAGGCATTGTATATGTCGGCGACATGGAGTAAGACGACAAGTGACAAGAGTTGGCACGAGTCGGATTACAGGCTTTATGGAGATGGAGATCGCCATGAAGAGAGCCATACCATTTCACATTATAATTGATTTATTTCGTGTTATTGTTATGTCTCTGTTTTACCTCTATTAGATAGTCGGTAAAATTTAATCCCTCAAAGAAGGTCTAGTCGGTTTTCCATGATGTTTGCACCATCACAAGTCGGACATTTTTGGTAGTGGGCTCATAAAATTGAGGTGCTGCCAATTCTTTCCGACTAGGTGGGTTCGAGTCGGACTCTTACTGCAGAAACACTCGGTAAGCTAGACGGGTCTATCACAACGGTTGTGGGACTCGGGGAAAAGTCGGATGGGAGCCGGGGCATGTGATGCCACCCATCCAACAGGAGTCGCATGAGATGCAATTGACAAGGAGTTGTCTACCTAGATCACTTGGCGGCTAGCGGTGATGCTAAAGCTCACTAGCCGACTTGATTATTTAGGATCCTGAATCACTAAGTAACCATCGGAGGGGTGTTGGTTCTAGTGGGAGCATAAAATATTAAATTTTTTAATATGCTTGCTCTTTTATGAATACATGTCTTAAGTGTTTTTGCATATTTTCTATTGTAGACCATGGCACCAAGTAGCAGTCACTCTCAGATATCCGGTTTTGCGTTGAGAACCATTCTTGAGAAAGATAAACTGAACGACACTAATTTTACCAACTGGTATCGAAACCTGAGAATCGTTCTCAAACAAGAAAAGAAGGACCATGTCCTAGACAACCCACTTCCAGATGAGCCGAATGAGAATGCGAATGTCGCAGCCACCAATGCCTACCGTCGGGCTAAGGATGAGTCCACGGATATTAGCTGTCTTATGCTTGCTCACATGGAACCGGACTTGCAAAAGCATTTCGAGCATGTTGAGGCCTACGATATGATCGAAAGCCTCAAAAGTATGTTCCAGGCTCAGGTGAAGACTGAGAGGTATCAAGTCTCTCAGGCTTTGCTGAGTTGCAAGCTTAAGGATGGTGATCCACTAAGTCCGCATGTGATCAAAATGGTTGGTTACGTGTAGTCTTTGGAGAGGCTTGGCTACCCCATTAGCGAAGAGTTCGCTACGGATATAATTCTGAACTCTCTTCCTAGTGCATATGGGCAGTTCATTTCGAACTACCACATGCATGGTATGGATAAGAAGCTCACTGAATTGCATGGGATGCTCAAGCAGGCAGAGGCGGATCTCAAGAAGGGCACCAGTCAAGTGTTGATGGTGCAGAATAAGGCTAAGTTCAAGAAGAGTTCTTGGACTAAGAAGAAGGCTAAGTCAGGAGGAAAGCAGGCTCGGACCCGGTCCCAAGCGCTTCCTCGTGGACTAAACCATCTCCTTCACCGGATCCACTTGCTTCTACCGCAAGGCGGATGGCCACCGGAAGAGGAATCAGCAAGTACTTGGCCGACAAAGCCAAGAGTGGAGGTATGACTTCGACTCAGGTACACTTGTTTGCAATGTTATAGACATATATCTTTGATGCACCTAATAGTTCTTGGGTATATGATACCGGATCAGTTATTCACATCTGCAACTCGTTGCAGGGACTGGTAAGAACTAGGAGCGTAGCAAGAGGCGAGGTTGATATTGGAGTCGGCAACAAAGCAAGAGTTGCTGCGTTGGAAGTCGGCACGATGCAACTTCATTTACCTTCCGGATTCATTATGGAACTAAATAATTGTTATTATGTTCCAGTGCTCAGTCGAAACATTATTTCTGCTTCATGTTTGATGAGGCAAGGCTATGAGTCGAATATCAAGAATAATGGTTGTTCTTTGTATTTGAATGATATGTTTCACGGCTTTGCACCCGTCCAGGACGGGTTATTTATTTTGAATCTTGATGGTGAGTCGGTTTATAACATAAATGTTAAAAGGTTGAAACCAAATGATCTGAATATGACTTACTTTTGGCACTGTCGGCTTGGTCATATAAGTTGGAAACGCATGAAGAAGCTCCATGATGATGGACTCCTAACTTTGTTCGACTTGGAGTCGTTCGAGACATGCGAATCTTGCCTACTCGGCAAAATGACCAAGACACCTTTTACAAAGAGTTGCGAAAGGTCGTCCGACTTGTTGGGACCAGTACATAGTGATGTATGTGGACCAATGAGCACGACAGCTAGGGGTGGTTATGAGTACTTCATTACCTTCACTGATGATTTGAGTAGGTATGGATATATCTACTTGATGAAACATAAGTCGGAAGCCTTTGAAAAGTTCAAAGAATTCCAGAATGAAGCACAGAATCAACTCGGCAAGAAAATAAAGTTTCTTCGGTCGGACCGAGGAGGCGAGTACATGAGCCATGAGTTTGATGACCATCTGAAAAGTTGTGGAATAGTTCCTCAACTTACTCCGCCAGGAACACCACAAAGGAATGGTGTTTCGGAAAGGCGGAATAGGACCTTGTTGGACATGGTACGATCAATGATGAGTCGGACATATCTGCCATTATCATTTTGGGGTTATTGTCTAGAAACAGCGGCGTTCACACTAAACAAAGTACCATCAAAGTTGGTAGAGAAGACACCGCATGAGATGTGGACAGGCAAAAAGCCAAGTTTGTCTTTTCTTAAGATTTGGGGTTGTGAAGCTTTTGTCAAGCGACTCCAGTCGGACAAGCTTACAGCCAAGTCGGATAAGTGTATTTTCGTGGGGTATCCGAGGGAAACCTTGGGTTACTACTTCTACAACCGAGAAGAGGGCAAAGTGTTTGTCGCTCGGAACGGTGTCTTCCTTGAGAAAGAGTTTCTCAGTCGGGGAGTAAGTGGGAGCACGGTGCAACTCAAAGAAATTCAAGAGGAACCGGCTAGTAGCGAGTCGGCAAAAACCTTGGAGGTTGAGCCGGTCGTGGCAGCTGAGCCGGCAGCAGCACCTGTACTACGAAGATCGGCAAGATTACGAAGTGTTCGTGATGTGTTACTGTTAGACAGTGATGAGCCGGCAAATTATTCGAAAGCGATGGTGGGATCTGATTCCGAGTCATGGCTTGGAGCCATGAGATCCGAGATAAAGTCCATGGATGAAAATCAAGTTTGGAACTTGGTTGATCTGCCAGACGGTGCAAGACCCGCCGAGTGCAAATGGGTCTTTAAGAAGAAAACTGATATGGATGGAAATGTTTCAATCTATAAAGCACGCCTTGTCGCGAAGGGGTTCCGACAAGTCCAAGGAGTTGATTACAACAAGACCTTCTCGCCCGTAGCGATGCTTAAATCAGTTCGGATCATGTTAGCTATAGCAGCCTATTTCGACTATGAGATATGACAGATGGATGTCAAAACGGCTTTCCTTAACGGAAATTTAACCAAGGACATGTATATGATACAGCCCGAGGGTTTTGTCGATCCGGCTAATGCTGACAAGGTATGCAAACTTCAGAAATCCATTTATGGGTTGAAGCAAGCATCTCAGAGTTGGAATATTCGCTTTGATGAGGTAGTCAAATCGTTTGGCTTCATCAAGAGTGATCATGATTCTTGTTTACAAGAAGTTTAGTGGGAACAAAGTAAATTTTCTAATCTTATATGTGGATGACATATTACTGATTGGAAATGATGTCCAAATGTTGCAAGAAACCAAGGAATCATTGGAAAGGAGTTTCTCAATGAAAGACTTGGGTGAGGCAACATACATCCTCGGAATCCAGATCTATAGGGATAGATAAAGGAGGCTCATTGGATTGAGTCAGAGTACTTATTTGGACAAAGTGTTGAAGAAGTTCAACATGGAATCGTCTAAGAAGGGGTTCTTACCGATGTCCCATGGTGTAAAACTTAGCAAGACTCAGTGTCCTTCGACAACTGATGAGCGAAGTCGGATGAGTGCGATTCCATATGCTTCTGCAGTCGGATCCATCATGTACGCCATGATTTGTACTAGGACGGATGTTTCCTATGCTCTAAGTGTTGTGAGCAGATACCAGGCTGATCCTGGAGATATCCACTGGACAGCGGCTAAAAATATCCTAAAGTACTTGAGAAGGACTAAGGATATGTTCTTGGTTTATGGTGGTGAAGATGAACTCAGTGTAAAGGGTTACACGGATGCGAGTTATCTTACCGACTCTGATGATTCTCGTTCGCAATCCGGATACGTGTTTATTATAAATGGAGGTGCTATGAGCTGGAAGAGTTCCAAGCAAGAGACTGTGTCTGCGTCTACAACAGAGGCTGAGTATATTGCCTCCTCGGAGGCAGCAAAGGAAGCTGTTTGGATGAGTAATTTCCTCATGGATCTTGGTGTGGTTCAGGGCTCGTCCAATCCGTTGGACGTGTATTGTGACAACAATGGTGCTATTGCACAAGCCAAGGAACCTAGACAGCACTAGAAGAACAAGCACATACTCATGCGGTACCACCTGATTAGCGGTTAGTGGATCGGGTGATATCAAGTTATGCAAGGTACACACGGATGCAAATATTGCGGATCCGTTGACAAAGCCGTTACCCAGCGAAGCATGAGGCGCACCTGAGAGCCATGGGCATTAGATGCTTAGACATGTGATGTCGAAAGATTGACTCTAGTGCAAGTGGGAGACTGTTGGGAATATGCCCTAGAGGCAATCATGTATGATGATATTTCCCATTGTATTCATAAAGTTATTAAGTAGTCCTTGTATGAACATCTGATGTGTATCATTGAATATGTGATTCGGTTGTGGAACTATGCATTCATGTTGTTTGTACTAAATATCCTTGGTCATTGAGGTTGTGCTGGACACACAACTTAGACCAATGTGAAAGTTGGCTTGATGACTCGGTTCCACTTGTCATGTGCATGGAGAGGCTATTCCAACTTACAGATTCGCTAAAGAGTTTAGCGAGTCGGATTGACCCATATTGAGGTACAACGAACTAGTTGTCATTTGTATATCTCAATCAATGTAATCCTTAGACCTGAGGTTGTTGCATAGTCCGAGTTGAGGATCACCGACTTAGGTTACATCAAACGCTGATCCGTAACTAGGCGCTTATAAAGCGAGGTTCGGTCGATCGAGAATCAAGCTGCGTGGTGTGAATAACCAAGATGGGATTTTGCCCCTCCACTTGGAGAGATATTCTCTGGGCCCTCTCGTGAGATATGATTCGGAAAGCATGGCCATGCACGACTCGGTTAAGTGTTAACCGAGGCGATTGACTAAGAGTTAGTCGGGTGAATCACTTATCTCGGATCGAGAAGAGAGTCGGACTATTTAAGGGATGACATATATTCGCCTATAGTCTGACAAGGTATATCGTGAGGCAAAAGGGACTCGGACGTAAGTCGCATTGGAAAAGGCAAGTCGTCATGACTCTTTGGTACTTGGGAGTTGGCACGTTCTGCTAGGAGCCGCTACCGATTGATCGATTGTGAGTCGGACTCCAATCGTGTCCAAGTAGCCATGAGCCTGCGGGGTCACACACTTAAGAGCGGGAGCAAGTTAGGATTGGATCTGAACATATAATCTGGTTGGGTTGGACCTAAACCTGATTAGGACTGAGTTAGTGAGTTAGACTCACGGTGACTAGTGTTATATGGGCTTTAGTGAATGGGTCAAAGCCAAGGTAGCCCACGTTCACTCCTATATATAGTGGAGCATCTTAACCCAGAAAGGTTAATCGTTGTTCGGTTAGGTCATTCCATGTGTTGGAAACCCTAGCTCCACAGCAGTCCAGCCGCCATTTAACCTAGCGATTCGCTTGGCGCTCCTCCTTGTATGCGTGTGGATACCAAAGAGAGGTCTTGTCGATCAGCACCAGGACGATCGGATCGTGAGGACTGCACTACATCAACTGACGCGCTTCATCAGTAATCCGCAACCGCGCGTCTAGTGGTAAACCTCGTGGCCTTCTACCTCAGCTAGATCTTGGGATCACCACGTTAGAGGAAAAAGTTTTGTTTTATCTCTGCGTGGCCCAACAGTATGAAGGTGACATGGAGAAGGACAAGCAACCGGACACTCGCGCTACCGTCACAAGCATTGGAGTGGTGGCAACCCCTATCAAGCTTAGAAGGACAGCATAGATGTCTACATGAGGGAAATATCGACGTCATACTCTCTCTCCACGATCATCTCCTCCACGTAACAAGAGACCCTTCCATACACTTATACATGAATATCAATATCAACATGTGCCCAAAGGGAATTTGCCCTCGGTTTGGGATTTGCCTTGTTCTAACAATGCATAGAACGACCGTGCTTTGAGTATGAAGGTGGATATGCTTCAAGAGGAGAATAACAGACTTCGTAAGATGCTGGAAGATTTTCTGACCCGTGACAAGAGAACACCGCCACCAAAGGAGTAATTCGTCATCAGGTTTGGCATCCCCTTGGATTGTTTCAATCTTGGGGGAGTGCCGCTGTATCACCACCATTATCTTTTATCTTTTACCTTTTTAGTGGATTCATATCTGTGGTAGATAGGTTATCTTATAGTTTGGTTTGCATGTGGAAGTATCTCTCCTTTAGTTGATTATCTATGTATCCCTTGGTGTGAGTGCCTTTATTGAATATTAATGAGAAGTCTCATCTTTTACTTTTTGCACTTCTTATTTTAGTTTGCAATATCTATTATATGATGTATCTTGTTGATCAGTATTGGCACCACCTTGGGAGCATCAAGTGGATCTAAATTGGTTTTGGCAAACCGAGTTCTGGTCAGTAGCATTACTTTGACAGAGAAAAAAGAGAAAAAGCTTATAGGTATTTTGTATCATTTGTTTTCTTTCTTGTTGGCTCATAAGCTCAGTATTCTTTATTTAAGATATTTTGTGTCTTTAAGGAAGATTGCATGTTTGGATTTATTACTTGTATGTTTGATTGTCTCTTTCAACTCTCTTGCTTGCTACCCAGCCTTGCTAGCCAAAAACCTGTTTTGAGAAGGCATACTTCTCATGTTTCCAAATCCCTTTGAACCAAAAACTTTTGCCATTTGTGTCCACCATATCTACCTAGTAGCATTGTTGCTATTCCAAGCAAATTCTCAAGCTTCATCTATCTTTCAAATTAAAAAGTATTTTGTTATGTGAAAACTAGTTAGTAAAGCTCTCACGAACTTGATGGAACACTTTATTTCCTTGCCCCTAATAGACTTGAACCATTGTGAACATCGAAGTTTTATATGCTTGCATATATACGTTGGAATTAGCAGAACCGTGATGTCACGGGGAACGTTTTCAACATTGCACTTGTACTCTGTACACTGTTGATATCGTGCTCTTTTGTCTATGGATGTCAACGGTGTGAATTAAAGAGGGAACTTGTAAGTCCATGGAGTCTGTATTCTGTGTTAGAGAAACGTCTGGGACGCTAGCCTAAGCCATGCCTAATCATGGTGGAAACTTGCAGCATCACCATAGTGAGCTATCTATGAAGCATCCTCAATAAAAATCTATGCACATGGTAAATAAAAAGATCGCTAAGATGCCTATGATAGGGGCAATGGGGGATCAAATCTAGTAAGTACCATAATCTTTTGGAAGCTCTTTATGACTTGTAATCCCTGCTTCCCTCTATAAACGAATCTTTCTCCCACTTCCAAGTTGAGTCAGTAAACCTACTTCCTCTCTATCTCCAGCAAGCATTTGAGTTGTTGTGTTTCAAGCATTCATATGGTGATTTATTCAATCATGTTGTTTATCTTCCTTGTTTGCACAAAACTCTTATCTATTGAGTATTACTTTGAAAGCCTTCACTTGTAAAAAACCTTTTGCGCAAAGAGTGTTCCTGTTTTGAAACTTCTACAAAAAGCTTTTGTGAAACTGTTTGCCAGGTGTTCTCTGACTAAGAACAAGTTTGCCAATTCCAATTATGATTTATCTTTATGCATCTCTATTGTGACTGTTGTACTTGGTTGCAAGCTCAGTTATATAATGGTGAGTTGCTTTCTTCTATGAGTTGTGCAATGGTAAGTGTGATGCTTCTTGTTCGTATTCTTTTATCGACACTTCACTCCATAAACCTATGGACATGTTTACTAAGATCAGTTTTCGCTTGGGGACAAGCGAAGTCTAAGCTTGGGGGAGTTGATACGCCCAATTTGCATCACCATTCTATATCATAATTTACCTCTATTCATTGATGTTTATCTTATTATGAGGTATTACTTATGGATTTTTCATTTATTTATGCATGTTGGATGATTCTTGGAGGATGGACTGTCGAAGTCTGGATTCTGATGGAAAAAAGAAGGCGTTTCGGTGCAATTTCGCAAAGATCAGAAAAATATGGAAATGTATTATTTCTCTAGAAGAATAAGGGAGCCAGAAGGAGGGACAAAGAAGGGCCTCAGGGGGCCCACACCCTGATACGCCCAATTTGCATCACCTCTCTATATCATAATTTACCTCTATTCATTGATGTTTGTCTTATTATGAGGTATTACTTAAGGCTTTTTCATCTGTTTATGCATGTTGGATGATTCTTGGAGGATGGACTGCCGGGGTCTGGATTCTGATGGAAAAGAAGGCATTTCGGTGCAATTTCGCAAAGATCAGAAAAATACCAGAAAAATATGGAAACATATTATTTTACCAGAAGACGAAGGAAGCCAGAAGGAGGGACGAAGTGGGGCCTCAGGGGCCCACACCCCCTAGCACGGGCCCATCTGACCCCGCGCCTAGGGCAGGTGTGGCCCACCTGCCCGACCTCCGACTCCGCCCCTTCGCCTATATCTTCCCTACAGAACCCTAATACTAGGGGAGTGACCACAGATAGATTTCCGCCGCCTCTAGGGGACGGAAAACACCGAGAGAGAAAGATCTCTCTGGCAGACAGATTTCTGCTGGGGGAATTCCTTCCTGGAGAGGGGAGAGAGTCGCCATCAACACCGTCATCAAGCTAGGCTTCATCGGGATCATCATCATCCACACCATCATCTCCACCAGCACCATCTTCACCACTCCGTCCCGCTGTAACAATTGTGTTGGATATTGCTCTAGTTCTTAGGGGAAACTTTCCCGGTGTTGATTACTATTGTAGTTGATGCTTGTGAGTGGAACCATTGGATTATTGTTTATGTTCAGATTGTTATCCGTTATCATATCATCTTTGATCTTGATCCATATGATGTCTTGTGAGTAGTTCGTCTAGTTCTTGAGGACATTGGAGAAGTCATGTTGTTAGTAGTGAATCTGTGATGAGTTATTATTCAATGGTTTAGTATTTAAGTTGTGGTGCTATTCTTCTAGTGGTGTCATGTGAACGTCGACTACATGATACTTCACCATTTATGGGCCTAGGGGAATGCATTGTGTATTTGGCTACTAATTGTGGGGTTGCCGGAGTGACAGAAACCTGAACCCCCGTCAGGACACCTTTGCACAAGGGAGTGTTGGATCTTAGAGTTTAAGGTTGTGGTTAGATTTATATCTTAATTACTTTCATGTAGTTACGGATGTTTGCAGGAGGTTTAATCACAAGTATGTATTAGTCCTAGGAAGGGCGGTATGTTAGCACATGTTCACCCACACAACACTTACAAACACGAGAGAAGAGTACTCAGCTATTTGAAATGAAAGCACTTGACAGAATTCCCATGTGTCCTCGAGAACGTTTGGTCCTTATAAGTATTTCCACCGGATTGTTCTTTTCTAAGAAAGGATTGGGCCACTTGCTCCGTTTGTTCGTTGTCTTTATTACTTGCTCTTTGTTTTGTTGCCTCGTTAGAAAACCACTAAAAATCTGTTTGCTAAGTATTCACAGGGATTTCCTGCTCCATACCATTGTTCAACACCTTCTTCTCCTCGTTGGGATCGACACTCCTATTTATCGAAAGTACTACGATACACCCCCTATACTTGTGGGTCATCAGTACCTGATATGCATGTTGATACTATAATGGAATCTCGTGATGTAACATTCTTTGAGAATATTTTTCCTATGAAAGATATGCATAGCATTGGTAGAATTTCTTTTGAAATACTTCCTGAATCTAGTGCATCTATTGAGAATTATGAACAACCACATGAGGAAGTCCTTGAGAAGGATGACGATGAACCTCTCACGAGGAGTAAGAGATAGAGGATTGAAAAATACTTTGGTAATGATTTCATCGTGTACCTTGTGGACGATACTCCCAGATCCATTGCAGAGGCATATTCATCTCCTGATGCAGATGATTGGAAAGAATCTGTCCAAAATGAGATGGACTCGATTCTTTCTAATGGAACTTGGGAATTATCGGAACGACCCTATGGTTGCAAACCTATGGGCTGTAAGTGGGTGTTCAAGAAGAAGCTAATGCCTGATGGTACTATTGAGAAGTACAAGGCGTGGCTTGTAGCTAAGGTCTACACACAGAAAGAAGGCGAATATTACTTTGACACATATTCACCTATCGCTAGACTAACCACCATTCGAGTACTACTGTCCCTGGCTGCCTCTTATGGTTTGTTCGTTCATCAAATGAATGTGAAGACAACTTTCCTTAATGGAGAGTTGGAAGAGGAGATCTATATGGATCAGCCGGTTGATTTGTGGTAAAAGGTGAAGAGAAAAAGGTGTGTAAATTATTAAAATCTTTATATGGCCTGAAACAAGCACCTAAGCAATGGCATGAGAAGTTTGACAGAACTCTACTTTCTGCTGGCTTTGTCATTAATGAGGCTGGTAGGTGTGTTTAATATCGCCATGGTGGGGGCGATAGCGTTATATTATGTTTGTACGTGGATGACATTCTGATCTTTGGTACAAACATGAAAGTGATAAATAAAGTCAAGTCTTTTCTGTCAAAGAGTTTTGATATGAAAGATCTAGGAGAGGCTGATGTGATTCCGAACATCAAGCTGATGGAATCTCATTATGTTGAGAAGGTCTTGAGCCGATTTGGCTTTATTGATGGCAGGACTTCTCCAACACCTTATGATCCCAGTTTGACATTACCGAAGAATAAGAAGGAACTAACAAATCAGCTGAAATATTCACAAGTTGTTGGTTCTCTCATGTAGTTAGCAAGCGCTACAAGACCCGATATCTCTTTTGCTGTGAGCAAGTTGACTAGGTTCATGTCTAACCCGGGTATTGATCATTGGCATGCAATTGAAAGGGTCATGCGCTATCTATGTGGTACAATGAGCTATGGGATTTACTATTCAGGGCACCCTGCTGTGCTTGAGGATATAGTGATTCGAACTGAATCTCTGACGTTGATGAACTCTACACCACGAGCGGGTATGTGTTTACCCTTGGAGGTGGTGCAGTGTCATGGAGATCCCGTAGACAAACCATATTGACGAGGTCAACTATGGAAGCAGAGCTTACTGCTTTAGACACAGCCACTATTGAGTCAGAATGGCTGCGTGAGCTCTTGATGGACTTGCCTGTGGTTGAGAAACCTGTGCCAACAATCCTTTTGAATTGTGACAACCAAACTGTTATTGTCAAAGTGAATAATTCTAAGGATAACACGAAGTCATCAAGACACGTGAAGAGACATTTGAAATCTGTCAAGAAATTGAGAAACTCCGGAGTAATAACTGTTATGTATATTCAAACAGACAAAAACCTAGCAGATTCCTTTACAAAGGGACTATCACGAAATGTGATAGAAAGTGCATCGAGAGAGATGGGGTTGAGACCCATGGATGTCACACCTAGTGGTAACCCAATCTATGTGATCGGAGATCCCGTTAATTAGGATCTGGGAAGAACACGCTAGTTGTTTGACTGAGGACAGTAGTTGGTAACCCTCTCTATGTGAAAATGCATAACTCTCATAATCTATAAGGCAGGTTGGAAACATGTCTTAATGTGTTTCTGTTGGCTTTAACTAGCAAATATACCGTCCTACAGGGCATTCTTGAAAGAACACACCTATATGAGCTCGACTATAAACGTCGCGGTCTATGAGACTTGGGTGATCTCTAGTAAACTTATGAAGAGACCAGGAAGTATGATGCATATGCTCCAACCCGCGGGATAGGCTACTGGCAGCAGTGTACTAGTTATGATTTTGAGTGAAATCTATTGGCACCAAACTTGCAATTCAAGGTTCGTCCATTGTTCAAGTTGTTGATAGACGTAGTTCAAGATTCTAGGTGGAAGTTCAACTTAATAGTCTCTGCTAAAACACTGGTATATAAACAAGTAGCGAGGATTGACAAATCTTCAAATGAGCATTTGAGATCTGGTGGGGGATTGTTAAAAATAATGGGATAAATCATTAGACCCATGTGTGATTTCAGATTTTCCCTAAATCTCAAAGCCCATGTATGTGGAAGACCATATGTGATTTGGCCTAAGTTGGTGGCAGCTCACATGTGTGTGGCAAGAGCAGTGAGAGCTATAGTTTAGTCCCATATGGGAAGTTGAAGGAGAGTTGCACCACCTTATAAGGTGGAGTGTTGCACCATTTTATAAGTGAGTGACAATAAGAGAGCTACACGCGCGCTCCTCCTCTGCCGCCGCTCGCATGCTCGCCTCGTCTCGACACGACGCGCGCGCGCCGCGGTTTGCGGGAATTTCGCTAAGACAAGATTTATTTTGCTGCTCAAGAAAATGTGTGCGGTTAGATAGACATGTCAATAGTTAGTGGATTCGGGTGGCTCCTGGATCATGGGCTATCTGTAATTGACCCGAACGTGCGCGACGTGGGCTTGGTCCACTTCGTGTCATCTACGGGATTTTCGAGCCGCTCTATATAAACGCATGTGCGGCTTTCATAACGCACGACACTAAACCAATATAGGGTTATGCCACCCTCTCTGCTTGCGCCGTTACCGTAGTCTACTCCATCCCGCTTGCCGGCGTGCTCTGGCGGTCGAGAGAGCAGGTCTCCGGAACCACTCGCCTTTGTGATCCTGCACGGGAGAGGACGAATAAGATTTTTGGGAAGCGCTCCACGCGACTGCTCAAGTTCTTCATCCCGGCGCGTCTTCCTGGTCGTCAAGCCGTACCTCGTGCACGTCGTCTTCAACGCCGACTTCTTCGACAGGCTACTGACTACATCGACAACCAATCAATACATACACTGTCATCAGATCTGTTGTTTTACTATGGTTGTTAGTGCGTATAGTCTGCTACTGTTCATGTTGATCAATACATCTAGTATGTTAGAGGTTCACGTGATTGTAGATGCTGTTGTCATGATTTATATTTTGAAATTAATCGTGAAAATTATGTCTAATATTCCAACAGATTCTACATAGTATAGTTTTTGATCCAAGTAACATTTCGAGTAAATTCTAGTTTTTATCCCCTAGTTTCAAAATTTTGACACTAATTACACTGTTTAGCAAATATTTATTCTAATTACTCCATTTAGTAAAATTTGTCCCAAATTTTACCCCTTTTAAATTTTTCCGAGTGTTTTGACAGGTGGATGCATGTTGTAAATACAGATGTTGCTGTTTCTCCTGACAGGTTTTTTTCTTTTCAATCTCCCATCTAGGCTGTTGTATTTCTCCAATCTGCACTACATGAAGAACTAGCTGAAGTGGACCTAGACGCCTAGTGCAACAGTAGTGCTGCTAATTGCGATTTAAATAAGAACCAGACAGGCTTAGTAACTTTTGAGAGTAACAGGCTCTTGCCCAACAGCAGATCAACCGATTACGGGATGTATTTAGTTAGTTTGACGTATTACTAGGATTTTATTTGGCTTAAGAAAGACATATTTTTTTGTCAACGGAAGACATGGTTTGAGAAACAGACAAAACCGACGCACCCGAAAAACAATACAATCATGATCAGGCCACTTCTCGTGAGAATTAAGAAATAGAAAAAAGAAGACAAAGTGGCATGCAACCTGTACTAACACTCACAAAATTTTACATGGGATAAAAATTGGCACAACTTTTGTTAAATGGGGTAATTAGAATGAATATTTATTAAATGGGGTAATTAGTGTCAAAATTTTGAAACTATGGGATAAAGACTGGAGTTTACTCTAACATTTCTAGTCCTAAAAAGTCTGATAAAATTCCATGCAAAGGGTGAAAATACACACATACAGTATTTGAATAGAGTATTCAATTCTTGATTTTATGGCCTGCAAGCTGCAGTGGTACTACGCGCTATCACTGGACAGTGGCAGCGAATCCTCGTCCTAGCCAGAGTAGCAAGATTGTGACCAGCAGCGTGCTTCACAATAAATATTTCCAGCGAGCGAGCCCGACTTGTGACAACTAAATATATTTCCAGCGAGTCTGACTTGTGACCACTGTAGCATGAAGACGACTCCTCCAGTACACGAGCCCATCATTTTGAACTCGATCACTCCGAGTTGACTCGTACCACACCTGTCCATCAACTTATCCGCCACTTACATCTTCGGTTGCTCTTTCGTCATTGGACCCCTAATTAATCCACGCAAACGACATTGATGGGTAGCTCAGTGTTACATCCTGCGCCTAGAACTACATCAGGTGCATATGATGCTCTCCGTGTTGAAACCGCTGGATCTTGAATGCCCTGAGCTGCTTTCGGTGTGCACGGCTGGCATTGCTCTGCACGTCTCCAGTGCACATCGCATTTAGCCCTCTCGCTCTCCAAGCTACTGCATACATTAGAAAGAATATCTCTAGAGAATTTACAATCAGACTATACCAGTTCTTGGCAATTTTTAAAACAATAATCAGGGTTGACTCCATGTTGATATACTCTTTTCTGTTTCATCACAATAATGAGTACTCCTATCCGATTTCATCACTAAGAGCATCTCTAACCCATCCCAAAAAACTTACAGAAGTAAAAGCCTCCCTATAATAGGCGAGCGAGCATATTTTTTCTCCTCTAAACGGTGGCTGCCGGAACCGATTTCCAAAAATTTAAAGGACTAGTAATTTTTTTAGTATCATTTTGAAACCTCCATCAATCATATCAAATACACTTAATTCAAACATCCATAAATATTATCCAAAAAATATTACATCGATCAAGTTCGATCCAAAAGCACAACATCTATACCACCACCATCTCGGCCACCACTCTCTCGGGCCAATATCTTCACACAAGTGATCTCCCAATATGTCTTAGCTTTATCATTCAAGGTGCTTGGGTTCATAAATATGATGGCGTGATCGACATCATCCTTCTCCTTGGCCTACTTCTTCACCTCAAGTGCAAGCCGTTACCCTTTTATCTTCTTTTCTTTTGACATTCTCTCTTCTTCTAGTGCAATCATTTGCTGCTCTACCGCCAACTTGGACTACCACTTCTCCTCCTCAAGTGCTCTGAGCTCATTCCACCTAGCCTCCTTGTCCTCTTTGCGTCTGACCGCTAATGCTTTCTCCATCTCAATGATAGCATTGAACTCTTCCTTGTAGGCGTCGACATCTCCCCTCTCCTTCTTCTCTTTTGCTATCTTGGCACCCTCCGGCCTCTTGTTGAGGTCTTCGTCCTCATCTTCACCGGCATCAATGGTTTGGATAATCTTAGCCCTCTTTTCTGTGGTCTCGTAGTTCCTTCATATCCACTTCTCATTGGTAGAAAGTTCCTTGTAGCAATGGTGCAAAGCAAAGGTTTTGTGTCCACATTTCTTGTTGTGGTGCTTGTAGACATCTTGTTGGAGAGGGCCATACTTGGCGATTGGCACCCCACTTGGTGGTGCATTATTCACGTAATCAACGGCCCCATCCCATCGGTTGCAATGCTCAAGTATTGTGCCCCAACGATGACCAAGTGGGCCTTGGGTTCGGTATGATGGAATGGTGGCCGTCTTGTGGTAGTGTTCATCTCCCCCAAAACTTATCCTTCAATTGATCCACGCCAACTGATGCATCAAGCAAGACATTCGTCCAAGCATGGCACAACCCAACATCTTCCTCTTCGCTATAGTTGGTAGACCTCTTGCCCTTGTCGCCCTTGGATTTGATTTGTGTTGGCCCCTCCACCTCGGTCACCTCTTCCTCACTGGTATCCTTGGTGGCCTCCTCTTCCTCGGACACATACCCTTCATAGGCCGCTTCTTCATTCCCTGCCTCTTCATTGCCGCTAAATTTGAGGTCGTCGAGCCCTTGAGTGTGTGAATAATCGAGTTGTTACATGAATTTGGTGATAGTCTGCTCGGCTGCACTCGCTTGAGTCCCGGACATTTCATCGATCACCTCCCAGGCGGTGCCTCGAGCTACGACGGTCGTTGTGGAGGGGGCAGTCGGCTTGGGCGTGGAGGACACATATGCTGTCTTGGCCTTGCGACTAGCCATCATGGTCGACGGCTTGGGCGTGGAGGACACCACGACCTTCTTCTTCTTCTTCTTCTTCTTCTTCTTCTCCGTCGCCTCCGAGTGGGCAGTGTCTCCCAAGTGCAGGAGATCTCTTGAAGTACCTTTCAATAAGAAAATGTTGTCAAACCCATGAGGAGCTGAAGATATTGGTTAGTAATTCTGACAAATAAAAAAATAAAAGATGCAAAGGTTTGATGTTTTGGGGTTTATAGTTTGCAGAAAAGTAAATTGTTATAATGTAAATTGCAATAAAGTAAATGCTTTTTTAGAGAAAGCCCAATCCTCCATGCAGGAAGAGGACAAGCTCAAGTATGTGTTATTATACGTGACAAACATTCCTCAGAGCGCCATGGATTTACTTAGCATAAATATTTCTAGAGCAGCATAGTAAGTATCTTGTCAAGTTTTATTCTTTTTGCACAGAGCCTAAAATAGGCGGAGTAACATGCATTAGCAAGTGCACTCCTTATGATTGGTCCTAAGGCCACTTTCATGAGAAAATAAATGATTGATTAAGACATAAAGTCCAACCACAACATAAGGTTCTAAGGTCGTCGATCTAAACACCCCTTAATACAACTTCAAGACTCATGGCACGATTTCTGTCATTCTGTCACTCCCTACTCTCTTTATTACACTAAGGTGCGGCCCTATGAGTCCATATAAATGAAGTAATATGCAGTCGACATTCGCATATTACCATCATAGACCACATAAAATATTAGAACTTAACCAAATACTCATTCCATACTATATGAAAATCATAGCCAATTCATCATATGCCCACAGGAACATGCCAAACTACTCACAACAGTGAAACCTGATAGTATGTATCAGTGGCATATGGAATACGACACAATCTAAAATTATAACTTCACCATAAAATAATGACAAGTTACCAATCACAATCATGCATAGGGCACTAAAGCAATATCCAGGTTTCAGTATGATCACAAACTGTGAGGGGAACGATATCCAGGGTGCCTAACCGCTTCCGTGACATCAGAGGCATGGGCGGCGGCGTGTTGGCGGGAAACTATGTCCATGCTGCGGAACCGAGATCCAATGACATTCTAGCCAGGGGAGGGGAGAACGGTGGCATCAACGATGACTAGCGGTGAGATTGGGAGGGAGCCTTGGCGGCTCAGCAGGAGAAAATTGGAGGGGAAATTTTAGTCACTACTTTGGCTGCCGAGCAACAATAGGAGAGGGGGCGGCGGCGGGGGGAGGGGGGGGGGGATTTAGGGAGAGGTGTAGCATATTTAGTCCTCTAACCAGTTTTAGGGTTTCGGTTAGGTGTGGTTTTGTCCATTGGAGAACTAAATTAGTCCTCTAACCGAATTTTGGGGATGGGTTATACATGCTCTAGGACAGCTTACATGGAATGGCATTACCTTTAACAATGCAAACAAATACTTCTTTTATGCGGTTAATCTCCGTTGCTACAGATTGGACCCGTATGTGGTCTTGCCTACAACCAACGAACAATTGACAAGATTTGGCTATTGGGTGCAACCGGCTAGAAGTGGTTACACGGGATATATATACAACCAGTGCAATTGACGTTATGATCTTAGCATGTAAATGAGTGTAAAGCTTCATCTCCCGAGAAGTCTGCGGGTAAAAAACACGTTTTCTCTCTCGCACGAAACGAGAGGCATCCTCTGAGAGTCCTCCAACGCCTTACGGCTCCTTCCCTCCCTTCTCCGGCGGCCTCGCTGACCGGAGGTGGGAGGTGGGGTGCTTCTTGTAGATAGAGTTTGGCAGGTTGCCGAGTCTGGGCTCGATGCCCGTAGTGCGAAGCTGCGTCTTGGATCTGAGCAGCCAGATCTGGGGCGGAGTAGGGGTTTTCTTTCTCTTTCTTCTCATGCTCGATGGCGGGCAGAGGATGAAGGAGGAGACCACAGTTTCTGCAAATAAAGCTGCTTTCGATAGCGGGGTAGGATTGTTGTTGCCAAAGCCCTCTCTTCTGCTGGCCGGCCGTGGTGGTGGGGGGCGAGGAGATGTCAACGGCGAGCGGCATACCTATCTGCTATCGTTGAGCTACTCCTTGGCGCGCTGGAGCAGCACCAGGAGGTTGCAGCGCGGCTCCCTGTTCGACGCTCCTCCGGTGGGAGCCGACGACGGGTGGGGTGGTGCCTGCAGCTTGGAGGATCTGCTCGAGCTTCACCAACGGGGCAACAGGAACAACGGCTTCTCTTGGCTCGTGGCCGGCCGTGGCGGCGAGGGCGAGCAAGGAAGAGGTGCTGGGAAGGTGGCTCTGTTTGGTGAAGATGATGACCCGGTGACTCCGGGTGACTCTGCTTCTCTTTCGGCGATCTCCAAGTGGAGCCCAAGATGGGTAACCACTATCTTTGGCCAGGAACTAGGCCAAGCCGGGCTCGATGGCCATGACGGCCAGAGCGTCTTCAACCTCCAGCATGGGAGGCCTTCTTTCTCCCTCTGTCTGGATTTCATCGCTGCTGCATGCCCAAGTGGTGTCGTCCCCGGTGCTTGCAGTGGTGGCCGGAATCAGAGGCGAGCTTGCGGCGGCATTCATGGACTCGATCGCGTTTCTGCGGTCGCCTGTAGGGTGGTAATTGTAAAAGTTTGGGACCATGTTGTATTTTTCTTTTTCTTTAGGGTCCTCCTTGTAACTTGTACACCCCCGCCGCTTAATGCAGAGTCTAGGCCCTTCGGGGCGTTTCCCGTTCAAAAAAAAAGCATGTAAATGAGTGTCATAGCATGTTGTCTTTAATTTTTAGATGGTTGATTCATGTGGAAAGTGTAAACCTTGTTCCACCTATGATGTAATAAGTTTGCAATACTGGATTGGTCAATAATATAATTAAAAACTGTATGCATTGATCGATGCAGAGGCCTGGACTAAGTTCTCATTTCGAAGAAAATGACTGCTTACACATTTATTTGGAGGGATCAAACTGTTTTAGTACTGCGTGCACTGGAGTATATAAGAGCATGTACAATGCTAGAGAAGGTATGGTTTTTCTTACCTCTTCATATCGTTTAGAGAAGATATAATATATAACTTGTATAGTGCATTACTTTTCATTATTTCTAAAGAAAGACATATGGTATAATAGAGAAAATAGTCTCTTATTTTTATGAGATCATTCCTTAGTAAGTGAAAACAACATTCTTTTTTTTGTTTCTCTCTCCTTTAACTAAGCAAAAATTCAACATAACAAATAGTATAAAAAAAGCTGACATCATCGTATTATACATTCGCTAACACATTTAAGTAGCGCTAGTTTATAGACGAGTCCGTTAATAGAGCCGGTAGAAACTAGCGTGCTCCCTGCTCCGAAGCTGCCATCAAAGGTCGCTATTGCCCAATGATCTCTGGATTGTTGCGTTCCGATGAGTGTGGTTCTTTGTGTGATCATTAAAAGGGACATGGAGTGTTATTCCAACCAAACCTATTCCAAATTTGCAACCAAAGACAAGGACCGAGTAACTCCCACCTACAACTACAAAGAGTAGTAGCTTGGACCACATACGCCCCCTGCCTACGGCGGTCCACCGATATCGCAAGAGACACCTTGCCTTCAAGGCGATACAAGTTTCCGTTTTATTTATTTTTGCGTACGAAAACTCCATGAATTCGGGTGGCAGGGCTTCATAAACAGAGGAAATACTGGAGCTGCCGAGCTGGTATGCGCACACTCTGCACTTGAGCTAGCCTTCCTCCGCGAGCTCCCAACTCGCCAAAACCCCTATAAAACCCCCCTTCCACAGTAAAACCACACCCTCCTCCCACTTCACAGTAAAAACAAACACTCACAAGCTCGGAGTCCAGACCCGATCGAAGCAGGCGACAGGGCCATGGACAAGGAGAAAGAGCGGCGCGCGACGTGGGTCCCCGGCGCCGTCATCGTCGGCGCGGGGCCCTCGGGGCTGGCCGCGGCCGCGTGCCTCGCGGCCCGTGGCGTGCCGGCCACGGTGCTGGAGAGGTCCGACTCGCTGGCCTTCACGTGGCGCCACCGCATGTACGACCGCCTCGCGCTCCACCTCCCCAAGCGCTTCTGCGAGCTCCCTCTCCTCCCGTTCCCGGAGGAGTATCCCACGTACCCCAACAAGGACCAGTTCGTGACGTACATGGAGAGGTACGCCGCGGCGTCGGGCGTGGCCCCGCGCTTCGGCGCCAGCGTGGAGGAGGCCGCGTTCGACGCGCCCGCGGGCGCCTGGGCCGTGCGCCTCGCGGGCGGCGAGGTGCTGATGACCAGGTGGCTCGTGGTCGCGACGGGCGAGAACGCCGAGCCGCGCGTCCCGGAGTTTCCAGGCATGCGGCAGTTCGCCGGGCGCGTGCTACACACGTGCGAGTACAAGTCAGGGGAGGATTTCGCCGGGGAGAAGGTCCTGGTGGTCGGGTGCGGGAACTCCGGCATGGAGGTGAGCTTGGATTTGTGCCGGTATGGCGCTAAGCCCTCCATGGTGGTGCGGAACACGGTAATTTTATAGTACTACAGAATCAGCTTTTGCTACTACTACATAGATTGTGCTAGCAGCTGTTAGGATCCGTCCTTTGTTGCCGTGTTTCTTCTGTTTGTTTTGGTTATTATTATGCCTTTGTTTCGTACATCCTGATGATATCGCAAGAAGAAGAAAAACTTTACTCTGCTCTTTTCTGCCCTGCCTATTTCTGACTGTATCACACAGCTTCTTGGTTGTTGCTATCACTCTCGATCTACATGCATGTTCCAATTTGCATGGTTACATTTGGTCATATTTAAGGACAATTAGAGCTAGTAGTAACATGTGCACGCTGTTGGATGTTTTGTCCTGGAGTATATATGTTGTGTTGTTGGTCATCTCTTTATTTTATTTTTTTCGATTTCATTCCAATTTAATACGACTACTATTTGGCCGCGTGCCAATCACAGTGCAAACTCGGAAGAATCAAACAAAGACTAAATACTACGTTTTGTTGGTACAGGTTCACGTGCTACCGAGGGAGATGTTGGGTCTGTCCACCTTCGGCATCGCCATGGCTCTGCTCAAGTGGCTGCCTGTCCAGCTCGTCGACCGGTTCATCCTTGCTGCGGCTCACCTGACGCTGGGCAACACGAGCCAGCTGGGGCTTAGACGGCCCAAGACGGGGCCCATCGAGCTGAAGAACCTCACCGGCAGAACCCCTGTGCTGGACGTTGGGACGCTAGACCACATCAAATCAGGCAAAATTAAGGTTAGTGCCAACCAAGTAGACTACTAGCTAGGCTGCTTCCACAAAAGGACTGTACGCAACACAATACTACTAGGGATTACTATTAAGAGCGCCCTAGCGGGCAATTGCCTAATCTGGCATACTATATATCAGCTGCTAGCTATGCCTTCAAAGCTCACACTGTGTTGTAGTTTCTGTGTCGCCACGACTGCATCACATGCATGCTTTAATGATTTCCTACTACTACCATGTTTCTGTCTGCGCTGAGCTGAGCTCATGATCATCACCTCACCAGGTAGTCGGAGCAGTGAAGGAGGTAACGAGTCGAGGGGCCAGGCTCGCAGACGGCAGCAAGGAGGAGCAGTTCGACGCAATAATACTCGCGACGGGCTACAGGAGCAACGTGCCGTCCTGGCTCAAGGTAACCACACTACACACTACAGTGACGCCACGAAAAGGACTCCCTTGTTCGTTTTTGGTCTGCAGTCTTCTGCACACAGTGCTGCCGATCGTCACCTTGCCTGCGCCCTCGCGTCACGGCCTTCCTGTCCCTCTTTCCCCTTCTCGTGTATCTAATGTATTGGGGACGGCCAGAGGCAGCTCGTGCCCCTTGCCATGCGTGTCCTTTCTCCCCAACTGTCCCTCTCTCTATCTCCCGCCAACTGATCGAGTCAGTCAGTGACTCACCGTCGGCATGGGCGAGGCCGCATCCCCCACCGGCGTGGCGTGGCCTAAATGCGTATCCGGACTCGAGACTTTGGATATACACTTCGCTTGGGTCGGCCCGCAGCGATATTTCTCCATCGCCCAATATGGTCATCTACTCTATCTATAGTCTAGTTCAGTATGGGTCGACAATCTCTCTAGTACTCCTACATATAGTCAAGACGGATGCAAAATATTGGTCATAGATTTGTGCCCGATTAATAAGTTCATTAAAGCACGCATGCAAGCCCAGCCATACATTGAGCCCATGTCCCTTTATATGCTGCACGCCCTCCTTTCTTTTCCGGATATACTCATGAGCCATACTGCATGTACCTTATCCGTGCCTGATTGTTCCTACTTGCAGGATGGAGGTGATGTCTTCACAAGAGAAGGTACAACTAAAACCCCCTTTCCCAACGGCTGGAAAGGGCGAAACGGCCTCTACACCGTCGGATTCTCGCAGCGAGGCCTTCTTGGAGCCTCATCGGACGCCCTCTCTGTCGCCAGAGATATACATTGCCAATGGAGGGAAAGAGAACGACTGTGATCCGCTAACAATGTGCTTCAACATAATACTAGCTCTCTTGGTTTCTAATGGAAATATATAGCCTTTAATTAGGATTTTTTTGTGCATATAAACACCATGCTCCTTGCCAGATCAATTTGATACTTTCTAGTACATTTTTTTTTTCTCGTGAAATTTCAACGACCCATTAAAAATCATCAACATCAGCCCACAAGTAATGAAAATTAATATAGATCACTCCACTACCTAGCGACGATTACAATCACTAACGCGGGCCGAAGACACGCCACTACGTGTGATCTTGAGGTAATATATTACTAGTAGCAAGTAATTGTGTCTGTCACTATTGAGCCAATGGTCTGAAAAAAATGCCCTGGCCTTTGCATGAGACCCTAGGAGGCCCTTCCCCGTATCACCATCCGCCTTATCGCCGCCTGGGGAGATCATCCAACGACGAATGGCAGCGACGGAGCATCTCCACTCGTATTTTATCCTTTCTCCAACAGCTCAGTTGGGTGATCTTCCTCCTCAAACCATGCCAAGATGTCTCCTGATATGGCCGGCGCAGACAAGTTTGGAGACCAACCACCTTGCGTACACACTGTGGCAGGTAGTCCCGCTGTTGACTGCTCTCACGAACATGGCAACATGGGTGTCATTGAGATCCACATACTACATTGGGCATTAAGAGCGTCGCTTGCGTTTCTGTGACACCCTCGGTATCAGGGCTTGACAAATCCTAGACTTCCGTCTAAAATAATCCTAACCTCGATCTTGAGAGCTTACAGGAAAAGAACCGTTAACATTACAGTGACCATACAACTCAAGAAGGAACACAAGCTCATATCTGAGTGAAGAACCGAAATATTACAAGAAGAGGTCACTAATCTCGACCTCGACCTTGAGAGCTTACAGTAAAAGAATCACTAACATTATAGTGACCGTACAACTCAAGAAGGAACATAAGCTCATATCTGAGCGAAGAACCAAAATATTACAAGAAGAGGTCACTGACCACATTCATTAAACAACGAAAGACAAATTATGCTATTAAGTATAACAATCTTAACAAATGGCCTAAGAGGCCTGGAGCATAACGATGACGTCTAATTCCATAAATCCTAGACTGCCACCTGAGGACCCCAAGCTACTCGTCGATGTCGATGCCTTAACGAATTCATCTTCTATGGGAAAACCTACTCTGCAACAAAAGTATCAACAAAGCAAGGCCGAGTACAGGTTCGCAAGACTTATGACTGAAATATTAATTTGCATAAAGCTAACTTTGTTTATAAAACAGATAGGAGTAGAAACTTGACAAGTCAAAACATTTCAAAAGGGGATAAAAGAGCGATATCTCTAATTTTAATCATATTTTGATATCCACCGATATCTTTATCAGCTGAACCTATTAACTAGGATCATTCCCTCAATCTCCGAGAAAGCATCCTTACGCACACTTTAGTTGCCAAGTTATACAATTAGGTTATACTTCTCTATGATCATCAAATCAATTCCCAAGTTGTCCATAACTATGGACATGGATTTTTGAAAATATTTAACCCTATAAAGATGTACAACTCCATACGTACCAACCGACTCTTAGTGACCAACTATTAGCCCTCTTCCTTGGAAGGAAGGCAAAGTATGATTGACCATTACCTTTACCTTGATGTCGTCGAAACCATGAATCATGTCCTAAGGAGATGCTGTTGTAATGGGTCAAGTCCCAAAGTCAGTCCCTAGGGATGTGTGCAGGGACCAAGATTATAAAGGCCATGCCTTTCTTGTTCCCGACCACGCCCTAGTTGTGATGAATGCACCTCCTTCACCGTATTTATCAGAACATCTAAAATACATATGCCAAATGGTATGCACGAACTATTCAACTCATGGAATCTACTCGGCAAGTTAGTTTGTCGAGGGGGTTTCCAGTCCCCCATATGGATGTACGATCATCTTGGTATAAGTGGCAAGAACTCATGTCCTAGTGGTGGCAAGTATGGGACTAAAAAAACCACAACTCACCTATAGGGGTTCTGGTGCAGAAAACAAAAAATTCCCTAACAGCGAGAACGATATAGCCAAGATCTATCCTAGTAACGAGAGACACTCTGTGTTCATACCCCTTGAAGACCGAAAGTGGGATTACGTTTCCGTTCAAATGTTGCCGATGTAGTCGTACCATGTAGCCGACCTTAAGGTTGATAAGGCGTCCAAGCGTCTAGTTCTAGTTCCACAACTAGCAGCACCTCCGCTATTCTACACGCGTATAGTGCCACTAGTGGCGGTGTGTATGTGGTCGGACCTTGTTTAATGGTGTGCGTTGAACCTTTCAGTTTCTGTTCATAATCATTTGAATTCCTATTGTGTGTGAATTTGTATTTATTTCGGACCGAATCTCTATTGTATCCTTCCATAACAAAATCGTCAGTGTGGGCAGCCCCTCCCCAAATTCGTGGACCGTGTGCTGCGGTTCCCATAGCAATGTGGCAGCCGTGCTGCCATCTATTATTTGGGGAGCGCCGGTGGAGATGCTGATATATAGTAGCATGGTAGAGATGGTGAAGTGAATGATTTTTGTTGCCCTCGAGGGCTGTCTTAACTTCTAACTAAGCTATAACTTAGAGGCGTAATATGCACCCGCTATCTCTCTTAACCTTAACCTACTTTGTTTGACGTTAACTAGAACACACTTATGCACTAACCTACATGCGTACATTGGCATACATCTAGTTGGAGGTTTTTAATATGCGACCTAAAAGTTCAGACGCCAAGGCATTGGGGGTCTGAGTTGCGTGTAATCTCGCGGAGGGGTTATAGTAGCTTCGCCAATTGTCGAGAGGGGCCAAATAGGGGTAAATACAAATCTAACGGCCAAACGATCATTTGAACCAATAAAAAAACGGTTAAACTCAAATCCCACCGTTAGGTCCACTCTTCTTGCCCTGCTCTGTCAGTATTCCCTGTTATCCTTTGCGGCCGTGGATTGGTTTACACCTGCAAGGACTAGATCTTCTTCTCTGCTCTGCTCTTCTCCTATATTATTCCCCTCTCCATTATCTTGCTTAGCTCTGGCTACTGGTCTCCAGATCGGAGCTCGCCGTTGCTCTCCTTGCGTCCCCGCCATGGCCGGTCAACCTTCCACACCCTTAATCGAAGCTCGCCATCGTCGCCCTCGCCCTCGCCTCGTTTTCCTAGTCGGCGGGTCGGAGCTTCGCGTCCCCAGCCTAGCCTCTCGCCGCTGCCTAGACCTTCTCGCATGGCGGAGCGCGTTCGGCCGGGCAATCTGGACCGGCGACCGGCCTCAGGCGGTTGCGTGCTGTCGCGCACCCTAGGCATGGTAGCCCCGACAGAGGAGTTCAACGGTAACGCTCTCATGGACACCGTGTTGGGCACCCGTCCCGCCGTGTCGCCAGCAGAATTGTTGTCGGCTTTCATGTCTCTTTTTGGGATTAGACAAAAAGTGGTTAATATTGAGGTATACATGCCGCCATTCAATTTCTTCGTCCGGTTTGCCCACAACTGAGACAGCGAGCGTGTTCCGCATTCTTCCCGTTCTTTCGAGTGCCGTGGGGAGAAAATGAGCTTCATGCGTTGGCATCGCGCGTATGGGTGGGACGATCGCTTGGGGAAGCTTTGTTTCTTCTCTAAACTCGGCTTTGATGGCCTCTCTTTCGATGATTAGGAACCGGAGGCCCTCAAGCAGGTCGTCAGTAGCCTTGGCGGCGAGCTGGTGGAGATTGTGCCACCGAGCGACAAATGGATCATCGAGGTAAAGGCGTGGCTGAAAGATCCAGACACCGCTCCTAAGATGTACGAGGTGGAGATTCCAAGGAGGGCAGGGCGAAAGCTTTGCTGGAAGTACCCGATGATCATCCACCTGCAGGAGGTTCTGGAATTGGTACATGGCATTCAGGACCCCGGCGAGGTGGCCAGAAAGCATCCTCGTCGCCTGCAGTGTTGTCCTGGAAGGATCGATGGCACATGACCACCACCATTCCGCGATGGAGCGCACGATTTAGGTGGGGGGACCGGGCGTGGAAAGCTGGTGGTTCTGATTTCGCTCGAGTGAACACAGAGGATTAGTAAATTTGAAAGATTGTTGGCTTGAGAGTCGAGCATGTAGTATGCCTTATGTAATAGTTTGAAGTGCTGTACTATGTGTGGCTACTGAATTTGTAATGTGTGGCTACTGAATTTGTAGTATGTGTGGCTAATGATTTGTAGTTTGTGTGGCTAATGAATTTGTAGTATGTGTGGCTAATGAATTTGTGTGACTAACCAAGGTTATCCTCCTGAAAAGAGGGTGGGCTAGCAATGATCAATGTCACTATTGCCGGGAAAATGCTGCCGATGAACGATCCAAAAGACAAGAAATGTTGCTGATTTGTATGGCTCGAACAATTTTTACCTAGATTTGTTCGAGCTGGTGCGTGATTCTGTATGGAACTTTCATGAATAAATCACCTAAGACCAGTTTATAAAATGCTGTATGAATCTCATCTGCATCGGATAAGTATGACAGTAAACTGAATTCATAGTTTTAAGTTGTTTGAGGATTGTAATTCACATTCGTAAGTTGTTTGAGGATTTTTACAAACCGAGCATGTATTAGAATTACTACACGTACATAGAAAACTAGTGAAATTGAAAGAGATACAAAATATGATCTTTTTGAAACATAGAACATCCATTGTATTACAGGCACACCATAAAACTTGCACTTGCATAATTCACAGACAGAGAATACAACATGAGTAGATCCACATGATCCGTCAATCTGATGGGTAGCCGTTGTAGTAATCGTATTGGGTGGTACTATATTCTCCATAAGGCGGCACCATGTCCAGCTCAGAATACTCGACGGTTCTGTAATACTCCGCCAGCAATCGATCAAGTTTGAAAGGAAGTTCATTGATCCATAATCCTCCTACTCCATACCCATGGACAACCCTTGGCTTCTCTTCCCACGCAAGAGCCTTAAAGTTGTAAGATCTAATCTCGGATAGGTCTGGATAGTAGATGCTGCTGGCCTGCACTGTGGGTACGCTGGTGCTATCGATGCAGATGCACCGATTGTCAGCAACGAAGAGAGCACGACTACCGATGCCTCTAAATGTCTGAAGCACATGGTTCTGTGCATCAACCCGGTAAATAACGGGCCTGCCACCGTAGACCGGTCCACTCACAACAAACAACAACTCCCCGTCAGACTCGATGAGGTAAAAATGATTCTCTGGGTACCAGCAGCTTAGAACAGGGCCTGCAACGGTGGCATGCATCTTTAGGGTCTGTGCGGAGCGCTGCATCTGGACATCTCCATGAGCAGCACCACGCATAGTCGAGAGGACATACCCGTATCTATCTGCGACGAAAACATCACCAGCGTAAGAAGTCATGCTCCAGAGTTCCGCAAAGTCATTCGGTGTGTGCCACCCTTCACCAAACACTGGACGACTGCCTTCCTCCGTGCCCTCATCCGCCCACTGAATGATGGTGTTTTTATGGTTTGATGTAAACACCATAAATGACATGAACATCGTCACAGTGACAGAAGACACATGCTCGATCGATATCTCCACCCTCAGGCCCTTGATAGCGCCCGAGAAGGGGTTGTACAACCGTGTCTTATACGGCTCCACCCTCTGTCCAAGCACAAGGAGGACGCAGGTTGTGCTACCGATGTAAAAGTAGCTTCTAGAGAGAGAGAGAGAGAGAGAGAGAGAGAGAGAGAGAAGAAATAGAGATTCAACCAAGGTAAATAGATAGATATTCAGTCAAAGTAAACAGACAAATATTCAATGTAGAAACATAACTTGAAAAACGTATCGTAGGAGGTGAATGAAAAAAAAGGATCGCACATATACAAATGAATATCAAGAAAGCACCTGCGAATAACCCGACTAATCTTCTTCTTAAGGTAGAGTCCGGTTCTCACATTCAACAACGTGATAGCAGCGTCTTCTATCGAATACTCCTCCGACAACTAGTGCTCTAGAACATCCAGTTGGCTGGCATAAAGCACTCCTCCGTGAAGCCGCGCTAGGCGCCACAGACTGCCCGGAAGGAAGCATAGTAGTCGAAGTCGTCCGTCGAAAGGAAGATGCCACCTATCTTCTACACGACTCCCCTAGGGAGATCAGCCCACGGCGAATCCTGCTGCTTATTGCCGACCATGGATGATGGTGTTCGTGTGGTCTTGGTCCTGTCGAATGGCAGAGGAAGCGGTTCCATAAACAGACATTTAAAGAACGCCTGGAAATGCCAAGGGAAGCGTGTGGAAACGATACGACCGCATGCACACAGCAACCGCAAGCGCCCCACCGTTTCAAAATCTTTGAGGCCAAATCTCCCACCCTTGGAGTACCATTTTTCTATTATTATTAGATGGACGCTAACCAAATTTAAAATCTCAGTCGAGCGGCAAAATCATATATCGACCTTGTAGCATTTCGTGTCCCCCCATTTCAAAAACTTCTAAATTTAAAATTACCGTTCTTGTAGCATTACATTAATTTTTAAACTGATTAAGATTTTAACCGTTCAACGACCAAAATTATGGCCGTGACATGGATTTGGTGAGGCTCACCTCCCTTGTATTCCCATCTCAAACAACACGACACGTGCATCTCCTTATCCTCTGGCGCACTCCGAAATTATGGCTCTGCCATCAAGTGCTGGGAGCAGAGACAGCGTATCATCCAATCAACCTCGCCTCGTCTTTGTCAGCGATGTCTGATGCTCGCATCGGCTATGTCAGGGGCGTTGATGCTCTCCTCGGTTGTGACACCCCCGGGATTAGGTCTAAACAAAACCCAGACCTCTGTATGACATAAGCTTAACCTTCAGCTCGAGGATATCCAATGGAGAATCGGTAACACAACAGTGACCCTACGACACAAAATTATTATAGCAAGCTCATAAGTGAGCAGAGAACCAAATTATTACAAGCAGAGGTCACTGGCCACAAACATCAAACAGCGGAAGGCAAATTATGCTATTAAGTATAGCAAACTTAACAAATGACCTAAGAGGCCTGAAGCATAACGATGACGTCTCAGCCCATAGATTCCAGGATGCCGGCCGGGGACCCCAAGCTACTCGTCAGTGTCGATATCGTACTAAACTTGTCTTCAGGTGAACCATTACTCTAATACATAAGTATCGACAAAGCAAGGGCGAGTACAGGGTGTACTCTACAAGACTTATGGCTGGTAGGGTTGTTTTGCATAAAGCCAAGTTTGTTTATAAGATAAGAGAGAGAAGAAACTCGGCTAATTAGAATATTTTAAAAGGGGATAAGAGAGCGACATCTCCAAAGAATTGATCATCATCTTTTGATATCCACCAATTCATCATCATCTATCAACTAGGATCACCCCCTCGTACCCATGAGGAAGTATCCTTAAGCACATGTTGATCTACCAAGTTTTACGATTAGGTTCATGTTCTCTATGATCATCACGTCCGTTCCCAAGTCATCCATAACCATGGACGTGGATTTTTGAAAATATTAGTACCCTGCAGGGGTGTACAACTTTATCCACACATACTAACCTTCTCTTAATGCCAGTACATTAGCCCTCTTCCTTGGAAGGCTGGTAGAGGATGGTTAGACACGACCTTTACCTTGCTTTCGACGAGACCATGAGTCACACCCTAAGGATGGTTCCGCCATAACGGGTCAAATCCATAAGCCGGTCCCCAGAGATGTGAGGTGAGGTTGGTTTACCAGGGGATCGTCCACCCTAAGCAACCTCAGCCACACTTACCTACCTCTTATGATGCACCTTCACCCGCAAAATATTTCAAAACATTTTCAATGCATATGTCGAATGGAACGCCCGAACTATGTGACTCATGGAATCTACTAGGCAAGTTAGTCACTCGTGAGGTTTTACAGGCCCCGTGTGGTTGTACGCTCGTCTTGGTTCAAGAGGCAAGACCTCGGGTCCTAGTGGTGGCGAGCATGGGACTAGAAAAACCACATCCCACCGTGGCCTCCCATACAAGCCTTAACATGTTTAATATCATATCACCATTGATCTCATCTCTTCACGTTCTCCTGTCATAATAGATTCTCTGCATCTGATACATCATCTGGATGGACCAGAACTGACATCTATGCATGGCTAGGCAGACACAGATATAAGCTTTAGCAGTGCACACAAGCCAAACCTAGTTATGCTAGGAGCAGTGAATCAGGTAATATAATCTCAAATGGAGTAATGCAATAGATAGTATACTCTATTTATTGATAAAATACCACAGTAGAATCGTATGCATCATGGCAGAAATTGAAATGCTTTCGAAATCATAGGATTATATCATGGTGGGTCTATGCTTGACTTTGCCCGTTGATAACCAATAAGCAGATATTCAGAATCCTTGTACTTGAATTGGTTACAGTTGGTCAAGTATTGATCTTCGATCTTCGACGGTTTTAATCTTGGTCTTCGATCTCGATCTCGATATCGTATTCTATCGGAGAAGAACTAAAACACCGAAAAGAAAGGGGAAACAATCAACACATGGCATCGATGCAATGCTCAAACAAAGATGATGTTATGACAAGTTTAATTGTATTGAAATGTAACCCTAAGGCATGCTCAACAATTTAATCGGGGTTCCGAGGGTATAAACCCTAGTTCGGAGAAACTTCGGATGCTTAAGAGAGGGTTGGATTTGTTGTTCTAATTAAACTTGTTATGAAAGTTGTTGAATAATGCATGATGATAGCTTAAATAGGTATATCTCATTTTTCTAAACATTTTGATATATTATACACATTTTTCTGACTTATAAATAATTAGTTATTGAATTTACAAGATATAAATCCATTTTAGGAAATTATAAACATTTTTGGAATATCTAAATTATATTACAACTTGGTCCCACATGTCATAGTTTTATTCATTTCAGAAATTATTTTCCAAAATAATAAATATCGGACAGGCTAGGCCCACATGGGTTTATTTATATTTCTAGAAATGATTTTAGAAAACATTAAAACAAAAGAAAAGGAATTATGGCGTCAGCATGACGCGGTGCTGACATCATCAAAGGAGGAACCTTCAGATCGAGCACGGATCCGTCAATCCCGTACTCGCCTGGGAGCGCGGGTAGGCGCGTTGGACGCATCTGGTCGCAGGAGACCAGAATATGGCGGCGCCGCTTCCTGCTGGTCGCTGGAGCTACAACTGTGATGATGAATGGCGGAGGCAGACGGCGGTGCTCGGTGTTAGCTCGAACCAGGACGAGAGAGATACGATGGAGAGGTCCAGGAGGACGACGAGCTCACCACGAGCACGATGGAGTGGTTGGGGAAGCACGTCGTGGCCGGGAGCGGTGGTATTCGGTGATGACACCAGTCGGAGGAGGAGGTCTTCGGGCTCGATTCCAGTGAGATGGAGGTGCCCCAGCTTGCGTGCGTTGGCTAGAAGGACGAGAGCGACGGTGCGGAGCTCCTGGGAACCTCAACGGGGCTTGGGGTGTCCTGGATCGATGGCATCGACGAGTTCGTGCGAGCTACAGTTTCGGGTGCGAGGAGAACAGAGCAAGGGAGAGGAAGAAGAGAAATAGGGCACGACTAGGGTTTTCCAGCGGCGACATAGGATACTTGTAGACATTCTGGCGCGGCGGCGTGCATCTTGGCGCGGCCGACGGTGGCGCTGGTGATAGCGAGGAGCTTCCTCGATCCACCGACAAGGGAGACAACGAGGAAACGACAGCGAAGAGGTACGGGCCGGCCGCGGGCTGGCTTGGGCCACAGCTAGGCCTCGACAAAGAAAGGGCATCGATCGGTCAGTGGCTAGGCAGGTGGAGGGAGAGAAGGAGTCGGGCACATTGGCTGCTGGTCCATTTAGGATTAGAGGGAGTTTTATTTTCTGAAAACCTTTTTCTTTTTATATTTTGATTTCTCTCTTTTGTACTTAAGTTTCAAATCTGTTTTGAACCATTTGAGACATACCAGAGAGATTTGTAAAGTATTTAAAATACTATGGGGCCCTTTTTAGTCCATTTGGGCTCCATTATTTTTGTGATTTCAAAATATTCAAAAGCATTTGAATGGATCTCAAAGAGAGGGGGAATTAGGGTTTTAGGGTTTTGTATTATTTTCTTTACATGCATTTTTAAAATATGATGCTCATGAATACGCAATCAAAACCCTAATTAGACATTAGCTAAAACTGGGGTGTTACATCGGTGCCGCTCATCTGCCATGTTTCATCTCTAGCAATGGCAACTTTATCCACATGGTCCTACCAAAGATGCCGTGATGGCCGCAGTGGTGCCGCTGGATTATCCGGAGGTGGCCGTGGTCGAGCAGCCGACAATGGCTTTGGTGACAGTGGCTAATGTAGGGTTCACAGCATAGAAAACAATTTTTTTCCTACGATGGGAACAACTATGTACCAAGATCTATCTAATAGATACAAAAAACGGACGGATGTATATCCGTAGAGAACATAACCCTGAAGACCAACAAAGCTTAACGAGTCCAAACTCGTGGTTGATGTAGATGACCTCTTGCCGATCTCAAGATCGAGAGGAAGTCCTTAGCACCGCAAATTAGCGGCGCATCCGTGCTCGCACACACGTCCGAGGCACCGAGCAACCTCCGCCTCCTCGCTCCAGCGATGCAGCGGAAGCACAACTCTTTCTTGCCGAATATCCATCAGGAACATGTATCTCGCTACTCCGAGACCATGGGGAATAAATACTAGAGGGGGAGAGAGATCCTTCATGAGGAGGTGTGCTTTGAGAGGATGAGAGGGGGACTTTTATAGGGGAGAGGGGGGGCACCCAAGGGGCATGGCGCCCAGCCATGGGGGCTGCCCCCACCTCTTCCACATTCATGTGGGTGGACACTCCACTCACTCAAAAGCCTTTCAATTCCCTCCACTCAAAAACCCACTCAAATTCTCATTAAATTTCCACCAAATTTAATGCATACTCTCATTAAATAAAACTCCTTTTATTTATTCAGAATTTTGTCAATTACTTTAATGACAAACATTCACATATAACCTCTTGCTAGTATTTCATTTCACATGCAGAAACACTTTCTGCAATTTCACCCGAAAACCCGTTTTAGTATCTAGTGAAATAAATTCATGCGCTTGTTATTCTTTCCGGCATGAAACTTTTGCTCCAAATGAATGTCGGTGTCTCTTAAGTGTGTCACCCTACGGTTCGCGAATAATGCAGACATGATCGAGACCCCTCTCAGATCAATAATCAGAAGCGGGATCTGGAGACCCATATTGACTCCCACACATTCAACGATGACTTTCTTGTGATCGTCAGAACCTTTTACGCTAGTATCTTAATCCCTTAGTTTCACGATATATTACATGTCCGAGATTCGATCATAGGTATCTCCATAACTAGTTTGATCTCGTTACTGACATGTACTCTTTTCTTGTTCCTGTGATATAACATTCTAGTGATCAAATCACTTGCTTGCAAGCTAATCAATGTGATATCACTGAGAGGGCCCAGAGCATATCTATCCGTTATCGGGATGAACAAATTCCACTCTCTATACATGGGCCTCAACATAACACTTTAGTAGTTCTAAAATCATCTTTATAATCACCCTGTTATGGTGTGACGTTTGATGTTATCAAGAAACTCTTTCAGTGTTAGTGATTGACATGATCTCATGGTCTAAGGATTAGGATCACTTCGTAAGTTGTTATTAGCAATATAAACTCAATGACTTTGATCGTAATGCTATACTTCGGATGAATGTTCATCACATCATTACACTAATATTGTGACCTCGTTATTAACAACATCCAATGTCCATGATCAGGAAACCTTGATCATCTTGTTAATCAACGAGCTAGTTTATGAGAGAGGCATAACTAGGAACTTCCTTTTTGTTTATTAAACACACATGTATTAACGTTTCCGTATTAATACAATTATAGCATGCAAAATGAACATTTATCATAAATAGGGAATACGATAATAACCACTTTATTATTGCCTCTCGGGCATATTCCCTTCAGTCTCCCACTTGCACTAGAGACAATAATCTAGTTTAGAAACTTTGCGTATTGAACACCTATGGCTTTCTGGTGTTCCATATATGCAATTGCAAGTGGTTAACATAATCTACGGATCTAATGCTTCAGTTTCGTGTGTATTTACATGTCTTTGCGTCTCCACACATCACTCATTCTCCAATGAGATGGCATTGTATAAATTTGGTCTTTTGGTGAGACCTTTAGTTCCTTGGGGTTAAATCATGTCGATACTATTGTCGTACAATATATCTTTAGTGTTAGCCCGTTGTGAACCAAACCTTAGTTTGATAACAAACTACTTGACACAAATTCCCTCCTTTGCTGCTACTATAGCAGTCATATACTTAGCCTTTTGTTGTAGTATCCGTCACAATGTCTTAACTTTGGAATTCATCCAAATCCATCATGGAATCTCCTTTCCATTACATTGTACCACCCATAGTTTAAATTGAGATAAACTTAATTTGTATCTTGTGACAAAACTAGTATCAATGTAACTCTTTACAATGAACTATTTGTAATTGTTTGTCACCTGTCAACAAATACATTCTTAGTTCTTCCAAAAGATCATAAGAATATCCTCGCTATCGTCCAATGATCATTTTATGATTCATTCTGATATATGCTCATAACACTTAGAGCATAGGACATATCTGGATGTGTACATATCATGGTATGATTGATCAAAACATCCTTGTGATTTCACTCATCAAGTGTCAAAGCACTTGAATCTTGTTTCACTTATCAAGAGTCGATACACTGGAATCTTGATTCAATTCCTTTCCATGTGACAAGAACCGTTTCTTGTCATTTCTATATTGAACTCCTTCAATATATCATATATGTACGTTTGGCACAACCATATTAGCGTCACAGTCTATCCACTATAGACATTCATGCTAAATATTTGGGTTTTGCCTAAGTCTTTCATCGAAATGAAATTCTTAACCTTTGTCAATAAAAGATACATCATTTCTAATCAACAAGATGTCATCCACATAATGTATTAGAAATGTGTCTCAGTGCTCCCACTTAATTTCTTGCAAACGCAAGCATCTTCATCGTCTCCTGATGAAAAACTCCTCTAACAGTTTCATCACGGTGAATATTCCAACTCCGCGATGCTTACTTCAACCACTGAAGTTTGCATGCCCTTTTTAGCATCCTTTGAATTAACAAAACCCTTTGGATCGTGTCATGTACACGTCCTAGGTAACCATTCTTTTAGAAGAACTTTGTTTTGTTTATTCATCTACCATATACCAAATTATATGTAGTCGTTGCTATATTAATCCGTCCAGACTAAATATCGCTATGAAAGATCCAATCTTGTCATAGTCAACTCCTTGAACATTGTCGTAAAAAAGTTTACGACATGTCGACTATTTCATAGATGTGAAACATCCATGTCTGTTTCTTTATATATCCAAATACGACCGATATGTTTTTACACCTTTCCGGAGGGTCTTCCAAGATCAAAACTTGATTTATCGTGTATGGAACTATCACAGATTTTATGGCTTCAAGCCATTTGACGGAGTCAGGGCCCATCATCGCTTCTTGCATGCAGTCGGTTCATCATTGTAAAACAATAATGATTTACTCTCAAATCTTAGCATTTGATTGTTTATCCGACCTACTTGGTTTAATAGGAACTTAGACCTCCGTGACCAAAAACTTTGAGGCATGTGAGCCATGAGCATTCTGGCTGCCTCCGGAACATTTTCCATCACTGTGCAACTCGAAACATTTAGCTAAGGTTCATTAACCTTATCAAAGTTCTATTGTCCTCCCACTTAACTTTTGCAAAAAATTCCCTTTTCAAGAAACTTCACATTTCAAGCGACAAACCCTTTTGTCCTCGGTGTTATGGAGGAATATCCAATGGTTATTCGAAATGACCTACAAAGACATGCTCATCCGACTTTGGTTGTAAACATCTTACTTATGCTTAGCATACCAAAATTTAAGAAATGACAATTTGAGTTTTACCCCAAACCATAACTTCCATGGTGTCATTTCAACAGATCAAGATGGAGCTCTTTTCAGTGTAAAGGCGTTAGTCTCTAAAGATTTTAATCTTTTAAAACATAATGGCAGTTTTATAAATAACACCTTTGATCCAACCATGTCAAACAAGGTTTCATTACAAATATCAAACACTACATATTCCTATGGAGTTTCGGGAGATGTAAATCTAGGTGATTTGCTAAACTTGCAACTCAAATAAATCCCTTTATGATGAAATCGTAAATCATTTATTTTCTTGTTACAGTTGTAACTCAAATAAATCCCTTTATGATAAAATCATAAATCATTTATTTTCTTGTTACAATGATTTTCCACTTCATCTTGAAAGTCTTTGAACGTTTTCAAATATTTCATACTTCTTTCTCATTAAGTGAATATTCACTCAAATTTCCGGAGAAAGCATATGAAGTTGAAATCCATCGCTTACGAGTACACATAATGGACTACATACATCGATATGTATAAATTCCAATATTTTTAGTCGTTTGTTCTTCTTTGTCCTTTGCACGAAATTTTAATTATCCCGAGGAAAGTCTCACAAGCGTCACTTGATCAAATCAAAGACTCCAAAAATCCATGAAAATGGAGTTTCTTCATGTTTTCTTTCCAATTAATTTAAACGGCGATGTCACTTTGCAAGTGATCTTTCAATCATTTGTCTTGCGACATTTTTAGCATTAGTTTTTATGGATGTGATTTCTCCAACTAGATTTGTAAATCATCCATCTTATATGGAATATGGTAATTATTTGAACAATCTTTGTTCTCATAATACCTGATTTAAATAACGATTATTAAAACAAATCTTGAAGACAAGCTTTGATATCAACGAGAAATACAAACAACGGCTTGTTTGTTTTCGATGATCATCATCACATATTCTGTTGCTAGTTACTTAGGCCATTGTGGTTCATGAATTGCGTCGTTCTGTATGAAATTTCATACCAACCAATTTGGTATCCAATACCCAAGAACCACATTGTTTAACAAGCAAAGAATACAACCATAACATGTATATCATCTATATACCTAAACTGGATATTTCCAGTCTTTTCTTTTCTGCCAAATATATTTTATAGATTCTCTTTCAGCATTTTCTTTTCCTTTTTATTAGAATCTATCAACATTAACAGTGGTGCCATATACATGACACATAGTCCAAAGTGTGTATATTCAAATAATAATACCTTTGGACTTGCACTTTGAAGTAGATCACCATCATCAAATGATCGGCGTTCTTTCAAAATCCATTCTTTAGTAATCTTTTAGTGTAGTAAACACTTTACATACATCTTCTATTCATCCTTATCATGATGACTTTCATGATCAAGCTAATGTAGCTTATAAAGACGAATCATGAGTATAACGTTACTTTCCAAAACCATTTTGGATGATTAGGATGTCTAGCATCTCCAACCTTTTGCAAATTCTTATCCAATATGAGAACATATACTATAATCTATCATATTGCAACCAAATATTGTTTCAGATATCGTTATATCTGCCACACATGATGGTTTCTGAAACAATTCTTTCAGATCCTAGATAAACTTGATATTAAAACAATCAAGAATCATGGAGGCAAACATGATACTTAAGATACTAACGCTAGAATTGTTACTCTCGACTTAATACCAATTATTAAATTTTACAGAGTAAATAGAGTTTGCTGAAAGTTTGCAATAGGACTTTAAACTTTAGATTGACACTCAACACAATATGATACCAGTTCGTAAAGTAAATATCCAGAATTCTATAGTTCTATTATCTCAATTACAACTAAGCATAAGGTGGTGAATGAATGCTAGTAACTACAACAAATTATGCAAATTCACTTTGATTTAATTTATGATAAATTGAGTGCTACTAATCCAAATTAGAAATGAACTCCTACTCAAAAACGACATCCCTCGTGTCATTTTGGTGATTTACATGAACCAAATCCATTGCACCAAGTTCGATCATCACGTGAGTCGGTGTAGCTTCAAAGGCGAGCATCAAATGGGCATCATATCTTTCATAAGACTCATGCTTAACCTTTCGGTCCGTGTCGTGGTATTGCCGACGAGTACGCCATGGAGGGGTCCTCACAATGCGTGTTTAGAGACGTGGGTAAGGCGGACGGTTGACGGGTACGAGGTAACACAGCTTACCCAGGTTCAGATCCCACGACGGTGGCGGAATCCTACTCCTGCTATAAATCACTATAAGGGCAATACGCCGAGTTACAGAGATAGGTTCGCTGTGCGAGGTTGTATGAATCGATACTAAGTTGTCTTGCCCTAAAGGCTCCCATATGCCCGACTTATATAGTCGCCAGGTTCTAGGGTTACATGGAAAAGTCCTAGCCGGACAGGTTACAGAGTCCTACACCATCTACCACTAGTCTTGTGTAACTTGCACTCCAAGGCTCCGGGTACGCTGGTAACTCCACCATAGCCTTCCTTCATTCGGCTTGGGCCTCCTTTCAGGATCCACCTAACTGGGCCGCCCAGCAGGCCACGGGCCATGCTACCGACTATGGGCCACCCAGGTTAGTCGGATAAGAGACATGCTATGAGGATACCCATATAGCATATCCCCAACAGTAGCCCCCGGAGAACTCCGAGATCTTGCGCCGTCTTGCCTCTTCTCGTGGAATGCTCCGTCTAGATGGATATCGGCAAATCGTCAAGCAATATCTTGTAGTCCTCCCAAAGAACCCTGCAAGGCTTTCTCCGTCTTCAATATGTAAGTCGGAGAAATGCTGAATCTTCCATCATACTCTTCCGTAGCCGGATTGGATTCGTCCATGCCAGAATCTTCGATGCGACGGCTCATCTACCATGTCAGTTATGATGACATAGGCCTAGGTCAACGATGCCTCGTAACTTACACATGCAGAGAACGCAATCATATCCGATTTTCCCGCGCGAGCGATACGAACCGTTGGCGGCGTCGGTTGGAGACGTGGCAAATTTACCGCGCACGTTCTCGAGCACGTCGTCTACACGACAACCGTCCGATTAGCTGCATGAATCTTGACGCAGAGTAAGATAAATAGTAACCGTGGGACACTTGCCACTTTTTCACGCCATTCACTCGCGTCATCATCTTCTTCCTCTAGCCGCACGCCTCCTCGAGCTCTCCGCGGAAAACCTCGAAGAAACCCTAACCTCTCCTTGCACCAGTCGCACTCTCCCTGTCCTCCATGGCCAGCAGCAGCTCCTCCCCGTCAATGGCAGCGTCGAGCGAAGCCACGACGAAGTCGGCGAGCTTCGTCGTCGTGCCCGCAGAGGGCCTGGTCATCCCCGCGTCGGCGGTGATTGAAACCACCGGCAGTGACCAAAATCTGGCGGCGCTAGAGCCTCTAGAAGAGGATCCAGACTCACACAAGGGCGACTGGCGCGGCTCGGACATCACCGGCCGCGACATCTAAGAGATGGTCGCCGAAGGCTACCTCCCCGCGACGGAGGGGCTCGCCTGGCGGGCGGCGCCGACCGGCGAGGCGACACCTTCTCCCCAAGCCGGAGAAAAGGCGTACCTCAAGGCTCAGCTGGTACGCGGCGTTTCTCTGCCCATCTCCCACTTATTTCTGTCCGTCTTGAACCACTTCAAGGTCCAACCCCATAACCTCTCCCCCAATAGTATCTTAGTGCTTAGCAACTTCGTGGCACTTTGTGAGGGTTACCTAGGGATTAGGCCTAGGTTAGACTTGTTCGTGTACTTCTTCACCGTCAAACATGAAGCCGGACATAGTAGGGAGGAGCTTAGGAACTGCGGCACCATAAGCTTCAAGATCCGACCTGGCCGGCGGTTCCCCGACATCATTGGCCACGAGTCATGCAAAAACTGGCAACGGACGTACTTCTACGACCCCGACATTCCTTTGGCGGGCCGAGAAGTGACGTACCCGGACTTCGTGGATGGAGATGCTGCTGAAGTTTCCACATGGAGATCCCATGCATCCCTTCCCTCCGACCTCGACGCTTCTCGCGCAATAAGGCGGATCGAGTGGTTCGTAGAGACGGGTTTGACCGGCTTGGACCTAGCCATGTGCTGGTTCATCAGGCGAATCCAACCTCTGCAGCACCGCGTGAAGTTCATGCACGAATACACCAGTGATCGAAAGGATTCCCTTCGGATCTCCGTGGATAACTTCTCGAGCGACTCCGTCAAGCTCCGTCTGAAGGACATCGTCAAGGTGATGGATAAGAAGCGCGGCTTCACCATCACCTACGACATGTACGTAGACGGCAAGTGCCCAAAGGTAGGTATTTATTTTCCGTGTATGATATTGCTCCAGTTTCTCCGTCTTGCCAGTGCCATCTTATCTAACACGGTGATTTCTCACTTAACAGCTTAGCGATCTAGATGAGGACAACCTGGCTGCCCAAATCTACGATCCAAAGATGAAGGATGTCACGGTTGTGTCCGACGACGATGTCCTGTTGGCGCGAAAGCAGAAGAGCTCCACCTCTGACGCTGCCGACGGAGGCAAGAAGAAGAAGACGGAGGGTGGAGCCTCCAAAAAGAGTACTGCCGCCCTGGAGGCGGAAAAGAAGAAAGCCACCGGGATGTTTGCCAAAGCGCCCCCCTAGTGTAAGCCTGTCATTCTCCGACATTGTCTTATTTATCTGTCTTATTCCTGTACTTATGCATTTTGCACGTTTTAGGAAGAAAGCCACAACCAGCCTCAAGAAGTCCTCCAAGACTCTTGGGGCTTCTAGAAATATCAAAGATATGCTGCATCGCGACTCCTCCCCCGCCATCGCCCCTGATACTCCTGCCGTCAAGCCATCCTCTGCTCCGACAAGCTCTCAAGTCCAGGAGGCACCGGGCCGTTCTGCCATGGAAGTGGATTCTGGCGCCTCTACCGAGCTCGCTGTTGTCGGCGAGCAGGCGACGCAGGAGAGCACTGCTCTTCAAATGGCTGAAGCTCCGGCTAAGGATGCCATCGGTAGCGGCAAGGCGGTGGTGGGAGATGGTACCTCTGTCGAAGGCGGCGCCCCTGCTCCCCAGAAGTCCCTCGAGTTCCCGAAGATAGTTTACCCGGCGCTTTTGCCGAGTAACACAACTATGGTTCCTGGAGGAGTGCCGTCATCTCCGACGTGCGGTCTTGAGGAGCTACTCCGACAAGCAGATATCTTGCGAGGAAACAGCATTTCCTTCGGCAAGCTGCTAGCCGAGAGCGCTACAAACCTCAAGATTATTGCACTTGTAAGTTTTTACTTTTCCTTTTGCATTTCATATGATTATCCCACTGTAGCCCCCGAGGATGTAGACGGAAAACCATAGGTTTTGCATCTATATGCTCTAAGAGTGACTAAGTTAGAAAAAACTCTCACTGTAGCCCCCAAGAATTTAGATGGAATGAATAACTCCGACTAGATGCTTTAAGAGTAGCATACACAATGTTCATAATTTGCAATGCTGTATCCCCCAAGCCTCTAGTTGTAACTGAATTAGTTCTGACTAGATGTTTTAAAGAAAAGCTAAGCATATTGCTAAGTCAAAAATTCTCGTTGTAGCCCCCGAGCATCTAGGTGGAAAATCTCCGACTAGAAGCTCCAAGCAGACCAAACAACGATTTTAACTTTGTATTTGTTTCCACAGAACGAGAATGCTCGGAGGGGCATGGCCAACGACAAGTACCAGAAGATGCGCACAGATCTTGAAGCCGAAAAGGGTAAAACTGCTATCTTGAAGGAACAGATCATCAAAAACAAGAGTCTGTTTTATTTTTTGCGCATTTCCATCTTACTTTTGTGCCCATAATCTCCGAGTACTCACTGTGTACTTTGGTTTTCTCCGACTTGCAAAACATGTCACCAAGGCCAAGGACATTGTCGAGCAGTCCAAGCATATCCAGCAGCTGGACAGCAAGAACAAGATCCTGAAGGAGGAGAGGAAGGAGATGCTGAAGATGCACGAGGATTCCATGAAAGCCCTGCAGGATTCCGCCTCCGTGGAGATCAATCGCTTGAAGGAGGAGCTTGCGATCCTAAAGGATCAGAAGCAAGCTGCTGATGAGCAAAACCTTCGCCATAGCGAGGCGTTTAAGCTCCTCCAACAAGAGAAGGAATCCTTGGCGGACACCGTCTGGCAGGCTAAGGCCAACATCTTCAGTAAGTGTCCTCCGCCTTGTATTTCTGTAGTCTGGATACTTAGAGTTTATTGAACTCATGCGCTCCTTGTCGGAATTTTGCAGCTCCTATGGGTTTAACCCGCTCGGCTCCTTCGGACAAGGAATGTATGGTTCTTGCCGGCAACTTCATCAATACCGCCATCGCCCAAGCCAAGGAGATTGCCAAGCCCCTCCAAATTTATATCAAGGCCTCGAACTCCGTGGCGAAGTACTCGGAGATTCTGCGCCGAGCCCCCGAGCGTGTCGCGACCTGGAAGGCTTCATGCGCACGGGCTGGCGCAAGGATGGCGCTGTCTATGGTGAAGGCACACTATGAAGATGCCGACATCGACACGGTGACCTCTGGTATCCCCGATGTGGATGATGACGGCAAGGAGATCGATCACGAAGCCATCCTATCATCACTCGTGGGTTATGACACCAGGGTTGCCGAATTGTTGGATGTTGACGTCTTCGTGCCCAGGAACTTCATCAACAACGTCATCCAAGATTCTTTCGAGTCTCATCACAGCGTCGACATCGAGGGTGATTCTCCGGCTGGTGATGATGCGGCCTCCAAGTCTCCTGCGCCCAAAGAGTGAAAAACACTTTGTAATTTTTGTTTTACCTTTGGCGTGTGCACGGAAGAAACTTGGTGATGTAATCTTAAGGCGGAAAAAATGGTTGTCGTATCCTGCTACAAAAGAACTAATTCCCAGTATGTATATATTTTTTAAGCAAGTGCTGGCTTATCCATTACTTTGGTTCTTATGCTTGACTTTTCATGAGTCGGAAGACTCGTTGTCAGATCTATGTGCTTAGGTGATGATGCCCAATGGCATCGTCAATAACCTGAGCACAAAATCGCCGACAATAAGTGCCAAAAGTCACTACTCTAGAATCCACATAAAAACAACAAAGAACGTGTAGACCAGAAAACTTAAGCTAACGCCCATAGGCGGAATTTTCACAAGTGCAATCGCAAGACTTGTGCATAAAGGTTTTATATGATCCAAAAATGAACACTAAAGGAGGTAAAAGACTCAGCAATATGAGTGAACCAAAGAGATTTATTTCATTGATCATATAAGAAGTACACAATTAGATAAAAAATGCTAAGTGTAGAAAGGACGTAGCTGTGCTATGTTCCATGGACGATCAAGCTCCGGGTAGTCATCATCCGGGTCACGTCTCTTACGCTTATGATCCTCGTTGGGTCTATCCCTGAGTTCACGATTGTTGACAAGGTAGTAAGACCCATTGAGCAGCGCCTTGCTTATGATGAACGGTCCTTCCCATGGCGGGGATAATTTGTGTGACTTCTTCTGCTTAAGTCGGAGTACTAAATCCCCCTCTTTAAACGAGCGATGCCGAACGCGGCGACTATGGTAGCTGCGTAGCTTCTGCTGGTAGATGGCGGATCTTTGGCATGCCAAAACACGCTCCTCCTCGAGAAGGTCCACATCTAGGCGTCTGGATTCTTCAGCGTCATCTTCGTTGTAGGCGTCAACTCTTGGTGCGTCGTGGAGGATGTCGGAAGGTAGGATGGCTTCTGCTCCATATACCATGAAGTAAGGGTTGTAACCGGTGGATCTGTTGGGTGTAGTTCGTAAACTCCACAGCAAAAATGGCAATTCTTCCGCCCATGCTCCAACTGCTCTATGTAGCGGTGCTTCAAGACGTGGCTTGATTCCCTGCAGAATTAATCCATTGGCTCGCTCAACCTGACCATTGGACTATGGGTGTGCCACAGATGCAAGGTCAAGTCGGATGCCTTTGTCCCAACAATAGGCTTCCACTTCTCCAAGTGATAAGTTGCTTCCGTTGTCGGTGATGATGCTATGTGGGAGACCAAATCTCACCACTAGATCTCAGACAAACCTGAGGGCAGTTGCCCCATCAAGCTTTCTAATGGGTTTAGCTTCTATCCATTTGGTGAATTTGTCAACTGCTACGAGTAGATGCGTAAATCCACACGGTGCCGTCTGTAACGGTCCCACCATGTCTAGCCCCATCGCAAGCGACCAAGTTATTGGTATTGTTCGCAATTCTTCAGCAGGAACATGTGGTTGTCGGGCATAATACTGGCATCCCGTGCATGTCTCAACCAGCTTGTCGGCGTCCGCCTTCGCGGTTAGCCAGTAGAATCCTTGCCGAAAGGCTTTCGCGACCAATGATCGAGGAGCGACGTGATGCCCGAAATCTCCGAGATGGATCTCGCGTAGGATTTCCATACCTTCCAGCTGGGAAACACACTTTAAGTATACACCAGTAGTGCTCCTTTTATAGAGTTGCCCATCGATTATGGTATAACCCTTTGCTTGTCGTACTAATTGCCGTCTTTCGACTTTGTCATCGGGCAAAGTTCCGTGTTCGAGATACTCCATGAACGGTATTGTCCAAGCCGGAGGGATCTTTGTCACCATGTTGACGAAAGAGTCAGCTCTATCCGGGTTGTCGATGTCGGCGCCCTTCACGGATGGTGTGCGTAGATGTTCTAGGAAAACTCCTGGCAGAATTCGCTTGCGTCCTGATCCAAGTTTAGACAGTAGATCATCCACCTCGTTTTGCTCCCTAGGCACATACTTGACTTCGTAGCCCAAGAAGCTCTTGGCTATCTCGTCCACTTTGTCGCGATATGCCGCCATCATAGGGTTCCGCGCGTTCCAGGTGCCAGCCACCTGCTGGGCAACCAAGTCGGAATCTCCACAACAAACTATGCGCTTGATGCCAATATCCTTGGCTACACGTAGTCCGTGAATGAGTGCTTCATACTCCGCCATGTTGTTTGTAGCCTCGAAGTGGATCTGAGCGTGGTGCGACTTGTCTCCTTTTGGTGACTGTAGTAGTACACCAGCCCCCGAGCCGTTGAGCAACTTTGATCCGTCAAAGTGCATCACCCAGTACTCTGGTTCTGGCAGTGGAGTAGCATCTGACATCTCCGTCCAATCTGCAATAAAATCCGCAAAGCTTGTGACTTGATAGCGTCGCGCCTCTTGTAGGTGATCTCGAAGGCGGCAAGTTCAATGCCCCACTTCGCGACCCTTCCTGTAGCGTCGCTGTTATTGATAATGTCAGATAGTGGAGTCTTGCTCACTACTGTGATTGGGTGCTCCTGAAAGTAATGCCTCAGCTTTCGAGAAGCAAGGAATACTCCATAAGCTATCTTTTGGTAGTGCGGGTAACGCTGCTTGGATTCCGTCAAGACCTCGCTCACATACTAAACTGGTCGTTGGACTCCGTGCTCGTAGCCTTGTTCCTTCCGCTCTACCACGACGACGATGCTGATAACCCGGTTGGTTGCCGCCATGTAAATTAACAGGGGCTCACCAGGTTTGGGTGCTGCAAGGATGGGAGCTGAGGAAAGAATCTCCTTGAGCTGCTTCAATGCTGCATCTGCTTCGTCTGTCCACATGAATTTGTCCGCCTTCTTCAGCAACTTGTACAACGGCAAAGCCTTCTCTCCAAGTCGGCTGACGAACCGACTAACTGCCGCAACACAACCTGTTAGTCGTTGTATGTCCTTTAGGCATGTCGGACGGTTTATGTTTAAGATGGCCTTAATTTTCTCCAGGTTGACCTCGATTCCGCGCTGGGAAACGATGAAGCCCAACAATTTGCTTTGGAACCCGAACGCACTTCTTAGGGTTGAGCATCATGTTGTATTTCCGGAGATTATCAAAGGTTTCTTTTAAGTCGGATATTAAGTCGTTTGACTTTTTAGACATCACCGTGATATCGTCCACATAGGCGTGAACGTTCCGACCAATTTAGTCGTGAAGGCAAAGTTGCATTGTCCGCTGGTAGGTAGCACCTGCGTTTTTCAGCCCAAAGGGCATCGTGACATAGCAAAACGTGCCGTACGGAGTAGTGAACGAAGTGGCCAATTGGTCCGACTTCCTCATCTTGATCTGGTGGTATCCTGAGTATGCATCGAGAAAACACAAAAGTTCCGAGCCAGCCGTCGAGTCAATGACTTGGTCAATGCGAGGCAAAGCAAATGGATCTTTGGGACATGCTTTGTTCAAGCCGGTGTAATCAACGCACATTCTTAATTCATTGGTTCCCTTTTTGGGGACAAGTACATGATTTGCCACCCATCGGGTGTGAAGGACTTCTCGGATAAACCCAGCCTTAAGTAACCTAGCTATCTCTTTGCCAATGGCGCGTCTCTTCTCATCTCCGAAGCGTCGTAGAGGTTGTTTCACTGGTTTACATTTTGGATCTATGTTTAAGCTGTGCTCGGCAAGTTCCCTAGGTACACCTTTCATGTCGGCAGGTTGCCAGGCAAAGATGTCCCTTGGAGGAACTCTACGAGCGCGCTTTCCTATTTGGGGTCCAGGTTCGTCACAATGGCGACGGTCTTGGAGGCATCGCCTACCACAAGTTCCACCGACTTGGTCTCGATGGCGGCCTTGAACACAGGAGCGGAGTAGGAGATCTGCTTCTTCGACGCGGGCATCTCTGAGTCATTGACCTTGCTCTGGATCTCCTTGAATTCTTCGCTGTAGAGGACATCTTCTGCAACGGCTGCTTCATTGATCTCGCAGTCCCTTGCCTTGGTAAAGCTTCCGGATACGGTGATGACACCGTTCGGTCCGGGTATCTTGAGTTTGTTGTAGACGAAGCATGGCTTGGCCATGAACGTGTGGAATATGTCGCGGCCGAATATGACGTGGTACACGCTCTTGAAGGGGACCACCTCAAAAGTCATGCGCTCTTGGCGGTAATTATTAACGTCGCCAAAGGCTACCTGAAGTGTAATGCACCCAAGAGACCGAGCCTCCCGACCAGTAACTACGCCATGGAACACGGTGTTGGTCCGCCTTAGGTTTTCCCCCGTCAAGTTCATCTTCTGCAGTGTATCCAGGTACATGATGTTGATGCTACTTCCACTGTCCACCATGCACTTGGTGAACTCCACGCCGTCAATCAATGGGTTGATGACCATGGAGTATTGGTTCTCCGTGGGCACAAGGTCTAGGTGGTCCGTCCTGTCCCAAGTGATTGGAACCTCCGACTAGCGCAGGTATTGGGGAACTGGGGGGAGAGTGGCCATCAGGATCCTTAGAGAGGTCTTCGTTGTCGGACGATGGGGGTGCCAAGGAAAGTGTGGTAGACTGGGGCCTTCTTTGCGAAGGGGTTCTTGCCCTTGTCGTCGCTCTTGGCGGCGTGCTTGGGGTCAACGTCCTCGTCCATGTCACTTGAATCCTTGGACTCCTCCTCCTTGTTCTTCCCCTTGCCCTTGCCTCGCGGTATGTTCTTCCGACTTCGCTTGTAGCCGGACTCCGGGTCTTCCTTGAGGTCGTTGACGAACTTGCAGTGTCAATTGGTATGGGTGGCCTTGCCGTTGGCGTCGAGGTGTAAGAGGCACGGCATATCGTGGTACTCCTCGTAGGTTTGGGGAACGCGGAGTGGCGCCGAGTTGGTTTCACTTCCTCGTTGCTGCCCGTGGCCTGTTCCCCTTCCTCGGCCACGTTGTCCGCCTTCTCCTCATCCTGCAAAAGTCATAGCAACCATGTCGGTAGATTGCTTTTCTTCTGGAGCGGTTTTCCGCTTTGTACTGCTGTTCCTCCGAGCTTGGGTTGGAAAGGCCGTTGACGGCAAAGAGCCACGAGCATCGTCATCGGCAGCTGCGAACTCACTAGCTAACTGAATCATCTGATTCAAGTCAAGCTGATGATTGTCCTGCAAGCGCTTTAGCTTATGTCGGAGCAACGTACCCCTTTCCAACCCATCGATGAAGGCTGCCATGGCGGTCTGAGTGTGCACTCCTACGCAGGAATTTTTCATATCCAGCCAGCGGGAGAGGTAGGCGCGAGATGTCTTGTCTTTCTCTTGCATGCACCGCTGTAGATCGCCCACAGTGCAGGGACGCTTGTATGTACCCTCAAAGTTCTTGGTGAATGCTTCTTGCATATCCAGCCAGTTGTAGATAGATCTTTCCGGCAAGTCGTCGATCCATTGACGGGCCGTGCCCGCCAACATTAACGGGAGGTACTTGACGGCGATGTTGGGGTTGGCTCCGGCAATCTCCACCGCGTTGCCGTAGTCCTGCAACCATGTGGCGGGCTTGGCGGTGCCGTCATAGGGCTTGATGGTCTTGTTGATCCGGAAACCTTTGGGGTATGTTGCGAACCGTATTGCAGGTCCAAAGCAACGTGGTCCCAGGTATGGTCCTTCCCGGGCCTCGTGGATCTTATCGATCCGTGAACGTGCATCGTATGGCTCCGGGTTCTTCTTCTTGTTGTCAATAGGGGATGGGCTGCGTGAATGACGCGGGCCTCTTCCGCCATGGTGACTGCTTGGCGGCGACGGAGGCGGAGGTGGCGGTGGGTTAGCCTTCTTGTTGTTACCCTCCTGCGACGCCTCGCGCCTGTTACGGTTGCTTGTCGGACGCGGAGGGTCATGGTGTGACCTGCTCTTGTGTCCTTGGTGGAGCTCTTCATCATGATGGGTCTGCGCCGCGTTGTCGCGGATGACGATGCCGCACTGCTTTGGTGGGGGCATATCCGTACGATGGTGAGCCTTGTAATCTTCCTAATGTCGGGGGGATCGGGGCGGTGGCGACGGGCGGCGAGGTCGGGCTCTTTCTCCATGGTCGAAGGATATAGGGATAGCATCCTTCCTATTGCGCGCATCCCTCCGTCTTCGTTCTGATGAACCCGTCTGTGATCCGACATCTTGAGGAGATCTGTCCCTTGGCAGTTTGTACTGGCTAGATCGGCAAAGCACTGGGTCAGAATCAAGCCTCTGAGAGGTGGCCTTTTCCTGCTGCTTTACCGCCTTGGCCACTAGGTCATTGACCTGTTCTACTGCCTCAGGCGATCTATCCTGCTCCAGAAGGGTCTTGGCAACAGCGAGGTTAAGGAGTGGGGTGGGCATCACCTGCTTGCCTTCACTGTCAATGTATGGCTTGGCCTGTGCCGGCTTTGAGGGAGCCCATCCTAGATTGCGTCGTACACCAGGATCGTTGATGACGTGAGCCGGAGCCTTCTTAGCCTTCTGCTGCTGCAGCAGAGTCTTGTACTCGGCTTCCATTGCTCTAGCTTTCTCTATGGACTTCTGCGCGTTGACCAGGTCTCGATCTAGTTTAGCACCTTGCTCCGCAATGGCTTGCGCCTCCTCCAGCAGCTGCTGGCGCTTCTCGTCAAGCTGAGTCACGTTCCGGATATGATCGACGGTTAGTGGCTCGACGAGGAGATTGCCGTACATCACTCTATCAGCTGGAGTAACATGGGCTGCTGCCGACGTGGATGCTGGAGGCGGCAAGTTTGCGGTGTTGTAGTTTCTCGGACCGGTGCCGAGTTCCTGCGGCTGCTGCACTGGGTTAGGCGGAGGAGGCATGACCTTTTCGCGATCATAGTCGGTAGCAATAAGTGGCCCCTTCCCCTTTTCCAGCGTTGTAGGCGGAGCTTGCCCGGGTTGATCTTCATCCATCGCTATACCAATGGTGACGAACACCCCTCGAGACATGACGGTGTTGTTAGTTTGCTCGTCGCGCGAGTACTCCTCCTCCATCTCCTGCATAGCGGAGTCTAGCTCTTCTAGACTGAAGTCTATCTCCTCTGAATCTGCACTGAAATCAGCATAAAGCGCATCAATGACATAGTCGGAGGGTGCCAGGACTTCCTCAATGACGGGCGGTGGAGGTGCAACAGCCTCGACGATGACTGGAGGTGGTGGTGCTGCTACGACGATGGCGGCCGGAGGCGGTGGCGGCGGCTGCTGAACCGGAGGTTCTCCGTCTCTGAGCGCAAGCTCCATCTGGGCTGCCGTGTCTGCTGCCGTGTAGCTGTTGATGGTGCTCACCATCTCTTCGAGGGTAAGGCGTCTTTTTGCCTGCTGCCGACGTAAATAATGTCGGAGAAGCGTGCCACGGTCCAGTCCTTCCATGAAGTGATACAAAGCATTATCATCGGGGTAATTGGCCAGATATGCCCGTATACGGAGCCACATGGTGAGGTAGTCGCGGGGGTTTTCGCCCTCTCTCTGAACGCAGCGCGCCAGATCGAAGATGGTAAGCACGCCGACGAACTTGGATCTCTACTGTCCAGACGCACGGACAAAGCCGGCGGATTTGCAGTGATCTTCCACCTTTATCTCCTGCACAGGGGCGGTTTGGGTGGGCCTTAAAGTTTTCCGATCTTTGCCGACAAACTCCAAGGAGAGATACGACATTGATCCTTCCGCGAACGTATCCTGCCCGTAGGCGATCCGTGCGGGTCTTGATGCTTTCCGATCTTTGCCAGCAAACTTCGAAGAGAGATCCGACATTGATCCTTCCGCGAACGTATCCTGCCCGTAGGCGGTCCGTGCGGGTCTTGATGCTCCTCCGACTCCTAGGGAACTAGTACCCGAGTCGGTTTCACCGATGAAGAGGTGGATGTCTCCGATAGGAACGATCGAACACCGCATAGGGTTCCTCTTCGCCGGGATCCAGAACTCGTCAGGGGGGACGATCGGAACGTTGCCGGAGAAGAGAACACGGCCGATGGCTACGGTTTTGCCGATTCCTGCGAAGATCTTGGTCCTCGCCCGCTGAAGATCCTGAAGCGCCTCTTGCCCCACGGTGGGCACCAACTGTCGTGGTATTGCCGAGGAGTACGCCATGGAGGGGTCCTCACAATGCGTGTTTAGAGACGTGGGGTAAGGCGGATGGTTGACGGGTACGAGGTAACACAGCTTACCCAGGTTCAGATCCCACGACGGTGGCGGAATCCTAGTCCTTCTATAAATCACTATAAGGGCAATACGCCGAGTTACAGAGATAGGTTCGCTGTGCGAGGTTGTATGAATCGATACTAAGTTGTCTTGCCCTAAAGGCTCCCATAGGCCCGACTTATATAGTCGCCAGGTCCTAGGGTTACAGGGAAAAGTCCTAGCCGGACAGGTTACAGAGTCCTACACCGTCTACCACTAGTCTTGTGTAACTTGCACTCCAAGGCTCCGGGTACGCTGGTGACTCCACCGTAGCCTTCCTTCATCCGGCTTGGGCTTCCCTTCAGGATCCACCTAACTGGGCCGCCCAGTAGGCCACATGCCATGCTACCGACTATGGGCCACCCGGGTTAGTCGGATAAGAGACATGCTATGAGGATACCCATATAGCATATCCCCAACAGTCCGTGTTCCGAGGCCATGTCTGTACATGCTAGGCGCGCCAAGTAAGAACCTTAGTATTCGCGTGTGTAACTGTCTTACACCCGAAATATGATCGTGGATCCAAGAACACCCGATCATCACGTGATGTGTTGGAGCGACGAAACATAATCGGTGCATACTTAAGGAAGAAGACATTCTTATCTTGATATTTAAATGAGGGATCATCTTATTATGCTAATAAAACTCCAAACAAGCCATATAGGATGCAATCAAACATCACATGTTTATAGGTGAAATGATATGGTTCCCGCACTTGATCTCCATCATGTGCGTCGTGGTATGATCACTATCATACCTCTATGTGTAAGGACAAGGTCTATGGAACTTACACGTTATGTGTGTTGTAAGAGTATCATCTCATACTTCTACTTACAACATCACCATATCATAACACTAGCCCATCAACAATCTAAACTAGACGCCTCTAATTTATCTATTGCAAGTTTTACGTGGCTTAGGGCTTTCGAAGATAGAACCCTTCTTACCTACAAACATGAACCACAATGAGGATAACCAAATTGTTGACAACTCATTGCAAATTAGATATTGACTATAGTAGGAGAGACAGACACCCGCGATCCACTTATGCAAACTAGTTGCATGTCAAGCATGGAACGGCTCTCATGTGCGAGGACATGTAAAGTTTGTTCGGGCTGCTTCATCGCACTATGCCACCAATATCCAAAGTACAACTAAGAAGAAATAAAATGATCATCATCACCCACATACTCATATGTGTACTACCCGTGCAAAGCATCTACGCATAGATCCGGCTCTGATACCACTGTAGGGTTTGCAGCATAGAAAACAAATTTTTTCCTACGATGGGAACAACTATGTACCAAGATATATCTACTAGATACAAACAACAGGCGGATGTATATCCGTAGAGAATATAACCTGAAGACCGACAAATCTTAACAAGTCCAAACTCGTGGTTGATATAGACGATCTCTTGCCGATCTCAAGATCGAGAGGAAGTCCTTAGCACCGCAACTTAGCGGCGCATCCATGCTCGCACACACGCCCGAGGCATCGAGAAACCTCCGCCTCCTCGCTCCAGCGATGCAGCGGAAGCACAACTCTTTCTTGCCGAATAGCCACCGGGAACATGTATCTCGCTAGTCCGAGACCATGGGGAATAAATACTATAGGGGGAGAGAGATCCTTCACGAGGAGGTGTGCTTTGAGATGATGAGAGGGGGGCCTTTTATAGGGGAGAGGGGGGGGGACCCAAGGGGCATGGATCCCAGCCATGGGGGCTTCCCCCACCTCTTCCACATTCATGTGGGTGGACACTCCACTCACTCAAAATCCTTTCAATTCCCTCCACTAAAAAACCCACTCAAATTCCCATTAAATTTCCACCAAATTTAATGCAAACTCTCATTAAATAAAACTCCTTTTATTTATTCAGAATTTTTTCAATTACTTTAATGACAAACATTCACATATAACCCCTTGCTAGTATTTCATTTCACATGCAGAAACACTTTCTGCAATTTCACCCGAAAACCCGTTTCGGTATCTAGTGAAATAAATTCCTGCGCTTGTTATTCTTTCCGGCATGAAACTTTTGCTCCAAATGGATGTCGGTGTCTCTTAAGTGTGTCACCCTAAGGTTTGTGAATAATGCAGACATGATCGAGACCTCTCTCAGATCAATAATCAGAAGCGGGATCTGGAGACCCATACTGACTCCCACACATTCAACGATGACTTTCTTGTGATCGTCAGAACCTTTTACGCTAGTATATTAATACCTTTGTTTAGCGATATATTACATGTCTGAGATTCGATCATCGGTATCTCCATACCTATTTTGATCTCGTTACCGACATGTACTCTTATCGTGTTCCCGTGATATAACATTCTAGTGATCAAATCACTTGCTTGAAAGCTAATCAATGTGATATCACCAAGAGGGCCCATGTAAGATCCCTCCTTTATAAAGGAAAAGGATCCCTGTGATTGCAATGCTAGTCCCTGGATCAATGCTAGCATCCACAGTTTAAGATGAAGTACACAGAAACAAAGGTCATTATTACAGTCATTCTAGAGACAAACATAGTCTTTACAACTCCAAGGCCACAGGCCTAGTACAAGAGTCTGCTAGGGAGACACTCTCGATAGGTTAGAGGTACTCACTTCCACGTCTTCAGTAGACGTGATGAGGATGGAGAGGCCATCGACTTCGAGGACACTTCGAGGGATACAGCTGAGCCGATTCGCCTATACCTCCAGGACTTAGAGGCTCTCATTAGGCACGTGGACACTGATAGGACCAACGTCATGCTCAACAATGACGAACTCCAGGTGCAGCTTCGTGAGAAGGACAAGCTCTTCGTGGAGCAAGATGAGATAGTCAAGGAGATGGAGGAAAAGTTCGAGAGCCAGTACAGAAAGTTCAAGAGTCAGGAGAAGCGAGTCCAGGATAGAAACAAGAGGATTCGGGACATGACTGAAGAACTGCATGCCAAGGACTTCGAGCTCGAGCATCAGCAGACGGTGATTGAGAGGCTTCGTTCCTAGAAGAGGGCTCTCAAAGCCAAAAAAGAGACCTTGACCACCAATGTCGAGGAATACAAGACCGCGATGGAGAATGCAGGTCTTACCTTTGTTGAGGAGGAGGTTGATGCCGAGGAGTAGAGTTGACTACTCATTTATCATTTATTTATCATACTTTATTTGTGTCACAATGACCATCCAACATGTGGATGGCTTGTTATTGGTGTGTTTACTTTGCAAACTTGTTATTTTTGTTGTTGAACTATTATTATTATGATGCATGCTTTGTGATTGTTTATGTGATGTATTGTGCATGAAAGCATTTATGGGTATCTCATTCTTATCTCTATTGAACAAACCACAGATGCCTCCCCGTCGTGCCAATCCCAACCCCACCAACAACAACATCACTCCTGAGATGCAGCAAATGATGACAGCTCAGACTCAGCTGATGCAAATGATGACGACGTTCATCCAGAACCAAAACAACAACAACAACAATAACAATAATAACAACAACAACAACAACCCACCGGGTTTTGACATGCTTACCAGGTTCTTGAGATTGAGGCCAGCAAAGTTCTCAGGAACGACTGATCCCATGGTGGCCAATGATTGGCTACGCTCTATGAACAAGGACTTGGTAACTGTGGGTTGTACTGATGCAAAAAAGGTCAGATTTGCAGCACACTTGCTGGAAGGACCAGCCGCCACTTGGTGGGATAACTTCCAGATCACCACTCCCATAGAAGATATGACATGGGCTATCTTTGAGGATGGCTTTCGCACTTCTCATATCTCATCTGGAGTGATGAGTCTAAAGAAGAAAGAATTCCATAATCTGAAGCAGCGCCACCGCAGCGTGGCAGAATATATTCAGAAGTTCAACAATCTGGCGCGTTATGCACCGGATGAAGTTGACACTGGTGCTAAGAGGAAGGAAAAGTTCCTTGAAGGGCTGAATGATGAATTGAACTTGCAGCTATCAGTGGCCTATGTTCCCACTTATCAGTCTCTCTGTGATAAGGCTGCTATTTTGGAGAGCAAAATGAAGCAAGTTGAAAGCAGGAAGAGAAAGCACTCAGACAAGCACAGCTCGGGATCGTCTCACAAACGTTCCCATTATGATGATAGTGGAAGCTCAGGATCGCACAAGCATGGGAAATTCAACAAGCACCACAACCACAACCTTCATCATGACAAAAAGCATCACCGTAGTCATGACAATGACAAGTACAAGAACCACAAGGGTGGATATAAGAGCCACCACAGTGGTAGTGGAAGTGGCAGTGGAAGCCAACCTGTCAAGAGGGATATTAGTCAGGTTGAGTGTTTCAAGTGCAAGAAGATGGGGCATTATGCAAATGAATGCCTAGAAAAGAAAGTTGAAGGACCCAACAAGCCCAACCCTTTTCAGAAAGGGCAAGTGAACCACATCAATGTGGAGGAAATTTATGAGGAGCCTGATGCTGTTGCTGGTAAGTTCAGACTCAATTCTATTCCAGCATTTGTTCTTTTTGATACTGGAGCATCGCATTCATTCATATCAAAAGCATTTGTTGATAGAAATGGGTTTCCAACTGAAAACATTGGGTGTCCAATAAAAGTTAGTTCTCCAGGTGGAGATATGATAGTAAGTCTTGGATGCCGGGATCTAGTAATAGAGTTTGGAAAGCATAAGTTTCCAGTGAGTCTGATAATCCTAGATTCCCAAGGACTGGACATAATATTGGGAATGGATTGGATGGCTAAGTATGAAGGAGTACTAGATTGTGCTAATCCTACTGTTGCACTCACAACCCCGGAAAGGAAACAGATTAAATTCAAGTCTAACTTTGAATCAAAAGGGAGTAAGCTAAATTCTCTTAAGGGGGTTAGCATAGACAGTGTGACAATTGTGAGTGAATATCCGGATGTGTTTCCGGAAGAATTGCCAGGAATGCCACCAGATAGAGATGTGGAGTTCCTTATTGATTTGCTACTAGGATCTGGACCAATAGCAAAGAGACCGTACAAGATGTCAGTGGATGAATTGAAAGAACTCAAGAAACAACTTGGAGAGCAGTTGCAGAAAGGATTTATTCAACCAAGTTCTTCATCTTGGGGAGCCCCAGTTTTGTTCGTGGAGAAGAAAGATAGAAGTCAAAGGTTATGCATAGATTACCGTTCACTCAATGAGGTGACTATCAAGAACAAATACCCTTTGCCAAGAATCAATGACTTGTTTGATCAGTTAGAAGGAGCTTGTGTGTTCTCAAAGATTGATCTCCAGTCAGGTTATTTCCAACTCAAGATAAGGGAACAAGACATACCTAAGACAACTTTCACCACAAGGTATGGATTGTATGAGTATACCTTGATTCCATTTGGTATGACCAATGCTCGAGCATACTTTATGAATATGATGAACAAGGTGTTCATGGAATTGCTTGATAAGTTTGTTGTCGTTTTCATCGATGATATTTTAGTCTACTCCAAGAGCAAAGAAGAGCATGAAGGACATTTGCGTTTGATACTTGAGAAGCTTAGAGAGCATAAACTTTATGCCAAATTCAGCAAGTGTGAATTCTGGTTGAATGAAGTTGGATTTCTGGGACACGTTGTGTCAGGAGATGGTGTAGCAGTTGATCCTACTAAAGTTTCAGCTGTAACTGAATGGGAATCTCCCAAGTCAGTGAAAGAAGTTCGTAGTTTCCTTGGCTTAGCAGGTTACTACAGAAGGTTCATTGAGAATTTCTCCAAGGTAGCAAAACCCATGACGGAATTGCTTAAGAAAGACAAGAAATTTTCTTGGTCTGAAGGTTGTGAACTCAGCTTTCAGGAATTGAAGAAGAGACTCGTGACAGCACCAGTCTTGTGTTTACCAGATTTGGAGAAGGATTTCCAAGTGTATTGTGATGCATCTCATCATGGTTTGGGTGCAGTACTTATGCAAGAAGGAAAAGTTGTGGCTTATGCCTCAAGACAACTCAAAACTCATGAAGTGAACTATCCTACTCATGATTTAGAGTTAGCCTCTGTTGTCCATGCACTCAAAACATGGAGACATTATCTTTTGGGAAAGCGATGTGAAGTGTTCACAGATCACAAGAGTTTGAAGTATATCCTCACCCAGAAGGAAATTAATATGAGACAAAGAAGATGGCTAGAACTCATCAAAGACTATGATTTAAGTTTGCAATACCACCCCGGTAAAACAAATATTGTAGCAGATGCTCTAAGTCGTAAGGTTTTTGTGAATGGCCTTACTAAAGGAGAATTGCCAGATGATTTGTGTGCCCAATTTAGAGATCTCAGATTGGAGATTGTGCCTGAAGGACATCTCATGTCTTTGGATGTTCAACCCACTTTGTTGGACAATATCAAAGAAGCCCAGAAGATTGATAAGGAAATTGAAGAAATTAAGGAAAAGATTGGCAAAGGAAAAGCCAAAGGATTCCATGAAGACAAACATGGTACTTTATGGCATGGGAAACGTATCTATGTTCCACAAGATCCGGAGCTTCGGAAACTAATTTTGCAAGAAGCACACAACTAACCATATTCCATTCATCCGGGTAACACCAAAATGTACATGGATATGAAGGAAAGATTTTGGTGGAATAATCTCAAGAAGGACATCGCCGAGCATATTGCTTTATGTGATGTGTGTAGTAGAGTGAAAGTGGAACATCAGAAACCAGCAGGTTTGCTTTAACCACTACCTATTCCTGATTGGAAGTGGGACAAGATTGGTATGGATTTCATTACCGGATTACCAAGGACCCGGTCAGGATATGATTCTATTTGGGTAGTAGTGGATCGCCTAACTAAAGTGGCTCATTTCATACCCGTGAAGACAACCTATACAAGTGCTAAGTTGGCCAAGATCTATATGAGTAGAATTGTGTGTCTACATGGAGTACCCAAGAGTATTGTGTCTGATAGAGGAACCCAATTCACTTCTCATTTTTGGAGGCAATTACATGAGTCATTGGGAACAAGGTTGGAATTCAGCACTACTTTTCATCCTCAAACTTATGGACAAACAGAAAGGACTAATCAGATTCTTGAAGATATGTTGCGGGCATGTGCCCTAGACTATGGAGCCAGTTGGGATGAAAGTCTGCCTTATGCAGAATTTTCTTATAACAATAGCTATCAAGCCAGCATTGAGATGGCACCATTTGAGTTTCTCTATGGGAGAAAATGTACCACCCCATTGCTATGGAATGGTGTGGGAGAAAGAAGTTTGTTCGGACCAGAACTTATCAAAGAAGCCAAAGAGAAGGTCAAGTTGGTTAAGGACAGATTGAAGATAGCACAGTCCCGATAGAAAAGCTACGCAGATCCTAAGCGTAGAGAAGTCACCTATGAAGTTGGTGATAGAGCTTATCTTAGAGTATCACCACTTCGTGGAGTGAAGAGGTTCAGAGTCAAAGGAAAGTAGGCCCCAAGATATGTTGGACCATTCAAGATTCTGAGTCGTAAAGGAGAAGTTGCTTATGAAATTGAATTGCTAGAGTCTTTGTCAGCTGTCCATAATGTGTTTCATGTGAGTCAGCTTAAGAAATGTCATCCATAAATGGAAGAAACTTCTTTGAAGGATACTATACCTTTGGAGGAGGTACAATTGGAAAGTGATCTCACTTATGAGGAAAAGCCTATCAAGATTCTTGAGACTGTAGAAAGAGTCACGCGGAATAAGACTATCAAGTTTTGCAAAGTGTAGTGGAACCATCATTCCGAAGAGGAAGCAACATGGGAAAGAGAAGATGATCTTCGGAAAGACCACCCTCACCTATTTGCTAGCCAATCCGAATCTCGAGGGCGAGATTCACCTTAAGGGGGTTAGATTTGTAACATCCCTAAAATCATGTTTTAAACTCATGCATATCATCCATGCATCCATGATCATATGAATTTCATTTCAAAACAGAAGCATATATGCTTATTATTTCATGTAAGTTTGCTCTAGCCTTAATGCTATTTCATTTCAGTAAGGTTTGAATTCAAACTTAGGCACCTTCAAAAACTTGAGCAAAGTTTTCAAAACAAAAGGAGTAAATAAAACCAATATTATGCCTATTGTATATATCACATAAAGGCTTGGTTTTATTTTTATTTTCATTTGGTCAAAGTGTTTTGAATAAACAGTAGTGTTTGACACACTTTTAAGTGCAAGGTTTGTCGTATAAAAACCTAGAGAAGATTTGAATTCAAACTCATTTGATTTGGAATTTAAAATCATTTCAGAAAATCAAAACAGAAAAAGAAAAGGAGAAAAGAAATGGAAAAAGGCCAGCACCACCTATCTAGCCCAGCGTCGAATTCAGCCCACTAAGCCCACCCGGGTTCCCCCTCTCTCTCTCACTCGCAGACACACCCAACAGGTCACTGACCACACGACCCCACCTTCTCTCTGTTTAACTCGCTGACGAGTGGACCCTGCGACCACGTCGTCGTCGTCGTCAATCACGTGTGGCCGCGACGCTCGCTCCACCGTTACCTCGCCGCAATCACTACGCGCTTAATTGCCCTTGATACCGCGCGCGATCCTCGCCCCCGCTCTGGCTATAAGACCACCTCCCCCTCGCGGCCATTTCCCCCAACAAAGCCAGACAGATACGCCCGGGCTGCGCAATTGCTGCCCGCACAGAGAAGAGCAACTCCATGACGAATCTCGGTGAGTCTGCATCAGCCTCTACCTCTAGTTCAAACCACTGTGACCAGCATGACCTTGCGCGTTCTCTAAGGCCCTCTGTTTGCTCGTCAGCGAGTTAAACAGAGAGAAACAGAGAGAAGGTGGGGTCGTGTAGTCAGTGACCTGGTGGGTGTGTCTGCGAGTGAGAGAGAGAGAGAGGAGGAACCCGGGTGGGCTTAGTGGGCTGAATTCGACGCTGGGCTAGATAGGTGGCGCTGGCCTTTTTTCCATTTCTTTTCTCCTTTTCGTTTTCTGTTTTGATTTTTTGAAATGATTTTAAATTCCAAATCAAATGAGTTTGAATTCAAATCTTCTCTAGGTTTTTATACTGCAAACCTTGCACTTAAAAGTGTGTCAAACACTACTATTTATTCAAAACACTCATGGGCCTCAACATAACACTTTAGTAGTTCTGAACCCATCTTTATAATCACCCTGTTATGGTGTGACATTTGATGTTATCAAGAAACTCTTTCGGTGTTAGTGATTGACATGATCTCATGGTCTAAGGATTAGGATCACTTCGTAAGTTGTTATAGCAATATAAACTCAATGACTTTGATCGTAATGCTATACTTCGGATGACTGTTCATCACATCATTACACTAATGTTGTGACCTCGTTATTAATAACATCCAATATCCATGATCAGGAAACCTTGATCATCTTGTTAATCAACGAGCTAGTTTATGAGAGAGGCATAACTAGGAACTTACTTTTTGTTTATTAAACACACATGTATTAACGTTTCCGTATTAATACAATTATAGCATGCAAAATAAACATTTATCATAAATAAGGAATACGATAATAACCACTTTATTATTGCCTCTCGGGCATATTCCCTTCAGCTAACACACTTACAGTTTGGCCATTCTATCCGAAGAGGTCGTTAAGCTACCATAAATAGATTAAATTTAGGCTCAAGTGACCCTAATCGACTATGAAGATCCCGCTGTCTTTGTCGTGCACGATGTCCTCCACATCGCCGTCTGCCTCTTATAAGTTTGAATCGATGAGGACAAGCCTGATGGCATTCCTCTTCATGAGTTCTACATTGTGCGCCACAACGATAATGGTGGAGGGCGTAGGCCTAGGCACTGCCCAGAAGCGCTGCCTCCCTTCAGGGTTGTGCAGATCCGGGTGGATCTCTTGACGGTGAGCTCTACAAAGTCAAAGCAATGCCTACCACTCCTTCTTGAAGCGCCTTGGCCAGTACACGCTGTTGCGCGTGTATCGGTCCATTGAGCTCTTCCGCTCTGGCAGCTGGCGGCGGCGCTCTTCGATCTGCTTCGACAGCGCGATGCCGCGCAAGAGTGGCACCACGGGCACCCCGGCGTAGCTGAGCTCGTAGCCATCCAGTAGCCTCGCTAGCGCGGCACGAGTATGTCGTAGTGGGCGAACATCTTGGCCTCATGCAAGCTGATACGGGGCATCTCCATGGCGAGGCGCTGTTTCTTCAGGTAGAATTTTACGCTTGTGCTTACACGAGTTGCAGGGAATGAATGGGGTTTGAGCTTCGGCCACACGATCGTGGTTATAAACTCAAGGAGGTAGGCCCACTCGTGGTTGCAAGGGCCAATAGGGACACAGAAATGCCTACTTGCGGATCGCTCTTGCAAATGACGATCCTTATCATCCATTCTCCCCAATCCAATAGTGCCTAACAATTGGGACGCAGAATCAACCTGGCCCTGCAGGGGGCTTCTAGAAGACCCTAACAATAGGCATAGTTCCTGCAAGGTTAACGAGCTAGTTTACTTGGTTTATCCTGGGTTTGACCAGATTTCAAAAAATCATAAGTCTTTCACAATATTGCACCTCCTTTGGGTTTGAAAATTGCCTCGGGTCTCTGTGCGCGCCATAATCTTGCACCTCATTTGGGAAAACACCGGTTTTTTGGGTTAAGAAAATGGAAAGTCAAGATTTATCCAAATGACCATGAAATATCTAGTTGGAGAAGTCGCTTGCCATGCCGAGAGGGAGCTAGGTGCCGAGTTTCGACTCAATCCATGGAGTGGTTCCATGTTCTGGGCAGTGAGGGAGGGAATCTAGGGTTGAAATCCATGTCAACTCACACTCGATAGAGATCCCGGTGGTGCCTTGGGTGCCAAAGGACCTAGTATGCCTTGCTTATGATTTTATGAGGGCAGTGGGTCACATGCAAGGGCTCCATGAGCTGTTTTCACATTTTTTTTATTTTTTTGTTTTGTTTTGTGCTGCCCAAAAAAAGGCGAAACCCGCCAGCAGCCACGTCAACGCAATAGTCGGTGCAATCTTGGACCCAGGCTTGCATCCATCCTAGGTACCCCATGGGGCACCCCAAACTATTTTTCCCTGAAAATTGAGAGTGTCTTATAGGATACCTACAGTTAGAAACCACGTTTATCTGGCTGTAACACAAAAAAATATAGTATATGCCCACACCACAAGATAAATACCCACCTCCCGGGAATGGCCATGCACCATGGTGTAGCATGCGTGGAAATTGCCTCGGGCCCCTGGGCGTGCCCTAATCTTGCACATCCTTTGGGAAAACACTAGTTTTTCGGGTTCAGAAAATGGAGAGTCAATATTTCTCCAAATGACCATGAAATATCTAATTGGAGAAGTTGGTTGCAATGCCGACAGGGAGCTAGGTGCCGGGTTTGGGCTCAATCCATGGAGTGGTTCCATGTTCTGGGCAGCGAGGGGGGATCTAGGGTTGGAAGCCATGTTAACTCACACTCGATAGACATCCTGGTGGTGCCTTGGGTGCCATACGATGTGATATGACTTGCTTATGATTTTATGAGGATAGTGGGTCACATGCAAGGGCTCGAGGAGCTGTTTCACATTTTTTTGATTTTTTTAGATTCTTTTAGATTTTTTTGGTGCTGCCCAAAAAATGGGCGAAACCGGTCGGCGGCCGCGGCAACGCAACGGTCGGTGCAATCTTAGACCCAGGCATGCATCCAACCTAGGTACCCCATGGGGCACCCCAAACCATTTTCCCTAAAAATTGAGAGTGTCTTATAGGGTACCTATAGTTATAAACCTCATTTACCGGGTCGTAACTTAAAAAAATACAGTATATGCTCGCACCACGAGATAAATACCCACCTCCCGAGAATGGACATGCACCATGGTGTAGCATGCGCGAAAATTGCCTAGGGCCCCTAGGAGCGCCGTAATCTTCCACCTCCTATGGGAAACACCGGTTTTTTTGGGTTCAGAAAATGGAAAGTCAAGATTTCTCCAAATGACCATGAAATCTCTAGTTGGAGAAGTTGCTTGCGATGGCGATAGGGAGCTAGGTTTTAAGTTTGGGCTCAATCCATGGAGTGGTTCCTTGTGCTAGAAAATGAGGGGGGGGGATCTAGGGTTGAAATTCATGTTAACTCACACTCGATAGACATCCTGGTGGTGCCTTGGGTGCCAAAGGACCTTCTATGCCTTGCTTATGATTTTATGAGGGCAGTGGGTCACATGCAAGGGCTCCAAGAGCTGTTTTCACATTTTTTTTTGATTTTTTAATATTTTGTTTGGTGCTGCCCAAAAAATGGCGAAACCCGCTAGCGGCCGCAGCAACGCAACGGTCGGTGCAATCTTAGACCCAGGCATGCATCCAGCCTAGGTACCCCATGGGGAACCCCAAACCATTTTTTCCTGAAAATTGAGTGTCTTATAGGGTAACTACAGTTAGAAACCATATTTACCGGGTCATAACACAAAATAATACAGTATATTCTTGCACCACGAGATAAATACCCACCTCCCGGAAATGACCATGCACCATGGTGTAGCATGCGTGAAAATTTCGTCGGGCCCCTAGGCATGCCCTAATCTTGCACATCCTTTGGGAAAACACCGGTTTTTCGGTTTAGTAAAATGGAAAGTCAAGATTTCTCCAAATGACCATGAAATCTCTAGTTGGAGAAGTCACTTGCGATGCCGAGAGGGAGCTAGGTGCCGGGTTTGGGCTCAATCCATGGAGTGGTTCTATGTTCTGGGCAACAAGGTGGGGAATCTAGGGTTGGAAGCCATGTTAACTCAGTTTTTCCCTCTATGCTATTCATAAATACTCAGAAAAGCCCTTACTATAGCTCACTCATAAACCAACACGCCCTGATTGGTCAGATAGTTGTCACGCGGATCGTGCCCGCCAACTATTGATCTTGTTTGATCTAACGGCCACACAAAATTGTTATAGTACCAACATCCCAATATTATAGCATGACATGGTAGTTACAACAATCACAATGCAGGATGTGGAAGTTCTATATAATAACAATACTAACAATAAAACATTACTCGTTGTCGTCGTCATCCTCATCATCATTGGCGGCATCCTCTGATGACTCGTCGGCAGCTCCCTCCTCATAGATATGCGCCCTCTCCTTGTTAGAGTCCTCCTCCTCCTCCCCTTAGTCCCACGGGTCAACGTCACTCTCATACGCTTCTGCCTCCAACTGATCTATGATCGGCTCCTTGTTCCCGAGTCGGAGTCGTCCTCATAACTGGCTCCTCTATTCCTCCTAGCCTTCTTTATGGTGGTCTCGTAGGCCTTCCTCTGGCGCTCCTCCGTATTGGATGCTGCTTGGCACTCCTCCGTCTCTACCAGTGCACCGCGCTTCTCGGGTGCGGCGGGTACGACAAGCTTTGACGTTGATGTGTCCTCGAGCGCTGATGTCGATGGATCCATGCGTGGTTGGACACGTCGTGGTGCCTTATATGGCTGCCGGCGGGCACGAACAATGCCGCTACGAGCAGGTGACGCCGGACGGCCAGCCACCAGCAAGGATCTGCCCCTGCCATGACATGGTTCCATCCTGCGCGAGGAAGTTGTTCGGAAATGCACGACAACGGTTACGCAGAGTTGGGTGTCGATCATATAAGGGGCGCGAGGAGCATATCATACTCTAGTCACGTAAAAATTGTACTACATTGCAAAATATCTACATACTTGGAGTGTTTTCACGTAACAAATCACAAAATGGTCCCTGTGGCAGCGTCCAGTGCGTGCCTGTCGACGTGGAGTTCAACGTTTCAGCATGTTGTGTCCGTGAAGTGGTTAAACACGCGAGGAGTATCTCGTAGTCTAAGCACGCACGCAGGCTGGACGTGCAACCCGCAATTATTTCCTCCCTCGTAGTCCCACCCCGCCCCCTTTATCCACGAGATATTAGGCAACGCGCGCTGAAGCCCCCACTGAACCGTCCATCTTATTAAAGCCAGTCCAATCGAGTCCCATCGCGTGGACTGTGGGGTTTTATTCCCTAGTTCTGCCAGTCACATTTCTTTGATAAGGAAGCAACATTGCCATCGATTAACAAACGAACGGTGGATGTAGGTTGAGATAGCACCAGAGTAAATAGTGGTATTGTATAATACTATACCACGGACTGGACTCTTTGACCATTCTCCCCCATCCATCACTTTCTTCTTCCTCCTACCGCCACCTTCCTCCATCTGCATTAGCCCTGGCTCCCCGGAAGAGAGGCGGATCGACCGTTCACGCAGAGAGAAACGAGAGAGCTCGCCACCTTCGACTTCCTTCTCAATCAGCTGCTCATTCCACCCTCACACAGAGGCCCAATCTATCCTAGAAATGGCGCTGAATGTTCCACCAGGCCAGGGATCCTCCCGGTATAGTCTTCTTCTTCTTCTTCTCAATTTTCTTCTTCTATGGATACTTCTTATTCTTCCTCTTGTTACTATGCTACATATTCCAGGATGCCATGGACCCTGAAACCAACATGATTGCGGTGACGACACTGAATGTTCCAGCAGGCGAGGGATCCTCCCGGTATAGTATTCTTCTTCTTCTTCTTGTTCTTGTTCTCTGTTTTCTACTTCTTCTTCTTATCTGCAGAAGGATATCACACTTGATTTTTCGCTTAAGATCGAGAGGCTCGAAGAAGAGCACGACGAGCTGTAGAGGGTGATCGATGAGCTGCAGAAGTTGATCATACACAACTTGTCCAAACAAGACTTGGCTATCAAGTTAAGTACGAAGCTCATGTGTGACAAGAAGAATCTCCAGAATAGATGCGTCCTCCTGCTGGACGAAGCCACCGAGACACGCAAAGAATGCATCAGCGAAGAAATGGCTGCCATCAAAGCCTACAATGACAGGCACCATTTCCTGGATGCAGTGAGATGATACGTTGGAAACGTATCTATAATTTTTGATGCTCCATGCTTGTTTTGTATCTACTTTGCTTTGCTTTGTCTACACTTTGAGGTGTTTTTATATCTTTTCTGGAACTAACCTATTAACAAGTTGCCACAGTGCCAGTTGCCTGTTTTCTTCTGTTTTTTGTTCCAGAAAGGCAGAAAATCAATATTCTCAGAATTGGACGGGAGAAAATCTAAAGTTACTATTTTCTCGGAGCAACACGGAACCACAAAGCAGAGCCGGAGGGGGGGCTGTTGGGGAGGTAACCCCGGATAGGGTAAAGACGGGGAAAGACGAAAGGGTGTTCCCTGTCTAGTTTCCGAGTTACAGTCTGAGTCGGCCGAATCCTGTAGAGGTCGGCCGAGATAGGAAAGGGCAGGACCCTTATAGTAATGGCAAGGCATTACCCGGCCGGGATACTGCGTAAGTCGGCCGGGTTAGCCCAAGTAATCTTGATGCGTGAAGGACAAGCCGAAGTTACGCGAGGCAATAATGAAGCTTGCAGGAGAAGGAGAAGCCTAAAGTCAAACTCTAGTAGCAGGCTAGGGAGAATCTGAAGGGCCAAGCACTAGGGACAAAGGCGAGCGACAGAGAGACAGAAGGAGGTCACGGAGGTGACAGTCCTGAAGCCCGAGGCACACAGGAGGGCCCCTCTGGAACCTTGCCGTCATTAGGGGAGCGACAGGGAAAGGGGGCGCCGAACTACTATATTGGGACAAGCATATTCCTCGAATATGCTTGCCACATCAGCCCTAAAGGAACCCAAGGCTCTCCTTTATAAGGGCAGGCTTGGACCCTAAGGAGGGGATGGACTCATTCTTGGTACCGTTAGGTTGGTAAACTTCTCTCTTTCTCCTTGTATACAGCTCAAGGAGCACTTGTAACACAAGGAAGGAGAAATACAGATCTTTGCGTTAGCTTTCTGTGTGTAGAATCCACTACATCTTCCCTCCCCAGATCCCACTAGCATCCATTGGCCCCAAACTTTAGCCTACCCATGGCATCTGCCGTGCCACCACCACTTACGGTTGGCGCCATCACCGTGGGGCTAGCTGGATTTATGATCTGGACGGGAAACTTCATCAAGACCGGCGAGCGCGTTGTTTCTGGCGTAGTCGCGAGATTTGGTCCCTGTGATTATGTCAGCGACAATGCAGGAGCTTCGGAAAGCTCCCAGCGTAATGGTGTCTTCATCAACCTGGACGGGCACCAGGTTTACGTCGGCGTCGACATCTCCGGCGTTTATCCTCACCAAGTTGTTGTTACAGGAGATCCACCTCTTAACGCTGCAGGCCGTCCGCCCGGAGCGCATCCTGCAGGTAGCGTCGAGGTAATGGTCGTGGCCGGGGTGCAAACTAGAGTAGCAGCTGCCGGATCAGGCAGAGAACCCGCCACCGGTGTACAGGGCGCACAGTGCAGACAAAGACGAATGCCCACCGAGGTAATCCCACCAGCAACCAACCCGACCGAGGTGCGAGACACCACCCCAAAGGCACCAAGAGTAAGAGGGCCACCTCTGGAAAGGCCAGAGAATATTCTTCAGGCGACCATAGAAAACTTGACTACACCTGTAGCGCCGATACTTGATCCGTCAAATGCTCAGGCAGAGTTAGAGGAAACCAGGCAAAAGGTGCTGGTAGAGGCCAAAAAGGTGTCGGCCTTGCGAGAGTCCTTAAACAAGACACTGCGAGAATATGCCAAAGCTAATAAGCTTGACGTCGCGCCAGAACGGGTGGACGAGCTAAGATTGAGAGGGAAAAACCTCATGGATGACATCAACAAGGAGCATGATGCTCATAAAGCAGAATCAGAGGATTTGGGCTTGCCGAGGTACAGTACCCCGGCAAAAAACCTAAGAGCGGCAAATGCCGCAGCATTAGAGTTAGAGGGGTTGACCGGCGGGGCCCGGCAGAAACAACAAGAAAGAGTGAACGAGCTGGTGCGCATCGTGAACCAGCAAAACGAGGAAATGCTCAGAGCAAACCCGGCGAGGCCGGGGGCCTCGCGAATGGTTCATTTGGCAGGAGCTGCACTAGCCTTGTCCATGGCAGCAGCATCTTCACCCGGAAATAATGCTCGAAGAGACAAAGCAGTAACCTCAGGAAAGAAGAACAAGCAGATTGTCCCATATGATCCGGCAATGGCCGGAAAGGCAAATGAGAACAGAGGCAGTGCAAGCCGAGGTAACAGTGGGGAGAGAAACCACGGCCGTGTGGAAAAAGATGGCGGAAGCCGAGGCAACGGAGATCTCGGCAGAAGAGAACCCGCGAGAGGCAATCATGAGAACAATACCCCGGTCGAAGTAAGGAGAGAACTACCACTCAACCCGCAACCAAGGCATGAACCCCGGCAGGAAAGAGAAACGAGGCCTGCTCGCCACGATCGAATTAATGAAAGATACAATGATGGGTATTCGGAGATGGAATATGCAATCCATGGCGGAAACAATCGCTATGGAGTACAGGACAGAGTTATGTACAGAGATTTGCCATCAAATGATGCAAGAGTGAAGCTGGACCGGCTATACAGGTCCGAGTTGTTGGAATAACAGGGTCCACCAGGGCCGACATGCTTTGGACCACGGATCATGGGCGAACCTCCTGTGCCGAACTTTCAGCTGGCAAGGGGCACGAAAACATATAATGGGAATACCAAACCACAAGACTGGTTAATTGACTATGCCACTGCTGTAAAAATAGCGGGTGGAAACTTACGGTGGGCAGTACGGTATGTATCACAAATGCTGGAAGGACCAGCTAGGGTGTGGCTGAATAATCTACCAGCCCGCAGTATCAACTGCTGGCTGGATTTTGAGGAAATGTTTGTCAGCAACTTTACCAGTACATACAAGAGGCCAAACAGGCCACACCAGTTAGCCATGTGCAAGCAGAGGCCGAATGAAACATATAGAGAATTTTCAACTCGGTGGTGTAACCTGAGAAACTCATGTGAAGGAGTCATAGAATCGCAAGCAATAGCTTGGTTCGCACAAGGATGCCGTTATGGCAGCGTATTGTGGCAACGTCTGCAAAGAGATATGCCAACCACACTGGCAGAAACTATCAGAATAGCGGACTCCTACGCATTAGGAGACCCAACGCAACCAAAATTAATGTCAGCAGATCATCGCGAGCAACAGGACCATTATGCAAGAGATTTGGCCGGGTCATCCAGGCGCGGTGATTTCAGAGGAAGAAGAAGAGGGGAAAGGCCGGATTCTAGATATAATTCGGCCCAAGTGGCGGCGGTAGCACAGGATCCACCGGGTCACGGAGCAACTCAACGGCAGAAGAATGGTCCTCAATAGTGGACACCAAGAAATGAAGGAAAAAGGCAGTGGACCCCAGAACAAAAGAAACAGTGGCAGGAGAGGCCGAAGTACACGTTCGAATCCATGTTAGATCAGCCGTGCAAATTTCACACGTCAAACCCATCCAGGCCAGCCAACCATACCACCCGCCAATGTGTGTGGATGAAAAATGCAATGGGGAACCCCGCAGGGGTCCAGGCACCCCATCAAGTACATCAGCAGCATCAGCCACAGTTGACTGGAGCAAATGCACAAGAATCGATGTTACGCCCCTCCCGAGGTACGATAACTCGGATCGGAGAGACACGGTGCATCAAGTGATGAACCAAGTCCAGGATGGAAGAACAAATCCGGCGAATACCGGACGCAATGATTACAGAGAACATCATCAGTCCTATTGCGTGTTCACAACGGAACAACAAGACAAGCAAAGTGTGCAGCGCCGGCATATGGAAGTAAATGCAGTAATGCCGGCAGTACCAAGATATGTGGTTTGGTCGGATCAGGAGATAACTTGGAGCATAAAGGATCATCCCAAGATAATGCCAAATCCCGGATCATATGCACTTGTGCTAGATCCGACATTTGTTAGACCAAGCATCAATGTCAAATTTTCAAAAGTACTCATAGACAATGGAAGTAGTATCAATATCATGTACAAAGATACCATGCATAAACTCGGTATACCGCAGAACATGTTGCAATCCACGAGGACCACTTTCCATGGGATAGTGCCAGGGCTCTCATGTGAACCCATTGGTAAGGTCCGAGTGGATGTGTTATTCGGCACAAGAGACAACTGCAGAGCAGAGAATTTAGAGTTTGAAGTGGTGGATCTAGAGAGCTGTTATCATGCTCTACTCGGACGACCAGCGTTGGCCAAATTCATGGGCAGCTGTCATATAAGTTATCTGAAAATGAAGCTACCCGGACCACAAGGAGTGATAACTATAACAAGGGATTACAAGAAATCAATGGAGTGTGCATCAGCCGGGTCAAATTTGGCCGAATCATTGGTTATAGCAAGAGAAAAGAGAAGGATTCAGGAGGTAGCAGCCCTCGCTCAGTCGGCACAGCTGAACATGCCGGCGCTAGCCAACCCGCATGGCAATGTCTCTTTTCAGCCGACTAAAGAAACAAAGAAGTTTCAGATAGATGAGCAATTCCCGGAGCGTACTGTTACTATTGGTGCAGACCTGGGCGCTAAATAGGAAAGCGAGCTCACCAACTTCCTCCGTGAGAATCGGGACATATTTGCATGGTCAACTCAGGATCTGCAAGGTGTTCCGAGGGAGTTGGCTGAGCACTCTTTGAATGTAAGGCCAGGAGCAAGGACGGTGAAGCAACCTCTCCGCCGCTTCGCCGAAGACAGGAGAAACATAATAGGGGATGAAATAGCTCGGCTCCTCGCAGCCGGGTTCATCATGGAGGTGCTGTACCTGGATTGGTTGTCGAATCCGGTGCTGGTAGAAAAGAAGAAAGATGATCCCAATGTGGCCATTGTATGACGAATGTGTATCGATTACACGAACCTGAACAAGGCGTGTCCAAAAGATCCTTTTCCAATACCTAGAATAGACCAAGTCATTGATTCGACCGCTGGATGTGAGTTATTGTCATTTGTAGACGCGTATTCTGTTTTCCACCAGATACCGTTAAATCCGGCCGATCAAATAAAGACTGCGTTTATTACCCTGTACGGGGCTTATTGCTATCGCACAATGTTATCTGGCTGCGAAACGCAGGAGCAACATATCAGAGATGTATGCAAAAATGTCTACACGATCAGATAGGAAAAAATGTACAAGTATATGTAGACGACGTGGTCATCAAAACCAAGGAAAGCAAAACGTTACTGGAAGATATCCGGCAGACTTTCGCGAACCTGAGAAGGTTCCGAATGAAGCTTAATCCAGAAAAATGCACGTTTGGCGTGCCGGCAGGAAAATTACTTGGTTTTCTTGTATCCAGCCGAAGTATAGAGGCCAACCCAACAAAGATAAAGGCAGTAGAAAGAATGGAATTGCCAAGATGCTTAAAGGATGTACAAAAATTCACAGGTTGTCTAGCCTCGCTCAGCCGGTTTGTATGTCGGCTGGGAGAAAAGGCACTACCACTATATCAGCTGATGAAGAAATCAGATAAATTCATTTGGACCCCGCAAGCAGACAGTGCATTTCGTGAATTGAAAAAGATGTTGGTCACAACGCCTGTCTTAGCTTCTCCATTGTCAAAAGAGCCTATGCTGCTCTACATAGCAGCCACTAACAGAGTAGTGAGTGTTGTAATCGTAGTGGAACGACTCGAAGATGGTAAGTCGATACAAAGGCCGGTGTATTATTTAAGTGAGGTATTATCCACTTCAAAGCAGAATTACCCACATTATCAGAAGATGGATTATGGAGTATATATGTCGGCGAAAAAGCTTAAACACTACTTCGAAGAGCATCCCATCAAAGTAATTTGTGAGGCGCCCATAGCCGACATATTAAGCAACAAAGACGCAAGTGGCCGAATAGCGAAATGGGCAATCGAGTTCTCGCCATACGCTCCACAATTTGATAGGAGAGACGCGATTAAATCTCAAGCAGTCGCCGACTTCTTTGTAGACTGGGCCGAAGTGCAGTATGAGCCACCATTACCAGATCCAAATTATTGACGATGCATTTCGATGGTTCCAAACTAACACATGGTTTGGGGGCAGGAATAGTGTTAACCTCGCCTAAAAAAGATCAGCTGAAATATGTGCTACAAATACATTTTGCCGCGTCTAATAATGTAGCCGAGTATGAAGCACTAGTCCATGGACTGAAAGTAGCAAAAGAGATCGGCATACGCCGAATCTTATGCTATGGGGACTCGTACCTAGTAGTGCAGCAAGTCTCAGGCAATTGGGATGCATTAGATGCTAATATGGCTTTATACAGATTTCATGTGCAAAAGATCAGTGGATACTTTGAAGGATGTGAATTTAGCCACATACCTCGGGCAGAAAATGATGCCGCAGACACGTTGTCAAAGCTCGGATCAACCCGGCAGTCAATTCCACCGGGTATTGCCCTGGAACACCTCAGAAAACCATCAATAATCCCTTCACAAGAATCCGAATCTATCTTTATCCCGGCTAATTCGGCAGCAGACAATGTGCCGATGGAAGTAGACCAGCAATATAACTCGGAATCCCCCAAGAGGAGGATAGCAGAAGTAAGCACAATCATAGAGAAAGCCGAGACGGATATGTCGGCAGAAACCATAGAAATAGACAATGAGAGTACACCAGAAAAAGTCACACCGCCATGGGCGCAACCCATATTCTCTTACCTTAAAGAGTCGACACTACCGGATAATGAAGTATTAGCTAGACAAATTGTAAGGAGAGCAAAAGCTTATACAATCATAAACAATGAGCTATATAAAAGAAGCGTCACAAGCATATTGCAGAAATGTGTGAGTTCGGCAGAAGGCCAGGAGATCCTCCTGGATATACATCAAGGAGAGTGTGGGCACCATGCCTCATCTCATGCCTTGGTAGCCAAAGCATTCAGGCATGGATTTTATTGTCCAACGGCGTTGAAAGAAGCCAAAGAGTTGGTTGAAAAATGCAATGGTTGTTAGAGATATGCAGCCAGGATACATATGCCATCGGCCGAGTTAAAAACAATACCCATCACTTGGCCATTTTCTGTGTGGGGCTTAGATATGGTGGGACCATTTAAGCCGGCCTGATGGGGAATGACCCACATATTAGTTATGGTGGACAAGTTCACAAAATGGATTGAAGTGAAACCAATAAAATAATGCGATGGGCCCACAGCAGTGAAATTTCTCAAAGATATTATTTTAAGATATGGGTATCCGCACAGTATTATTACGGATAATGGCACAAATTTTGCGGAAGGAGCCTTCGCCAGATTTTGCAGAGTGAAACACATAAGACTAGATGTTGCCTCTGTGGCTCACCCAGCATCTAATGGGCAAGTAGAAAGGTCCAATGGACTAGTATTATCAGGAATAAAACCACGACTTGTTGAACCACTGCAAAGGTCGGCAGGATGTTGGATTGAGGAACTCCCGGCCGTATTATGGAGCCTCAGGACCACTCCGAATAGATCAACAGGCTACACACCATTCTTTCTGGTATACGGGGCAGAGGCCGTGCTTCCAGCCGACATAATACATGACTCGCCAAGAGTTACTCAATATACAACCTCAGAGGTAAATGAAATAGCTCGGCAAGATACTGTAGACCTGCTAGAAGAAGCCAGAGAACTGGCACTATCACGATCAGCTATTTATCAGCAGAACTTGCGACGATATCACAGCAAGAAGGTGAATCCAAGGGTATTCAAAGAGGGGGATTTAGTCCTCCGACTGGTGCAACGCACGGCCGGCATGCAAAAGCTCTCACCCCCATGGGAGGGACCATTCATCGTGAGCAAAGCGTTACATAACGATGCCTACTATTTAATCGACGCTCAATCCCCCGGAAGGAACAAGGCAGACAAAGCTGGCGAAGAAACGAAGCGGCCATGGAATGTAGCCTTGCTTCGTCCATTTTACTCATAGCATAAGTATTTCAAGGTCAAGGACCAATGATGTATTAAAACCTCGGCATCCAGAGCAGTGACTCGGGGACTGCCATATGTCATTTCAATTTCATCTTATGTATTAAAACCTCGGCATCCAGAGCAGTGACTCGGGGACTGCCATATGTCATTTCAATTTCATCTTATGTATTAAAACCTCGGCATCCAGAGCGGTGACTCGGGGACTGCCATATGTTATTGGAATTTCATCTTCTGTATTAAACCTCGGCGTCCAAAACAGTGACTCGGGGACTGCTATATGTTATTGAAATTTCGTTTTACGTACTAAATATCGACATTCAAAGCAGCGACTAGAGTACTAACATATACCGCCGCGGTGTTATGTTGAGCACCAAAACTTGACACCCTGAGCAGCACCTCGGCGGTGGTCCTATATTGTTCCTGAAATTTAGTTTACACACTAGACTTCAGCGGAACAGGCAGTCACTCGGGGATTGCCATATATTGTTCCAAAGTAGCAGTCAATCTTTGATGTAAAAAAGGTATCACACTTCAGAATAAGAGCAGATTAACCCCGTATGATGTGCGAAGCTCACAACCAGATTACTCGACTAAAGAACGAGAAAACAAAGACAAAGATACATCCTAACAACAACAAAATTATAGGCTACCAAAGCAAGAATTCGGATGGAAACCCACTTAAACAAAGTTATAATAACTGCAAATTTATATGTCGCAGCAATGTACGGCAAAAGGAGATTCAGGTCATACAGAAAATAAACAAGTGTCCCACGGACATTGTACGCCCGGCATACCAGGGACAAGTAGTAACTTAAAGATTTTCCGTTGGAGAGGCAACAGTTGTGGTAGGAGCCGGATGCTCCGAGATAGGCGGAGCCTCGACCGAGGTTGCCTCGCTTTCCACAGACCCGGGTACGACTCCGGCTGAAGCTGGAGGCTGCTGAGGGGCATCCGTTTGCGCAGTTGAATGACCAGTACCTTTGGAGGAGGATCGCGCGTCACCGTTGCCATCTGAGCTCGAACTGGAGTCGCCAAAAGAAGTCGAATCATCTTCACCTTCACCCTGTTCAGCCGAGTTATTGTCTGATGCGTCTTCTACCACAACCTCGTCGTCCGAGTTCGGGAGAAAGCTCGGACCTTCATTCCAGGTATGCACGTCGGCATACTCAACGAGCTGAAAGGCGCGAGCTTGCCGAAGAGCAACAAAGGTGGGATCCTCAACCCAACGGGAACCTGTGCGCAAATTCCTCAGGATATCAAGAGAAATGTCTTCGTACCATGACATGATAACGGTGAGGGCCATATCAGCACCAGCTCGCCCAGCTGATTCCCTCCAGAGACTTAGTTGTTTTTCAGAGGCCATTAATCTTTGCACCAGCAATTCGACCTCGTTGATATTAGGAGTCCCAGAGGTATTCGGCCAGAGAACATGGTAAGCTCGGATAGCTGCCTGCACCAAGTCTCTGCCCATAATTTTCATCGGGCCAATAGCAGCGCCGACAGCAACAAGGAAATCTTCCATCGAGTATTCCGAATCAACAGGGACACCTCGGCGCTTTCGAGCTGCAAGAACTGCTTTTGAGCTGACAGGCTTAGCTTCTGGGAAGTGACCTGCGCAAAACACGAATGCGTCAGGAGACAGCAAAGACAGAGAAAAACATAATCCGGCTATGATAAGAAACTTACAATGAATATAACTCAACATTTTATGGAGGTCTTTAGCCCAGTTGATCTTGCTCTTCTCAAACAAAGCAATTTCCTCGCTCATTCCCTGAGTTTTCAGTTCGGCAGCCTCGAGGAGTTCTTTATTCTTCTGCAGCTCCAAAGCCAGCCGATTCTTCTCCTCGGAGAATTCCTGATCGACCTTTTCTAGTTCGGATTTCTGAGAGAGCTTAAGGGTCTCCACCTCGGCTGAGCGAGCTATCTCATCATCTTTTTCCTTTAGCTGCGCCGAGTGGGTAGCGCTTTGTTCTAAAAAATGCAGCATCACGTCAGGCATGGGCGTACAATCTTGGTGAGATGCCGCAAAGGTTCGTATCGCGGCTTTACCGAAGTCAAACGAAGTAAGAGAAACTGAGTGCACGTTTTAGAAAGGGAAAGTATGAGGTAAATGGAAAACTAACCTTCCAAGTTCTTGACTTTCTTCTCAAGACGAATGTTGAGATTATTGATGTTACCTGTTAACCCACAAAGTAAGCCGGCTTCCCGCAGACAAAACAATGACAATATCAGAGATGACAAGGAAAATGATCGATTTACCTGCTTTTTTCACCACAGGAAGAACTTTTTCATATTTTTCTTCCAACTTCTTGTGCGAGAAAAGCAGTCTTTGAAATTCGGCAGTCCGCCGGTCATGTGCAACCTAAGCAATAGAACAAACCGTGACTAGATATTCAAAGTCAAAACAGATCCGAGTTAAGTGAAAACTTAACCCAGATTTAGGTGGTTGGATATTCAAAGCCAACACAGATCCGAGTTAAGCGAAAACTTAACCCAGATCTAGGTGGCTGGATATTCAAAGCCAAAACAGATCCGAGTTAAGCGAAAACTTAACCCAGATCTAGGTGGCTGGATATTCAAAGCCAAAACAGATCCGAGTTAAGCGAAAACTTAACCCGGATCTAGCTGGCTGGATATTCAAAGCCAAAACAGATCCGAGTTAAGCGAAAACTTAACCCAGATTTAGGTGGTTGGATATTCAAAGCCAACACAGATCCGAGTTAAGCGAAAACTTAACCCGGATCTAGGTCGCTGGATATTCAAAGCCAAAACAGATCCGAGTTAAGCAAAAACTTAACCCAGATCTAGGTGGCTGGATATTCAAAGCCAAAACAGATCCGAGTTAAGCGAAAACTTAACCCAGATCTAGGTGGCTGGATATTCAGAGCCAAAACAGATCCGAGTTAAGCGAAAACTTAACCCAGATCTAGGTGGCTGGATATTCAGAGCCGAAAGTAGATTCGAGTTAAGCGAAAGCTTAACCCAGACCTATGTGGTTAGACATTCAAAGAACGGCTAGATAAAATTTAAGCAAAGTTTAAGATAGATCTACTCGGATATAGGCTCGAACCCTAAATTAAGTCGAGTTAAGTATAGAACTATAAAAACTTCCAAGCGAATAACAAATTACTCGTTTGCAAGTTTCGGGGACTAATGTATATATAATAGCATATGGAGAATCAGTCTAAACCCCGAGAAGTAGCAATTACCTCGTTCATCTTGTTGCTATCCAGAATAATCTTGGCAGCTTGATCCAAACGGCTGCTGATGTCGGAGAGTTGAAACGGCTGACTGTTTCGATTGCCCTCAAGCTGATCAGCAGCATTCCAGTTATGAGCGTATTCCACCAGCGAGCCGAGGATGTTCCCACTAGCCGTCCGGGTTAAGACTTTACCTCGGACATGTTGTGCAACCACTGCAGCCGCAGGGCATGTATGAAGACCAAGCTGGGTGCTGGCGGCCGGAGTAGTAGAGGCTTTGGCGGGAGCAATCCCTTTACGCAGCACGTCGGCAATACTCGGCTGAGAAGAGCCGGCCAAACCTTTTTGGGAAGTGGAAGCCTTGGTGGCAATAGTTTTTCTTACTGTAGAGGAGGCACCAGCAGAAGCCGATACCTCGGCAATGGGAACAGTGCCCTTAGAAGCAGGAGGGATCACAGGCGCAGAGGGCGCCAGGGTATTAACGACCACGGCTGCGGCTGGGTTGATGGAGAGCTACCGAGGTAGAAAGAGGCTCGGTGGATATGCTCGGATTCAGTGGAGGGGCAACGGGTTCGGTAGAAATCTCGGAGACGCGAGTATCAGGCGCATCGTGACGAGGGGGTGACATATGTGGAGCTGGAGGAGACGTAGCACGAGCAGGACTAGGAATCCTAGTATCTTCAACGGGCGGAGGAGACGGCTGCCGAATCAGGCGGCTAGTCATGCTAGGACCGCCAGGCTTAACGGAAAGCGGAGCACTGCGAAAATAAGAAAGAAAAAAGGGTGTCAGGATGAAAAGCGAACAGGGAAACAAGAAATACGAGCAAAACGAACTTACCTGTGACCCTGTGCATGGTCTTGCGCTGGGAGGTTGAGCAGACTTCTTCATTCGTTTCTTGGGGCCGCCTCGAAGCACTAGCAGAGCCCCGCGTTTCCCGAGGTAATCCGGGGGCCGGGATGCAATAGGCTCGGCGTCATGAACCTGACCGGCCGGATTAGCTGGGAAAGTAGAAGCCAGAAATGCATAAGAAATAGGCATTGCGGCAACTACCTCAAGAGCTTGGACCTCGTCCGAATCACCTTCCTCCTCATGGACCGAAGTCTTGCCACGAGCGCGAGCCGTAGCGGGATCCGACTTAGGGACGAATTCTTCGGAGTCCGGCTCCCCAACGTCCGGGCTATTCCGATCCATGATCCACAGGCGACAAAACCTCGGCGTCCTCGTCCTTTTGCTCTGCGAACCTCTGTGAGGCGAAAAAGAAGGAAGGTTAGGGAAAACAGCTATGAAAACAATAGAAAATCAAAGCATTGATGGTTAAACTTACTGCAGGAGGAGGACGCTCGCGGGTAAACGGTTTCAATCCCCAGGTCCAATCTTCAGGCATCTCCGTCTTAAATATAGCTCGGACGCGCTTGAAGACAAGGTAGTTGTCCAGTTCGACGGTCGAGACTCGGTTGGGATCAAGTGGACCACTCATGTAGCAAAGTTTGTGCGTCCTTTTCTGGAATGGGAAAATTGGCTGCTGATGAAGGTAGCCATCAAGTCCTCGCGGCGTAACCCGGCCTGGATCAGTTCTTTGAGCCGAGTCTCGAAAAGCTCGGCCAAGACGTGGCTCCTCCTCGGATTGTAAGTCCAATTCACCTTGGAAGGCGGACCAATGGAGAAGGCAGGGAGCCGAATCTTGTCTTCTGTTCCTCTGTTCTTGACGTAAAAGAAGGATTTGTGCCACTTCTGGCATGACTCTAACCCGGTGACACGAGGAAATACAGACTTCCTCCGAGGTGTAATGGACGCCGCCCCACACTGAGTAAGCAGTTTCTCGGAAGGGTGCAGAGACTTGTCAGGGACTACATTAGAACGAATCTGGAAGAACTTCGCCCAGACGTGCACGGACGGCCATAGGCCGAAGTATCCCTCCGAGGCGGAGATGAATGCAGAAAGAGAAGCGATGGCATTCACAGGAAGATGATGCGTCAAGGTCAAGTAGTCGAAACTCTCTTGCAAAATCGCTAAGAGGGAGACCGAAGCCGCGCGAGAAATGTGACATAAAAACTACATACTCGCCCTCACTAATTTCCGGAGATAACTCGTTGCCGGGTAAACGACAAGAGACCTCGGCAGGAATCCTCCGGGTTTGGATGAGCCACTCGATCTCCCGCCGGGTAACTGAGGAGCCCTGCCTCGAGCCCGCCAGCCAGAGCCAGCATCATCATCCTCTACCAGGGCACCGCTAAAGGAACTAGACATGATTTCGCCGGAAAGATCGCCGGAGGAACAACTCGTGGCGGAGGAAAACATAGAGCTACGAGGCCCCGTCGCAATTCTACGCAAAAACGGCGGAATTCATTTACGTAACCACAAGCATTTAACAAAGAGGAAACGAAGAGATCTAGAGGAAAGCCTAGACGGCAAGACCGAAGAACTCACCGGGCGACGCCGAACAAGTAAGCAGCGACGAGATGACGGAGCAGCGGCGGAGTCCTCTCGTCACGAACCAGTTGAGGCGGCGGCGGAACTATTTAACGAGCGCAGGCGCGAGAAGAAGAAGGTGCGGCGGCGAGAAGGGAAAAAGAAACTCCCAGGCGCCGCGCCCCTCTTTATAACCTAGCCGCAAGCAAGGTAGTGGGATCGTGGGTGTGGCAGTTGGCAGCGCGGATCGTGTGCGCAGCACGACCACACGTCGCTGAGCGGAACCGCACCGAAGGCCACACGATTGACCAAGGAGCTCACGATCCCCAACGAGAATGGCGCACGAGGCGTCGCAGTTGCCGACAAAGCGATAAAGAATCGTAGCTTGTCAAGAACGCTGAGAGGAACAAAAAACTAGAGAAACAATGATGAGGATGACACGTGGGACGAGGCGTGCACTACTAAATACGGTGTTATCACCACGACAAGATAACTCGGAAACAATACATAACGAGTGTCGTGAAACTGATATGACCCGGCCGAGGTTATCGGCGGGGCCATACCAGCTTCGGGGACTAATGTTGGGGAGGTAACCCCGGATAGGGTAAAGACGGGGACAGACGAAAGGTGTTCCCTGCCTAGTTTCGAATTCTGATCTGAGTCGGCCGAATCCTGTGAGAGTCGGCCGAGATAGGAAAAGGGCAGGACCCTTAGTAATGGCAAGGCATTACCCGCCGGGATATCGCGTAAGTCGGCCGGGTTAGCCCAAGTAATCTTGATGCAGGTGAAGGACAAGCCGAGTTACGCGAGGCAGGGCCGAATGATACAAAGCTTGCAGGAGAAGGAGAAGCCTAAAGTCAAACTCTAGTAGCAGGCTAGGGAGAATCTGAGTGAAGCCAAGCACTAGGGACAAAGGCGCAGAGCGACAGAGAGACAGAAGGAGGTCACGGAGGTGACAGTCCTGAAGCCCGAGGCACACAGGAGGGCCCCTCTGGAACCTTGCCGTCATTAGGGGAGCGACAGGGAAAGGGGGGCGCCGAACTACTATATTGGGACAAGCATATTCCTCGAATATGCTTGCCACATCAGCCCTAAAGGAACCCAAGGCTCTCCTTTATAAGGGCAGGCTTGGACCCTAAGGAGGGGATGGACTCATTCTTGGTACCGTTAGGTTGGTAAAGTTCTCTCTTTCTCCTTGTATACAGCTCAAGGAGCACTTGTAACCCAAGGAAGGAGAAATACAGATCTTTGCGTTAGCTTTCTGTGTATAGAATCCACTACATCTTCCCTCCCCAGATCCCACTAGCATCCATTGGCCCCAAACTTTAGCCTACCCATGGCATCTGCCGTGCCACCACCACGACAGGGGCACAGGGTGGCCAAACCCCCTAGGCGCGGGCAAGCCCTGGGGGCGCCTAGAGGGGGTGTGGGCCCCCTGGACCCCCACTGACCTTGATTCCTACGCCTATAAGAAGTCTGATGGGAAAACCCTAAACAATCCAGAAGAAATCCACGAAAACCTCCGTAGTGCCGCCGTCAACAAAGGGAGATTCGGGGGACAGAAAGTCTCTGTTCCGGCACCCTGTTGGGATGGGGAAGTGCCCCCAGAGCCATCTCCATCGATCTCCACCACCATCTTCATCATCGTTTCTGATTTCCATGATGAGGAGGGAGTAGTTCTTCCTCGAGGCTAAGGGCTCTACCGGTAGCTATGTGTTCATCTCTCTCTCTATGCATGATCTTGTGGTCATGAGATTTGTAATCAAGTAGATCTACCTTGCTACTCAAGTGCTTCATTAGATCTCTGCTCTCCCCATGTGTGTGAAAGTGACAGCGTGCACGCCATGGTGACACTTAGGTTTGAGTCTACATAAATACTCTTTGTGCTTTAATAGATCTATGCTTTTCCCCACGTGTGTGAAAGTGACAGCGTGCATACCGTGTGTGGCACTTTGGCTAGATTGAATATCTTTTATGAGTTATATTTGGAGTTGGATGTCTCTATGAAATTGTGGTGTTTGTTGGAACCATCTAGTGCTCAAGGTCACAATGTGGGGTTATCTAGATTGGGGAAGGCAAACTTTGAGGTGTGCTGTTATAGCCCTACCTTGGATTAGAGTGTCCAACCGGAGAGTAGTTAAGAGTAGTATCATGAAGAGAGAATATTATATGAGAGAGTGTTCACTAGTGAAAGTATGATCCCTAGGCCTTGTTTCTAAACATTGAAACATCGTTTGCTACTAGATCTGTTGCATGTTTGCTTGCCTCCATCAGTTTGCCTTTAGTCTGTTCCTCCACGCCATCAGCTATTTTCTGGCACCATTACCCCACGTCAACAACAAGTCAGAAGCTCTTTTCTGGCACCCTACCACTTGTATTTCAGTATCTCTTCGCCGAACTACTGCACCTATACACCTGACAAGTGTATTGGGTGTGTTGGGGACACAAGAGAATTCTTGTATCTTGATTGCAGGGTTGCTTGAGAGGGAATACCTGTGACCACTTCCTCCCTGAGTTCGATAAAACTTGGGTGATCCACTTAAGGGAAACTTGCTGTTGTTCTACAAACCTCTGCACTTGGAGGCCCAAAAACTGTCTACAAGAATAGAAGTGCGTAGACATCAAGCTCTTTTCTGGCGCCGTTGCCGGGGAGGTAAGGTAAAAGGTACTCACATCCTCCGGTGTGAGTGCTCGAAGTTATTTCCTTTAGATTCTGCAGTTTTGTCTTTTTGTTTCTTGTTTTCACTAGCTAGGCTTAATGGAAAACAACAACAAAATTAGAGAGCTTTTTAGTATTTTTCCTATATTAGAACTTGAGTGGTTTGAAAAGAAAATAAAAAAACCTATGGAACCTTCTTTGCATGCTAATAGCAATGTTATTAGTATGAATTTTTTGAACACCATTGTTAATAATGGTATGGAGACGTCTAAGCTTGGGGAAGCTAGTTTTTGTGAGAAAGATCTTTTTAGCTCCCTAGCTTTAGGGAAGAAAATCTGCTCTGATGATACTTTATCTCCCATATGTGGTAATTCTAATGATACTTGTGATATTTTAAATCCACATACTGAAAGTGTCCCTTTTAAAATACCTATTGGAATTGTTGAATGTGTTATGTATAACTGCTATTTGGAGATGGAACTGTCCATCCTAGTGATCATTTACTCTTTATACATGAATTATGCGAGTTGTTCAAGTGTGTAGGTATTTCAATGGACCAAGTTAAGAGGAAGCTATTCCCTTTCTCACTTAGGGACAAATCAAGGGAGTGGTATGAGCTACTAGATGATCCTCATCGTTTGGAATGGAAGGAACTTGAATCTCTCTTTTATTTTAAATTTTAGCCTCCTCATGAAATTCATAAAGATAGGAATTATATTTATAATTTTCATCCTCATGAGGGAGAAAGTATTTCCCAAGCTTGGGGGAGATTTAAGTCACTAATGCTCAAATGTCCCATTCATGAGCTCCCTAGTAATGTTGTTATCAATAATTTTTATGCAAGGCTTTCAGGACATTACAAGGACTACCTAGATACCTGTTCAGAGGGATCCTTCACTAGTAAGAAGGTCAAATCTAAGTGGGATCTTCTTGAAATAATTCAAAGCAATACTGAAGATTGGGGTAACGACAAAGGTAAAGAACCAGGTATAAACTATGAGTATGATTGCATTAAGTCTTTCGCTGAAACTGCTGATTTTCAAGAGCTTAGTGCTAAATATGGTCTTGATCCTCAAATTATTGTTAGATGCTATAGAGCCTTTGCTTCCCATATTAATTCTCCTAAATAAAAATAGGACATGTATCATGAACCTTTTAAAGACACTTGCATGGAAAATGAAAATGTTATTAATGATTGCAATAAACATGCTCAAACTTCTGAAAGTACTATTTCTTATAAGCATGTTAATTTTTGTGGTATGCATGGACCTTGTGAGAAGAATCAAACATAAGAAGAATATTGTATCACCCACTAGAATGAAAAAACTAGAAAGTGGTATAAGGCTCTAGATGATCTTGGTAAAAAAGTTTGTGCCCTCTATCCTTTTATTTGTGAACTTTGCTTTGAAGTGGGTCATTTCAATTTTCAATGCTCTGGACATAATAATCCTGCAAGTTTGTATTGTGATAACATGAAACATGATGAACTTACATTGTTTTTGGGGTGTGAAGAGTTATCAAGAAAAACTTCTTTGGTAGACATGAGTGCTTTTCGTATGAATTGCGTCCTGCATGGATGTAATCTTTATTGTGTTGATAATTGCCACGCGAATACTTACATACAAAATTTTATAAAATATGACATTTTACCGAAATATGACATGACTGATATGATTTTCGATCTTATTAATGAAAAGGAGGAATCCTCCAAAGTTTCTTCTATTGTCTCTAACAATAAGCCAGGGTATGTGGAGAAGATTCCTTTCAAGCCTCTCCCTCCTAAAGAGGAGAAGAAGAAGAGGGGTAAAAGGAGAGAGGAAACAGTATCTTCCTCTAATCATGTTGCTCCTATCATAGTTTTTGCTGATGAGTCTGAACTGATGATGTTCCTATGCCTGTTACCTATAGTAGTGATCATGATTGGGAAAAGCACACTACTTTTGATATGGAAAATCTCTTTAGTACCAATCCTAAAAATGATGATATTAATAATTGCTGTGCTATACATGTTCCTTCCAATGATGATATGTTTACAAATGAACACACTTGGGAAGATAGCTATTCTATTGCTTATGATGATACTATACCTCCAATATATAATGATTACAATGATGAATGTGATATTTTTAGTCCATCTACTATTGAGGAGAAAATTTATTGTGATTACAATATGCCTCCTATATTTGATGACTATGGTGATGAGAATAACAATGATAGCTATTTTGTTGAATTTGCTCCCACTATAATTAATAAGAATGACTATGCTTATGTGGAGAGTAATAATCATTTTATGCATGTGGCTCATGATCAGAATGTTTTATGTGATAGTTATATTGTTAATTTTATGCATGATGCTACTGAAAGTTATTATGAGAGAGGGAAACATGGTTTTTATGCATCTAAAAAATATTAAGTTTCCCCTCTTTATGTTGAAAATTTTGAAGTTGCACTTCTTTTGCTTTCCTATGTTTGTTGCTTTGTGCTTTCAAGACTTGTTTCTTTACAAGATTCCTATGCATAGAAAGTGGGTTATACTTAAAGGTGTTTTGAATTTTCTTCTTGATGCTCTCTTTGACTTCAATTCATAATTCTTATAAGAGCATCTTCTCAAACTTTCTGTGCCTAACTTAAAGGCATTAAAGAAAAGTACTTGTTGGGAGATAACCCAAGAGTTTTCTTGAGTCTTGGAAGTTATTACTTTAGTAATGACCTCTCCTTATCCTTTTTGTTTGTTTTTTGTGCCAAGAATGACCTCTAATGAGAGGGAAGTAAGATTTGGGGAGTTGCTGTTCCGAAACAGATTTCTGTCCTCCACCATAAAAATTCGCGAGGAGTCTATGTAACTCGGATTGAGATGAAAATTTACGAATAAATCCCTCAGTATGTTAGATAACTTTCATTAGTATAACACTTTTTGATTTGAGCAATATAAGGTCTTCGACAAAATCGGTTTCTACCTGCTGGTCTGTTTTGACAGATTTCTGCCGTTATTTGCATTTACTTCTTATTGATTTTTTTTGGGTTCTTTTTGGAAAATTGATCTTTTTTAAGGAGTTGATACAGTATATTTTGTTTTTAGTGAATAGTCTTGCTGGTTCAAAGCTTTACCTAAAGGTCTAATATCTTTTAAATAAACTAATGTTGCTAATGAAGATTGTGTGAAGTTTTGTATGAAGGAAAATTTTCAGGTGTAGAGAAAGAATGATATAATGAGATGAAGAATGGACAAAAGCTCAAGCTTGGGGATTCCACCATGGTGTCACCCCAAGAAATATCCAAGAGGTAAAAGCGTCAAAGCTTGGGGATGCCCAAGGCATCCCCTTCTTCATCAATAAAAATCTCAGGTTTTTCTAGACACTTCGTTTTTATTGTTTAATGCATTGTTGTGTTGTTCTTGGAGCGTCTTAGTTTTATTTTTTGTTTTTCGTTTGCTTAGTTTTCTTGAGTAAGTTGGTTGGTCACAACGCACTTCTTTTGAAGAGAGACACACTCCGTTTTCATTCCTAGAACACTCTAGTTTGCATTCTTATTGTTTTATGAGTGTTCTCTTTTGCTAGCACTATGTTTAGCCTTATTTTTATTGTGATTTCAGCTTAGAAATTTTTAGTTCTTCTTTGTGGATTTGTGAGACAAGCTCACTGGTCTTTATTGATTATTATCTCTGTGAGTTGTTTCAAATAAGTTTGCTTGGTGTTGGAAAGGAGTAGTAAGTTCTTGCTTGAAGTGCAAGAGGAGCTTGCATTGACTGTGACTTAGACTTTAGCATGACATGCTAGGTGTTGTTTTAGCATTATGCCTAGTGATTATTGTTGTGGAATGCCTTGTTCCAAACAATTAGGATTGCTTAGTGTGCCTTGAAGAAATTATGCGTTGTTTTAGCATGCAAAAGCATAGTATTGTGGTATTCTCCTTTGATGCTTTGCTTGGGTGGACTTGGCACATGCTTACACAATGTTATGACTATGACAATTCACCATTAGCCTCTATGATCATTTAGTCCTTGACTTGTAGTACCACTCTTTGCTTTGATTAGTTTGCTTTGTTGCATTGCATAATTATGGCCATTATTGCTCTCTTAGTTGGTTGCTCCTAGTCTTTTTCTAGCATCCACTTGTATGAGTAAGTTCTACCCATACTTCCAACTCCAAAGAAACCAAGTTATTCCAAAGTGTCCACTATAAACTCCTATGCATGGTGTGTTACACCATTACAAGTATATTCTTTTTTAACTATCTTCCAATTAAAAACTATTTTTTTATGTGAAAACTTAGTGATTAAAGCCCTCACGAACTTGATGGCACACTTTATATTCTTTGCTCCTAATAAACTTTAACCATTGAGGCAACTTTGTTGTATATGCTTGCACTTATAAGTTGGGATTAGCAGAACCGTGCTGTCACGGGGAACGTTTTCAACATTGCACTTGTACTCTTTGTACTCCGTTGATATCATGCTCTTTTGTCTATGGATGTTACCGGTGTGAAATGAAGTGGGAACTTGTAAGTCCATGGAGTTTGTATTCTGTGTTCGAGAAACGCCTGGGCCGCTAGCCTAAGCCATGCCTAATCATGGTGGAAACTTGCAGCATCACCATAGTGAGCTACCTATGAAGCATCCTCAATAAAAAGCTATGCATATGGTAAATAAAAAGATTGCTGAGATGCTCATTGTCTGCTTGCCTTGTCATTTTGGTTATGGGAAAGCTCCTGTACCATGTGCAAGGGGTACCCCGTTGGCGGTTCTCAATGATATGCAAATACTTACAGTGACAAGAACTTGCCTGGGCCCTAAGTTGAGTATCCATGAGGTGTATCCCTCATATTCAAGGTACTTGAGATTGCCAACTTATACTTCGTCAAGCATATACTCCATCTTTGCCACTTTAACCTTAACCACTTCAAGATGCTTATGATAGGGGCAATGAGGGCTAAAAGCTAACAAGTACCATAATTTTTGGAAGATCTTTTTGAAACTTGAAATCCCTGCTTCCTTTACAAAGGGCCTTTCTTCCACTATATTGAGTCTCCACCTTATACCTTTAGGCACCATTAAGAGAGCATAGTTTTCATTCTGTGTGCAGTGTTCCAAAGATTATTGATTGATGCATATTGTGATATTACTTGTTCTTGTGCTATTTGTTTCTAGTCACCCTTGTGACATTTGAAGGTGTCCTATGCATCTATTTGCTACTTTATGAGGGACAAGCTGATTGCCACTATGCTATGTTTTCTGTATATGAAACAAACAAACGTTTTTCAATGCATGTTATTCATGATCTTTGTTTGTAGCTTTTCATGTTTCATGCATAGTTACTATGTCCTATTGTTAGAACTCCATCTTTCATGCACATGTTTAGAGTTCTTTGATCCCAGCTTTCAATGCTTGCAAATGGTTTGATCTTGGTTTTGATGGTGCATGTCACCTAAAAAATTATTCTTTTTATCACTTACGTACTCGAGGAAGAGCAGGAGTTAAGCTTGGGGATGCTTGATATGTCGGAAACGTATCTATAATTTTTGATGCTCCATGCTTGTTTTGTATCTACTTTGCTTTGATTTGTCTACACTTTGAGGTGTTTTTATACCTTTTCTGGCACTAACCTATTAACAAGTTGCCACAGTGCCAGTTTCCTGTTTTCTTCTGTTTTTGGTTCCAGAAAGGCTGAAAATCAATATTCTCGGAATTGGACGGGACAAAAGCCAAAATTATTATTTTTCTCGGAGCAACACGGAACCACGAAGCAGAGCCGGAGGGGGCCACAGGGTGGCCAAACCCCCCTAGGCGCGGGCAAGCCCTGGGGGCGCCTGGAGGGGATGTGGGCCCCTTGGACCCCCACCGACCTTGATTCCTACGCCTATAAGAAGTCTCTGATGGGAAAACCCTAAACAATCCAGAAGAAATCCATGAAAACCTCCATAGCGCCATCGTCACCGAATGGGAGATACGGGGGACAGAAAGTCTCTATTCCGGCACCCTGCTGGGACGGGGAATTGCCCCCGGAGCCATCTCCATCGATCACCACCACCATATTCATCACCGTTGCTGATTTCCATGATGAGGAGGGAGTAGTTATTCCTCGAGGCTAAGGGCTATACCGGTAGCTATGTGTTCATCTCTCTCTCTATGCATGATCTTGTGGTCATGAGATTTGTAATCAAGTAGATCTACCTTGCTACTCAAGTGCTTCATTAGATCTCTGCTCTCCCCATGTGTGTGAAAGTGACAGCATGCACGCCATGGTGGCACTTCGGTTTGAGTCTACATAAATACTCTTTGTGCTTTAATAGATCTATGCTTTTCCCCACGTGTTTGAAAATGACAACGTGCATACCGTGTGTGGCACTTTGGCTAGATTGAATATTTGTTATGAGTTATATTTGGATTTGGATGTCTCTATGAAATTATGGTGTTTGTTGGAACCATCTAGCGCTCAAGGTGACCGTGTGGGGCTATCTAGATTGGGGAAGGCAAACTTTAAGGTGTGCTGTTATAGCCCTACCTTGGATTAGAGTGTCCAACCGGAGAGTAGTTAAGAGTAGTATCATGAAGAGAGGATATTTATATGAGAGAGTGTTCACTAGTGAAAGTATGATCCCTAGGCTTTGTTTCTAAACATTGAAACATTGTTTGCTACTAGATCTGTTGCATGTTTGCTTGCTTCCATCAGTTTGCCTTTAGTCTGTTCCTCCACGTCATCAGCTATTTTCTGGCACCGTTACCCCACGTCAACAACAAGTCAGAAGCTCTTTTCTGGCACCCTACCACTTGTATTTCACTATCTCTTCCCGAACTAGTGCACCTATACACCTGACAAGTGTATTGGGTGTGTTGGGGACACAAGAGACTTCTTATATCTTGATTGCAGGGTTGCTTGAGAGGGAATAACTTTGACCACTTCCTCCCTGAGTTCGATAAACCTTGGGTGATCCACTTAAGGGAAACTTGCTGCTGTTCTACAAACCTCTGCACTTGGAGGCCCAACAACTATCTACAAGAATAGAAGTGCGTAGACATCATGAGATAGATGAAGGAGGACATGGACCGAGGTCTCACCATGCTCAAGAGTCTAAACAAGGAGAACGAGGAGCTAACGGCCAAGCTAGATGCGTATCGGCAATGCCCAAGTCAGATTCCGAGTAGAGGGGGTAGGAATCTCAGTTCATGCTCCACTGCTTTTGTAATTTACATATGTCGTGCAATTAAGGAATCTTGGAGAAACTCCTTATTTCTCTATTTACATTACTTGACTGTCAACTGAATTGTGGGTTTGTGTTCTCATGAATGGACATCATCCTTTTTTTTTCTATTATGTATATGAGCTTGGAATTAGATTATGACTATGCAACTACTATTTGGTTACATTGGAAAAACCCACAGCATCCTTAGTCGGAGATAGTCCTAGGTTGCATTGAAATCTAAATTAGGACCGTGGCACTACTTTATCCTGTTGAATTGGGAAAAGGCTATATTTCTCTGACATTGAAATTAGGAATGTGCCACTAGTTTATCCCGTTGAATTGGGAAAAAACCTATATTGCTCTGACATTGGAATTAGGACTGTGCCACTAGTTAATTCTGTTCAATTTTGAACAATCCTAGATCGTTCTGTCCTTCAAATTATGACTTTGACACTAGTTAATTATTTAAAATTTGGAAACTAACCACATATTTTTGTTGTAGCAGAAGAGGCGAAAGCTCAACCCAGAACTGTCGACCTGGCTAAAGGATAAGATGGCCATCCAAATGGAGAACCAGAATTTTCAGAAAGTGGCCCATGACCGCCTAAGAGAAGAAGTCACGATCCTTTATGACAAGTGCCACAATCTGATGGTGGACATCGCCGGCTAGAAGGAACTTCACCAAGAAGGTATTGCCTTGACGCGTGTGATACGTTGGAAACGTATCTATAATTTTTGATGCTCCATGCTTGTTTAGTATCTACTTTGCTTTACTTGTCCACACTTTGAGGTGCTTTTTACATGTTTTCTGGTACTAACCTACTAACAAGTTGCAACGATTGCGGATGCCTGTTTTTGCTGTTTTAGTTTGAAAAGTTAGTAAAAAATATTCTCGAATTGGACGGGACAAACGTCAAAGTCAATTACTTTCTGTGGGGAACAAGAAGTCCAAGGGAGCGGAGGCGGCCAGGGCAGAGACCACCCAGGCCGTGGTGGGCCCCATCCCGCGCCTGGCTAGGGTTTGGCGCCCCTGGTCGCCCCCTCGGCCTCTCCCTTCGCCTATAAGAAGCCCCCGATGCAGAAACCCTAAGCACCCGATCAAATCTCCACGAAACCGTCTGTAGCCGCCGCCACCATCGTCCCTAGATCGGGGGGGGGGATCTGAAGTTCTTCCCGGCACCCTGCCGGAGGGGAGATCATCCCGGAGGCCTTCTCTCCGGTATGATGCGTGAGTAGTTCCACCTTGGACTATGGGTCCATGTAGTAGCTAGATGGTTGTATCTCCTCCTTTGTTCTTTCATGTATAGATCTTGTGAGCTCCGTCCATGATCAATATCTAATCTATTTGTAATCATGCATGTTGTGTTTGCAGGGATCCGATGGATATTGAGATTATTATGTTGGTTTGATTAATGGTTTTGTATTTATAATTTTATCATGTCTGTGTTGTTTGTGATCTTGCACGCTCTCCGTTGTTAGTAGCTATCTTGGCCAAGTATTTGATAGTGACTCCAAGAGGGGGTATTTATGCTCGATAGTGGGTTCATGCCTGTAGTTTCCAAGGGAAGTGACAAAAATCTCTTCGGTTGTAGATGTGTTGTTGCCACTAGGGATAAAACAACGGTATCTTGTTCATGGAACATGTGGACTGTTTACCTTACACACTTTGCTTAAAGAAGTTGTCTGTTGCTTGCAACTTAATACTGGAGGGGGTTCGGATGATAACCTGAAGGTGGACTTCTAGTCATAGATGCAGTTGGATGGCGGTCTATATATATTGTTGTATTGCCCAATCGAATCTCATAGGATCTTTCTGACTAGTAATTGCATTGTTATGCCTTGCTCAGTTCCTGTCAATTGCCCTGCTGTAATTTGTTTACCCTTCATGCCATGCTGTTTATCTAAGGAGAGCACCTCTAGTGAACTATGGACCCCGGTCTAATCTTTACCATTGATACATCTTCCACTGTTACTTGTTTACTTGCTGCAAACCACCATTACCTTCCACATCATACGTTTAATCCTTTGTTACAACAAATCGGTGAGCTTGACAACCTCACTGATTCGTTGGGGGCAAAGTCTTGAGTTTGTGTTGTGCAGGTCTCCGTGTTGCTTGCAACACCTGTGTGACGTTTCCTTCCTCCTACTGGTTCGATAACCTTGGTTTCTTACTGAGGGAGAACTTGCTGCTGTGCTGCTTCACACCTTGCTCTTGGGGTTCCCAACGAAGCGCTCCTACATCAACTCAGCGCTGCATCAGCGTGCAAAGGAGGAGATCATCAAGGAGCTCATGGGGGATAATCTTCAGCTTACTGGTAAGCTTGTCGCATCCTAGACGGAGCGCTTGAACCAGCGAGAGGCGCACTTCCAAGTACTGAGGGAGTAGGTAAAAACAAAGTGGACCTGATCGAACAAACCCTCCAACTAGAGGTTCTTAGAAAGGAAAACGAGCATCTCTGCGCTAGGATTAGTGCAAACTATAAGTTCTTATGATATTAGTTTGAAAACTATGTGTTCCGACGGACCAAATCGTGTTTTATCCATATAGTAGTGATTTTGTAAACATGGACCTATCTCTATGCAAATTATGCTTTCTTCTGAAAGGTAATTTTGCTCAAGGATTGAGTTTGGATTAGTTAAGATATCACAATTGCAAGTCTTACAGTTAACTAGTTTTAGATACTGCTACGACACAAATTATTCATCTAAAATTTCCTTCATCCTCTGTAGCTTGTTCTTGTTCACCTCGCGCTCCTTTTTCAGATCCTTCAATAGATCCACAAAGCAGTACTCTAGCTTCTTATTCTCTTCTATGAGCTGATCTCCCTCCTTTTCTGCCTTCTGAAGCTTCTGTGCAGTTCCCACCACCAAGCACCACTAAGTAACAGGTAGTTATCCAGCGATTAGTCAAATTACTGATCTTAAGGAGCATTATATTACATCATAACCATGTCAACTACAAGGTACTTATATATCACTTTGTTTAGTGATGGATTTAATGAATGATATGTCCAAAAATCCCAACAGCTCACAGAACATTATATTACAATCTCTCAACAATCATAATCTCAGAAACAAGTATATCACATCATCTCAGCAAACATAATCATAATCATATCAACTACAAGTATATTACAACAATGATGCTTTCATCGAGTGATATGTCCGAAAATCTCAACAGCTCACAGAACATTGAATTGCAATCTCTGAACAAACATGACCACGACAACACATTTTCAAAGTAACAACAATCTTTGTTACAAATACAAGAAGGGAATCATGCGGTCTATATGACAAGCCCTGGGTAGCAGCTCTCATCAGATCTGATCAACGTCTATCGTCTCGTTCTGTTCAGCCACAACAGGAGCCTGTACATCCACTACAACCTGTCCAACAACATTAAAAATGGCAGCCAGGAAGAACACATTCCTGGTTTGCTTCTTTCGTCGCATAATCTGCACCAAATCGTCGATATCCAAAACCTCTATGAATTCCTGCTTCCTATGATGCCACCACTAGAGTCGTGTCATATGCTTAGGGCCAATAATGATTTCCTTACCAATCATCTCTCTCAGTTCAACAAGAGTTATGTTTTGGAATCGACGGCTATCTCCACGGTACATGACGAAACTGGCTTATTAACTCCGCCATCAAGTTTTGCTGCGTATGAATCCACCTCTAGGTGTATATTGAACTTAGCTTCAGGGGCGGATCCAAGGGGGGCCAGCAGGGGTCAGACCCCCCCAATCGTTCGCCCCCCAACGTTTTTCAGTAGGTAATACTACTAGTCTGCTGTATATACGTATACTAATGGTCAGAAGTGAATCCTCTAATTAGGGCCTATTGTTAATTAATTGATCCATACATTAATGTCCACCGATTAAGTCAGCCCAATATACGACAGCCCATGCCGATGTACCAGGTTAGGTACTGTGTTTGCATGCGTGTCTGCCGTCTCTGTCTCCAATCTCGCTCTGGTAGGTCTTACGACACTCGCCGCTGCTGCCTGCCAATCGCCATTCGCCGACCTGCCACAGTGCCGCCTGCTGCTGCCATTGACCTTGCAATTTTGTGTCATACGTCGGAAGATAGACTTTGTGCAGACCTAAAGGTAACCGCTGATCCTGATCCTGATCCATATACTGTCATGCCCATCATACTACTCCCTCCGACCCATATTAGTTGACTCAAATTTGTCTAGATTTGGATGAATCTAGACTCTATTTATTATATAGGTTCATTCAAATTTTAAGAAATTCAAGTCAAGCAATATGGGTTGGAGGGAGTATATCAATTTTATTTGACTGGAAGGCGTTGCGCCTCTGCCTTTTCATCATCAGTATAATAAAAACGGTGGCTTAGTTAATTAATTCGAGTCTTTTGTAATTTTGTTTTTTTTAAGATGAAGAGGAAGGCACCAGGACAACGGGGAGTAGATTTCTTTTTTAGCCGACTTGGATCAACTTCAAGCACTAATATTACTATTTCTGAAAATGCAAATCCATCTTTGGAGCAGCAAGCTATTGTAGATGATAGTCCCAATCCGGCTGATATGCAAACTAATGATCAGAATACCGTGGAACCAACAAAAGTTGCAGAACAAGGTAGAAATTAAAGCACAACGTACGAAAGGGATCCAGGTAAGCGCCAACAGATTTGGGAACTTCCTCTTGATAAGCAAGAAGAAGCACGGAGATTCTATATTACTGAAGGCCCTTATCAGCCATACATGAGAGAGTATCCATATAATGGAAAAGAAAAAAATCATCGCCGATTTCAGTTTAGCTATTTCACAAATTTTCCTTGGCTAGAGTATTCACTTTCCACACATCGTGCATATTGTCTGCCTTGTTTTGTCTTCACAAAAAAGCCAAGTGGAAAGTGTGGCTCGGATACATTCACAATGAAGGGGTTTATAAATTGGAAGAAGGTGAATGATGGTAAAGATTGTGCTTTCTTAACCCACATGGGCAAAGATTCGAACTTAGCTCATAATTATTCAGTTCGGTGTTTTGATAATCTGAGAAATAGTATGACCCACATTGACAAGGCAATTGTACACGCTACTGAAAAAAAGGTTTTAGATGCAAGGCTAAGGCTTAAAGTTACAATTGATTGCATTAGGTAAGAAATATTTTTTATCCTACAGAATAGCATATTATATTTTATACTAAGCATGTTAGTAACAATTTTTCCTTGTTGATTTCACCAGGTGGTTAACATTCCAAGCTTGTGCTTTTAGGGGCCATGACGAATCTCAAGGATCCATAAACCAGGGCAATTTTCTTGAATTGGTAAAGTTATTGGCCTTTTACAACAAGGATGTGGATGCGGTTGTATTGGATAACGCTCCACATAATGCGAAATACATCTCCCATACTATCCAACAAGAAATTCTTAAGTTATTTTCTCGAAAGGTTCAGATGCAAATTAGAGAAGAAATTGGTAGTAGCAAGTTTTGTATAATGGTGGATGAAGCTCGAGATGAATCAAAAAAAGAGCAGATGGCATTGGTCCTCCGGTTTGTGAATAATGAGGGATTCATACAGGAGCATTTTCTTGATATCATTCATGTCACTGACACTGCCGCACTGACTCTCAAACAAGCAATTTGTGCTGTTCTTGCAGACAATAATTTGAACATCCGAGATATAAGAGGACAAGGATATGACGGGGCAAGTAACATGCGAGGTGAATGGAATGGGTTAAAAGCTCTAATTTTAAATGAGTGTCCTTATGCTTATTATGTACATTGCATGACTCATCAGTTGCAATTGGCTCTTGTTGCGGCATCAAGAGAGGTACATGAGGTGCACAACTTTTTCCAACATGCTATTCTCATCATAAATGTTGTCAGTGCGTCGCCTAAACGCAATGATGAGTTACTAGCAAATCAAGCTGCAGAAATTGAACGTGAAATTGAGTTGGGTGAGCTTGATACAGGAAAAGGAGCAAATCAGATAGGATCTTTACAAAGACCTGGGGACACTAGATGGAGTTCTCACTTCAAGTCTATTCAGAGTTTACTTAAGATGTTTGGTGCTACGGTTGCTGTCCTACAGAGTGTAGCAACTGATCGATCGGTCTAAAAATATTCTAGAAGAGATGCTGTAGGTGCTCTAAAAATAATTATGTCATTTGATTTTGTGTTCATTCTGCATCTAATGGAGAAAATCATGAAGATCACAGATGTCTTATGTCAAACTCTTCAAAAGAAGTCCATTGACATTTTAAATGCATTGGATTCAGTTTCGAACACAAAAGTGTTGCTTGGTAAGTTAAGAGAAAATGGTTGGGAATCTCTCTTGGAGGAGGTTCAGTCTTTTTGTATCAAGCATGACATTGAGGTCCCTGATTTAAATCGCAAGTAATACCCCTCTCCTTGTATAATTATAAGTTAGAATATGTGTTATCATACTTACTTATCTCTGGTACTAATATATATTACAATTTGTAGGTATGTTGATGCGACAAGGTCTCGCAACAAGCATGATAACACAACAACACTACATCACTATAAAGCAGACGTGTTCAATGTTGCTATAGATCAACAACTGGTTGAGATAAATGATCGCTTTGGTATCCAAAGTACAGAGCTCATGACACTCTGCGCATCTTTGGATCCAAGGCATGATTCTTTTGATATCTCAAAAATATGCACACTGGTTGAAAAGTTTTATCTAGAGAATTTTTCTACTCAAGAAAGGGCTCAAATGGAGTCTCAACTTCCCCATTTCCAGTTGGATGTTTGCAATAACCCACAACTGAAATATTTGTCTTCACTTGCTGATTTGACAGTTGGACTATTTAAAACAGGTAAAGCTGCTACATACTCAATGGTTGATAGATTACTGCGGTTAGTCATAACTCTTCCAAAGGTCAATCGCAACCACCGAGCGAGCTTTCTCAGCCATGAAACTGATCAAGACACGTCTTAGAAATAGAATGGGAGATGATTTTCTTCGACATTATATGATCCTCTATATTGGAAAGGAAATAGGTGCAAAGATTAGTTCTGATGAGATTATCAACTTATTTGACACGGGTGGTCGGAAAGCAGAGTTTAAGCTAATAGACATGTAATTTTCTTTCGTAGTGTGGAAAATGTATTCAAATATTTGTGTGGATTTGCTAGTAATATTTTTTGAGGCTTAATATATTATGATTTTTTATGGTCGTCGAATGTTCGCCCCCTGCATGTCTCAATCCTGGCTCCGCCCCTGCTTAGCTTGATCAGCATCTGGTGGTCTATAAACTCGAGTAGCAGAAGCTCTAGCAGCAAGATCTTTAGTATCTGCATACATATCATCAATCATCGCTTCAACTTTCATCTTACGATTAGATGCACAACACTCCCAAAGCATCTGAAGCTCATGTGAGTGCTCAATTTGCATATAAGTATCCTTATGTTACCCCACACCAATTTTTTCCTCTGTCTGGATCCCCATGGGATCCTAGCATGAAGCATATCTATTAACTGCGAAATATACACAACCTTTTTGCAGTTGATAAGTAGACGCACATCCTGCCCAAACACAACCCTCTCGCAGCCAAAATTTAGTTTTGCAGTGTATAGATGGACAAGAACCGTGAACTCATATAGGTCTGTTGCATCGAAGCTATTCCTAAGTTGAGTAAAAAGGGGACCTTTCAGTTCATTCGACACTATTTTGCAGTAACTAATCTACTTGCAAGACACGGTACAGAAAAGAAAAATTCACCTCTCGCTCTTCTCTCGGGTGGTTTTCTTCGAGATCCAGGTTGCACGACCTCGCATTGCAGCCGAACACTCTGCCGCCAGCCTAGCTTTTCTCTTTAACCCGTTTCTCGTAGGTATCCTGTTAGCATACTTCTAGCTGACCTCCTCGCTAACCTGGGCTGCAGACCCCGCCACTACTTCGCTTGTCTGGCGTTGTGTCCGAGATGCTGGCTCCGACGGAGCCGAATCAATTGCCGACGTAGCTACCACATTGGCCTCACTAGACATGTTGGGCATGGATATGGCGGGACAAGGATAAAAGTGACCGTCGTCGTCGGATCCAGTGTGTGTGTGTGGGTGGGAAGGGGTGGGGGTGTGTGGGAGGGGGAGGGGACGGGGAGAAAAATGACCGTCGCTGCCGCTGAACCGGATTCAGTGTGAGGGGAGGAAGAAAAAGGACAGCCACCGAATTTAGTGTCGGGGATTAGAAAAGTACATAAATGAATTTGCTCGTGCGACACGTGCAGGGTGACTTAGAAGGGGCACGGCAGGGGCACCGCATGTACTAATGTAACGTAATATCCTGCATAATGGCTAAGATTTTAAAATATTTGGTTTGGCCACTATTCACTCAAAATGCCCCTTTCGATAATTACCTCCAAACTTTTCGAATCGCGATGATTATACATAACTCGAACCCCGTGATGTCTTCGCTGCGAACTTTTGGGCCGCAAAGTAACAAGTCCATCTAGTTGGCATGTCTTATGTGTGTAGTGTGCACTGGTCATATCTATTTTAGAACTAACCCTTCTGTGTGTGTACTCTTATATATCAGCAGTCACCAAACTCATCTCTAGCTGAAGCCGGTGAAAAGCACGCACAGTAGTACAAATCAGGTCATGCACATAAGACTGAGGGGAGCACTTGAAATTTTCTTGGTTGGCTTGTACATAGCTCGCATGATCCATGTAGCTATTCTAGCCGGCCAATGCGTTCATTGCCAAACAGCAAGACACGCCGCCGCCACAGCCGCTAGGCCTGATGTAGCGTTAAGATGACTATCAGCTGATAAAGAGAATCGGATGTGAAGATATGTACTAATCATGGAGAAAAACCTTGGCCTTAATATCAGTTCACTCCAACATCATATCGTAGTTTAGTCCCGCTAGTTTCTTCTCTGCTTGTATTAACATGGTCTCTAACTTCCTACCGTTGATAGCTAGATGCCTTCACTGATCTTTGTTGTGGGCAGGCTAAATAGTTAGACGAGTCCCACATTGATTTGATTTATATAATGACGGACATTCATGTTTTATGAAGCAATTTTCTTCACCTTGATGCGTCCCGTGTCAATACGCATGACCAACTATCACTTTCTATAGTCATTGAGTTGCTATGCGCGCAACCAAAATTGTTGGACTTTGTCTTCTCTCTTGCTCCAAAGGCATGACTTCACCCTTTCTACATGCATGACTACTCACAATCACAAGCATGCTTCACAATAGTAATGACCAACTCCAACACAATTGTATTATGCTTCTATTACAGGCTTGACTATAAATAGAACTCCAAATAGCAGCGAAACAGAACTAGCCAACCTATCCGGAAAAACAATAATAGTTAGGCAAACTCTACGAGGATACTAGCTATTTCTGTATTGTTAATATGTTGGAGATGTGGGAGCAAACTGAAAAGTAATATCACAAAAGAAGCCGACTCACCTAATCATTGTGCTACCTGCACTAGTAGAAAACTAGCCAAAAGATTTGACCTTTAGTACCGGTTTCTTAAGACGATATCCATATGACTACAGATGCAATGCGTCGGTTGATAGTTTAGGTCTGTCGAAAGGGATAGTAGAAGAGTATGAGGCTGTTAATAGAATTTGTAGTTTCATTTTGCCTCTATATTGTGTCCTACAGTACTACATCCGTGGATGTTAACTGCGCAAAGATATAGGAAGGTATGATCTCGTTAATGATTGCCTTAGCGAGATCATAACGAGGGTGTGGGTGAAAGGATCCAAGGGTACTACTGTGTCGGAGCATCAACCGGGGCAGGCTTGCTTTCAGTGTGAGCAGGTCTGGAATAAGGAGGACATCTACATACCGAGTTTAAGGATCATGTTCCAGGATGGCGCAAGGATCACAATGGTCTCCGCAGATTTGATGTTCGTCGAGGATCCCAAGGTGTATTGTTTAGCCTTCAAAAGGAATGACGGCAGTCACATGGTCCTAGGAAGCAGGCACCTGTCCACACCGTTGTTGATCTAGAGAAGATGACGATGGGCCTCCCAGATCAGGGGTGCATCTAGTACTGCATCACCCAGCAAGATCAAGAATAGGGTGTCAAGTGGGATCCTATAACCTAGGTGGAATCCCACTTGACACCTGAATCAAGACGAACCTAAAATAAGTTTAAGTTTTTCCCCTCTTATATTCGGTGTAGCAAGGAGTAGTGGCATCTCAGACGCCCCCTCCACTAGTATATTGTCCTGAAATGTATAATCATGAAGTGAGCCGTGTCATCTCGATTATTTCTTGTTTTCGTGAAGTATTATTCAAGTATTTCATCTTGCAACATAATCGGCTGCTCCGTCGTTGGATCCATGCACGAAACTTCCTCCGGCGTCGTCCTTCCTCCCGCACGGCCCGTGGCTCGCGTCCACCGCTGAGCAAAAGGTCCACCGCCATGGAACTCCTCCCGGCCTCCAACAACTCTAGACTGCATCCTGATGCTCTTGTCCTCCCCCACACGCGCCTAGTGATCCCACCTTGCCGCTTGTGCCTCTCACCAACTGACCGCTGCACCAACGAGAAACATGTATGCAACCGAGGCCCCGCCCGGATGGCTAGCGGGTTGCTGATAACTGTTGTCCCCGCCCGCTGAAGCTTAGCCTTAAGAAGATTTTCGGCAGTGCTGAGTGTCAGGTCCCAAATGGAATCACGACAAGATTCAACGTATCCATTGCAAAATCAACAAGAATACTTGATATGAATTTAGTAGATCTAGAAAGAAAATGCATCAACTTGCAAATACCCCGATTTTCTATTGAGCTATATAGAGTATATTGTCTAGGTCTATGCTCAAAGGCAATAATAAAGATTGATAGTCAGATGCTAGGCACAACTAGACTTTAAGTAGTACAAGCCACCATAACAAATGGACGAGGTAATAACGAGGATTAAAGAGAAAGCAAAGTAACTAGCTCGAATGGTAATTGTCAAAATGGTATGAACACATCACGACCGTTGATGCCTTTCCTTGCCACCATACGATAACTAAAGTTCTCTTGCTTGTGTTCATTAGTACCTGACAATTCCTCCTACTTAAGGACTTTCTTGTCCCTCAAAAAACATAATCCGTATGCATCTAGGCCTCGACAGTTGTCCTAAAGAATGGTGGGAAGATCTTTTCGACGAAGTCAGCGTCTTCCCATGTGGCTTCTTCCAAAGATAGATTTTCCCATTGTAACATCTATTGTGCCACTGGAAGGTTGTTTCTTGTGATCTATCGAACTTGGAAATACAGTGGAGGGAGTAGTGTGTACTTTCCCAATACTATCAAATGAGTGGTAAATCTAGATATTGTATGATAGCTGGACCAATGTGTTTTTTGAGTTAGCTAACATGAAATATTGGGTGAATTTTAACCCCTTATGGTAGAAGTAGTTTATATGCTCTATTTTCCACTATTTGCATGACTCTGAATGGGCCATAAAACTTGTTGTGAAATTTGATAGCTCCTGTCAGACCAAAAGAAGCCATCCCTTAGGGTTGCATCTTGAGATACACCATATCTTCAACTTGTAGTATTTTTTCAGTCATGTTAGCATCAGCAAACTTCTTAAGTCTTGCTATAGCTTGGGCTAGATGTCCTTTAGTTGTTCCAGCATTGCTTGCTTTGCTTGAATAAATACATTTGCATCCAATTCAGCTGGTCTAGACAACTCACATATATGTGGGGGAGCATTTCTATATAGAGCTTGGAAGGGGTAATGTTCAATGAAGTATGAAATGAGGTGTTATACCAGAATTCTGCCAAAGGAAGCCAAAAGGCCCATTTATGTGGCTCATTTAATATCACACACCTCAAATATGACCCTAGGCACTGATTTAGTCTCTTAGTCTGGCCATCAGACTGAGGGTGGCAAGCTAAGCTAAACCTTAATTCTACCCTAAATGATTTAAATATTGCTTTCCACATAGTGATTGCGAAGATTCTATCCATATCATATATTATCACCCTGGGAGGCCGATATATTTCACTATATAAATGCCTGTTTGATGGGATCCAGTTCCAATCACACCCGACAGTAGCACGAGGAATTACGATCAGGCGGGTATGGAAGCGACACTTGCATTCGAGATCAATGTCGTGCTCGATCCATCGACTCACGATCGATCTGAGCGAGAGGTCGTGTTCGCACGGCCGCTAAACTTTCTTCTCCTGCCGGCAAGGTTTTTTTCATCTTTCCCTAGCTAACCTAACAAATGGACTATTTTTGGGCCAATTAACCACAAGAAGCCAATTTGTATCTAGAGAAGTGCCCCTAGGGATATCCCATTTCAGAATTTGAGGCGCATCCAACGACCAAAAAAAGCTAAATGATGCGATCAGATGGTTAGAAATGCTTAGGTCATGAGAGAGCATCCCTTTGCTCTAGTTTAATATTCATAATTGTCCATGAAAGCATTCACCACTGTGTGCACTGCATATGGGTGAGATTGAGGTATGAAGTGGGCATACCTAGTTAGTTTGTCCACTACCACTAGGATGACTTCTTTGCTGTGGGATCTGGGGAGCCCCTTAATCAAACCCATGGTGTCATATCCCAAATTTTAGATTTGGTCTTGCACATCATTCATATTATTGCATCATGTTTTTCCATGCAAAACCGTCGATTGAAAAGGATCGGCGAAACGCTATTTTCAAAACCCTATTCTATTTTGCTACGAGGCTCCTACGGGAGGCTTTAGTAGGACTAGCATTGTCCACCCTTGTAGCCTAGTGGTTTCGCCCGAACCTTGACCCTAGATTGTTCCCCTCGACTTTACGAAACCGTAGGAGCAAGAATCGCTCGATTCGAAGCTTGTACGGAGAAGTTACGGCCGTTTGTTTAGAAAGACGGAAAACGGTCCGAATTTTGGACCGATTTCCGAGTCCGAAACCAACTCCGCGCCGTTTCAGCCTAGGATTCCGCGTGGGGCCCCAGAAAAGGACCCCACCTAGCCCGAGCCGCCGCCTCCCACCTCTAATCCCGCGCCCAACCACCCCGCCGCCTCGATCGCCTCCCGCTTTCCACTACAGCTGCCGTCATTGCGCTTACACTACTTGCCGCTCGCCATTGCCGCGCTTGTATGCTGCTGCTGCCGCCGCCGCCTGCAGCCGCCGCTCGCCGCTAGCTGTGCTGCGCCGCTGTATGCCGCTGCCACGCTCGCAGCACACGCACGCGCACGTGCGCTGCTCGCTGTGCCGCTGCCGCTTGCTGCGCTGCGCGCGCGTCTACCCACACGCGCACACATGCACGCGTGCCGCCATCGCCGCCGCACGCGTCGTCGCCGTGTTGTTGACCACTTTGACCGTGCGCTGACCGTTTACATCCGCGCAGGAAAAACACCGACGCCGGAACCGATCGCGGCACCGTCCGGAACTCGCCGCCGTCCGTTTCGCCGTTTGTTTTCCGGTAAGCCTGCAGCCACCGTCAGATCTCAGATCAGCGGCTTAGCTCGTTCGTTGACCGGTCAGACTCAGGCGTTGACTAGTCAGACACTCAGACGACCAGTCAGCGTTGATCACGAATGACTGGTTAATTTCGTTAATCCTTTTAGTTGACAGATTTCTGTAGAAACTTGTAAATTGCGTAGAAATTAAACCGTTTGGCCAAAAATTGCAAATAAAATATGTGTAGATTCAGTGAGTCGTGTAGAATCTCGCTGTACCTTTGGTTCAGGCTTTTGCAGCAAGGTTTAGTACAGTTTAATCAAACTAGTTAGTGGCCTTTTCGGAGTAATAAATTCGTAGAAAAAGATCCGTAGCTCCAAAAATCGCGTATGATATGTCCCTGGATTCAGTGGAACGAGGGGAATCTCATCGTGAATTAAAAGGATAGCTTACAGTAAAAACTTCTGCAGAAACTGTCTAGTGGCTTTCTGCAATGTTTTAATTACTCCGGGAGTTTTATAATTCCTTTTTGAGTAATTCCAGTTAGTACTGTTTCTAATCAGCGATGCCTATGCGGTAGAATTTTCCCAAGATTTTACAAACAGTATAATACCGGTAGTAAATTATTTGAGTTCTAGCTCTAGTTTTGAGCATTACTTTTGCGAAATAGTTTTCCTTGCGCTAAAACTATTTTCCATGCATGCAATCGGTAGTGTTATGGAATAGGATGTTGTGGTGCAGCTGTAGCACCAATTCACTTGTCGTTCTTGCATTCATGCATCATATTTGTTGCATATGTTGTGGATTGTTTGTTTATGAATGCAATTGTATCGTGTAGATTGTGTCGAGTGCAACGCTTGCTCGTGTGTGAATTGTTCTTCCGACCGCTACAACCAAGGCAAGTAGATGCTACTTTGTTCATGATATCGTCCTACTATTTTCAATGCATTGTCGTGTATTTTGTAGATGCATGTGTAGGATGATACTATCGCTATGCTATGTCCTATTATGTGGTAGGACCTTCCTTGTAGATGAACCACCGTTGGTAGATGTGCTTAGCCATTCTATGTTGAACGAGGGCTGGGTTACATCACTGAAAGTTGTTTCTAAAAGTATTGGTTTGTGAAAACGAAAACAACTTAATCAATGAATCTCCTGGGTGTGATGGTATTGATAATTTTTGGTGGTTTCATTGCGGAAAGGCACCCAGGTATCAAGAGAGAATGATTGGCTTCTTTATTGTGTAGCTTACGTGTACAACCATGTGCCAATAATGAAATGGGCGGTTGGTTGGACTTAGTAGGTTGTGGTGACCCGAACCCGCGTATCCAGAGATGTAGAATTTTGGTAGGTTGGACGGTCTTGGCGTCGGGATTGGGGAGCTACTTCCCGAACAGTCTCATCTTGGACTTCTCCCTATCATCACCCAAAATGAGAGTGATGGTACGAGCTGGGCTGGCCAAGTCACATGGGTAAAGTGTACTAACCTCTGCAGGGTGTATAATCTAATCGATTAGCCGTGTCCCCGGTTATGGACAACTGAGTTGCTAGATATTGATTCCATGACATGTTTCTCGCTCATTCTAATTTCATAATTGCTTTAATATTGTTGGGTTCACTTAATTGGGATCTTTTCAAAGAAAATCAAAAACTGTTTATGAAAGTAGGACAAAGATATTTGCAAATGCAAGCCAGACACAGCTCCACTTGCCAAATATGCATGTAGATGTTAGTACTATTGTCTCCATTACTAGCTCTACTTGCCATACATTCCATGTATTGACCCTTCGGGGTTGCTACGTTTCATGTTGCAGGTTATTCTGATTCTGAGTAATCGATATAGGCCACGGTACTCCACTCGGCACTTGTTCACTTGTGGGCAATTTGAAGAATGGAGGATTTGCTTTATTTATATTGCTACCTGAATAATTTGAGCTAGCTTTGGGCTAAGCTTTTATTGTAATAATGGTACTCTGGATCTTCGTTATTTATGATACATGGATATTTTGCTATGTTATTCATCTTACTCTATTGTGGGCCAATGAACCGATCCAGGGATTGGCATGTCACATAGAGGCCACGGTCTTTTCAGAACCGGGGTGTTACAGGATGGTATCAGAGCCCGTGTGTCGACTGTAGGATCGTGACCTAGAATTGGATTAGGAAGCCATAGATTTATTAAAGCCTATATTAACTCTGTCTTTCATCTTATGCCTTTCACCCTCGTAAATTCTTACCATATGCTATTCTCACACTTTCCTCTTTTACTTGATAGATGGGAGAAGTCAGGACTGAGTATGCCACCATGGAGTCACCAAGGCCCTTTGCAAGGCAGTTAGCTCAGCTCTCGCAGTCATTGGGATTGCCACTGCCCATGTTCAAGGGAAGAAGGCTGTACACCTATGGATATGGAGAGGATGCATGGGAGATCACTACCTTCATATTCAGAGATGCCGCCTTGCCAAACCCCGTGCACTTGATCTACACCAAGACATACTGCAACTGGGGACTTGGTATCAACTTGGCCATACATGAAGCCCTGTCTCGCCAGTGCCATAATGTCCGACACCTACTGCCAGCAGATTCACCCTACCGTGACTATGGGAGGCGTGATGAAGATGGGCACATTGTGGTTACCCCGGGTGACAGGAACAACATGCCACCCCGTCGGAGGCACATAGAGGACATGGAAAGGGAGAATGGAGCTCTAGCTGAGAAGGTGAGGATGATAAAGGAGATTGCAGATTTTGCTAGCAATGGTATGGTGGTCCAAGGACAGGAGATTGACACCCTGCATGAAGCTGTGGGAGTTCTGGAGAATGCCCTGATAGCCAGAGATGCAACCATAGCTCATCTTCATGGTACTGTGCAGGAGAACACCCAGAACATACAACAGTTGCAAGGGACCGTCCAGGAAAGGGACCAAACTATTGAAGCTATGATAGCCCAGATTGCCGCTCTCCAAGCGCAGCTGAATACACCCTCTGATGATGACAATGGAGATGATGGCAACAATGGGGATGATGATGACAGTGGAGACGATGATGATGATGAGGACGAGGATGATGATGATGGAGACGATGATGGTGGAGGAGATGAAGCTGTTGTAGTTGCAGCTGAGAGTGAAGAAGAAGAGGAGGATCCAGAAGAGGTGGAGTTTGAGATCTCAAGTGATGATTCAGGAGAGGTGTACACTCCGCCGCCATGGTTGTACCGTGAGCCGAAGCGTCAACGCATGACAGCAAGGACCTACTGCAACCTCTTCAAGAAGTAGATAGAAGTCCACCAATTAGACCTCGTTAGGCAAATTCGTTAGGATTAGTCTCGATCTTTGTGAAGTTTAGTTCGTGTTAGTTTAAGAGTGATTAGTTGATTATTTGTGTACTTCAATATCCCAGGAATTATTTGTGCGAATTTTATGAAAGAGTTATGGCAATTTGGTTACTATCTGTGTTATTTTCGCTGTAGTTTTGTGCTGATACAGCAGTACTGTATGATTTTTCATATTTTTTTGGTAACTCGGAAAAATCTAAAACAAATTGGGCTGATGCGAAACTCTTTGTACTATATGTGCAAAAATCAGCTAAATTTTCTGACGAGTTTAAGTCAGGCGGAAAAATTCGCGAACGCTGCTGGACTGTTCTGGCAGATTGCTGTTTTTGTTGTTTAGTTGATCTACTGTTTAGTTAACCATTGCCAACTCTTGTAAAACTATTTCAGTAGGTATATACTGCTAGGATAACCCCTGAGATGTTGCTGGATCACTTGATTGTTGATGTATTGCTTGCTTGTGATTGTCTGCTATTGTTTGTTGTTGTGTGATCATATGCATGGGTAGAATCCTATTGTCGTAGTTGATTCTTTCTAAACTTACCTGTGCTGAGGAGATATGATAGCTAGCGCGGGATGCCGCGACTTAACTGTGAGGATTGAAACACACAACTTCAGTGCACATTTGGTAGTGTTGGATTCACAGGGATTAGACATTATTCTGGGTATGGATTGGATGTCTATGCATGAGGGACACATAGATTGTGCACAGCGAGCTGTTTCCCTCAAAACCCCGGAAGGTAAGAGGATTAGATTCAAGTCGGCTGTACGACCAGGAAGGTGTAAGTTGAATTCTCTTAAGGGGGTTAGCATGGATACTGTGCCAGTGATTAGGGAATACCCCGACGTGTTTCCGGAAGAGCTGCCAGGGATGCCACCTGACAGGGAAGTAGAGTTTCTCATCGACCTGATGCCGGGAACAGGACCTATTGCAAAGAGACCATATAAGATGGATGTGGATGAGCTGAAGGAATTGAAGAAGCAGTTGAAAGAGCAGTTGGACAAGGGATTCATTCAGCCTAGTTCGTCGTCATGGGGAGCACCTGTTCTGTTTGTGGAGAAGAAAGACAACACCAAGAGATTAGTGGTGGACTATCGCTCGCTGAATGAAGTGACCATCAAGAACAAGTACCCTCTGCCAAACATAAATGATTTGTTTGATCAACTGGAAGGAGCAAAGGTATTCAGCAAGATTGATCTACGTTCAGGCTACTTTTAATTAAAGATCCGGGAAGAGGACGTACCAAAAACCGCCTTCACCACTAGGTATGGTTTATATGAGTATACAGTTATGTCTTTTGGACTAACGAATGCCCGGCATATTTCATGACCATGATGAACAAGGTATTTATGGAGTACCTGGACAAGTTCGTGGTAGTGTTTATTGATGACATACTGATATATTCCAAGGATGATGCTGAGCATGAGAAGCATCTGAGACTGATTATGGAGAAGCTGAGGGAACACCAGCTGTGTGCCAAATTCAGCAAGTGTGAATTCTGGCTTAACACTGTTGGGTTTCTTGGACACGTAGTGTCAGGAGAAGGAGTCGCTGTTGATCCAAGCAAAGTGACTGCAGTAACTGAGTGGGAAGCACCCAAGAATGCGGGAGAGATACGAAGCTTTTTGGGACTTGCTGGATATTACAGGAGATTCATCGAAAACTTTTCCAAGATTGCTAAGCCAATGACTGAACTTCTGAAGAAGGAGATAAAGTTTGAATGGTCAGACGTATGTGAAGCCAGCTTTCAGGAACTGAAGCGTCGACTAGTGACCGCACCTTACGTGTTTACGGATCTTGAAGGATTTCCAAGTATCTTGTGATGCTTCACATGGGGACTTGGGAGTGTGCTGATGCAAGATGGGAGAGTAGTGTCATATGCCTCATGACAACTCAAGCACCATGAGCGGAATTACCCCACACGACTTGGAGTTAGCGTCAGTGGTTCATGCGCTCAAGGTATGGAGGCATTACTTAATGGGAAAACACTGTGATGTGTACACCGACCACAAGAGCCTGAAGTACATATTTACACAGAAGGAACTGAACATGAGACAAAGGAGATGGTTGGAACTTATCAAGGACTATGATATGAATCTACAATACCACCCAGGAAAAGCCAATGTAGTAGCAGATGCTCTGAGCCAGAAAGTTTATGCCAATGGATTGACAATTGGTGAATTGCCTGAGGATTTGTGCAAGCAATTCAAGGACCTTAGACTGGAGGTAGTATCTGAAGGATACCTAGCTACAATGGAAGTCCAACCGACGCTACAGGACATGATCATAAAGGCTCAGATAGGAGACAAGGAAATAGAGGAGATAAAGGAAAAGATGAAGGAGAATCGGGAAAAGGATATTCGCGAGGATGAGCATGGTACCTTGTGGTATGGAGACCGTTTGTGTGTACCCAGCGACCCGGAGATAAGGGAGTTGATTCTGCAGGAGGCTCATAACTCGCCATACTCCATACATCCGGGCAACACAAAGATGTATATGGATTTGAAGAGCAGATTTTGGTGGAACAACATGAAGGGAGATATCGCCAAGCATATTGCCCTATGTGATGTGTGAAGCCGAGTGAAGGCAGAACACCAGAAGCCAGCAGGACTGCTACAACCATTGCCTGTGCCGGATTGGAAGTGGGATAGAGTGGGAATGGACTTTATCACAGGATTGCCCAGGACCAGGTCAGGATATGACTCTATTTGGGTAGTGGTCGACCATTTGACCAAGGTAGCCCACTTTATACCGGTGAAGACGACCTATATGAGTGCAAAGTTGGCTAAGATTTACATGTACAGGATTGTGTGCCTACACGGAGTTCCCAAGAGTATTGTATCTGATAGAGGCACCCAATTTACCTCACACTTCTGGCGCCAGCTGCACGAGTCACTTGGTACTAGATTGGAGTTTAGCACAGCATTTCACCCGCAGACTGATGGACAGACCGAGAGGGTGAATCAGATTTTGGAGGACATGCTGAGAGCTTGCGCTTTGGCTCATGGATCTAGTTGGGATGAGAATTTGCCATATGCTGAGTTTTCCTGCAACAACAGCTATCAAACCAGCATCAAGACGTCGCCGTTCGATGTGCTGTATGGGAAACGGTGTCGAACACCATTGCTATGGGATAGAGTAGGAGAACGTCAATTGTTTGGACCTGATTTGATCAAGGATGCTGAGGAGAAGGTTGCCTTGATTAGGGACAGACTGAAGGTAGCACAATCAAGGCAGAAGAGCTACGCTGACGCCAAGCGTAAGGAAGTGGTGTATGAGATAGGTGATAGAGCATACCTCAGAGTGTCGCCACTTCATGGAATCAAGAGATTTGGTATTAAGGGTAAGCTGGCACCTCGATTTATTGGACCGTATCGGGTCTTAGCACGCAAAGGAGAAGTTGCATATCAGTTGGAGTTGCCAGAAGCTCTGTCCGCTGTTCACAATGTGTTCCACGTATCCCAGCTGAAGAAGTGCCATCCGGAGATGGTAGATACACCATTGAGAGACACTGTACCACTAGAGGAGGTTCAGCTTGAGAATGACTTGACCTATGAGGAGAAGCCGGTCAAGATTCTGGAGACAGCTTAAAGGATTACCCGTACCAAGACAATCAGGTTTTGCAAGGTGCAGTGGAGCCACCACACCGAAGAGGAAGCCACTTGGGAGCGTGAGGATGACATCCGAGAGGACTACCCACACCTATTTGCTAGCCGCGCCGAATCTCGAGGACGAGATTCATCTTAAGGGGGTTAGTCTTGTCACATCCCAAATTTTAGATTTGGTCTTGCACATCATTCATATCATTGCATCATGCTTTTCCATGCAAAACCGTCGATTGAAAAGGATCGGCGAAACGCTATTTTCAAAACCCTATTCTATTTTGCTACGAGGCTCCTGCGGGAGGCTTTAGTAGGACTAGCGTTGTCCACCCTTGTATCCTAGTGGTTTCGCCCGAACCTTGACCCTAGATTGTTCCCCTCGACTTCACGAAACCGTAGGAGCAAGAATCGCTCGATTCGGAGCTCGTACGGAGAAGTTACGGCCGTTTGTTTAGAAAGACGGAAAACGGTCCGAATTTTGGACCGATTTCCGAGTCCGAAACCAACTCCGCGCCGTTTCAGCCTAGGATTCCGCGTGGGGCCCCACAAAAGGACCCCACCTGGCCCGAGCCGCCGCCTCCCACCTCGGATCCCGCGCCCAACCACCCCGCCGCCTCGATCGCCTCCCCGCGCGCCGCCTTCCACCCGCGCCGCTACCACCGCTGCGGCCGCGCCATTGCCGCGCATGCTGCGTATGCGCGCCCTACCGCCCGCCGCCCGCGCCGCATTGCATCTTGCCGCTGCCGCCGCTACCGCAGCCGCCGCCGCCCTAGCTTACGCGCGCCACGCATGCTGCTGCCGCCGCCGCCTGCAGCCGCCGCTACGCTTTGCTACGCGCCGCTGCATGCCATCGCCACGCCGCACGCACGCGCACGCTGCTGCCATTGCCGCTTACGGCAGCTGCTTCGCGCGCGTCTACCCACACGCGCACACATGCACGCGTGCCGCCATCGCCGCCGCACGCGCCGTCGCCGTGTTATTGACCACTTTGACCGTGCGCTGACCGTTTACATCCGCGCAGGAAAAACACCGACGCCGAAACCGATCGCCGCACCGTCCGGAACTCGCCGCCGTCCGTTTCGCCGTTTGTTTTCCGGTAAGCCTACAACCACCGTCAGATCTCAGATCAGCGGCTCAGATCGTTCGTTGACCGGTCAGACTCAGGCGTTGCGTTGACTAGTCGGGCGCAGTCAGCGCGCCAGTCATCAGACGCGTTGACCCAATCGAACCACGGTTATTTGGTTAATTTCGTTAATCCTTTTAGTTGACAGATTTCGGTAGAAATTTGTAAATTGCGTAAAAATTAAACCGCTTGGCCAAAAATTGCAAATAAAATATGTGTAGATTCAGTGAGTCGTGTAGAATCTCGCTATACCTTTGGTTCAGGCTTTTGCAGCAAGGTTTAGTACAGTTTAATCAAACTACTTAGTGGACTTTTCGAAGTAATAAATTCGTAGAAAAAGATCCGTAGCTCCAAAAATCGCGTATGATATGTTCCTGGATTCAGTGGAACGAGGGGAATCTCATCTTGAATTAAAAGGATAGGCTTACAGTAAAAACTTCTGCAGAAACTGTCTAGTGGCTTTCTGTAATGTTTTAATTACTCCGGGAGTTTTATAATTCCTTTTTGAGTAATTCCAGTTGGTACTGTTTCTAATCAGCGATGCCTATGATGTAGAATTTTCCCAAGATTTTACAAATAGTATACTACCGGTAGTAAATTATTTGAATTCTAGCTCTAGTTTTGAGCATTACTTTTGCGAAATAGTTTTCCTTGCGCTAAAACTATTTTCCATGCATGCAATCGGTAGTGTTATGGAATAGGATGTTTTGGTGCAGCTGTAGCACCAATTCACTTGTTGTTCTTGCATTCATGCATCATATTTGTTGCATATGTTGTGGATTGTTTGTTTATGAATGCAATTGTATCGTGTAGATTGTGTCGAGTGCAACGCTTGCTCGTGTGTGGATTGTTCTTCCGACCGCTACAACCAAGGCAAGTAGATGCTACTTTGTTCATGATATCATCCTACTATTTTTAATGCATTGTCGTGTATTTTGTAGATGCATGTGTAGGATGATACTATCGCTATGCTATGTCCTATTATGTGGTAGGACCTTCCTTGTAGATGAACCACCGTTGGTAGATGTGCTTAGCCATGCTATGTTGAACGAGGGCTGGGTTACATCACTGAAAGTTGTTTCTAAAAGTATTGGTTTGTGAAAACGAAAACAACTTAATCAATGAATCTCCTGGGTGTGATGGTATTGATAATTTTTGGTGGTTTCATTGCGGAAAGGCACCCAGGTATCAAGAGAGAATGATTGACTTCTTTATTGTGTAGCTTACGTGTATAACCATGTGCCAATAATGAAATGGGCGGTTGGTTGGACTTAGTAGGTTGTGGTGACCCGAACCCGCGTATCCAGAGATGTAGAATTTTGGTAGGTTGGACCGGTGCGCGTCGGGATTGGGGAGCTACTTCCCGAACAGTCTCATCTTGGACTTCTCCCTATCATCACCCAAAATGAGAGTGATGGTACGAGCTGGGCTGGCCAAGTCACATGGGTAAAGTGTACTAACCTCTGCAGGGTGTATAATCTAATCGATTAGCCGTGTCCCCGGTTATGGACAACTGAGTTGCTAGATATTGATTCCATGACATGTTTCTCGCTCATTCTAATTTCATAATTTCTTTAATATTATTGGGTTAACTTAATTGGGATCTTTTCAAAGAAAATCAAAAACTGTTTATGAAAGTAGGACAAAGATATTTGCAAATGCAAGCCAGACACAGCTCCACTTGCCAAATATGCATGTAGATGTTAGTACTATTGTCTCCATTACTAGCTCTACTTGCCATACATTCCATGTATTGACCCTTCGGGGATGCTACGTTTCATGTTGCAGGTTATTCCGATTCTGAGTAATCGATATAGGCCACGGTACTCCACTCGGCACTTGTTCACTTGTGGGCAATTTGAAGAATGGAGGATTTGCTTTATTTATGTTGCTACCTGAATAATTTGAGCTAGCTTTGGGCTAAGCTTTTATTGTAATAATGGTACTCTGGATCTTCGTTATTTATGATACACGGATATTTTGCTATGTTATTCATCTTACTCTACTGTGGGCCAATGAACCGATCCAGGGATTGGCATGTCACATAGAGGCCACGGTCTTTTCAGAACCGGGGTGTTACACATGGATACATGTGCTCAAGCCATATCAAGGGTAGGTAATGGATCCAATAATCGTAGATACTTTAGTTTTCATGTTTACTTCACTGGCAAACTGGGCATTGGGAAACTAGTGATTCCACTTCCTTTTTCATGCCAGTCCAATAGAACAACGTTTTCATTCTCTGGTAAGTAGCCCTCATTCCTGAATGACCACCAATAGCATAATTATGAAGTGTAGATACATTTTTTCTATGGTTGGGTAACTTTTCCCAAAACTAATCTTCCTTAATATCTAAGAACTCCCTCTTTGATGGAGTAATCATAAGTTTCATCTGGTGGTGTAATAAAGTATTGTTGTACTAAGTGTTGTGTTCTATCATCGGCCGAGTAACTATTAACTACTTCCAAAATCCAAGTGGGAGTGAAAACTTAGGTTACAAAGAGAGATGCAAATTTTCTAGATGAAGCGTCTACTTCTGTATTTTATCTGTCCTTTTTGTACTCTACACTGAAGTCAAACTCTAGTAATTGTAGCATGAGTTTCTGTTGGATTCCATCTAAATCCTTTGATCAATGATATATTTTATATTCTACTGGTATGATTTGATAATCAATTTATTTCCCAAGAAATAATGCCTCCAACGTTTCATACCCTTAAGAACTGCCAAGGCTTCCTTTTCATAGGTAGAGAGTGCAGAGTTTCTAGCCCCCAAAGCAACACTAAAATAAGCTAGAGATCTGCCTTCTTGCATAGGACTGCACCTAGTCCACTCCCAAATGCATCAATTTCCAAGATGAAAGGCTTATTAACGTTTGGTAGAGCCATCACTGGATAAGTAATGAGAGCATGTTTCAGAGTGGATAAGGCAATGCCATGTTCTTTTATCCATAAGAATGGAACTTTATTCAATAGTTTTCACAATTGGTGACATATTATCCCATAATTCTTGATGAAATGCCTGTAATATCCAGTCATGCCTAAAAAAGCTTCTTAATTGTTTCACTAATGTAGGCACTTACCAATCAACTACATCAGATATTTTAGCTAGGTATTTACATAGACCCTATCCCTCGATTATATGTCCAAGGTATTCCACTTGAGGCATACCAAAAACACATTTACTTCTTATGGCGCCCTGGTCCAGTTGACCGAGTAACCCCATATTCCAGCCCCAAGAACACTAGCAATATGGCACTTGATAAACAAAGACGAAACCAAATACTTATTTCTAGTTCGAATACGATAGGTTTAGATAATACAACATGATGGGGAGGCGGTACCCATCGCTCAACATGCGCAACACAACAATTTATACAATATTTTTTTCGCTCCTGGCCTCTAGATTTTGTAGCAGCAGAAGACTTTAATGCTTTCAGAAGGTAGACCTAATCCAACAGGGAGGTTACTGCCTGGGAGACGAATCCTAGTTGGCCTATAAGAGGTACTCTTGGATGGAGGCTTCTAGATCTGGAAATAACAATGCCAGATTAGTACTCTAAATGTACTCGCAAGAAATAAACGAACAATACACAAGCAAGGGTTATTTACATGGCATGGCATAAGAGCAAAATGTAAAGTTGAGACCAAGCATAATGATTGGTCTGAACTTACCTTTTTACCTTTGCTGAGAAGATAAAAGTTTCTCTCTACACATGTTCTTACTCGTTTATCTAGTCATACTCATGACTTATAGCATACCAAACTCATGGCATACTTACTGCTAACCATTCTCATGGTTTCTCTGTTGTTGGCATATTTTGGTTTTAATTTATACATTATGTTGACAAAACCAAATGGATGATGTGACCTTGATCCAAAAATCACCCCTAACGTAGGGACATGGCTAGTACCAGAAATACACTCTCTAGAGGTCACCACAATTATCCACCTGCTGGAAGATCCACTCATGCCACCGGTACCAAAGTACTAAAACCACCAAGGCCGTGACACAAGCTTCTACCCCCTTGCCTTTATTGCTACCTAGGAACTCCCTATATAGCCACCGACTCAATCCTCAGATGGGTCTTATGCAGAAGTGAATCTGGCACGTTTCCAACTCTAGACAACGCCTTTCTACGTAACCTTCGCGTATGACTAGAGAGAACACTCATGAAATCCCCAACTATACTACAAGGATGGCATCAAAGGAGGATGAAAATAGGATAATAAGCTAAGGTTCCTGATACCTTTGATCTGGATTACATATGTAGAAGAGCTATTTTTCCCTAGTACACCTAGGTTATCGAATCCTCGAGAAGCAAAAAAACGTAGTAAGGTTACTTTATTGGACCTTCGGGAGTTCTAGAATTCCTTTTGTGTTTTACCGGACCAAGAGTTTGCGAACTTTTGTTGTTGTTGATTATGGAGAGAGAGAGGGCCTAGGGATTTCGGTTTCACCAGTAGCTATGCAAAACATCTGATGGGAATAAAAGATAATAATAAAGTATGCATGTAATTGTTAGAGCAAGATAATTATATGTGGGAAATGCATCCATAATTGCTATTGTCTCCGCAACCGCTTATAGCAATAACCTACTAGTATCATCCATAGAAGAAAGAGAACTAATGATATGCATAGTGATGTCACCGTTAATCCCAAGTAAAGCCCTCACATACAGCCGTACTACCCTTTCTGTCACTAGGGTTCCCATCCTGCAGATTAGTCATTACTCACATTCCCTATACCTGGATCAATCATTGGGGTCTTGGGGTACCTGACAAGTCCTTAGATTGAGGCAAGAGAGGGTACAATAATCATCATATCATACAAACTAATATATGACCCCATCTGTGATAAATAACATGCACAAAGCTACATGGCTAGGCTGAAGCCCTTAGCCCAAGGAGAGTTACTCACATAGAGAGATGAAATCAACAATCATAAACATTGTAATGGAAATCATGAGATTGATAGCAAATAGTCTTACAATGTCGCCAATTGGAGATGAGATCTACTATTACAAGTGGTGGAATATGGCTATGGTGGAGAAGGTTTTGGAGATTAGATCTAGAAATATCCCTCCGGTGTGGTGGCTTCTAGTGGCAGGGAGAGTTGAGATCGAAAAGAAGAGGGTTTTTTTCATCGCCCAAGGCCTCTTTATATAGGGGTCCCTTCACAAAAGTTGTTCTGTTTGACCTGGCGATGTCGGTGGCAACTATACGACCAGAACTATACGGCCGAAATTTTATTCCTACCGTATAGTTGGTCGTTAAAGTTTCTGCCTCCACTTCACGGCTCCTGGTTTCTTTGAGTTGTTGAAAATATCATATATTTGACTTCAATGTTGTGATTCCCATCATCAAATGTCATTATCTATGCAGGGAAAAATAGAAAGACATGATTGCATACCCCTTTGATCATTAGGAATTAGCGGCAAGATTTAGAGAGATATTTTATCAAAAATATAATAATATCTAGTTTAAATATGGACGTGGATGGCTATATTTCATAGCCATCAACCTCCCCAAGCTTAAACTTGATCCACCTCGAGCAAAAAAACCAAAACCAAAAAGGAACTCATCATTTAAATTGAAATAACAAGATGATGATCTTACTCATGATTGGTAGTCTCATGTTTCCTCCACTTTATTAATCTGAAAACTTCAGCATAGAGAGAGTAATGGCAAGTATATCATACGGGTTTCATGAATCCTTATAGAGCATCAAAATTATTGTTAGCATGGATGATTCAGATGAGTAAACTCTATTCCATGTCATGTAATCAACTCATAAGCTTGTCTTTGAACAATAAAGTATAATGATGACTGCAAGTGCACAAATCGTTTTTAGCTAGTTTCGAAATAAAGATATCGATCCCACAGGGAGCAGAAGTCTGAATTCTAAGAATTCTTGAATAAAATAATAAAATAGAAATGCTGAAATAAAGTTCAAAGTAACAAGATAAAATGCGAGTATTGTGTAAAAAGGTGTTTTTGGGTTTTTGATATAAGAGAATAATGAGTAAAGTAAACAAAACTGAATATAGAAAGTAAGTATCGCGTATGTAAATGAGATTTGAAACTGAAGTGGGAAAGTGTTCGCAGGGATTAGCTGATACACCACTAGCGTTATAAAGGGATAAGGTAAAGATTATTATCATGAAAATGCTCAACTATGTATGTGTGGGAGGAACTCCGTATTTGGACAATTAGGCAGCAACCACTGCTCAAATCATCCTCATAACCACAGCAGACAGCAATCAACATCAATTGAATTACTGCGCTATTAAGGGATTAATCCCGCAGAACGTATCCCATGGCATGGATCGTGTTTTATGAGTTTCCTTGATTCCCAAGTTGATAAGTAAGGGGTGACAATAGCTTTATAGTCATTGTAAGTGCTAACACACCTCCGTCTACCAACAAGTAGTTCCCTCCATCAAGTCCCCACAAGAGACAAGATGTAGATGGGATGGATGGAGATGGTGGTGATGCAACGGTTGATGATGAAGATCGATGCCTTAGCCTCCTGGATCTACGTAGGGAAAAGATGGATCCCCGGTGGATAAGTTCCCCCTCTAGATGCCTTTCGGAGGTGAGGTTTCATTGATTTCTAGGTGTTCTGTAGGTCATCACTCCGATTAAGTTGCACGGGGTGAAACTATTTGAGGAGGCGGTGTCAGCACGAACTATACGGCTGGAACTATATGGCCGGAATATTTCTTCCCGCCGTATAGTTGGTCGTTAACCCTTCTGTACCCTCCAATTTCTTCGTGTTTTCTTCTGGTGTTATTAATATTTCCCAAATAAGCAATTTATGTTGTTTTTGGCTCCTTTTCACTCCAATATAACTGGTCCAAGAATTGTTTCCATCGTATCCATCATCTGATCTGATCCTGGTGAAAATAAACATAAAAGGTGCACGCGAACGCCGTAAAATACCAATATCCTACCACTACAATGCAATAATAATAATGTAAATATGGTGCAAATATGCACTCATGAACTTCCCCAAGCTTAGACTCTTGCCCGTCCCGAGCAAGTTTAGCTTAATGGATGTGATCCTCATATTCATGAAGATGAGTCGATAAAATAAATGAGGCAGTTGCAGCATGCATTTATCATAAAGGATACATAGAAATAAGTTCATGAATAGTACCTTGCTCGAACCATCCGAATAATATTAGCAGGCTTCCACACCTTAGAAACTAACAGTTCACAGAAGATTACTATCAACATGATGTAAAGGTGTTCGGTTCAATCGAATGAGTTAGTGAGGTAGTCCCAAGTGTTTTAGGATTAACGTATTTACTTGGGATTCAAAATCTCAAACGTCACCGTGTCTTACTACAATATAGTGGTATATGCCTATTTTCTCTTTGCACATTCACTCTTTTTGTTCATCTTTCTTTTCTTTTTTATCTATATGTATTCATGCTCATACTTTTGTTTAAGTAATGTGCAAAGGAGCTAGCCATACATTCCACTTCATATAGGAGTCCAAAGTTTAACGATATCAATTACCAAATTCAAAATATATATGAAGCATCTTTATAACTTGAATATTCTACCTCAACTTGTTCTCACTCTATTTGATAGAACTTTTTGTTTTCTCATTTGTTCAAGGTTTTTCAACTTAACTAATTAGACAATTTCTTCTCTTGTAAATCAAACCATTGACCTACAACATACTGATTAAATTATCTTTATATGTTCCGATAATACCAATGATGTGGAAGACTCCTACTACTATCATCAAGTGCAAGTAAAATTATACTCATCCATTCATATATCCAATAGGACAAACTCAAACTCAATAATGCTCCATATATTATAATAAACTCGGAATTTCATAAAAGGGATCGACTATTCCTGAAGGGAAATCTATTGATGCAAACTTTATTTATGAGCTCGAACTAATGCAACACTAGAATAGTAATAAAAACTTGTAAGATAGATTACAAGGTCTTAAAGATCTCCCCAAGCTTGGAATCAAGCCAGGTGGGATCAAATAATCCCTCGCGATTATTTGATACCGTGATTTATTCACAGATCACTGTGGAACCATGGCGTGTAGCACCGCAGTGCGTAGCTTCTTGGTGGTGTCCTCCAAGGCAGTGATGCGGCTGTAGCACCTGCGCAAATCTGATTGCAAGGTATCCACCCTATCTGCAAGTTTAGTCACCATTGGGAGAAGATCATCCTTCTTCTCACTACAAGAAATGTGTCAATCTATGACCTTTTGATAGTGACTGTGGACAAAATCGTCATAGAGTTATGACGATTTCGCACCAAATCGTCGCAAGCCATTTGGAAGGGCCAAAACCTTATTAACCTATGATGATATCACTCAAAAACGTCGTAATTTCTATGGATGAAATCGTCATAACCGTTAGGCAGATCGAGATATAGGATAAGGACAATATCAACCGTTGGATGTAAACAGAATGAACAGATGAGATGATGATTTGCAGAAATCTTTTATGGATCGATGACCTGGCATCCACTGCGTGCACACCTGGCATCCTTCTCTAACCCTAACCCTTATCTCTCCCCCGCCACATCGCCCATCTTCGCCACCCCTTCTCCACCCGACACCTTCCTTGTTCCCCAGATCTCAACACGGTAAGCTTAATCGAGGCTGCCGTCGCTCTCTTCCCGACTCTCTTCCTCCGGCGTTAGATCCTTATTCCAAGCCACCCTGAGTCTCTCGATCCCACATCAATGTGAGCCATCCCTAGCCAGATCCTCAAACATTCTCCCTCGTGACCCAATATGCCGAGTTATATGTCGTCGGCGCTGGCGGCGGCGCGTGTTTTGGGATGGACCAGTTCAAGGGGCTGCCTCCCCTACCCACGGCATCGTCGACATCATTGTCTGGGCTGCAGGCTCCCTCGCGTCATGGCGCTCACCGCGGGCTCCCTAGTAGCCACTCCAGATCCCTCCCTTCTCCCGCAACCCTAGAGTTTCCGTCCCAGATCCCTCTTGTGGAGGGCCTGCTCGCATACACCAAGGCTGAGCCAGACTACTCCAGATCTGTGGAGGTGAGGGGTTCGGAGCTACGCGTGTCGGTGGCGATGGCGATGTCGCCGTCGTCTCTGTCAAGGACGGCGTGTATCCCTCAGGCTTGAAGGTAAATTGGATTTCTCGCCTTGCGTACATACACAAATTCGTGGCTAATCCATCGGGACGTCAAATCTGACCGTGATTACCAATTTACCGTAGTCCAGATAGCCGGAGCCCTCGTCTCGTCACTCTCCCCTCATCGCCGGAACATCGCCGCGGCAAGACACGAGTCAGGACCACTGGTACTCCGTCGCCGTATCCATGACCGCGGAGGTGTGCGTCAAGGCCGCCGTTGGCCACGGCCTCAAGTTGCGGGATCTGTATTCTCCCGCCCAGGCTAGTCCTGTCGCCCACGGCCTCGAGTGGTCGTATCTGTCTTCTCCGGTTCCCGATGATGCTCAGGCTACTCCGGCCTCCCCACTGCCTCGAGTGGCCTGATCTGTCTTCACTCTCCTTTCCTGCTAGAGTAGGACACCTCGTAGGTCGCCGGAACACCGCGGGAAGCGCTCCGTGCTCACGAAGCACGCCATCCTGTACAATCCTTCTCCACTAGCGGCTCTCCCCCGTGCAAGTTTCTCCATCCTCGGACTGTCCTCTCCCATCTGCCATCATCGAAGCCCAGGTAATGTATGCAATTCTTGGTCGTCACCAGATTATTGCCTAAGTCGTCTGTTCAAAATAGTTCAGTAATTCTGTTTGGTCCTCTTGCTGTAAAATCATGATCTGTTAGCTAATCTGAAGATAGCAATGAGTGCACAATGACGTGCTACTCATACAACGATTCGTTTGGCTCCTAGCCGATCATATAGTCTCATTTCTTTATAGCGAGCATTTGAGTATATCAGGTCTGGACATGGTTAGCTTTAGTGGAAATTTGGCTTCAATCTTAGTACATATTGATCTATCTGTAGTTTGGTCAGAGCCCCAATTGTGAGAGCATTCAGTATACTTTTGTTTAGTGTTAATTTTCTGTCATTAGTTTTAGTATCTTATGGTACTTGGCTGAGTATACTTTTAATCACACTTGTTTCATTGTTGTTGGTTTTTATTTGGTTTTTAGGTAATTGGACTAGCAGCATACATCTGCGCTCGTCATCGATGCTGTCCGCCTCGCCACCTACTTCCTTGCCCCTAAGATTGCCTTCATCGCCAAGGTAAGAAAACTTCAGGATTGTTAAATCCATTAGGAAATATGGACATGTCCCTGTTCTCCTGTCTCCATACCCTGTACCTGAGTTATCCTTTTTCCGTTTGCGTGAGGTGAGGACACGCCCTTGTTGTACTGTCTCCATACCCTGTACCTGTGTTTGCGTCAATGTGAGATGGTTCTGGGATGGTAGAATGTGCGACTTTTTGCAGCAGTTTATTCCACCGGATGTCTATTTTGCTGGGTGTTCTGTAAATCTAACATGGTTTTCTAGTTTTGTTCATGCTCTTTTTTAGTGTGGCTAGGCGCTATTCTCTGTGTTGTGCGAACTGTTATAAACTAGACCTTTTGCTTCTGGACAGTTTCTTCATGTCTTGGATGAGATCTACTACAGCTTCACATGTATTTCAATATGCTAGTAAGTGGTGGACTATGATGATTATGCAATGACCAACACAGTATGCCGTAGTGCTGGACTCGCTTGATTTTGGTAATGTGCTATCATACTACTTGTCATTCAGTTTTTAGTCCCGAGTTGCTTCTGTGCATGTGATTTTTATTCATGTTCGTGACAAATACCATTTGTTGTGATCGTGAATGGTTATTAGTCCTGAGTTGCTTCATGTGCATTTGACTTATATTCATTTTTGTGACTATTACCATCAGTAGTGGATGCAGACATATATTTATATTTGTCATGTTTATCTAAAAACAACTATAGGATATTTATACTTGTGAACTATATTGACATCAATCAATCTAGGGTTAGCGAATGTTAGTAACTTGGTAAAATTAAGTTGGTCTTCCTTCCATTCACAGTAGAACAATAGAACTAGGGTTAGCGAAGGTGAGATGAACTAGAATTAAGTCTTGAAGAATCTCACACAAACAACCATTTCTGGAGTTGATGTTCGTGTGTTTAGGCTAGTGTAGCATTTTGGTTTATTAGGTGATCTGATCTAAGTCTATAGACCATTGGCCCTCTTATATAGAGTAGCTATCATGTATGATTCTGGTTACTTTTCTTCATGAACCTTGTTTAGTTTTGGCCGTTGTGTTTATGGTTTGCAATGTTTCAATCCTACACAACCAATAACTAGCGGCACTTTCATTTAGCACTTGCCTATTCTAAATTGACCCTTCTTATACTTAGCTTTTTCTATGACTTGTTTGATGATGCTTAAAATTTTGCATGGTTATGTGTTATGTGACTATGTCACTCCCAAATTCTAATGGTAGTATATGATTTATTTTGCAAGTACCAGGAGGAGGATTTATTTGTCTGTCACCAGGATCCTTGTTGCGTAGGCTGCCTTCCACTGACGCTGCTCCTCCTGAACTCGTCTTCTGTCCTCCCTCACCTAGGTTGCACTAGCGCACGACACAGCTTGAGGAAGCCTAGAGCGGCTGGGGAGGCCCAATGCCGCACCAACCTCCCTGTAAAGGACCGGTAGCAGCGCCAACAATCCCAGAAGGAGCATAGTAAGCAGCATCGCTGACCTGTTGTGTTGCAGTGACAAGAGCAGGGAACATTATCTATGTTGTGTTGCATGCATTATTTTTATTCTGTTGTGTTCCCTTTGTGATTCTAGATAGATGTTCACGCTGACCTTCTTAGGATTGTCCAAGAACTCTGACCTGACAGAATCCAAGAATGTGTTGTTGCATGTAAATCTCTACAAAATTTCATCTAGCTATTTTCTTGTAGCCTGCAGGAGCTATCCATCCATGTTTTCACCACTGGAATTGGAGCCTCGGGACAACATGCTCCCAGGGCTGGGAATCTTGCGGAATATGATCTACAAACTTGGTATGTGTGGTCAGCTCCCATCTTGGTAAATTAATTTTGAGAAGTACTAATTTGCTGCTAGATCAGAACCTATATTTATCATGATCTCTCTTGATGAAATTGTTGAAATATAACCTTACTCTATGTATTGATCTCTGTTGAAATTTTCCGTGCTAAAATACAATTGAAGACCATATATAGTCCATATATTCATGTATTTTTATCCAATAGTGCTTTCTTGCTAGGTGTTGTTTGTGCATGAAGCACATTCATAGTTTACTGCATCATATCAATTATCATTATGTTGTTGACACAGAGTAGTTAGGTTTGCAACAAGTACGTTGTAAAAGAGTCAACAATAAGTGTAACATCCCAGATTCTATATTAGGATGATATTAGTGTCATGCATCATCCTTGCATCATTGCATCCTGCATTTGAAAAATTGCAATAAAAACCCTGGCACATAAACCCATTTAAAAACCCTATTAAATATTTTCATAAGTGAGCACCCTTGTTGTAGTAGTTTGACCCTTCAAAAACTTTGTAAAAACAGTAAACCATGGTCCTATGTTGACCACCTTAATTTTATGAGAATTTAGAATCAAGTTTCATCAATTTTGGACCTAGTTTGCAAAAGTTATTAGGGTTTTATGAAAACAGAAAAGGGAAAATGATTAAAGGAAAAAAAGGGAAAACCCTAACTAGCTCTAAGCAGACGCAGCCGCAGTCATAGCTGGCACGACGCTGGGGTCCCACCGTCCGTCGTCTTCCAGAGTCCGCGGCGAGCACGCTCTCCTCCGCCGCGTCGGACTCCTAACCACGCCGGACTCGACCGCCCCCTTCCCCAAGTTTCTGGCCCCTTATAAGCCGACCCCCTCTCGTCGTTTTCCCCTCGAAAACCCTAGCCAAACTTCGCCGAACCGCTGCCGCTCTCCCTCGCCGGCGTTGCGCTCGGGAAGGTTCTGATCTGGCGATTTGCGCCACCCCGAGCTCCTCCTTGCTGTTAACCGCCTTCCCTGTGCAACACCGCCTCACCCCCGACCCTTCCTTCCTTCCCTTGTGCAGCACATTGGATTTTCGCCGACGCACGGAGTCAGGAACCAGTGGAGGTGTGCGGCTAGACGAGGAAAGAGGAGCCGAAGCCGATCACGCACGCAGGACCGCGAGAAGGAGTAGAGCGCCGTCGTGCTCTCCGCTACTCCGGGGAACCACCGCAGCGTCGTCGACGACCACGTCCGACCGCGCCGCCGCCATCTCGCCATCGACGCCGCCGGTAAGTTTCGCCACCGCTCCCGTCCGTCGGATCCGAGTAGAACGGTGTAGATTAGAAGGATGGACGAAGCGGTACTAGCCAATGCCGCGCTGCCGCGTGGCCGATCCGCGCCCGCAGCCGCGTCAGCGCCGCGTCGCTCCAGCTGGACCAGCCAGACGATGACACCTGGCTAGGTTTTTAAGTGAAATTCAAATCTGGTTGCAGATTTGGAATTCAAACTTGCGAAAATCATATAAAATCAAATATTTGTCCAAATTTAGCTTGTAATATACCGTTGGATTCCTAATTTTATGTAGAATACAAATCTGTAATAATATTGCAGGTTTGCAGTAATATTTTAGATGTAGATTTTAATCATTAGATTAGAGAGTTTAACCTATAGAAAAAAATATAATTAAAATTTTAATCATTAGATTAGAGAGTTTAACCCCATGGCGTGCGTAATATCGCTAATGGGTGGGAATTTGGGAACTTGGTGTGTAATATCCAAGTGACGCTTGGTGCGTAATATCCAACCGTTTGGTTGTTTGGACACTTGGTGCGTAATATCCTCGTGTGCCACTCGACCTTATTTTATCCAAGCAAATGTTTACAAAGTAGGAAAATCCTCTCTTCTTCTCTCTACTTAAGAAAACTAGCATTGAGCAAATAAACTCTACAGCCTGTACCAGCCTTGCATGTAGAGATAGTCTTTTCTCTCCTTGGCGTAATTTGCCAATACATTCAAAGTATTGATCCAACTTGTTGGCTGCACGTCTTATGTGCAGAATCCGAAGACTGAAAGGTGCGTAGGGATCGCGGCTCTACACTCGACAAGGCTGGGGCATTGATGGACTCATGCTGCTTTTATGTTTCCGCTGTTATTTGAGCTAGCATAATGCTAAGCAATTTTTGTAATAAATTCATACTCTGGATTCTCCGTGTAATAAAGACTTTGTGTTTTACATGATATTTCATCGACTGTGAGTGCTAGCTATTGATCCATGGACTAGCATGATAATCATAGGGACTTAGGATCCTTACCGATCCGAGGTCATTACAATAAGCTTGAATCTGTGTGTGGTATCTCTCCTATTGTACACATTCAAGTTTATCCATGGCTAGCCTGATTATCTAGGTGCATTTCCCATCATTATTTTTTCTTACTCTATTGTTTGTTAGCCAGATTAGAGAGGTAAATTTTTGTTCATTTCTCAATATAGTGTAAGAAAAATAGGTTTCCATTGAATTGTCTTCTCCAGAACACCTATGAGCTGTTGATATCAAACATGCACTTCAGGATATAGAGATTTAGTGGATGTTGGAAGATGTACTGATATTGTGCCATGTCCTCTTGTTCATTTTATATCCGTTCCGAGACTCCTGTTATCATATTCTTGAAGTCAAATATGAACTGCACTGACATCCCTCCCTTTCCATGAATAGGTAAAGAAAGTTGACCGATAGCCATAGGCATAACCAGCATTTCCTCTCTTTTACATGAGCTCCAGGCTGAAGATGGAAGAACTGAAAGCTTCATACTTAGCCAAGATTTTATATTCATATTTTTGTGGCCATGGGTGATTTGGACTACAGAATGTTTGTAATATGTGAATATGTCTCTAATTGTAATATATGTTATGTGAATTATGTCTCTGATTGTAATATATGTTACAATTTTGGTCACCATTATTGAATGTGATTTGAGCTATGCTTACTGAAATATTATTTGTGTAATGATTCTATGTTCGTCCAAATACTACTCTTGGGCTGTTAAAAGGCCACAACCTAAAAAATATTGGTCTGGAGCAGTTTACAATTTCTGGAAAAAATGGTTCAAAATAAAAAAGAGCTGGATAGTAAAAAGGCCATGGCCCTAAAAATAAAAGGCCAAAATGTTAGGCTTGGCCCATGCAACAACGAGAATCGATAGGAAAATATTAATGGGCTGAATTGTTGGGCTTGGCCCATATAAATTTTGAAATGGACGGGGCTGATTCTTTGCCACGTTGGATCGGCCACGTGGGATCTGACCTGGCCAGGCCAGTTTGCTCATGACGATTTTCGATCGTCATAATGCTTATGACGATCCATTATCGTTATAGAGTACTATGACGATTTTTACAAAAACGTCATTATAGTTCATTTGCGACGCCCAGCTTTCGACGATCTCAAAATCGTCATAGAATCGTCATAAACGGACTACTATGACGATTCTGTGACAAAAATGGAGGGTCATATATAGCCTGATTCCTTGTAGTGTCTCTATCTCCTTGAGGCGGTGATGGACTTCAACGCGATGGAGTAGCTCTTGCTTCTGATATATCTCTAGTGCCCGCACGCGATCCTTCGTCCTAGGGACAACTTATTCTTCCTCATCCATTATTTATGGATCGGAGAACTAGAAACTGTTCCTCCGCTCTTCTTGGGGCTTCACCCTCATACGAGCGCCAGTGGTAGGCCTCGAGCGGGGTAACACCGGTTCCTTGCTTGCACCTGCACCAATGTTAGGTATTTCCTTACGCTTGTGCGGACTTGGGTCCATGGTGATGAACTTGATTATCTCCACACGCCCTTTTCCATGTGTCTTGTGGCCTTTCCTATCTTCTTGCGTTCTCTTCATCACCGCCCAGTCGATCTCTGGGGGATCATAGACGTCGCGGCAGATGTAGAAGTCGCTCCAGCCTTCATCAGGATTGTTGTTGTAAAAGTTTGGCTCGACGTACTCTTTGTACCTCGGGCTAAACCTCTCCACCTCCTCATCACCGTCCTCCATAGACGGGCTGCTAGAATGGTCCCTAGGAGCAATGAGCCCCATGGGTTTTCCACCGCCTAGGACGGGATATCGCATAGATGGATCTGTTCCTATTGATTGTGATTAGAGAGAAGCACAATGGGTTTTCCACCGCCTAGGAGGGGTTAGAGGTCAGTAAAACTCGCGAGAAACAACAAATTCACGCCCAAGAAAAGAATACGACATATTAGGAAAATAAATCATGATTTTGGAGGAGTCCTGCTCCATAACGACCAACTATACGGTCGCGGCCCGTATAGCTCCGTCCGTATAGTTGGTTCCAGGCAGATATTTCCAAATATCTCGAGCCTAGGTCGGTTGGATTACCGAATAGGAACCGACAAAATGTTATTTTAGATGGATAAAAATAAGAACAAAAAAGGGTCAATGATACAGAAGCCTTAACGACCAACTATACGGCGGGAGATCTTTGTCTGGTCGTATAGTTGCGACCGTATAGATACTGCACACCAAATATTATTTCGCAAGGGGGATATAGTACCTTTAACGAACAACTATACGGCGGGAGATTTTTCTCTGGCTGTATAGTTGCACCCATACAGTTACAGAAACCCCTCAAAAACTTCAGAAAAACAAGAGGAATTCAAAGTTAAAACTTTAGTAGTAAAAACTGTGAAAACAAATCACTTTTTAGAGTAAGAAAACTGACCTTGCACTTACCGTCAATTTATTCGGGGATGATAAGCTCCTCCAACAGCAAGGATTTCTTCTCTTTTTGAGGGATTGACCTTAGTTCATCTAATAATTCTCGTAAACGAAAATCACTAGGACTAAAGTACCTCTCAATAAGATTAGTGTCTTGCTGGGCAAAGATAGATGCTGCATCCACTACCTTTGCTTCTTCTCTCTACATAATTTGTAACTCAAATTCTTGAAGTAAAAGAATCCAATAGATCTTTCTTGGCTTATGAATCTTCCTCTCGAGGAGTTCTTTGAAACCATCATGATCCGTATGAACTCTTACTTTCGCATCAACTATATAAGAACGGAATTTATCACAAGATAAAAATACAGCAAATAGTTCTCTTTCTTCCTTAGGATAATTCTTTTGAGCACTATTTAGAGTTCTACTAGCATAATGTATAATATTAAATCTGTGACCTATGTGTTTTCCCAGAGTTACTCCTACAACATCATTACTAGCTTCACATATTAAATCAAAAGTCATATCCCAAATAGGTGGTTTAATGATAGGGGCACGAGATAAAGCATATTTAAGTTTATTAGAGGTTACAAGGCATTTATCATCAAAATTGAACCTCACTCCCTTTTGCAGTATGTTAGTTAAAGGTTTAGAAATTCCAGAAAAATTCCTAATGAACCTTCTATAAAAACCCACATTACCAAGAAAACTTCTTATACCTTTTATGTCCCTTGGTTGTGGGATTATCTCTATTGCTTCGACTTTGGCCCTATCTACTTCAATACCCTTACCTGATAACTTATGTCCAAGGACTATGCCTTCTTTGACCATAAAATGGCACTTCTCCCAGTTTCGAATAAGATTTGTTTCTTCGCAATGCTGAAAAATTATTTTGAAATTGTCCAAGCAACTAGTAAACGAAGTTCCATAGATAGAAAAATCATCCATAAATACTTCCATTATCAGTTCTATAAAATCTGTAAAAATAGAAGCCATGAATCTTTGGAAAGTAGCTGGGGCATTACATAAACCAAAAGGCATGCGTCGGTAAGCATACAAACCATAAGGACTAATGAAAGTAGTTTTAAGTTGGTCATCAGGATAAATAACTATTTGAGAAAAACCAGAGTATCCGCCCAGGTAGCAAATGGGTGTGGTTTACTAACCTCTCTAAAGTTTGATCTATGAATGGTAAAGGATAGTGATCTTTCCTAGTTCCCTTATTCAATTTCCTAAAATCTATGCACATCCTATGTCCAACAATAGTTCTAGTAGGTATCATGAACAAGACTTACCCATTCACTTTCTTTTACAGGATAGATTATACATGCATCTAGTAGGCGTACTATTTCTTTTCTTACCACTTCCTTCATTTTAGGCTTTAGTCTTCTATTAAATTCTGCAACTGGTTTAGCACCTTCCTCCATGTATATTACATGGACGGATATCATGGGACTAATACCCTTCAAATCGTCCAATGAGTACCCAAAGGCCTTGCGATGATCCTTTAGTACCTTCATGAGTTCTTATTCTTCATCCCCTGAAAGTTCAGCACTAATAATAACAGGTAATTTATTAGTATCATCCAAGATCTATATTTAAGATTATCTTGTAAAGTTTTAATTTTGGTGATAATTCTTCATCCCCTCTCTTTTCTGGCTCTTCAAAATATTCATCAGTTGGAGGTTCTAAGATGGGAAGTGAATCAAATTCCCTTTCTAATTCTTCTAGAGACCTGTCCTCCATAATTATTTCTTCACAATTTGGGTCTTCATTTATTTCTTCTTCTTGATTACTTAAGAAAAGAGCTACCATCTCCTCAATAGTTTTCTCTTTCTCTTCTTCTTGTATAAGTAGAGGTTTGTCTTTAGATTTGGAAAAGTGGAATTCTTTTTTTGCTTTCCCAAGCTTAAGGGATAAAACCTCTTTTCTGAAGTCGACTGTACATCGCTCAAAAATTTTCTTCCAAATATAATTGGGCAAATAGTGTCAACTGGCATATCAACAACTACAAAATCGATAGGGAGATTTTTATTGCTAATTGTGGCAGTTGCATCTTCAACTACTCCCATTGGAATTCTAAGATTTTTATTGGCTAACATGATTGTCATATCAGTATTTTCTATTGTAACGGTTCAATCTCTTCTTTTATTTCTAAATAAAAATCATAATATATAACATTAACTGCGGTGCCAAGATCACATAAACCGTAATGCGAGGTTTCTTTAAATATGTAGGGAAGATTAGGCTTGCCCACATATTTTACCTTAGTTTTACCTTCAACCAACACGGAAGTCTCTTCATCTAGTTCAACTATGTTACAATGTGCATACATAGCCATAATTGCTTCATTGGTTACCTCTTCATCTTTGGTTTCATCCAAATGTTCTTCAACTATTGGCACACTTTCCTCTTCTTTCTCCTCCTGTACTGCCTTGACCTGTTCATATTCCAAAATATGCTTCTGTGTAGTGTTAGGGAAAGGTATCTCATACATTGGTTCTAGGGAGGCCAATGTTGCTTTAACTTCTCTCTTCTTTCCAGGTTTGGGTGGTGGATCATACTTGGCCGAACCCTATTTTGGAGCTTTGATGTGTTCTATATAAGCTTTAACAACTTGCAACACAAGATCTGAATCTAAATAAAGTTCTTTAGATAATTCATTAATATGGCCTTTCTTATTATAGTCATGAATACAATCATAATCTATTTCTGTGTCTCCTTCACTTCCTAGACCAAAATTCCATGAAACTCTATGATTGTGAATTTTATTAAGTAAAGCCCAAGCTTTAGTTATGGGTAAATCCATAAAAGCTCCTCTTGCGCAAGAGTCTAGTTCAATTTTATTAGGTTCAATTAAACTGCCATAAAATATATGCAATAAATACTATTCAGGTAAATCATGATGAGGACATTGATTAAGCAAATATTTAAATCTTATATAAGCTCTTACTAGTACTTCATTAGTACGGTTCCTCCAAGTCATAATTAGACGCCTGATTCCAAATTTTTTTGATAATGGATAATATTTGGATAGAAATTCACAAGCTAAATTATCCTAGGTAGTAGTGGCTTCTGGAGGTAAAGATCTATACCATGAGAGAGTTGTACTTGTCAAAGTTTGACTAAAGAGTTTAACCCTTACCTCATTGGTAGTATACTCTATTAATTGGAATGTGCCACATATATCTTTGAAGCATGCAATATTCTCATATGGATCAGGATCTTCTTCATCTCCCGTAAATTGTTTCTTGTGTATAATACCAAATAGTAGAGGATTTATTTCAAACCCCTGGTCTTCTCGTTCGAGTTGTCTCTTTTATAAATATCATGGGGCTTCCCAAAATGGCTGAGTGGGTTAGGACTAGTCATATGCTCAAAATCCATCATGTTGGTGGAAACCTGTAACTCAAAACAAAACTTAGGAAGACTAAAATAAATAAGAAAAAACTAAAAGACCTACAATGCTTAGCTCATTGGCAATGGCGCCAAAAAATAGCTTGATGACTGCAAGTGCACTGATCATTTGTAGCTAGTTTAGAAATAAAGATATTGATCGCACAGGGAGTAGGAGTCTGAAGTCTAAGAATTTTTGAATTAAATACTAAAATAGAAATGCTGAAATAAAGTTCTAAGTAACAAGATAAAATGCGAGTATTGTGTAAAAAGGTGTTTTTGGTTTTTGATATAAGAGAACAATGAGTAAAGTAAACAAAACTGAATACATAAAGTAAGTATCGCGTATGTAAAAGAGATTTGAAACTTCAATGGGAAAATGCATTCTCAGGGATTAGCGGATACACGACTAACATTTTAAAGGGCTAAGGTAAAGATTATTATCATGAACATTCTCAACTATGTATGTGTGGAAGGAACTCCGTATTTGGAAAATTAGGTAGCAACCACTGCTCAAATCATCCTCATAACCACAGCAGACAACAATCAACATCAATTGAATTACTACGCTATTAAGGGACTTAATCCCGCATGACGTATCGCATGGCATGGATAGTATTTTGTGAGTTTCCTCGATTCCCAAGTTTATACGTAAGGGGTGCCAATAGCTTTATAGTCACTGTAAGTGCTAACACACCTCCGTCTACTAATAAGTAGTTCCCTCCATCAAGTCCCCACAAGAGGCAAATATTGAGAGGTCGACTTCTCCTAACATCAATATGAAGACAATCTAACACATGGAACTTTATCTTATTTCAATATCATGCTAGGGTTTCTCCATCTCCCCAAGAACTAATGATCTACTTAGACATGGAGGCAATCAACATCATGCAAAGACAATGGAATCTATCATAGATGAATAGTACTTGTATAAATCCACAACGAGTACGGAAATTACAACAAGATCTAGACAAGATGAAGATGGGATGGATGGAGATGGCGGTGATGCAGTGGTTGATGATGAAGATCGATGGCTTAGCCCCCTGGATCTGCGTAGGGCGAAGATGGATCCCCGGTGAATGAATTCCCCCTACAGATGCCTTCCGGAGGCGAGGTTTCGGTGATTTCTGGGTGTTCTATTTGTCATCTCTCCGATCTAGTTGCACGGGGTGAAATTATTTGAGGAGGCGGTGTCAGCGCCAACTATACGGCGGGAACTATACGGCCGTAATATTTCTTCCCGCCTTATAGTTGGTCGTTAACCCTTCTGTACCCTCCAATTGCTTCGGGTTTTCTTCTTGTGTTATTAATATTTCCCAAATAAGCAATTTACATTGTTTTTGGGTCCTTTTCACTCCAATATAACTGGTCCAAGAATTGTGTCCATCATATCCATCATCTGATCTAATCCTGGTGAAAATAAACATAAAAGGTGCGCGCGAACACCGTAAAATACCAAGATCCTACCACTATAATGCAATTATAATAATGTAAATATGATGCAAATATGCATTCATCATATAATCATGTAAAATTGAGAGTGTGAGAGTTTTTTGATGAAAAGCATATACACTAAAATATCTAAATTCTCCCACATAAATAAATCAAGACTTTTCAAGCACTACCTTTCTATTCATTGTCCTTCAAGAATTTCAGTCCTTGAGTAATTCAGAGCATGCCAAAAAATTTCATTAGTTTATCGGGCTGTGATGGACACTCGTGGCATCACTAAGGTTTTTGTTCCTTTTGCATAATGATTACTCATATCAGCTAGAGGAGTGATTCCATCGTGAACACAACTACACGAGAGTGCTAAGAGTCTTACCCATTATATCATTGCTGCTACATATGTTTAATCAACTCATAGCCAAAATCTAGGAGTTTCCTCCATGAAGATCGTTCGTAGGCTAGCGGAGTTGTTAGCATCCCATGAAGTTTGACACGCATAAAGCTATATCGTTCTTATGATTCACAAGTCAAACTTTGGAATGCTCACAAAAACCATTGAACATTAATTCAATTGAACAAATCCTTTCAAAGAGAGATATCAAGTCAATCATTATTTTCTGTGGTGTTGAGTGTCTCTAGGAATAAACTTTCAAGACTAAACACTACAACGCCCAAGTCTTCAATTATTTAGCAAATTTTTAGGCAATACTTGGTTAACTACAAGAGCTGGAACAAAACATACTCAACTAAATACCCAAGCAAAAAAAAATTTCTTAATAAAGACTCACTCCACCAATAATATCTTAACGTTTACCACTAACTAGCATGGGTTTCTCAAACTTCAAAAGTGGGGAGTCATAAGGCATACCTCTCATGTTTGGTTCTACTTCTCTCTTCCCTTTTGATTTGTTGCTTGGAAACTCGAAGTCGATCACTCTCCTGCAAATACGTGAGAACCTCGAGGAGAAAAAAAGGGAAAATAAAGATAAATGGAAAAATCTTTTTGTTGTTTTTGAGAGAGAGAATTAAAGAATAGAAAATTGGCGGAAAAGCTCGGCTTGAAAATCTCGAAAAAAATAAAGTAACTAAATATGAAGTGTTGGGGAAACCAACACGAGTGCTTATAAACTCAAATTAAAAGCAAAACCTCGAAATAAAATAAAGCAAATGAATGCGAAATAAAGATAATGAGGAAACTTCCCCAAGCTTAGGCTTTTGCAAGCCCTTAAAATCTTCGAGGCGGCGGGAAAAAGTTGTAACTCCAGCCCGCAAATTGAGTTGATAGGTTACTTGTGGTTTCTCGGAGGTTTAGGGCGAGATTATGCATCCCCTCCATAGTACCTCCAAGTTCTTGGAAGTCTTGATATGTAGCGAACCGGTTTGGTGGCTGCTCCTCTTGATAAGGAACTTCTTGCTCCTCTTCTTCTTCCTCATTCTCATCCGTAATCTCCTCCTCGGGTTGATGTTGTTAAACCTGCACATCATATAACAAATGTCCCTCCTCGATAGAGAAGAGACCATTAGGCAAAGGAGCGGGGTAGAGACGCCCAGCTCATGCAATATGCAAGTAGAAACCACCACCTCTCCTAGTGAGCATTCCACAAGCTTTTAAATTAGAGAAACCAACATGTCACTCACCTAGCAATGGTTGCATCTCACCTAGGTCGATGCCTAGGGCAATGGCAAGCACAGTGATGATGCCTCCACCTGTGATTGGTCCTTGGCTTTGGGAGGACTGGTGCTCCAAGTAGCACACAAGAATTGCGCCCAAGTTGAGTGACAAGTTGTTGTTGAAAGAATCTTTTGCAAGGACTAAGATGTCCTCCTCATTGAGCGTTGTAAATTCATTCCGTGCCTGCAAGGTGTTAGCAATAACATAGAACAAATAGAGAATAGCAGGATGTTGAATATTCTTCCCCTTGTTGACTCTAGAAGTGAAACTTATTCTATTATAATAGTGGTCTAGGGAAGGGTCAATGCCAGTAAAAGATGTGAGTAAAGAATTAACATCATTATTTGGTAAACTAAGACAATTGCACCATTCGTCAAGTGTTAATGTATAATTGTTGTTCATAAGTCGAAAATAAATTATGTCCTCTGCATGCCATGTTTTAATGGTGCTTTGCAAAGAACTGAAGAATTCAAGAGTTAACCGGCGATAAGTAGGCACATCATGGAATAAAAAGTAAATTTAAGTCATTAGAAATACCGAGTTGGTTCAATATAACGGTACAAGCCCATTTGGTTGCCTTCACTTTTCGGGTTCTTGATCTTGTTGCAGCGATCATGTTGGAGCTCATTCCTGAACCATATCCCCATGCGGTCCGGAGATGCAGCAGTAGCCTGAGAAGAACTCGCAATGGCACGAGCACACGTTTGGCTCCTTGTGTTCATCTTCTAAAATAATAAGAAAGACAAAAATAGAAATTTTTGATCCAACAATAATAAGCATAAAATATTCCTCATCATAGGACACTAAAGAATCTCCTCAAAGTAATAATCTAGGCAAGAGAAACATGCCAAGTAGTTCTAAATAAGTTTCACCCTAGATTGATAATGACAACAAATCAGAGATGAATTTGCAAAAAGTAATTGGAAGATCCAAGGAGAAACATACCGTGGATCACTTGTGTGCGAGGAAATCGAACGAAATTGAATAGAGATGAAGATCCTTTGAGGTTTTGAGAGAGTTTGGAGGTAGAAGAGAGAAAAAATATTGAAGTTTTGGTGTTGGGGTTACCTTCCCGTGCGTTTATGTGGTTGAACGCAACTATACGGCCGATACATTTTGTTCCCACTGTATAGTTGGTCTGACGGTAAAATTTAGGGTTTCTTAGGGTTTTTCTTAGGCGGCGATATCTACACGGCCAGAACTATATGGCCGGGATTTTTATTCCTGCAGTATAGTTGGTCATCAAAACTTCTGTATCTGGGAAATAAAATTTTTCGCTGGCATACCTATCTATATAGCTCGAATTTTAATTCCTGCCGTATAGTTGGTCGTTAAAGGTACTGTAGTCGTCAAAAAAATTCTATTTCTTCAAGAATTCTTTCTTAACCTGAAATTAGGAAAACAGGATGTTTTGATAGAAAAATGACAATCTAAATTGTCGACCAACAACAACATGTATAAAAAAGGAATTTTAGTAACTGAATCTCTCCTTCTCCACTGGAGTTTTCTAGCACTCATTATTCAACATGAAACTTAAACTAAAACTTAAAAACTTCACTCAAACCTTTATTTCACATGGGTTGCCTCCCATGTAGCGCTCTTTTATGGTCACTAGCTTGACCTTGATGTTGCTCATTAGGCCAAATGAGTGGAACACCCACTCCAAAATAGTTGGCCTTCAAAGTGATGGCCTCCTTCTCATCATGCTTGGCTTTCTTCCTCCTGGGAAAATGAATAACAAAAGGATCATGTGAAGGCAATTGAAGCTTCACGTTCCCTTCATGTATATTAATCAAATCCTTAATCATTCTTAAAAATGGATGGCCTAATATGATAGGAGCAGTAGCATCTTCGGTCATGTCAACAATAACGAAATCAATAAGAGCAGGACAACCTTTAATGTAAACTAAAGTATTTTATTTAATCCCTATAGCTTGTTTGTAGGTAGAATCTGCTAGATGTAATTTTAACTCAGTGATTTCAAAAGAGCCAAGATTTAAATTATTAAAAAGACTTTTTGGAATTGTTGAAACACTTGCCCCTAAATCATAAAGTGCAGCTATCTCATTAGTTCCAATTTTAATATTAATAGTAGGATCAAATATATCATCAAGCTTAACAGGTAAATTTTTAGCAATTTTATTATATTCTTCCTCAAGCTGATGTACCTTTATTGCTACCTGATTAACAAAGTGTTGATAGATATCTTCCTCGTTTCCTTCACTTACTAGAATCTTGATATTGATGCTTTTCACAAGATCTTCAACCGTGTAATTTGGTGAAGGAGAATTGCTATAGTCAAGTTCTTCAGGCTCCTCCCTTTGGATTCTTATCATCTTGAGGTCTTCAATCGGATTGCGCTCAGCTTTACCTACAAATTTAGCTAGAATGAGAGTTTGACTCTCGGTTATCTTACCTAGCTATGCCTCAACAATCCTTGTCCTTTCCTAGAGGGCCTGCAAATCATTCCTCAAACTAAAAACTTGGTTAGATAATTTACCAAGCATAGCATCATGGTTCTCCGTTATTTTAACTAGGATATTATTTTGCTCATTTTGTGAGTCCATAAAAGATTTAAGAGTTTTCTGGAGACTACCATTACTTAATGCCATATTATTATTAGAGTTACCCGCAGGACTAGAATACTATTTCTGAAAATTTGGATTATAATTCTTCTTCCAAGCAGGGTTATAATCATTATGGGCTATGAAGTCTATTTCTTCAATATTTGGTTCGGGAGTAGCTCTTACCTGGGTTTCCTTAACTTTGAAGGCTAATATGAGCTCATCAAACTTAGCATTGAGTTCTTCATTTTCTTGAGGTGTGACGGAGTTCACCTTCTTTGTGTTTGATCTTTCCACATGCCATTGGGCATGGTTGTCTTGCATAATGTCTAGCAGCTACTTTGCTACGGTAATTTGTTTACCCATAAATGTTCCTCTAGCTGCAGTATCAAGCATCGACTTAGATATAGGGTTAGCATTATAAAATAAATGGAGTATTAACCAATCTTCCATCCCATGGTTGGGACAGTTTCTCATGCATTCTTTCATTCTCTCCCATACAAGCGCTAGTGGCTCACGCTCTTCCTATCTAAAACTAGTAATATTAGATCTTAGTTGCATAGTCTTTGCAGGTGGAAAGAATGTAGTCATAAATAAAGAAGTACATTCCACCCATGATGCAATAATATTTCTAGGAAAAGATAGCAACCATTCTTTTGCTCTTCCTCTAAGAGAGAAAGGAAATAAGTGCAAATTGACCGCATCGGGGTTAACATCTTTAATGCGCATCATATCACATATTCCAGTGAAAGTATTCAAGTGAATACCCACATCCTCAGCAGTAGAGCCTCCAAATTGATTCTATTGAACCAAACTTAAATAGTGGGGCTTAATTTCATAATCTCCAGTCGTAATAGCTGGCTATGTAATAGGAGTACGCAAATAATCATTGTTGGGAGTTGCAAACTCCTCTAGCTTCTTTTCAGCCATATTTCCTATGTTTTTTGGTTTTCTTAAATATAAACTTATAATGGTAAAAACAAGAATTAAAAGACTAACTATTTTTTTGGTTTTTAAATAAAGACTTAAAGGAAACTAACAAAATTAAAAAGAATTAAAACTAGCAAGGTTCCTACTAACCTCACCAGGGTAGCTATTGCTGCCCCGGCAATGGCGCTAGAAAAAGGGTTGATACCTCGATCCGGATTACGGATATAGTATAGCTCTTTCTCCCTAATAGACCTAGGTTATCCAATCCTCGGGAAGCAGAAGGCATAGTAAGCTTACTTTAATGGACCTTCGAGAGTTTTAGAATTCCTTTTGTGTTTTACCAGACCAAGAGTTTGTGATCTTTTGTTGTTGTTATTGTTGTTATTGTTGTTGTTGATGTTGTTGATGATGGAGAGAGAGGGCCTAGGGCTTTTGGTTTCACTATTAGCTGTGCAAAACATCTGATGGGAATAAAAGATAATAATAAAGTATGCATGTAATTATTAGAGCAAGATAATTATATGTGGGTAGTGCATCCATAATTGCTATTGCCTCCGCAACCGCTCATAGCAATAACCTACTAGTCTCATCCATAGAAGAAAGCGAACTAATGATAAGCATAGTGATTTCACCGTTAATCCCAAGTAAATCTCTCACATACAACCGTACTACCCTTTCTGTCACCGGGGTTCCCATCCTGTAGATTTGTCATTAATCACACTCCCTATACCTGGATCAATCCTTGGGGTCTTGGGTACCTGACAAGTCCTTAGATTGTGGCAAGAGAGGGTACAATAATCATCATGTCATACAAACTAATACATAATCCCATCTATGATAAATTACATGCACCAAGCTACATGGCTAGGCCGACGCCCTTAGCCCAAGGAGAATTACTCACATAGAGATGAAATCAATAATCATAAACATTGGAATGGAAATCATGAGATTGATAGCAAATAGTCTTAAAATGTTGCCAATTGGAGATGAGATCTACTATTAAAGTGGTGGAATGTAACATCCCAATTTCAGTAACCCTGATTAAATGTCCAAAAGACAAAAATCAGGGGGAACAAAAACTTTTTCTTGCAGTGTGTGCTTACTTATTTGCTTGTGCTCAAGCAACTGCTTGTCTATTAGTTATGTGCTCCTCATCTTGACCCTAGTTTACAAAAACTATTTTACAAAAAGAGATGTCTTGGCTCATCTTTCATATTCTCAAATGTTCTGGCGTTTCAAAACCTGAGCCAAGATGACTTTGACCCAACCAAATACTTTACTAGTTTCTATTGCCAAAACTATGGGGAAATATATATACCTCCTTATGTTTTCAAGACAGAACCTTCAACTACTCTTATCCCTAGGTTTTCCAAAACCTTATTAAAGACTTTTCATCTCAATCTTGGTAGAGATACCAAGATGGTACTTATCTTACTTAAAAACAAAACCCCTTTCAACATACCCATACTTACCTCAAGCTAGGCTTGATGGTAACCCTAGTAGTGGTTAGATGAATTGCCTTGATCTGCTGTATGATGAATTGCCTTGATCTGCTGATTGCCTTGTTAGCTTAGGAACTAGAGTGAGATAATATAGTGGCTCATCCCTTAGGACCCAATATAGTGAGATAATATAGTGGCTTGTGATCATCAATCTACAAGCAAGAATCCAAGTCTAGACCTATCCTAAACCACTAAGGTAACCACCTCCCCTCATGCTCAGATCAATCCAAGGATAATCCCTCTGGATGGTTTCCAACTTAGTGGATACCCAATCCAAGTTTGGATCCCCTCTATTAAATCTATTCCTCAACATCAACCACTTGATGGATAGGATAAACCCTTTCCATCCTCTCAAAATCATCCACCCTTGCACTCTAGTCAAAATCTCCAAAACTGCCAAAATGGCTAAGTCTGGATTCCTTATCTAGATTCAATCTTTGGAGCTCTACCTTTTCCAACCTATGTGCATTATTTATAATGTACTTGAACAATATTATAGTACATCTTTAGTACTACCAAGGACCACTCTTTCCTTTGGCTAAGCCATTATACCACCCACTCATCCATGATGGTTTTGTAGTCAAGATAATAATCTTTTTGGCAAATTTTATCATCTTGCCTACTTTGGCAGAAGCTCACATCTATATGACACCCCCTTGACCAACTCTTTGCATGGTTGTGATCTAATAATCATGGCCTATAAATCCACACTTAACTTGTTTCCCTTGGAGCCTTGTGCTTCTCGAACCCACATGGTTTAGGAGGCTACCTGATGTATCAGTTATGGCAGCCTTATTTTCAACAAAGTTTGACATCTCATATAGATCACCTCAAATGCACCCAAGCCCAACTCTTTCTTCCATGATAATCTATATGACATGGTATATCCATCCATATACCCCTTGTGCCAAGGTGAGCTCTGAGCTCCCTAATCCAACCCTGTTTAGGTGGCATCAGATTAACTAAACCCTAGATCCTCCAAGCATCTAGTTTCCACCCTTTTCACCACTTTTCCTCAAAACCAAGGTTGAAATTGATGCCCACATCAATTTTACATCACCTACCTTGAATATAATCATTTGCCAAATAATTCCCATAATTATTTGGAGCCTAAAACTATTTAAATTCTTTTTCTGGCAAAACCCTAAAACCTCTGTCTATGAAGACAAGTTTGTTTTCTACCAAATCATTTTGTCAACTCAAGGCACATTTGATGCCTATTTATCATAACCTATCTTTCCAACTCAAAAATAAATACTTTTGAGGTTCCTTTTTTTTCTTTTTGCCATTTTTCTTAAATAGCAGAAACAAGAAATAATTCCCCAAAAATACTTTCCCACATCAATAAATCCCAATAAAATTCCCCAATGTGTGTTATGGTATTTAAGACCATATCACACCAAAAACAAAGATTGATCAATATAAAAATATCATCTTAGCTTCCATAATCCACTTCTGCACTTTTTGAAGAAGTGCATTTACATGGGATTATAATCATCAGAAAAATCTCATTTAAATCATGGAGAGATTATTTTACCTGCTCCATCTACCAGTACAATTTCCACACTTTGTCCAATGCAAATTCATCAACTTCCTTCACAAGCCTCCAATTAATCAATTTTGCCAAAACCAACAAACCTTGATTCAAATCCAAAATCACACCAGCTCAAATCTTCTTCAACACTCTTCCCTAACACCATCACTCTCCCCTAATCGACCAACACTGTAGCATGGCCCCACACCCCTTGTTCCACATGATTGTTTAAGAGGGAGACAAAGGCAAGGTCTTGTCTAAGCAAATTCTTTACTCCTTATAGCCCTCCCACTCCCTCTCTGCTAGATACACGACCATAGGAACTCCCCACACACTCCCCACCGCCCGTGGCCACCAATGTGAAGCCCATGGACCAAGCCCTATCTCCCAAATGATCTTGGTTCACCATGAATCGATCTATCTCAAATAAATAGGCCGGTGGTTGGCCAGCCCCTCTTCTAGCCCTCATTTCCCCCCTCTTCCTCCCACCTACCACTCCCAGTCTCTCCTCCTCCTCCTCTGCCCTGTCCTGACCAGAAGAAGAAGAGAAAGAGCTCTCGGCTCAACCCCAAAAATCCAGCGTAGCTTCTGCTCCCATGTTTCCCCTTGCTGCATGCTACCTTTCCAGAATCCCCTTGTCACCAGGAATCTGACCCACCCTTTTTCATGTTCAGGAAGGTCGGCAGCGAGCTCCCCCAGTGAGGACCCGGCGAGCTCCTCTAGATCGACCTCCCTCGGGCGCCCTCCAGACGACAAAACCTGATGTTCCGCCCCTCTTCCGGCTCCCCTCCACATTCCACATCACCCGTGGCCTCCTCGACGCCTCCCCGCTGCTCCGGTGAGCTCCCCCACCTCCCTCTGCCCGCTGTTAGGGTTTCCACTCCGTCGGGCCGCGACTGAGGTTGAAGGCGACCGTGGGTCGTCAATTTGGTCTTAATCCGACGGCGCCTAGGGCCCCTTACCTCTTAGCTTCACACCGTCGCTGACGGGTGGGCTCCGCCCTGGGGTTTTGAACCCGGCCTCCCGCGCACCCCCAGCAAGCTAGGCTGAGATTCACCCCTGCGGCCCACTTCCTCGTGGATCTGGCCCGAGATACTCTACCCCTTTTCTTTTATCTGTTTGCCAGATCTGAAAGCTACCTACCCATTTTAAATCCAAAGAAAATTGAAAAAGGTTTCAAAACCTGTAAATCTAAATTTTGGCTAGTACTTGAATGTCCTCCCAAACATACAGACCAAGTTTTTCCCTAATAAGATGAATAAAATAAAGATGATAAATATTCTCCCCAGATCTGTCAATATCACTAAATATTTTCTCCAGAAAGTTTGGTCTACCCAAATGGAGTAAATCCAATTGTCTTTGGTAGGTACTGACCATAGTTTTCATATCCCACAGGCCCCTTGGTCATTTGCTTCCCAGATTACTAATAGCAAAAATATCAAACAGAGACTTTTTGCCTTTAGTAAATTACCTAGGTCAAACCAAGTGAGGTTATGACCTAATTCAAACTCTTAATTGACACATATATCCAAATCTCACATAATCCAGTAGCTCATAATTTTATGAGTCTATTTTGATTTTTAGTGAATTAAACTCTTCTATGCATAGTTTATTCACTAATAAAACATTACAGTAGCTCTGCAAACCCAAACAGGTTGATTCCAATTTCTACAGAAAGGTATCCTCAGTACCTAACATGTGTCCTTGGAATCAACTAAAAAGTTTCTGTAAAATAAATCTGATGAAAAAGACAAATCTGGTCCAGTACTGCCTTGTGGAATTTCTTAAGGGCATTCCGGTAATTGTTTTGAGGTGATTCCATCTCCTCTTGACTCAGTCAATCAAATACTACTTAATCACCCAAGGAAATAATTTTTGGAACTCCAGAGAGGTTCTGGTGAATTATTTCCTTAAACTAGAGTTTTAACCACTATAAAATCCATTATAAATTCTAGGGAATTGATAAAATAGTGAAACCAATTTTTTTGGCTTCATTTTATCAATACCTATCTGATCGTATTATTTCTACAAAATGGTATCATACAGATCAAGACTTGAGCAAAAACTCCCTCCTAAGTAGTTCCTAGACTATAAATCCAAAGGGATCCTTTTTCCTAAATGCCTCCAAATCCTTTGCTAAACTCATCAACCAATTATCCCACATCCTACTGCCTCATGTCATGTATCTATCCTTTGTTTGCTGTATGGTTTGATGCTTTTATAATTTGTATTGATTGGTGTGTTGTTTGTTTGCATGTATGCTCGATGACGGCGATAATTGCGATTGTGTGACGCCGAGAAGAAGGAAGCATCGGGGTTATCTTTATTATTATTATAGTTGGTATTCTGGTTATCTAACACCGTCAAGGGACTTCTCGCTGGTCACAGGCAAGCCACCATTCCCGAACTACTGTATTAACCTACTTCTGTTTATGAAATGTTTTATATCTCGTTTATAAATTGCATGATCACATGCATGGTTTGTTTCAAATAAACATATGTGAGTAACTTGGCACCTCAAAGTCATGAATGAGTGTCCATAGGACACCTACCCTATTTACACCTACTTTTACCCCTTAGAACGAGGCTAAGATGATTAGCATCTTCCCTCTTGGAACCCACGGATTTTCAAAGATAAAACTATTTTGGGTTCTTACCCTACTACAAAGTTTTCAAAATAAAACCCTTGGAAAGAGGCATCGTTTCCGAGTGGAAATTTTACTAAAGCAAATATAAGGTGGATGAAGAGAAAGATAATGAAGAGGAAGATAAGAAAAGGAAAGTTAAGTAAGAGAAAGGAAGGGATGTTGTAAGCCAATGTCCGAAACAATTTATCTGTGCAACTACATTACCCCAGATGCTGGGGCTTAGCTCGTAGTTTATGATCCTTAGCCGGGGCTGCTCATACTCGCTAAAGGGGAGAAATCCCCTAAAATCTGGGCTGTCTGTAGGACAAGGCACTGGTGCAACAATTGGGTCTCTCGCGGACGGTATGCTTTTAGGTAGTACGGATGGAAGATTGTCACTATTGCTACCGGTCAGACTTCGGTCTGGAGGTAGTGGTCAGTACGGGAGGAAGGACCAGGGTCATCGTACCCCATACTCGTACCAGAGAGATAAACCCAAAAGGAAAAGCCGCCGTTGCTAGGGATGGACAAATGAAAAGTGTAAGTTTGATTATCCGAACCCCCGTCTATAGTGTGTAGTGGGCCGTGGTTAAATCCCGGTGGATGTATTGATTCTTGTGGGTAAAGTGCACAAACTCTGCACAGTCTAATCTATTCGAATAGCCGTGTCCACAGACAAGGACGATTGGAATGGAAAGTGCTACGAGGACCCTTCGGTTATGTTGTGATGAATTAAAGGATGTAACTTGGTCACGAGGAAATATAAGAACAAGTTTGGTTTTGACCAGTGATGGTCGAAGACTTTTAAAAAGGGTTTTACAATAAAACTGTTTTAAATCTTTTTAACAAGGATGTGGAGAGGTCCGGATTTCCAAAAAGGAGGCATATTTTATGAAAACTCTTTTTCAACAAAGATATAGAGATGCCAATATTAGGTCTTTCAAAAACAACTATAGTGTAGAGCTATCTCACCACAGCCAGATATGCATTATCTTATTACCTTGTCTCGGTGGTTTGCGAGTACATTCAAAAGTACTCACCAGCATTGTCCCTAGACATTTACCTGGCTAGATTGCAGATGTTAAGAAGGAAAGAAGGTGTTGAAGTCTATGCGAGCTAGGACGCCTTCCCAGTCAGTTGCCTGTAGGTTAAGGCACGGGCTCTGCGCTGAAGATTTCCACTACTTGTGTTGTAATCACCATAATGGCTCTTATGTAAGTTTTGTAGTCGTTACTATATGGATGTTGTAATGATACTAGTCGGTTATGCTCACGGCTCACTGATCATGGGAACGCGAATTATAGGCATAATGGGTATTCTCGGACCATAAATCTGGGGTGCCATATGGAATATGGCTATGGTGGAGCAGAAGGGTTTTGAGATTATATCTAGATCTATCCCTACGGTGTGGTGGCTTCTGGTGGCAGGGAGAGTTGAGATAAAAAAGAAGAGGGGTTTTCTCATCGCCCGAGGCCTCTTTATATAGGGGCCCCTTCACGAAAGTTATTCTGTTTGATCTGGCCATGTTGGTGGCAACTATACAGCCAGAATTTTATTCCCACCATATAGTTGGTCGTTAAAGCTTCTGCCTCCACTTAACGACTCATGATTTCTTTGAGTTGTTGGAAATCTCGTATCTTTGAATTTAATGTTGTGATTCCCATCATCAAACGTCATTATCTGCGCTGGGAAAAATAGAAATGCAGTATTGCATACCCCTTTGATCATTAGGCATTAGTGGAAGGATTTAGAGAGATATTTCATCAAAAATATGAATAATATCTAGTTTAAATGTGGATGTGGATAACTATATTTCACAGCCATCAGTTCCCCCATAGGAATGAAAAATGCTACAGCAATGGATATGTTTAGTGGGTGGCACCATATGGCTTTTTATAGTCCATGGAGATTGTTATCTTATGAATCAAGTTTTAGTAAATCAACCACATCCATCAAGTGTCAGAGTGTCATCACATTATCACTATAATAAATAGTTAGTAGAGTCTTTAACGCGACCCGTTTCCTCAAGCACATGTCTATGATGGCACCTATGTCTAGCCTTTAACAAGGAAGTGGGCATTCTGGGGCATCTTTAGTCGCCTCAAAGCCGTGATATTTTCACGATGCACAAGATGGGTAAAACGGAAGATTTCAATCCACTTAGAGTCCGATGTGGCGATAATCATCCGGGAAAATGTCCAAGCATCAAAATTATAGCGGTCCTATGCTAACCAAGTTTGACAGAGGAGATGACCAAATGGAACGTATCATTTTTCGGCAAATGCCCCAACCCCAAATGTCATTGGCCGACATTCATCTACGCCTACCCTGGACAAAGAGGAATAATCAAACACCCATAGGAACCAAAAAATCATGGCAGAGTTATCATTGTTTTAATCCACTCAAGTGACCATGGGCACATGCATTCAATGCATAGATTTTATCTAGATTTTAGTTCAAGGGGGGATTATTCTCGACTTGTGAAGGGTTGGTTCATGGCTTGCCTTCAGTAGGTTGGTAGGTATCAATGGCAATCTCCACTCCTTGAGATGTGTTAAAATTTATCAAATAAATATTTAAAACTTGATCAAAATCTTGTTTGAGAGCAAATAAATGTTTGACATAGTAAAACATCTCAATAAATGGTAAAACCACTTCCATTAGGTAGATATTTTAGTTGTATTTTCAACAAAAAGAATCACTTCATTTGGAGTTTCCTACCGGGAGAAGAACACTTTGTAGTGATCCCCCTTGGATCAAACTTTGTTTAAAATAGGTTTTAATGGACATTTGATCTTGATTGGGCTGTACCACTATTCTTAAATAAGGAACAGGTAAGTTGCTTTAATATTACATCTTAGGGTTTCTTTATCATCTAGGTTGGCTTACAAATGATCTCCGCCAAGCTAATGTCCATGACGGCGGTGTCTGAGGGCACTGAGAAAGAGAGGAGACTAAGGCAGCTCGAATGAGCTACGCCATGCCCTCTAAGGTGGGTGTAGAGGTGGATTAGGTTGAGCCTGTCGTCGATGATTTTTCCATCATCATCAAAGTCAATGGTGAGGAGCTCGACCGGTGGAGTTAGGTTGGGCTAGAGGTTTCTGAGGTTTCTAGGGTCATCTGGGTAGTTTTAATTTGGGAATGAGTGCTTCCTCGAAGAAAAATTGACTCGGCAAGGAGCGGGATAGGGTGAGCTTGCCGGCGGTGAAGCTAGGCTTGCCGGGGCGGGTGAATCAGTGAGAATCTTACTTGGGGGGACAAAGAGTGGGGGTGAGGCTCAAGGGTAGTCGGGGTGGCTGTATTTAACGGGGTGAGGGGGTGATGGGGAGGTGACCTCACGGTGGTGCTGTTGTGGATAGGTGGATAGATCCGGCCTATATCAGAGGGGACGTGACAGTGCAAGAAGGAGTGATGGGGCTACCCGTCAATGAGCAGGAGCAGGGGGTGGTTGAGAGGAGCCCACCGACATCGGGCCCCATGACAATAGTTGATGCACGTACACGCAGGGATGGGACTGCGACAAGGGACATGGGCTCTGGGGCTTCTAGGGCTTGTCGAGGATGTGTGGGGGCTGTGGGGTGTGTGGCTTCGTCAGGGGGCGAGGGTGCGTGCGCCGGTGACCACAAACTAGCGGCGCCTTCGCCTAGTGGTCACTGTGATGGCCATGCTAGTGGCGGCATGATGACCGTTCCGACGCTGTGGTGATCGGTTTGCGATAAAGTTTTTTTTGCATCATGCGCCAAATGCAAATCCCTATTCGTTACCTTTAATTTTTTTTTGAAAATCAAAACTTTTCCTATGTTGAAAATTTAAAAACCTACTCAGGAGGTTTTGAGGATTTTGGGGTTTTGCATGATCTGGTTATTTTCAGGAAGCTCACTTCCTAGGGTAGGTAGAGGGTAGAGAAGTTGTGGAAAAAATATTTCCTAAAGGTTTTCCCTAATTTGAAAAGGTTTTTAAAAATTTCTTAGATTTTTTATCAAAAACAAAATGGACTAAAAGTCCACAATTTTCAGAACAACCTAGGTGATATTTTTACATATTTGAGTTCCACATGCGAGGAGGATCCCTCCCAATTTTTTGGTGATTTTTCTAAGCAAGAGAAGGGTGGCTCCTTTGTAAGCTCAAGAAAGGGGATTTTCTTATATTAAATAAAATAACTATTTATTTAATTATTTAGGGCTTGGAAAATTTGTGTAGGTGTATCCTTGTATAAGGAACAAGTTTGCCAAATAATATTTTTCTCAATCTTTCTTTGGCCAAGTGGAAGAATTTGAGAGAGGCATAAGATCGAAATGGAAATATTCAAATTCAAGGCCATTTTGGCAAAGACTCAAAAAAAGTTTTGAGGACCAAATCTTTGGTTGTTACAAACCTCCCCCCTTAATAAGAACATCGTCTTGAGATTTCAGGTGTCCTGAGAATAGATACTGGTACTCTTCCCGCAGGGAATCTTCTCTTTCCCAACAGGCTTCTTCCTTGTTGTGCTTATCCCATTGAACTTTGTAAAACCTCATGACCTTGTTCCTGGTACACTGTTCTGACTCTTCCAGAATCCTTATTGGCTTTACCTCATAAATCAGTTCAGTACTCGGCTCCGAATCTGTATATTCAGATCCTTGATTGGAGGTGAGATGCATATCCTTAACTAGGATAGATGGAATACACCATGTACCTCACTCAAATGCTCTGGTAGTTCCAACTGGTACGTGATGTATCCTCTGCGGTCTATCACTCTAAATGGCCCGATAAATCTAGGGGCTAACTTTCCTTTGATGTGAAACCTTTTAAGACCTTTGAGGGATGTCACCTTGAGATAAGCATAATCACCAATTTCAAAATCAATATGACGATGCTTGCCGTCATAATAACTCTTTTGACTGGAATGTGCTATCTTGATGTGCTCACAGATAAGGTGAACTTTCTTCTCAGCCTCGAGCATAATTTCAGGTTCAAATATTTTTCCATTCCTAAATTTTGTCAATTGAGTGGGGACTGAGACTTGATTCCATAAAGGGCCTCAAACCGGGACATCTTAATGCTCCCTTGGTAGATGTTGTTGTAGGAAAATTCTGCATATGGCAGGTTGTCCTCCCATCCCGCTACATAGTCTAACACGCAAGAACATAGCATATCTTCAAGTATCTGGTTAACTCGCTCTATCTGACCATCAATCTACGGTTGGTATGTGTTGCTGAAATTGAGTTGGGTTCCAAAGGCATGAAGTAAGTCAATCCAAAACTTAGAGGTAAATTGGGTACCTATGTCTAATACTATTATTTTAGGCACACCATGCAGTTTGAATATTCTGTTGAAATATAGTTGGGCTAGATTATATGAAGTGAGACACTTTGGTGAGGCGATTGAAGGGGTTCGGTGCAGAAAATCAAAAAATTTACTATGTGGGAAACCCCGAATACCCAAGATCTATCTATGAGTAATGCCATAACGGAGGAAGACAACAATAATGTACCCTTGAAGACCGAGAGAGCGTTACACTCATGCAGAAGCATGGTTGATGTAGTCATACCCGTTCGACCTCAAGGTCACGAAGCTCCTCGCAAGTCACCTCTTGTCCTAGTCCTCGTACGATGGCCCGAAAGCTTCAATATCCCCACCGAGTCGCCACAGGCATACTGTGAAAGACAATGACTCACGGCCTCTGATCCCACCGAGGTTGCGGAAGTAGACCTCCTGGTTGGAATCCCGACAGTGCAACATCGTGCCGAAGAAGAGAATACCTTGCCTAGACAGTCCAGACTTGGGACCACGCAATAGTAGAGGCAACTTTAGAGAGAGAGAGGAGTATTCCAACCAAAGGGAATATCTCAATTTATTGTGTGTTCGATCCCACCCATATGCACCTTCTTATATAGGCTAAGGGAGGGGTTCCCTCTCTCTTAGGCGCCCCATGTGGGACTAAAGGTAAAAGAAAAAGGCAGAAAATTCAGAACATAGCCGGCTAGGCTAACCATTGGCCATCCCAGCTCCCTTCGTAGCAGGAAATGGCCAGGTGGGCCTCATCCCCCAGTGGCCTACTTGACCACGGCGGTCAGTGGTGCAGCAAGCCGGGTGGTCCGGAGCCACCCCCACGACCCATCTCGCTGGCACTGGCAGAGTGGGCTGCCTCAAGACACGCTGCACGCCCCTTCCTTTGCCTCCCCGCGCCTCATGGGCCAGGTCGAGCAGGCTGGCTGCGGCCAGTTGCTACCCCCATCTGGTGGCTAATACCCGCCACCCACGTGGGCCTTTAGCTGTTTCCTTTTTTTATTTTCTGTAGCTTTTCTCCTAGGCCAATTCTCTCCAGGGACTTGGCCTAATATGAAAATTGATGTTATAAATATTAAGTTAAATATTATTTAGAATATATTAATTCACAATTAACATATAATAAACATATATTTAAATTCCCATTTATCTGAAATTCCTTTCAGTCATTTTCCTTATTTCTCTCTCTCTCCGAATAACTTCGAATCTCCTAGAATACTTCTGGTTTCTCTCTCTTTCCATATCTTTTAGTATTCCCTCTTACAGGTAGATCTCAACGCATCATGATGCCCTTAAGAATGCGTCCCTATAGTTCAGGAATGCCATAGACACAATCTCCATTAATGATCATAGAGGTAACCGGGATGCACTTGTGACCCCTATGGCACTCATGATTGTCCATAATTTTGAACCTGAAACTTATGTGTTATGTTACTTTTGTCTCTGCGATACTTACATTGTCCGAGATATGATTATCGACATATCCATGTCGGGTTCGATCTCATTACCGACATTGCTACTTTAAACTCGTATCGATAAGTGATATCCCGTGACCCAATCACATGTTGCGCAAAAAATTTGATATAACTTATCTGAGTGGGCCTAGAGTATCTTCTATCACATGAATGTAAAAATCCTATTCTTGACACACATACGCCTCAACCTGTTCCTTCGGATACCCAATGACACCCTTATGATCACCTTTTCATAGAGTAACGTTAAGTGCCATCAAAGTATCCTCGGGTGACAGTGATTAAATATGGTCTCATAGTCTGAGGAACAAATCACTATGTTTCTGACAATTGCAACTGTGAACTTTTTAATATGATAGTGTTACAACAATCATATGTGGAACGGTGTCCACTATCTCATTCTCCAATGAGATAGCTCCATTGTCAATTAGGTGTTGAGGCACCAACATGGTCAGGAAACCTTTGACCATCCATTGACCAATGAACTAGTTAAATAGAGGCTACTAGGTACTTGGATTTGTTTGTATATCACACCTATATCAATGTTTTCTTATTGATATAGTTATGACACGATATAAAACTATTATGAACTAAAGGAATGTGTTTAATAAACTCCTTTATTTTTTGCCTCTAGGGTACATTTCCTTCAGTCTCCCACTTATACTAGAGTCCAAATGATCTAGTTGCATTGCTTCTAATCATAAACCATATCTCATATGCGTTTATTGATCATGCTGCTCATGGAGGACTTACTTGTCCTAAATGTTTTTTACCAGATTCATAAGGTCCTATTTTGCAAATCATTAATGTTACCTATTTGACATTAACCCCCATTATCACATAATGTACCTTTAGCAATTTTGGTGACAAAGTGAGACTTTCGTTTTCTAGTATATACAATGACAATCTACCAATCACCTGGATTTTGAAGATGTCATGTATAACTATAAACACACTTAGTCGAAAGTCGAAATTTCTCCAGACCAAAATTATACTTGCTAATTCCGAAGTATTCCTATACTTCTTTATCTTTATTGTTTTAATCGAAGTGCAACCCTTGCAACTTTGATTCTGACCATGCTTCCTTTGCGCTAAACTTAACTCTGATTCAGTGGTTAGATCAGGAATCATTCTAGAATCTTTATTCTTCATAGCTAAGAAAGTGGGTCATGTTATGTCCAATTTCACCTAAATGATCCAATCATTTCCAGTACCCAGCACATTGTTCACTAATTTGTCAACCACATATTAAGAATGTTGTTTTGCTTCCATTCAGATATATCGACGATATCTAATGTTTCAGGATGTCATTCATCTCCCACTCAAATATGTCGAACACATATTCCATTGGGAAAACTTCTTAGCCCCCACTCAATTTAGAATCCCTCTCGATAATCTTGGAAAATCCAAAATTCTTTGGTCTTGTATCAAAACGATAATTTCTATTACATGACTTCAACAATTCCTGATTGATGAAAACCTGCCTGTTGTACCAGATACAACCTCTTTTCTTCATACTCTTGAAGACTTTGCAGTTTTGAGCAGTCCTTAGCCAATTTCCAAATTGGACTTATCTGCTGATTCAATCGAACAGACATTAAGCATTTTTCATAACAACTTTATGACAAATCAACCCTTTATGTCTAGCTTTTAAGTTTCATTTCCATCCTTTCTACCTTTTAGCTTTACTGGGAAGGATTAAGTAATCCCCATTACTTAATGATATCAAGTAACTCTTTAATTCAGAATCTCAATTGTTACTTAATTTGGGATTCCATGACTCTTACTCATTTCTTGTACTTAGGTCCATCATGATTTCTTTGTAGTTCGTAGGTATGTCTTATTCCAATATTAAGTCAAGTGAATCAAGAATGAAATTCTGCATGGATTAGAATAGAATCTTGAATCCTACTTTTATAAAGTATTAGCTGAAACATTTATGATCACATCATTATGGTTTCTCTCTTGTAAAGTTTGTCCCCGGAACATATTCTTTTTCACATTCTTAACAATTCGGAGGTAAGTTCAAACCTTTCTGCTTACACTTATGCCCTTCCACTAACACTTCTATGATAAAACACATTCTCAAATAAGTGCCCCTCTACGACAAACAAACTTTGTCCTTTCTGGGTATTAGTTTCAAATTTATGTTCATAGTCTTACTAAGAATGCACTACAAATACTTACTATTCACAATTATCTCGAACTTTCAAAATCTCTAGAAACTCGAGCTTGACATATCTCATATGCTGATGTTTCCGCGAATCTATAGATGTTCCTTATGTTTCATTGAGTGTTTACTATTTTAATATATAACTCTAATATCTAACGTTAATCCTAGCTGAATTTATTTTAGACCATATGTATCTTATACATCATGATTATGTTGCATTAGACATATCAAAACTATTTGATTAGTCCAATCACCATATTTTGTGAAAATATTTTTTACAAGTCCATATATGACATAGTGCCACTAACTCGAATTCAAAGTCACTTGGATCAAATTGCTAAGACTTTGACATTCTTGTTAATCTATATCTTCTTTGATTCTAAAAACTTTGAACAACTCAAACCATTTCAGATTCACACTTGGATATCTCTTGGCAATTTCTCATATTATACAAATGCTTTATTATCATACGGATTAAGGACTAGAATAACTTATTTGTAATTTCAATGTGTATCATAAATGAAATCATTCATCAAAAAGGAACAACTTGTTGTTTATCATTAATATGAATAACCGTCTTGCAATAAGCAAGACACACTTGCACGGTTCACAAACTCTATTACAAAGCTTTTATTTAAATCTTCTATTCCTATTGATAAACTTCCAGTACATGAGTTCTTTTGGCCTTCAACCAGATTGCTTGCTGTCATCACGCCATCAAGGCCTCGTTCCATCCATAACTCATGCAGAGGGTCCTGATTTCAAATAAGCCAGGGGTAAGTATCCAATACTTGAAACTGCATAAGTATTTCATGGAAACATTTATAACTTGTATATCATCATATACCTTCTCTATTGACATCATTCCCAGCTTTGGGTTTGAACTTGATAGTCCTTAGCTTGGCTATGAACTCGCGAAAGGTATTCGGAAATCCCGTCACGAGCTGGTCCTTGACGATGTCCTTGTAACTGGGAGGGAGTGAACACACCAGCCCATCTATTGCAAGGCTTTCAGTCAACACGTCACCTATAGCATCCTTTAGACGTTCATGGAGCCTTTCCATGGTGTCCAGGTGGCTATCCAAGCTAGATTTCTCTTCCATCTTTATGGAGACAAACTCCTGTACATACTCATACTTCATGCGCCTTTCCTCAGCTAGAAACATACTCTTCAATCCATCGAGCATATCATGTGTGTCGATTTCATGGAAAGGTACTCTCAAACCAGGTTCCATTGCATGGATTATGATGTACTTTACTATCATAAAGGTCTCTCGGCGGTCGCGAAGAGTCGCATCTTCATTTTCGTCAGAGTCATCGGGGAAATCTTCCAGGGGTTCACGAAGGACATAGAGAAGATCATTTTCTATGAGGACCCTTCTGAGGCATTGGTACCAGTTAGTGAATTTCGACCCATCTAGTTTAAGTTTCTCCCCGTCCATAAACGGACCAAAGGATTTACGAAATGAGGGGATGGCCATTGTCTACAAGATATTTACAAAAGGACTTAGACTTAAGTTCATAATTATGGAGTCAAATTTGTAATCACATTAACAAACGGACCCCCACTCAAATTGTCATACCTAAAAACAATTTAAGTGATCACATAATCCCTTTACACCACATCATCCCCCATCGTCATGGCCTTTGATGCAGCTTCCAGGTAGACATTCTCCAATGTTAATCACATCATCCATGTGACTCATGCTTGATCTTTTGATATGTTGTGTTCCGAGGTCATGTCTACACATGCTAGGCTCGCCAACTTTAACTAGTGTGTATTGTAGTACAACCCTTGCACCCATTGTATGTGAACGTATATATGTCTGACACCCGATCGTTAGGGCCTGCCTCATAACGAAGAACTTTCTTGGTGGTGAAAACAATAGGGGAACACTTTTATTGGAATTACTTTTAGGGATCATCCTATTTAGATGATATCGTTGTGTATCTAATACCAGCACTCAAAATAGGATGCACACAAATATTAAATCATATATAATCAAAATGTGATGTGACATGGTTGTCTTCTTGCTCTATAATCTCCATCAGGTGCACCGACATGATCTCCATCAGGCCACCAGCTTCGCGCCAAGTCTACGACGCCACCAGTCTTGTCTTTCATCGTCACGATGACTATTACTATACTACTTAGCAATAGGAACTGTACACTATCTTACCTAGTTCATGACTTTAAGAATATCACATCACAAATCCCTCCCTGCAACATAAATTGAGACACCTCTACTTTATCTATTGCAGATTTTACACGGTTATTAAGGCTTTTGAATTAGAACGCTTCTACCTACAAACTTCCAACCACAAAATGGATACAATAGTTGATTAATACACCCCTTGTAGGGTCTTCCTTTGCAGATGCTATACCAACTACTGTGAGAGAGACAGACACCCGCGAGCCACTTATAGGGTACAAGCCATATGTCGAGCATGGAACCAGTCTCGCGTAAGAGTACACGTAAGGTCGGTCCCAGGCCGCTTCATCTCATAATATCGTGATATAAAAAATACACGTGGAAAGGTAACAACTATAGTATCAATGCGCACACTTCTACATGTGTCTAATATGTACTAACATACTATGCATAGATCAGGCTCTGATACCATTGAAGGGGTTCGGTGTAGAAAATAAAAAATTTAGAACGCGGGAAAACCCGAACACCCAAGATCTATCTACAAGTAATGCAATAACAGAGGAAGACAACAATAACGTACCCTTGAAGACCGAGAGAGCGTTACACTCATGCAGAAGCGTGGTTGATGTAGTCGTACCCGTCTGACCTCAAGGTCGCGAAGCTCCTCGCAAGTCACCTCTTGTACTGGTCCTCGTACGATGGACTAGAAGCTTCAATAGACCCACCGATTTTCCACATGCATATGATGCAAGATGACGACTCCTGGCCTCCGATCCCGCCGAGGTTGCGGAAATAGACCTCCTGGATAGAATCCTGGTAGCGCAAAGGCGTGCCGTAGAAGAGAACACCTTGCCTACATAGTCTAGACTTGGGACCACGTAGTAGCAGAGGAAGCTTTAGAGATAGAGGGGAGTATTCCAACCAAAGATAATATCTCAATTTATTGTGTGTTTAATCTCACCCATAGGCACCTCCTTATATAGGCTAAGGGAAGGTGCCCTCCCTCTTAGGTTCCCCATGTAGGACTAATGGTATAAGAATAAGGCAGAAAATTCGGAACACAGTCGGCTGTGCCAGCCAGGGAACCCGGGTGGGCCAACCATTGGCCAGCCCAACTCCCTCCGCAGCAGGAAATGGCCAGGTGGGCCTCAACCCCCGGCGGCCCGCTTGACCAATGCGGTCATCGGTGCAGCCAACCGGGTGGGCCGGCACCACCCCGTGGCCGAGCCCGCTGGCGTATGCCGCCTGGCCTGGGTGGGCCGGTTCCCCCACAAGGCCCTATGCGCCCCGCCCTATCGCCTATCTCCCCGTGCTCCTCTAGGGCCGAGTCGAGCAGGCTGGCTGCGGCCAGCTGCTGCCCCCATGCGGTGGCTAATACCTGCCGCCCAGGTGGGCCTTTTGCTGTTTCCTTTTTCTATTTTCTACGGCTTTTCTCCTAGGGACTTGGCCTAATATGAAAGTTGGTTTTATAAATCTTAATTTAAAGATTATTTAGAATATATTAAATGACAATTAACATATAATAAATATATATTTAAATTCCCATTTATCTGAAACTCCTTTCAGTCCTTTTCCTTATTTCTTTCTCTCTCCGAACAACTTTGGATCTCCCAGAACACTTCTGGTTTCTCTCTCTTTCCATCTCTTTTAGGATTCCCTCTTACAGGTAGATTTCCATGCATCGTAATGACCTTAAGCGTGCGTACCTACGGTTCGGGAATTCCATAGACATAATCTCCATTAATGATCATAGAGGTAACCGGGATGCACTTGTGACCCCTATGGCACTCACGATTCTCCATCTTTTTGAACCTGAAACATTATGTGTTATGTTCCTTTTGTCTCTGCGATACATACATTGTTTGAGATTTGATCATCGACATCTCCATGCCGGGTTCGATCTCGTTACCGACAATGCTACTTTAAACTCGTACTGATAAGTGATATCTTGTGACCCAGTCACGTGTTGTGCAACATATTTGATATAACTTATCCGAGTGGGGCCAGAGTATCTTCCATCACAGGGATGTACAAATCCTGCTCTTGACACATAATCCTCAATCTATTCTTTCGGATACATAAATACACCCTTATGATCACCTTTTCACAGAGTAATGTTAAGTTCCATCAAAGTATTCTCGGGTGACATTGATTAAATATGGTCTCATAGTCTAAGGAACAAATCACTATGTTTCTGACATTTGCAACTGTGAACTTTGTGATATGATCGTGTTGCAACAATCATCTGCGGAGCGCTGTCCACTATCTCATTCTCCAATGAGATAGCTCCATTGTCAATTAGGTGCCGAGGAACCAACATGGTCAGGAAACCTTTGACCATCTGTTGACCAATGAACTAGTTAAATAGAGGCTACTAGGGACTTGGGTTTGTTTGTATATCACACCTATATCAAAGTTTCCTTATTGATATATTTATAGCATGATATAAAACTATTATGTACTAATGTAATGTGTTTACTAAACTCCTTTTTATTTGCCTCTAGGGCACATTTCCTTCAGCGATCAACTATCACCCAAATGGAGTAATTTCCTCTACTGGGCTAGGATAAGCCCATAATGAAATCCATACTGATCTCCTCCCACTTCCACTTCAGAATCTGTAGTGGCTGAAGGTATCCTGGTAGGGTTCGCAACATGGAAATCAAAAAAATTCTATCACGGGAACACACAAAAGCCAAGATCTAATCTATGAGATCGGTGCAACGAGTTTGTAGAGAACTAACCCTCTTAGACCCAAAGAGTTTAACAAGATCAGATTCTCATGGTTGATGTAGTCGATCACTTGCCGATCTCAAGATCACGTAGATGATCCTTTCGGCGCCACGTTCTGGCCGCGCTTCTGCAGTTGGTCACACATACGATAGTCGATGAAGACCTTCCTCTCCCTTGTTCCAGAAGGGCATCAGAGGTTTTAGATATCCTCGAAATCGCAACAACACAATGGTATGGTGGTGGTGGTGGAGGAGAAGAGATTTTTGTAGGGCTTAGCCTAAGCCGAAGCAGCTGTATGGGGGAGAGAGGGGAGGTGCTGGCGGCTAGGGTTTTGGGGTGAGGGGCTATGGGGCACCCCCACCCCTCGTTATATGGGTGGAGGGGCAGCGACCAGGGTTCCCAGCCCTGGCCGAGTCCTCCCCCAAGTCCTCTTGGACGGCGGCAAGGAGAGGGAAAGGGAAACCTTGTCCCTCAAGGTTTCCTTTCCTTCCTCCACTAGGACTTTGACTTTCAAACTAGGATTTGACTTTTCGAACAGGAATTTGACTATTCAAACTAGAGTTTATGTATCTCTTCCTTGTCCTTGGGTGACTTGACCTAGGGTTCCATGCGCCTAACCCATTAGGGTATGGTGCATTCCATGTATCCCCTCCCGGGGTGGTGGAATTTTCAGAAAATTCTAGAAGCTTCCGGTCTAAACACCGAAAACATTTCTGAACCCCGTAAATTGACTTTCCTTATATAAATATTATTCTCCGGACCATTCTGGATCTCCTCATGATGTCCTAGATCCAATACGAGACTCCGAACAACATTCGGTCTCCAACTCACATTCCATATCTACTTTAAATAACATCGAATCCTTAAGTGTGTCTCCCTACGTTTCGTGAACTATGCAGACATGATCGAGACACCTCTCCGATCAATAACCAATAGTGGGATCTAGAAATCAATAATGGATCCCACATATTTTTATGATGACTTCGTGATCGAATGAACCATTTACATATGATACCGTTTCCCTTTGTCGCGCTATACTTTACTTATCCGAGGTTCGATCGTTGGTATCTCTATACCTAGTTCAACCTTGTTACCGATAAGTACTCTTTACTCGTTCCGTGATATGACATCCCTTGTGACCTAGTCACATGCTTGCAAGCCAATTGGATAACATTCCACCGAGAGGGCCCAGAGTATATCTATCCGTCATACGGATGGACAAATCCCACTCTTGATCCATGTGCTTCAACACATACTTTCAGAATACCTAATGACACCTTTATAACCACCCAGTTATGGAAGTGGTGTTTGATTTCATCAAAACATCCATCCGGTGATGGTGATTAACATGATCTCATGGTCTAAGGATTAGGTTACTATGTATTTACAAGATTTGTAGCAAACAAACTTTAATGACTTGATCTTATGCTATGCTTACTATAGGAGTATGTCCATCACATCATTCTTCTAATGATATGACCTTGTTATTAATAACATCCAATGTTCATGATCAGGAAACCATGATCGTCTATTAATCAACAATCTAGTTTAATAAGAGGCTTACTAGGGACTCTTTTATGTTTAGAGAACACATAAATATTAATGTTTTCGGTTAATTCAATTATATCATGGGATGTAAAAATTTATAATAAACATAAAGATATGGTAATAACCACTGTATTATTTCCTCTTGGGCATATCTCCAAAAATCCTACCGTCTTTTGGTGTTCGTATTTCACAAGGTTGCACACATTGTAACATGCAACATAGCAAGAAATTTCCCTTTTCATGTTTCCCCATCATAATGTTTGCTTCAAATCCTGGTACATTTTGGTACCTCATGGGTGGATGGAGTATGCTGAACTGTGAGCTTCATGGAGGATCTGTTGCTTGAGGAACGGTTTGTCTAGAACACAAAGGCGGGTACCAAAACGAAGGGTTCCTTGCTCATCAATGGAAAATCCTGCGGCCCTCCATAGTTTTAGCAAGGCTTTAATTTCTTCAACACCCGGGTTTCCTTTATAGGCTTACTTTATATATTCCTCGAGATTTGGCTTAAATTCCATGGCATCGAGACAAGCTCTTGCTCTGACACACAAGTTGAGCTTTGCTAGCTCCTCGGTTAGATTTGGGTGAATCGGGTTGAGTCTCCTGCTCAGGGCATCTGCGATGACATTAGCCTTTACGGGGTGGTAATGAATGCCAAGATCATAATCTTTGATTAACTACAACCATCTTCTCCGTCCGAGGTTGAGGTCAGGCTAGGTTAAAATGTATTTCAGGTTCTTATGACCCGTGTAGATTTCACATCCCTAACCGATGAGGTGATTACTCCATGTTTTCAGCTGCTAGTTCTAGTACATGGGTAGTTCCAAATCATGGGTAGTTGAGTTCATTGGGTTTGATTTTCTTGACCCATAAGCAATCACTTTGCCTTTCTACATAAGTACGGCTCCAAGACCTCTTCTAGATGCATCGCAGTACACATAAAATCTCTTAATATTATCTAGGAGGACTAGCACATGTGTGTTAGTAAACCGGGTTTTATCTCGTTGAAGCTGGCTTCACAATCATCTAACCATAAGAACTTGCAATCTTTCTTCAATAGATCCGTCATGGGCTTGGCTATCTTTGAGAAAGTCTCGATGAATCGCCGATAATATCCGGCTAATCCCAAAAAAACTGTGGATTTCACCCACGTTGCGGGGTGAGTTCCAATCCATAACGTTGGAGACCTTGCTTGGGTAAATTGTGATTTTGGCTCTAGAAAATACATGTCCAAGGAACTCCACTTATTCAACCAGAACTCACATTTACTAAACTTGGCATAGAGTTGTTGGTCTCTTAGTTGCGTGATCTTCATTCTTGGAGTACACAAGGATATCATCAATGAATACCACCAAAACTTATCCTGGCATTCCATGAAGACCTTATTCATCATGCCCATAAAGTAAGCTAGGGAATTTGTTAATCAAAATGACATCACGATGCACTCATACAATCCATATCTTGAGGTGAAAGAGGTTTTATCAATATCCTCTTCATGGATCATCAGCTCGTAGTAACCTCTACATAAATCAATCTTAGAGAAAATGCGAGCACCTTGCAGCTAGTCAAACAAATCATTTATCATGACAACGGATACTTGTTCTTGATGGTGACCGTGTTGAGGGTACGGTAATCAATGCATAACCACAAACTTCGATCGGTCTTCTTAACAAACAGGACATGGGATCCCTAGGGTGAGGTTCTCGGTAGGATAAATCCTTTTTCAATCAACTCATCAAGTTGTTTCTATAACTCAGCGAGCTCGGGGCTGGTCAAGCAGTAGTGCCATTCTCAGATTTCATCACAACACCACCAAAGGAGATCCACACCATTGTTCAACCATTGTTCATTGATGGCTATGAAATATAGCCATCCACGTCCACATTTAATCTAGATATTATTCATATTTTTTATAAACTATATCTCTAAATCCTGCCACTAATGCCTAATGACCAAAGGGGTATGCAATCCTATCTTTTTATTTTTCCTTGCACAGATAATGACGTTTGATGATGGGAATCACAACATTAAAGTCAAAGATACGAGATTTCCAACAACTCAAAGAAACCAGGAGCCGTGAAGTGAAGGAAGAAGATTTAATGACCAACTATACGACAGGAATAAAATTTCGGCTGTATAGTTGCCACCAACACCTTTAGGTCAAACGGAACAACTTTCGTGAAGGGACCCCTATATAAAGAGGCCTCGGGCGATGAGAAAACTCTCTCTCGACTCTCTCTTTCACCCCTGCCATCAGAAACCACAACACCAAAGGAATAGATCTAGATCTAATATCCAAACCCTTCTCCACCACCATAGCCATATTCCACCACTTGTAATAGTATATCTCATCTCCAATTGGCGACATTGTAAGACTATTATTATCAATCTCATGATTTATATTACAATTTTTTTGGTTGTTGATTTCATCTCTTTGTGTGAGTAATTCTCCTTGGGCTAAGGGCTTCGGCCAAGCCATGTAGCTTTGTGCTTGATATTTATCATAGAAGGGATCATGTATTATTTTGTATGACATGATGATTATTATACCCTCTCTTGCCTCAATCTAAGGACTTGTCAGGTACCCAAGAACCCAAGGATTGATCCAGGTATAGGGAGTGTGAGTAATGACTAATCTGTAGTATGAAACCTAGTGTGGCACCCCGGATTTACGGTCCGAGAATGCCCATTATGCCTGCAATTCACGTTCCCATGATCAGTGAGCCATGAGCATAACCGACAAGTATCATTACAACATCCATAATGATCGAATACAAGTACTTATATTAATGCCATTATGGTGATACAACATCAATAGCGGAAGTCTTCAAGCGTAGAGCTCATGTCATGTCTTAACCTATAGGAGACTGACTAGGAAGATGGCCTAGCTCGCATATACGTCAACAATCTCCATCGTTCCTCCTGCTTCCGAAATCTGTCCAAGTAAATAGCAACGGACAATGCCTGTGAGTACTTTGAATGTACTCGCAAACCACCGAGACAAGGTAACAAGATAATGCATATTGGGCTAAGGTGAGATAGCTCTACACTATAGTTATTTCTGAAAAGCCTAACAATGGCATCTCTATATATTTGTTGAAAAAAAGAGATTTTGGAAAATATGCCTCCTTTTAAACAATTCGAATATCCCCATATTCTTGTTAAAACCTTCTTGAAAAACATTTTAGAGTAAAATCCCTTTTAAAAACATCTTTGGCCATCTCTGGTCAAAACAAAGCTCTTTCTCATACTTCCCCATGACTAAGTCACAACCTTTTTATTCATATCAAACATATCCCAAGGGTACTCCTAGCAATCACCTTTCCAACTGTCCTTGACCGTGGACACGGCTATTCGAATACATTAGACTCTGCAAAGTTTGTGCACTTTACCCATAAGAATTAATACATTTGCCGGGGTACAACCATGGCCCACTACACACGGTAGACGGGGGTTCGGATAATCAAACCTAACCTTTCATTTGTCATCCCTAGCAAATGCGACTTTTCCTTTTGGGATTGTTCTCTCTAGAAACGCGTATATGGCGCTTCACACCATAGTCCTCCCTTCCGTACAAGCATATACCCAAACCGTAGTGTGGCGTATAGTAATTTGACTCCACTTCCTGCCGTACTTACCATAAGTCATACCGTCCGCGAGAGACCCAATTTTTGCATCGGTACCTTGTACCAGACAGTCCAGATTTCAAGGGATTTCCCCCTTTAGCTAGTATGAGGACAACAAACTACGATCTAAACCCCAGCGACAGGGGTAGTGTGGTTGCACGAATAAGTTGGTCCGGTAAAGTCATAGAACATCCCTTCTTTTTCTCTTGCTCAACTTTCTCTTTATCCTCCTCATATCTTCTTTAGTAAACCTCCACTTGGAAATGATGCCTCTTTACAAGGGTTTTATTTTGAAAATTTTGGAGTAGGGTAAAACCCAAAATAGTTTTATCATTGAAAACCCGTAGTTTCCAAAAGGGAAGATGCTAAGTATCTTAGCCTCAATCTAATGGGTAAAGATGGGTGTCAATAGTGTAGGTGTCCTAATGGACAATCATCCATAACTTTGAGGAGCCAAGTTACTCACTCCTTTTATTTGAAACAAACAATACATTTAATCGTAAAGTTCATAAACGAGATATAAAACAATTGATAAAAAGGAGTAGGTCAATAATAGAGTTCAGGAATGGTGGCTTGCCTGTGACCAGTGAGATGTCCCTTGACAGCATTAGAAAACCAGAATACTGAGTACAATAATAATAATAGAAACCCGATGCTTCCTTCTTCTCGGCGTCTCACAATTCGCAACTATCGTTGTTATCGAGCACACATGCAAACAAACAATACCACATTAAATACAATGCATACAAACATCAAACCATACACCAAGCAAAGGATAATCACATAATATACATCAGTAGGGTGTGGGTTGATGTGTTTGATTATATTGGTAGGAGATTTGGAGTCATTAGAAGGTGATCCTTTAGGATTTGTAGTCTAGGGACTATCTAAGAGAGGGGTTTTTAATCAAGGGATTGCTCTGTATGATACCACTTCATAAAAATGATACCATCAGGTAAGTATTGATAAAATGAATCCAACAAAAGTGGTTTCACTATTTTATCAATTTCCACTGATTTATAATGATTTTTATAGTGGATAAAACTCTAGTTTTAGGAAATAATTTACCAGAAAAATTCTGGAGCTCCAAAAATTAATTCCTTGGATGATTAGGTAGCATTTGGTGGACGGATTCAAGGGGAGTTGGAATCAACTTAAATTAATTGACATAATGTCCTCAGGAAATTCCCAAAGGCAGTTATGGATGAGAATTGTCTTTTTCATCATATTTAATATACAGAATATTTTGAGGTGACTCCAAGGACAAATGTTAGGTATTTAGAGTACCTTTCAGTAGAAATTGGAAACGCACTTTTTTTTAATTACAGAACTATTGTAGTGATTTTTCTAGTGAATAAACCATTCATAGAATAGTTTAATTCACCAAAATTGAGTAGACGCTTGATAAATTTTGGGCTCCTGGGGTTTGATATATATCGGTAAGTAGATGTGAAGAGAGTTGGAACTAGGTCAATACCTCATTTGGTTTGACCTAGATAAATCTCTAAAGGCATACATGCCCTGTTTTTGTTATTTTTACTATTGGTAACACATAGTTCACCTTGACATGGGAGCAAGTCCATTTGCTGGGTATTTCAACTATAATCCAGAAGGAGTTGGGTTTACCCCATTTGGATTTGCAAAACTCTCTGGAAGATTTTATTGAATCAAAGAGACACCCTGTGGTAATTTATTTATTAGAAAACAACTATAAATAATATGGTCAAGGTAGAAGTACTGTATGTTTAAGATAACATGTGGGTATATAGGAAAATTTAGATCTGGTCATATTAAGCCATTTTCCATTTTTTTTTTATTTAAAACTGAGCAGCTAACTAATAGATCTACAAGGAATTAATAAAAGTAGAGTGGCCTCGGGCTGGATCTGAAACGAAATGGGCCGCAGGGGTAGATTTAGCCCACCCGAGGATCTCTCTGTGCATGGGAGCCGGATTCAAAGGGGCCATAGTGGGGCCCGCTCATCAGCGACACGACGTGGCCGAAGGGTTAAGTGGGGATCTAGGCCGTCTGTGAAAGGAGGGATTGATGGTTCCGTCTTGTCTCCCTCCACGAGATGGCGTGCGCGAGAACAAACCCTAGCAGAGGGCAACGGCGCTAGGGGGATCACCATAGGGGCTGGGCGACGGAGGGGAGGAGACAGGGAGCCGCGATGGTCGACGACGAGCCCGGAGAGGGGCGGAAAGTGGTAGCTTTGGTGCAGATGCGCCCATTCCCGCGGCAGCAGAGGGAAGAAGGCTCCGAGCTTGTCCACGCTGGCGCTGGGGAGGGACCTATGAAGAATATAAAGGAACCATTAGATGTAGGTTGAGGAGGGGACGTGGCATGGTAACATGTAGGGAGAGAAGGGCATGAGTGGGGGAGCTACGCTCTGGTTTTGAGCAAGGGCCGAAGGACCTCCTTCTCCTTCTCTTAGACAGGATTGAGCAGGGGTGAGGGAGGGGTGCTCTGGGAGGTGAGTAGGGAGCAGAGGGGGATAATGAGGGCAAAGGGAGGCTCTGGATGGCCTGTGGGTATTTAACCCAAGCTATATGGGTTCATGGTGAACCATGTGCATGGAGAGCTTGGGGAGAGGTGCTGGCCAGGCATTGGGGGAGAGGGACGGTGGATAGAGGTGGTTTGGGGTACTGGGGTCGAGCAGGGAGTGGTGTAAGGGGTGGGGTGGCTGTGGTTTTTGATGTCCCAAGATTTATTGAGATATATCTCTCCTTCTCTCATACAAGCACATGGGACAAAACATGAGGGGGGGGGTGCTACAGTAGTGGAGCTATAGTACATCTCGACCAGGGGAGAGTGTGGGTGCTGGGAAAATTGATTGGCAGTATTGGATGTGGTTTGAATGGGTATTGGTTGGAGCAAATGCTTGATAGGCAAAATTGATCCAAACAAAGGTTGTGAAGGAAGTTGGAAAACTTGTATTGAGGAATGTGGGGAAATGGTACTGGTAGATAGAGGAGGTCAAATCGTCCCTTCAATATTTATTTGGAATTTTTCTAATGATTATAATCCCATTTAAGAGCATTTATTCAAAAAGTGCAGAAGTTGTTTCTAGAAACTACTTTGATATTTTTATGATGTTATATGGTCCTAAATACCATATTACACATTGGAGAATTATATTGGGATTTATTGAGATGGGAAAGTATTTTTAAGGAATTATTTCTTTTTTTTTGCCATTTAAGAAAAAGGGCAAAAAGAAATAATAAAGGATCTCAAAATATTTATTTTTTAGATGGGGAGGTAGGGTATGATGTAGAGAATTCAAATCTGAAAATATTTGGAAAGGTGGTTTGAAGAAAAACAAACTTGCCATTAGAGCCAAAGATTCTAGGGTTTTGCCAAAGGTGGAATTTAATTATTTTTAGGATCCAAATAATTATGGGAATTATTTGGGGTTTTATAATATCCAAGGTAGAGGATGTAAACTTGAGTTATACATCATTTACAACTTGTTTGTTGAAGATTTATGGTGAGAAGGGAAGGAAACTAGATTTGGGGGAATCTAGGGTTTGGATAATTTTATGCCACCTAATCATGGTTGGTTAGGGGAGCTCAGAGTTCACCTTGGAAAAAGGGATATATGGATACCTAGAGAAAGTTATATAGATGATCATGGACACAAGAGTTGGGCTTGGATGTATTTTGGGTGGTCTAGAAGAGATGGCAAACTTTGTTGAAAATAAGGCTGCCATAATAGATACATCAAGATGCCTCATAAACCTTGTGGGTTTAAGAACCACAAAGATCCAATGGAAACAAGTGAAGTGGGGATTGATAGGTCATGATTATTAGAACATAACCGTGCAAATAGTTGGTCAAGGGGAGGTAGGATATAGATGTTTGCTTCTGCCAAAGTAGGCAAGATTATCAGATTTGTAGAAAAGATTATTATCTTGACTACAAAACCATCATGGATGAGTGGGAATTAGAATAGCTTAGACAAGGAAAAGAGTGGTATTTGGTAGTACTAATGATGTACTACAATATGGTTCAAGTACATTATCAAGGATGCACATAGGTTGGAAAAGTTAGGGCTCATAAGATTGAATCTAGATAAGAATTCTAGACTTAGCCATTTTGGCAGATTTAGAGTTTTAGACTAGATTACCAATGGGAAACAATTGAGAGAGTGGCAATGGTTTATCATTTCCATCAAGTGGTTGATTTTTAGGTATATATTTAATAGAGGGGATCCATGCTTGGATTGGGTCTTCACTGAGTTGGAAACTGTCAAAAGGGATTATCCCTAGATTGATCTGATTAGGAGATGAGATGGTCACTTTAGTGGCTTAGGATAGATCCAGAATTGGGGTGCTTGGTTTGAGATTGATGATCACAAACATATATTGGGTCCTAAGGTATGAGCTACTATATTAGCTCACTCTAGTTCCTAAGCAAACAAGGCAATCAGCAGATCACGACAATTCATCAGACAACAGATCAAGGCAATTCATCAGACAACAGATCAAGGCAATTCATCAGACAACAGATCAAGGCAATTCATCTTATCAAACTTATCCAAATACTACTAGGGTTACCAGTAAGCCTATCTTAAGGTAAGGATGGGGATTTTTAATTGGTTGTGCTTTGAAGTAAGATAAGGACCATCTTGGTATTTCTACCAATATTAGAATGAAAAGGTTTTAATAAAGGTTTTGGAAAAACCTAGAGATAAGAGTAGTTGGGAGTTCTGTCTTGAAAACACAAGGAGATTTTATATAGGTATCCATAGTTTTGTTAATAGAAACTAGTAAAGTATTTTGTTGTGTCAAAGTCATCTTGGCTCAGGTTTTGAAATGCCAGAACATTTGGGAATATTAAAGATGAGCCAAGACATTTCCATTGTAAGGTAGCCCTTGTCAAATAGAGTTGAGATAAGAAGTAGAGTACCTAATACACAATTAATTGCATGAACACAAGCAAACAAGTAAGCAAACATTGCAACATGTAACAATAAAAAGTTTTTGTTCCCCCTGATTTTTGCATTTTTGACAAAAGATCAGGGTTGCTGAAATTGGGATTTTACACCCAGTGACAAAAGGGGTAGTACGGATATATGTGAGGGATTTACTTGGGATTAACGGTGACATCACTATGCAAATCATTAGTTCTCTTTCTTCTATGGATGAGACTAGTAGGTTATTGTTATAAACGGTTGCAGAGGAAATATGTATTATAGATGCACTACCCACATATAATTATCTTGCTCTAACAATTACATGCATAATTTATTATTATCTTTTATTTCCATGAGATGTTTTGCACAGCTACAGGTGAAAACGAAATCCCTAGACCATCTCTCTCTCTATCATCAACAACAACAAAAGATAGCAAACTCTTGGTCCGGTAAAACACAAAAAGAATTCTAAAATTCCCGAAGATCCATTTAAGTAACTTCACTATGCTTTCTGCTTCCCAAGGATTTGATAACCTATGTCTACTAGGGAAAAAGAGCTATACTACATCCGTAATCCGGATCGAAGGTGTCAACCCTTTTTCTGGTCCCGTTGCCGGGAAAGAAATAGCTTCCCTAGTGAGGTTAGTAGGAACCTTGCTAGTTTTAATTCTTGTTTTAGTTTTGTTAGTTTGCTTTCAGTCTTCATTTGAAAAAAACAAAAAAAATTAGTTAGTCTTTTAATTCTTATTTTTACTATTATAAGTTTTTATTTAATAAAACCCAAAAACATAGGAATTATGGCTGAAAAGAAACCTGGGGAGTTTGTAACTCCCAACAATGATTATTTGCATACTCCTATTACACAGCCAACAATTACTGCCAAGGACTATGAAATTAAGCCCCACTATTTAAGTCTGGTTCAACAGAATTAACTTGGAGGCTCTGCTGTTGAGGACACATGTATGTACTTAAATACTTTCACTGAAATATGTGATATGATGCACATTAAAGATGTTGACCCTGATGCGGTAAAATTGCTTTTATTTCCTTTCTATCTTAGAGGAAGAGCAAAAGAATGGTTGCTATCTTTGCCCAGAAATACTATTGCATCATGGGTGGAATGTACTTCTTTTTTATGAATAAATTCTTTCTACCTGCAAAGACTATGCAACTAAGATCTAATATTATGGTTCTTTAGACATGAAGAGCGTGATCCACTAGAGCTTGCATGGGATAGAATGAAAGAATGCATGAGAAACTTTCCCAGCCATGGGATGGAAGATTGGTTAATTCTCCATTTATTTTATAATGCTCTTAACCCTGTATCTAAGTCTATGCTTGATACTATAGCTAGAGGAACATTCATGGGAAGACAAATTACCGAAGCAAAGCAGCTACTAGACAATATGCAAGACAACCATGCCCAATGGCATGTGGAAAGATCAAACACAAAGAAGGTGAACTCCGTCACACCTCAAGAAAATGAAGAACTCGATGCTAAGCTAGATGAGCTCATATTAGCCATCAAAGGTAAGGAAATCCAGGTAAGAGCTATCCTAGAATAAAATATTGAAAAAATAGACTTCATAGCTCGTAATGATTATAACCCTGCTTGGAAGAAGAACTATAATCCTAATTTCCAGAAACACTATTCTAGTCCTGCAGGTAACTCTAATAATAATATGGATCAAGTAATGGTAGTCTCCATGAAACTTATAAATCTTTTATGGACTCGCAAAATGAGCAAAATAATATCCTTGCTAAGATAGCGGAGAACCATGATAATGTGCTTGGAAATCTATCTAAGCAAGTTGTAAGTTTGAGGAATGATTTGCAGGGCCTCCAAGAAAGAACAAGGATTGTTGAGACACAACTAGGTAAGGTAACCGAGTGTCAAACTCTCATTCTAGCTAAATTTGCAGGAAAAGGTGAGCCCAATACAGTTGAAGACCTCAAGATGATAAGAATCCAAAGGGAGGAGCCTAAAGAACTTGACTACAGTAATGCCCCTTGACCAAATTACAAAGTTGAAGATCTTGTAAAAATGATCAATATCAAGATTCCAGTAAGTGAAGGAAATGAGGAAGCAATGTATCAACACTTCGTTAATCGGGTAGCAATAAAGGTACGTGAGCTTGAGGCAGAATATAAGAAAATTGCTGAAAAACTACCTGTTAAGCTTGATGATATATTTGAGCCTACTATTAAGATTAATATTAGGACTAATAGGATAGCAACACTTTGTAATTTAGGTGTAAGTGTTTCAACAATTCCAAAAATGTCTTTTTAATAAGTTAAATCTTGGCTCTTTTGAAATCACCGAGTTAAAATTACACCTAGCAGATTCTAACTACATACAAGCTGTAGGGATTAAAGAAAATACTTTAGTATACTTTAAAGATTGTCCTTCTCTTATTGATTTTGTTATTGTTGACATGTCTAAAGATGCTACTGCTCCTATCATATTAGTTCATTCGTTCTTAAGAACTATTAAGGCTTTGATTAATCTGCATGAAGGGAACATGAAGCTTCAATTGCCTTTGCAGGATCCTTTTGTTATTCATTTTCCCAGGAAGAAGAAAGCCAATCATGATGAGAAGGAGGCCATTACTTTGAAGGCCAACTATTTTGGAGTGGGTGTTCCACTAATCTGGCCTAAGTGAGCAACATTAAGGCCAAGCTATTTGGCCATAAAAGAGTGCTTCATGGGAGGCAACCCATGTGAAATAAAGGTTTGAGTAAAGTTTTTAAGTTTTAGTTTATGTTTTATCTTGAATAAAGAGTACTAGAAAACTCCAGTTGAGGAGGAGAGATATGGTGGTACTAAAATTCTTGCTTTATACATGCTATTGTTGGTTGACAATTTAGTTTGTAATTTTTCTGTCAAAACATGGTGTTTCGCTAAGTTTCAGGTTAAGAAAGAATTCTTGAAGAACAAATTTTTTTGACGACTACAGTACCTTTAACGACCAACTATACGATGGGAATAAAAATTCTAGCCGTATAGTTCCGGCCGTATAGATATCTTTGCCATCGTCAATTTTTTTCTAGATACAGAAGGTTTAACGACCAACTATACGACGAGGATAAAAATCCCGTCTGTATAGTTGCGGCCGTATACATATCGTTGCCAGGAAGAAACCCTAGAGACCCTAAAATTTTGTCGTCAAACCAACTATACAACGGGAACAAAATGTTCTGTCCATATAGTTGCGACCGTATAGTTTGGTCTGACCACATAAACGCACGTGACGAGGTTTGATCTCGTCAATGACCATTGTTATGGACTTGGGTTTTGGAGAAGATTGCGATGCTGGAAGTCGCGGAACGGTTAACAGACAAGCAACACAGGGACACGAGATTTACCCAGATTTAGGCACCTCGAGGGAAAACCCTACTCCTGCTTGTCTGCTCTTGATTACGGCGGAACTGAAAGTTACAGGGGTGCGCAGATGCAACCTGGCGTGGAGGTGTGTATGAGGTGAGTTGAGAGATCCTTCTCGCCATACCTTCCTGGCGTTTATATAGATAGGAAGGTCCTGGGTTAGTCGAGTCGGTTACAAATTAGGGTTAATACCCTTAAAAAATTCTATCTAATCTAGACTTGTCCTCCAAGGAGTCGAAACCGCCACGGGCTTGGGCCACCCGAAATCTTCATGGGCTGTGTGTCCTTGCGTGGGCCTACCTTTGACTGGAGCAGGTATACCAATGTCGTGTACCCGTGGGGTATATCCATGTCAGTAGCCCCCGAGTGTTTAGTCGAATCGTAGATTCGGCTGGAGACTCTTCAATCCTTCGGGTGCTATGTTTTTGAGCCTGTTATTTCAAGGAGAAATGTTTTAGTTCATAGGGAATGTGAATGCGTTTGCCTGACTCACTCGATAGATCAGGGCCAGTTAATTGTCATAGGACAAAACAACACAATCTTCATCAAACTCGAGTCCCCGGACTCAAATTCAGAGTGATTAATGGTGTGATTCGACTCAGGCCATTGCAGTCTTATAGGAGTCGAATCCCAGTGATTTTCAAGTGATGTATCCAACGCGTCCGTCAGGATTTTCATCGTGCCCGTTGACATGGGATTTTACTGGCAGAGCGCAGTCAGGTGCGTTATCAGGCCATCAGATGATATCTGTAGGACTTATCTTTGCGTCATAGACACATCATCCGAAATTTTTATAACCGTAGAGGTGTTTTGGGTGGCCAAGGATACTGCTTCTCACTTAGCGTTGGTTTGGGCAAAGTTGCCAAAAAGATTTTTTCGTATTTTGATCCGAAGGATCACAATCGAAGAATTCATAGGGTGCGGCAGCTAGTGCTCCCTATGGGAGTAGCCCCCGAGTGTCTGTTCGAGTTGTAGACTCGGGCAGAGACTTTAGTTCAGTTGTTTTTAGTGTAATTCCAAAGGACACAATTTGTTTGGATGCTCAACCAATGCTCCCTATGGGAGTATCCCCCGAGTCCGTAGTGGAGTCGCAGACTCGACGTAGGACTCTAAGATAATGTCAAGCTGATGTTACCTTAGTAATTTCTCAGGTGCGCGGGCAGCGCTCCTGATAGGAGTACCCCCTGAGTAGTTTCTCGAATCATAGATTCGAGTAAGTACTTAAATGATTAATTGAAATCTTCGAGTCGTTGTTAGATTTGCCTTGATGACGTTATTGTTGACGATTGGTGATCTCAACAGTCTGCGGCAGCAGAGATGATGCGACGAGACGATCGTGGGTCCCACCGCCTAACTTGACGTTGACTAGTCACACGTAGACATGGTGAAAATTACGGCGTCTCCTCGATTTCCGTGTGTATTGGACGGCATGCTCGCGATGGTTCTGTGTAGTGCTGACAGGTGTATGGTGAGATTTGAGTGGCACGCTAGGGCTTCTCGATCGATGTTTCGTGTACATCGTCTTCATCCTTTTATATCGCAGCGAAACAGTGATTTCTTTTTACCCTTCATCATTTTATCATCTCCATTGTCTCCATTTTTGCGAGCCTTTCTGCCCTCCGTTGCGCACTGGACATTCTCCGCACATTTCCTTCCTCGTTCTTGCACTCACATCGCCGCACTGGCCGCTGCAAGATTGCCAAGTCGAAGAAGACAACTGCTAGAGTAGGTTCGATCGTCGACGGCGGCGGCAATAAGGTTTCCGCTATGGCCCGCGCCACTAACGGTGGATGGAAGCACACGCATATGCGCGAGACGGATCTGCGCAAGCTGCGCGATGCTGGGTTAATCTCCAAGGACAAGGAGGACGCCATCCTCCCAGGACAAGAGGTAATTCCTTGCCCACCCGAAGGGTTTCGGGTGATGTTTTATGCCTTCATTGTCCGAGGCCTTTCTTTGCTTGTCCATGAATTCTTTCGTCGACTCCTTTTTTTCTACGGGATTCAGTTGCATCATCTATCTCCCAATTCTCTTCTCCATATCGCTTGTTTCATCACTCTCTGCGAGTGCTGGCTCGGTATCAAGCCGAAATTTGGCCTCTTCCGGAAACTCTATTACGTGAAGAGGCAGTCCGGCACCGGTGGTGTTTATCCGCTCGGCGGCTGCATCATTTCCATTCATTCTTCTGTCCAATTCTTCTCCTTTTCCATGAGCGAGTCCGTCCAATACTGGTGGAAGAAGTGGTTCTATATCCGCGATGTAAAGTTGGATGGGCAGCATTTTGGTCTCGCCCCTTTCGACTCTGCCCAGAAGATCACCCAGAAGAGGTCGTAGAAAAACGACATCTTAGAGGGTGAAAGGGCTTAGGTGGAGATGCTCTACTAGCATGTGGAGGCACTCCAGCTGGTGGTCGTCAAGGAGGACAACGGTGTCGATATCATCCGCACCTTCCTCAAGCGTTGAGTGCAGCCGCTCCAAGCGAGGGCACACCCGATGTTTCTGTATGCTGGCCACAGCGATCCGACAAGGGTTTCGCTTGAGGAGTTTTCTTCAGGCGACCTTGATAGAGCTCTTCGGCCCTTGCTGAAGTCCAAGGCCGACGAGTACCTCCCGGGGAAATCCTTGACCTTCCCGTTCAGCGCCAAGAAGGTTGTTCCGTAGGTGGAAATTTGTAGTTTGCATGGTGCGCTTTTTCGAGTACCTTGTTGCTTGTTAGTGTTACTGATCATGTTTGTCTTTTGTTTGTAGGGCCTCAAGGTAGCGGGGATGACGCCCCCTCTACCTGAGAAATTCCCGTTTGCACCGGATAATGAAGTTGTGGAATCCGAATCCGAGCTTCCTCCGGCATAATCTCCTACCTCGGAAGCCCCCGAGCAGAGCGAAGGGCAGACCCAAAAGCGCTTTCAGAGTGAATCTTCAGATGGGACTACACCACCAACTCCAAAGGGTTTGTCCTTCCTCGAGAAGCATGGTGAGGATGAAGGTGCGTCATCTACGCCTTTCCCCACCATGCCTATTCGGGCGGTGGCTCCGCAGCCGCCGACCAAGAAGAAGAAGGAGAAGGCGGCTCCTGTCTTCAATTTGTCGGACATTGAGTCATAATTCATTTTGTTTGAGTCTTTCTTCCATGTTCATCTTTGTAGTGTTAGCTTGTTGTTGATCTGATTATTATTTGCAGCAACCCTTCGGAGGAGTCCCTTAACAGGGACACCAAAGAGGTGATCGCGGAATCAAAGCCAACATCTTCATTTCCCCAGGTGTTGGCCAACTTCGAGGGCGAGGATTCGAGCTCCGCTAGGCGGGAAGCTCGTGCACTCGTGACTCGGAAGGTGACATGAAAACCTTCAGAGTCCACACCTGAGCATGTAAGTGCTGCCCTTTTGCCCCGTGGGGGGATCCCCCGAGTCCTTTATTTATCTGACCTGTTGGTATTTCGTTTTGTGGTGGGGGGAGCCCTTTGTTCACCAGGTTTGTTTTTGCCACTTCTGTAGCCTTTTGTGCACATCGCCAACCTCCTCATTCAGCAACATCTGGCACTAGAGGGTGAGCAGAAGCAGCTCCAACGTGTGTAGATGTCCTCTTGGTTATTTTTTGAGTCCACCGAGTTTGTGACTTGTGTTTACCCGAAATCTCGTCATGTTGTAGGTGAGAACAATGCTGTTCTCCGAAGGCTAAACGCTCTCGAAAAGAGCCTCAGCCAACCAGAGAAGAAGGCAGCGGATGCTGTGGAAGCCAAGGAGCGCCTGCAGAAGGAGGCCAAAGATCACGAGCAGCAGCTCGCGACCGTTGCAGCCACTCGGGAGAAAGCCATGGCAGACAAGCTCATGGCTGCTACCAAGGCTCTGGTAAGTTGCTCTTATATCCTTTGGGTGTTCTATTTTTTGAGTGCATTTTATCCTTTCTCAGTCGAGTGTTCTCTTCCTTTTCTTGTCAGATGATTCTCGTATCACGTTTGATCGTGCTGCGTTGGAGCACGGAGATGTTTTAGCTTATGCTGCTACTACGATCAAGGATCGTTGCTCCACTGCCGTTGGCTCCCTGGAGAAGGCCAAGAAGGTGCTCACGCGCTTCTACAAGGAGATTGTCCCCAAGGGCGTTGCCCTCGACGACATTGACTCCCTTGCAGATGCTCTATCGGAGGAAGCTCCGGCGGAATACAAACGCAAGAAGAAGGGCATCAGTGCTTCCATGGGGCTGACCATGGCGATGGCGTCCGGAGCTGAGCTGGACCTAGCCCAAGTCACGTCCAGGATGCCAATGGCGGCAGATGGATTCGAGGTAGCTTTCACCCTTTTTTCTTCTTGTTATAACCATTACGGGCCTAAGCTCATCGACCTCCTGGCCGATTATGCGGCGAACCAGCATCAAGAGGCCAAGAGCAGGCAGTCTGGCTCTGAGGCTGCTCCGGGTGCTGGTGCTTAGGCCTTTATATTGTAACTAGTGTAGATTTTACTTCTGCTATATTTTGTAACAACTTTTGGATGAACAAGTCCCACTTTGCCACGAGGTGTATTTATTTATGTATATATGTCGTCGTGATGGAAATGGCAGAGCCTAAGCAGGCTAGAATGAGGTGTGGGAGCAAAGCCGGGAAGCATGTGATGGCGTCCACAGACGGGATTGGATACAAGAAAGTGTGGAGACACAAGAAGTACCCAGGTTCGGAGGTACTCCTGCCTATCTGACTATCTGGATGATCACAGAGGGCTACAATGCTCCTTGAGCTGTATCGGGTCTGGATAGTAGTAAAAGAGAGTCCAACCCTTGCTCAGTTGCCCCTACTGCCCCTTATATAGGCCGACACGGTGTGGGCAATGACCTGCCGACTGGTGGGTTCCACAGGCGGGCCCTAGCCGGCTATGTCATCTACAGTGGCCGACATGGGAGTGTGTACTCACAGTCAAGCCCATGCCGCCACGCCCTCTACAGTGGTTGCCGTGCAGGTAGTAATGCACAGTGCCACCTACTGTCTACTGCTGCAACCGTCATCGGTAGAAGTCGTCGGTATGGCCGAGTGTCTGAGTCTCCTTTCTGTCTTGTCCGCTGTCCTGGTCGTACTGCGCACTGTGCTCTACATCATCTGGTACTTTTCCTGTCTTGGGAGTCCGGCTAGAGTGACCTAGCTGGCTGGTCTTCCTGGGACGGATGGTTGGATCCATCCGGCTACTCTTCTGCCGTTTCTTGCTTCATCCGGCTGATACTTCTACCGGTTGTCTCTTGATCTGTCCTGCTCCGGCCTGTTGTCTTGATCCAGCCGACTGGCGCTCTTGTCGATGGTTTTCATCCGGCTGGCTGGTTTGCCAGTCGGGTCTTGGTCTGTTCCTTCTTCTGATCTGTCTTGGGGGTTTTTGCGTCCGGCTTCCCTCAGTCGGCTGTCGTGCTTGGTGCTCTGTATCTTGTCCGGTTAGCCTACCTGGGGGCGATCCCCCCGACACTAGCCCCCGAGCGCGCGTAGATTTGGCCCTTAGGCGAAATGTGCGCGGGCTCAAAAAAGGCTAGGATTTTGAATTTTTTCCAGGTTGAATTTGGCGGTTGAGCTGCCCCGGCTGCATCATCACCGACGTCAGCCACGCGTGATGATGGTAGTGGGAGGGTGTGCGATGTGGGGTTCCGTCGCCTATCGCTTAGGGAACTGCGCTGGGATCTTCTGTGCGTGGGGCGCGGCCGCAAAAGATCTGGACGCTATTGGGGCCATGGGGGGTCGCCATGTGGCGGGCCGGCGGTTTGCCTCCCCGACCCCTTTAAGTAGGGCCGTGGCGCTGCGCCGCCCCCTACTAGTCATTCGCCCCCCACGCCCTTGCCTTCGACCCCAGCGCCCTCGCTGCCTCCCTACCCTTGTCTTCCTTCCACGCCGCCGGCAAGCTTGCACCGCCCGCCCCGCCTCGCCTTTTCTCTGTCGGAGCGACGGGCAATCGTTGCTCCTCCACCGCTCTGCCACCGTCTTTCCTTACTTCCTCACCCTCTCCTCCGCGCTCCGCCGCCGCTGCCATGGACGAAAGCCGAGGCACTTGGTGCGGTTCCTCCGTCACGGAGGCACAGGTAGAGAATTACCGGCGGTCGCGCCTCCTGTCGACCGCCGGCGAGGTTGGGGTCTGGCTGGACCTGACCGATGAGATCTCGCTGGCTCCGCAAGCCGGCAAGCGAGTAGTGTTCCTCGCACATCTCGCGCGTGGCCTGGCCTTCCCGGCCAGCTCCTTCTTCTTGTCCTTCCTTGCTCATTTTGACCTCCGCCTTCACCATCTCGGGCCAAATGCAATCGACACTTTGGCCCATTTCGTCGCCTTCTACGAATGCTACCTCGGGATCCAGCCGGATCTCGGGCTCTTATGCCGGTTCTTCTTGATCCGGCCTCAAGTGCAGTTTTTCAAGGGTCCACTGGTGACCTGCGATGGCGCCTCCATCTACAGCCAGTCGCAGACCGGCTACCCCAAGTTCAAATTACATGACACTGTTAAACTCTGGCAGTAGACATACTTCTATGTACGGAACTTGGGGTCCGAGGACCGGCTGAACCTCCCGGCCTTCCAGGACACCGAATCCAGCCGGGTGCACTGGGAGGAGAAGATATTCGGCTCCAAGGCGGAGTCAGACGCGCTCCTCCACCAGATGAGGGGCTTGGTGACGGCTGGTCTAACCAGCGTCGATGTGACGCTGAGCTGGGCCAGCCGGCTCATGATGCCCCTGCAGCAGCGAGCACATATGATGTGATACTACTCTGGGCGGCTCGACTCCACCCGGCTCTCCCGCCACGACCCCTCCTTCGCCAACCTCTACGAGTGGGTCTGGATGATCACGAAGGATAAGGTCGCCTCCAACTGGAAGTTCGGCGTCAGTCCTTACACGCGCGAGAACCGCGCTCCCCGGGTGAGTAAACTTGTTCGCTTTTCTTCCCTTTTCTCGCTCTCTTGCTGTCCGGCTAACTCTTTTATCCGGTTCGAATCTTGTGTTGATCTGTGTAGATGTCCCCCTGCATCATCCAGGAGGAGGGCGACGCGCCCCTCCAGGTCTTCACGACCGACCGCTCCGAGTCGTGCCTGCGCTGGAACAGCGGCGAGGGCTCAGACGGCGAGGATGGCTTCTTCCCCAGCCGGGGTGACGACACGATGGAGGACCCGCACGGCCCCGAGCCGGAGGAGAGCGACGGCACCGCCGTGCCTGAGCCTGTCTGGAAGCATGTCGACGAAGGCACTTCCAGCAGCAGCGCCGCGCTCGAGGAGCCTGCTGCGAAGCGCAGCCGGACGGCGGGGGTCCCTCTGCGTCCTGGCCGAACCGCGGGCGGCCGGAAAAGATCCGCGCCCGTGGTGCAGGGGTAAGTCCTCCACCTTTTTCTCCTTCTTGTTCGTTTTTTTCTTTGCGTCGGCCCGCGGCCTTGCTTCGATCTTTTTCTTCTCCTGACCTTGCCTTTGTTTGTGGGCAGCGTCATTTTGTCCTTCGCCGTGAGCCCGGCTCACAACGCGCCCACCGCTTCACCGCCTCGTGACCTTCCTCCTCCTCCGGTTGACCCCTTGGTTGCCGCCCCGCCCTCTTTGACCGAGACCGTGCCACCAGCAGAGCCGACTACCACGGTCCAGCCGAGCGCTCCTGCGCCCGAACGCACGAAGAGCCAGCCGGACGCGGCCTCCGGCCGGGTGGGGGCTGGTCAGCCGGCGCGGGGGGCTCGTGCGCCAACAGGGACATGTTCTTCGTCAAGGATGTGGATTCCGACAACGAGGCGACCGCATAGTTGCAGGCTGCGATCCGCGATGCCCTGGCCGCTCTAGCCGACCCACTGGCGCCTCTGCCAGCGGAGGCGGGAGCTTCGCTGCAAACCCTTGAGGTCGGTCTGGCGGAGGTGAAGTAGCTCCGGGGCACACTAGCCGACGCCAAGGAGGAGGCTGCCAAGCAGCTGGCCGCCAAGCAGTTTTCCCGAGGCTTCCTTTCTTGCGCTCTTTTTCTTCTTGTCTTGCTTCCAGTTTCCGACTTTCTCATTTGCTTTTCTTTTCTTCACCCACAACCATCATGATTTGCGGGCAGTGGGAGATTGACCGGCTGAAGTGCTCCAATGCGTGTCTTAGTCGGGGCAATGCCGCCCTCCGGCTCCAGAACAAAGAGTGGCACAAGAAGGCCAATCAGATGGAGGCAACCATCAAGGAGCAGGAGGCGACTCTCGCCAGCTGGGCCAGCGCCTTTGACCTTCTGGACAAGGAGGCCACCCGGCTCTTGAGAACGAGCTGATGGACATCGGCCTTCTGGTGAAAGGTGAGTCCCCCTGCTGGTGCCGAGTGTTTTTATCCGACTGCATTTTTCGGGTCGCATTTTGACTTGCCCTTCTGATCACAAGGCTTCTACCCCCAAGTAGACGCTCTTGCCTACGACCGGGTGCAACAGGTTGCGCCAGGTGAAAAGGCAGCTGTCAAGGACATGGTGGGCCAGCTCGGCGAGGACGCTGCCGACCTGCGCAAGGCCGCAGCCGGCATCCACGACCTGGTTTTCCCGGGGGAGCTCCTGCCGGAGACCATGGGGGCCCTGGCCATCAAGATGGGTGGCACACCGAACGCGATCGACCGGCTGCGTGATCTAGCTGCTCGCGTCGGCTCCGAGATGGCGCTCGCCTTGATGCTGTCATGGTACAAAGACGCCCGTCTCGACAAGATGGTGGACGGCTTCCAAGACGGCGCGGACCTTGAAGCCGTGCGCCGGGCCTACCCGTACCTCCGCTCCACCGTGATCATGATTGCTGGCTACACCGACATCGACGAGGTGCTCACGGACTGCGAGGGGAGCTCGGGGGCTAATGGAGCGGGAGCGGATGGCGTGGAGGTGTCCTCCCAGGCTGGCGGAGCCGGCGCGGCTCCTCCTCATGGCAAGGGTCCGGCCGCTTGAAGATGAAGACCCCGGGATGCCGGGTGAATTTGTAGATGCCTTTCTGCTTCTCGTACTTGTATTTTGAACAATCTGGACATGTGGGGGCTTCATCCCCCGAAGTTTAAGTAATTTGTCTGGTTGGGTTTGCCTTCGTGCACCCACTTATGCTCGTGTCTTGGTCGACTGGCCTTTCCGGCTGGTCCACTCCAGCCGGATTTATCTTACGTTTGTCTTGCGCTTTATTTCTTCTGACTTCCTGATGGTCTGCTGACTTGCCCTGGTCCGTTGGCTCATCTTCTAGCCGGACGCTACATTCTTCCAATGGGGGAACGCACCAGCGCACCCACTGGGTGTAGCCCCCGAGATTCGGAACAGCTGGAGTAGCCAGGTGTTTTGAATCTTCAAAAAATTCTTATTTTCACCTTCCTTTGTCGGATGTGACCGGCTTAGCCGGGCCGGGGAATCTGCACCGCGGTCCGGCTAAGCATGTCCGACTGGATTTTCTCTATTACTTTCCTTTCTCCTTTCTTTCAATCTTCCCTTCTTTATCTTTCTCTTTCTTTCTTTCCTCTTTCTCCTTCTTGTTAGGTTTGTCTGATGCGTCCGACTAGCTGCGGCTAGCCGGCTTGGGCCGGTGGTGCCCTTGAGTTCTGTCCGTCTTTGTCTTTCTCCTTGTCCGGCTGATGCTCCCTTCAGCCGGACATCGCATGCTTCCGGTGGGGGCGTGCCAGCGCACCCACTGGGTGTAGCCCCCGAGATTCGGAGTGGCTACCGTAGATAGGTACTTCGAATCTTCACAGCTCTTGATTTCTGACTCGATGCGATTTGTGCAAAAAGAAACATACAAAAAATGACCTTTCGTCAATATGCTGCCTTGTTAAATGTCTCTACTATCCGACTAGAGTTTTTTTCTTTTTTCGAAAACTAGCTCGTGCTCTTCTAGACACTTAGTAACTTTCGCGTGTGGGGTGCTATTTGCGTTGCACCTTGCCAGACAGCCGGGTTGCGGTCTGGAGCCGGAACCGATGGGAGCTGACAATACACCACACACGGTACTAGGGGCTTCGTAGCCGGAAAAGAACCAACTAGGCACATGGCCAGAATGTCCGATCTGACGCATCTTTCGCCGTTTTTCGTGTGGGATGCCCTCGGGCTTTTGCTCTTGCTAGTCGGACAACCGGGTTGCGGTCTATAGCTGAGACGAAGAGTGGGCCTCTGGCATCATCGCACACTACTCAGACGGTTTATAGAATTGGCAGGGCGGGCCAACCGGCGAGCCCCCGGGTAGGGGTCGACGGAAGCCGGAAAAATCATTGCAGGAATTTAATCGGATAAGAACGATAATCTGATTATCCGGCAAGGAGCCCCCGAGCATTAGCCGGGGTTCCACATCTTTCATTCATTCAGGGATCCGGATACATACACTGATTATTGCGACTAGGTGTAAAATGGTCGGAGGAGGTCCACGTTCCATGGCCGCTCGGTCTCCTCGTCCAACTTGTCCATCTTGTTCTTGCGCGGCTGCTGTGCATTGATGAGGTAGTACGAGTTGTTGTGCAACGCCTTGCTGATGATGAAGGGGCCCTCCCGCGGAGGGGATATCTTGTGCATGCCCTTCGTATCTTGTATCAGCCGGAGCACCGAGTCGCCCTCCCGGAATGCGACTGGCAGGATGGGACCGGAGTGATACCGGCGTCCTTGCTGGTAGATGGCCGACCTGGATAAGGCCAGCTCGCGGGCCTCCTCGAGGAGGTCCACACTGTCCTCTATCGCTTCCTGGTTCTCCTTCTCCGAGTAAAGGAGTTTGCGGGGTGAGTCGAACTCAATGTCCGCCGCGAGAACTGCCTCCGAGCCGTAGGTGAGGAAGAACGGGGTGAAGCCGGTTGATCTGTTCGGGGTGGTGCGGAGGCTCCACAGCACAACCGGCAGCTCTTCGATCCAGCAGTCGGGTGATCGCTCTAATGGCTCGATCAGCCGGGGCTTGATTCCGGCTAGCACCAAGTCGTTGGCTCTTTCCACCTGCCCGTTGGACTGCGGGTGTGCGACGGATGCGAGGTCCAGTCGGATCCCTTTGTTGTGGCAGAACTGGGCAAAGGCTCCTTTGGCGAAGTTCGTGCCATTGTCGGTGATGATGCTGTGGGGATAGCCGAACCGGATGATGATGTCATGGAAAAAGGTGACGACCGTGGCCCCGTCTAGCTTCCGGATCAGCTTCGCCTCGATTCACTTGGTGAACTTGTCCACCGCCACCAGCAGGTGGGTCATGCTGGCTCGAGCTCGCTTGAAGGGGCCAACCATGTCCAACCCCCAGACCGCGAAGGGCCAGGTGATCGGTATCGTCTTGAGCGCGGAAGCCGGCATGTGCCTTAACCTGCCGAACTGTTGGCACTCATTGCACGCGCGAACCAGCTGGTCCGCGTCCTCCAAAGCAGTCAGCCAGTAGAATTTGTGGTGCATCGCTTTCGACACCAAGGCATGCGAGGAGGCGTGGTGGCCGCACTCCCCCTGGTGGATCTCTTTCAGCAGCCGGTAACCGGTGTCTGTATCGACGCACCACTGGAAAACGTCAGAAGTTTTCTTCCGAACCGAATATGACATCCAGCCGGATCTTGCCGAGAGGGACGCACGGTGGCCCGGGTGCGACGCCATGGAACACAGTGGTCGATGGATGCAGGTCGCACTCCCGGATGCCTAGCTTGTCCATGGAGGACCGGTAGACCAGGTTGAGGCTGGTCCCACCGTCCACCAGCACGCGCGAGAACGGACCTGCTCCTTGATCTGCCTGGTAACCCGGCCTGCTCCTTCATCCGGCCTGCTCCTTGATCTGCCTAGTCCAGCTGCACTGCCGAGTGGTGTGCGTAGCTGGCTTTGTGCCGTTGTGGTACTTGCAGGGCCGGTCAAACATTTCGTGGAAGGTGAAGGCATTCCTTTGCCTCTTGTCGTTGTGAGCCGGCGCGCCCTACACCGCGTTGACTTGCCGCTGGTGGTAGCGCAGGCTCTACTGCTCAACCGGGCGCTTGCCCTGGTAGCGGCTGTCGTTGCCGTGCCGTTTGGATGAGCCTGCATCACCGCTCTGGCCGGCAGGCTTCTCCCTAGCCGGCTTGGTGGGAACCGGACGTCCTTCCGCGTTTACCCGGAGGGGCTTCTTCATTTCCGCATCCGCGGTGGCGTACTGGTCGGCGACAGTCATCAGCTCTGCCATGGTCTTGGGCTTATCGCACAGCAGCCGGTGGCGCAGCATCGTGCCTTTGCGGCACCCTTCGATGAAGAAACCGATTGCCTGGTTCTCCACCACCCCTTCGCAGGAGTTGCACAGCTTGGTCCAGCGGGCGAGGTACGCGCGATCCGACTCGCGGTCTCCCTGGACACACAAAGAAAGATCACGGGGCCTGCCCGGGCGCTTGTATGTACCATTGAAGTTCCGGATGAAGACTTTCTCGAAATCTGGCCAAGCGTTGATGTCATTGGGCGCGAGGCTATTGAGCCAGGTTCTCGCCGAGCCGGTCAGCATGACGGGGATGTAGCGGATCACGACACGCTTGTTGCCGTGAGCGATGCCGACTGCAGTGACGTAGTCGGTCAGCCAGTCTTCCGGGTTCATGCTGCTGTCGTACTTGGGGGTGTCCCGGGGCAGGGAGAACTTGTCGGGAAATGGCTCTTTCCGGATGCGTGGCCCGAAACACACGGGGCCGGTTGCATCTTCCTCCTCGGTGAGGCGAGCTTCCGTTAGAAGGTCTATGCGAGCGCGCGCGTCTGGCTCAACCGGATTGGGAGTTCCCACCCGGCCGGTTAGGCGGGACGGTGGAGGGGGTGGAGGTGGGTTATGGCCAGTCGAGGGAAGGTGGCTCGTGGCGCCCTACTCGCCGCGAGGCTGGCTGCTGCAGGACTGGCGACGCTTGGAGAGCGGAGGTTGTTGGACCGGGGATGCGGAGCACTCGGTCCGACGAGGTCCGCCCTGACTATTCCCAGCCGGGCGATTCCCCTTGGAGCCAACTCCAGCCTCGGACGCGATCCGAGCGGCCTCGTCATGCTCATTGGCCACGCGCAGCAGGTGCTGCATGTGCTGCAACTGGCGCAGCATCTCGTCCCCCTCTAGGTGAGGTAGGTCCTCCGCGACGAATCGCGCCGCCCGGACATTCTTGGCCGCGGTGTCGTAGATGGGTGGGGGGAAGTAAGTGCGGGAAGCCGGTTCGAGGTCGTGCTCAAAACGGGCGCCCAGCTCTCCCCCGCGGCGCTGCATGGAGCCTAGCCGGCTAGGATCCTCGTTAGCCGGGGTGAGGCCATGCGCGCGATTATACTCGCGGATGTTGCTCTCCATCTGGTACTTGGGCCTGCAGGAGCAGACGCTCACGCGCGGCCTCGATCTTGGCCATGGTCGCATCAGGGTCGTCCCCGGGGTGCACCGGTTCACAGAGCTCTTCGGTGACCTCGTCCACCGTGCCCTTTTTGCGCACCGGGGTAGACGGGCCGACATGGTTGCTGCCTCGCTCAAGGGGAGGACGACGGTTGTTGCTTGATCCCGCCATCATCACCTCTACAGCGCCGGGTGCAGTGAGCGTGCTGCCGGCTGAGGGCAACAGTTCGGCGAAGGAGATGATTTCCCGAGGGAAACCCTCTGGCACGGTGGCGACATAGACGGGTAGATCGCCGAACAGCAGGACGGTGCCTCCCACCGGAAAGCTAGATCCGGCGAAGCAGCTGGCGTTGTCGATGACGAAGTGCGGGTACCCATGCGGACCGTCACTCTGGTCGCTGCCATCTTTGCCCCACGGTGGGCGCCAACTATCGTCGTTATGGAAATGGCAGAGCCTAAGCAGGCTAGAAAGAGGTGTGGGAGAAAAGCAGGTAAGCATGCGACGATGTCCGCAGGCGGGATTGCATACAAGCAAGTGTGGAGACACAAGAAGTACCCAGGTTCGGAGCCCTCGATGTGAGGTAAATCTCCTACTCCTGCCGATCTGACTATCTGGATGATCACAGAGGGCTACAATGCTCCTTGAGCTGTATCGGGTCTGGCTAGTAGTAAAAGAGAGTCCAACCCTTGATCAGTTGACCTGCCGCCCCTTATATAGGCCGAGGCGGCGTGGGTAGTGACCTGGCCGACTGGCGGGTCCCATGGGTGGGCCCCAGCCGGCTATGTCATCTACAGTGGCTGGCATGGGAGTGTGTACTCATAGTCAAGCCCATGCCGCCACTTCCTCTACAGTGGTTGCCGTGCAGGTAGTTACGCACAGTGCCACCTACTGTCTACTATTGCAACCGTCATCAGTAGAAGTCGTTGGTATGGGTCGAGTGTCTAAGTCTCCTTTCTATCTTGTCCGCTGTCCTGGTCGTACTGCGCACTGTGCTCTATGTCATCTGGTACTTTGCCTGTCTTGGGAGGTCGGCTAGAGTGACCTAGCCGGCTGGTCTTCCTGGGCCGGATGGTTGGATCCATCCGGCTACTCTTCTGCCCTTGCTTGCTTCATCTGGCTGATACTTATGCCAGTTGGCTCTTGATCTGTCCTGCTCCGGCCGGCTGTCTTGATCTAGCCGACTAGCGCTCTTGTCAATGGTTTTCATCCGGCTAGCGCTCTTGTTGATGGTTTTCATTCGGCTGGCTGGTTTGCCAGTCGGGTCTTGGTTTGTTACTTCTTCTGATCTGGCTTGGGGTTTTTGCATCCGGCTGCCCTCAGCCGGCTGTCGTGCTTGGTGCTCTGTATCTTGTCTGGTTAGCCTACCTAGGGGCGATCCCCCCGATAATATAAGTTTGCCTTTTAACTGTTGTCAAAAGTGTTTGTGATGTTTGTACTTGCCTCTTTACCCCTAGGGTCCTTTGGGTGAGGCTCCAGTGATCACTCTTCCTGCGCCTGATCCTCGCCCATCATTGGATGAGGCGTCGCAGTTGGCCTTCCTGCGTGACCGTGTCCGTAGTTTGGAAAAAGACGTCCTCAGCATCCGCGGTCATGCAGATGTGTGGAAGTCGAAGACTGAGCGAGCCACTTCTAGGGAGGAGTTCTTGCTTGGAGAATTTCGGCAGATGGGAGACCAACTCCAATGTGAGTCTTTGTAAATTGATACTTTTGCGAGTGCGTCGTATTTTATGTTGGCTCACCCAATGTCTGTGCAGTTGTGAATCTCATTCCGAAGGAAGAGAAGGAGCGCGTCGCAATTCGGATGAACTGCCTAACGCCGCAAGAACTAGCGGTCGGTGGCTTTTTCTGCATGGACCGCGATCGAGCAATCGTCCTTGCGACAATGCAAGACCGTGTACACCAGGTTCTTCGGGTGCTAAAGCTGGAAAGGTCTTCACTTGCAGCCATTTGGTCTGTCATGTTTCCTCTAAACGCTGCACCTTCCAGCTTTTTGGGTATTCTTGGGAAGTTTTGGAATGTTGGCCACGTCAAGGAGTTGGTGCGCCATAAGTTGATTGCTCGGGAGAAGGCGTCCCTTTATCTTGTTTGGCTGCATCGTCGCGATGTCAATCTCGCAGAGATAGCGGCTGGACCACCTCCTCCTCCAGGTGGAAATGTATGGGATATGCGCGCTCACTACACAGATGTAGCGCAGTATGCCGAAGAGATCGTGGATTTATTCAAGGAGCGGATGAATGTGCTGCTCCAGAACAATTAGGTCTTGTAAAGAAAAACGAGATAATGTAAAGTTTGTATTTAATTGAGTGGGCTTGTAATTTCCTTTTGTAAAGTGTATATGTATTGACACGTGGTGCGATTGTAATGTGCATGTCCTTTTCGTTAGCCTGACGTGGTCAGCTACTCAGGTTGTATGCATTGTTTTTAGTCGACAAAGTCGTGATGTGAGGCTCAGCCCCCGAGCGAATTTACAAAAAAGTAATGCAAGGAGAAAAAGATATTTGGGCCAAGGAACTTAGCTTTTATTCATAGCATACGAGGAGGTATATTGTTTGGATGAGTAGCCTTGGCTGCATAGCCTTACTGAAAGTAAAGACGAACTACAGGTAGAAGCATCGCAGTCATGCGATGTTCCAAGGGTTGGAGTATTCAACTCCTGATGCGACGTCCATGAGGCGGTAGGTGCCACCTGGGATGACTTCGGTGATGATGTAGGGTCCTTCCCAGGGTGACTCGAGCTTCTTGTGCTCTTCTTGCTTGAGTCGCAGGACGAGGTATCCATCGACGAAGGACCTTGGGCACAGCCGGTGGCTGTGGTAGTTGCGGAGGCTCTGCTGATAGACTGCTGAGAGGGCCACAGAGATGTCGCGTGCCTCATCAAGTGTGTCAAAGGAGTCTTCGAGTGCCGCCGTTGATTTGGCTTCGCTGTAAGCGATGTCCTGTGGGGCCTTGTGGCGTACTTCGGTGGGATGAACGGCTTCGGCTTCGTGCACCGTGAAGAATGGCGTGTAGCCAGTTGAGATGTTTGGGTTGTGCGAAGGCTCCAGAGAACCGAAGGTAGATCGTATGACCGGCTCCCGCGAGCCTTTTGAGTGGGCATAGCAGGCGCTTCTTGATGTCGTTGCCTATGAGGATGTTGGCTTTTTCGACCTGTCCGTTGGTCTGCGGGTGCGCCACAGAGGCGTAAGATATGTTGATGTTGAGGTTCCCGCAGAAGCTTCGGAATTCCTTTGAGATGAAATTCGAGCCATTGTCCGTTATGATGCTATGGGGCACGCCGAACCTATAGACAATGGATTCAAAAAACTTGACGGCAGTTTTGCCGCTTTGGTTGGTGACGGGCATGGTCTCGATCCACTTGGTGAATTTGTCAACTACCACCAGGAGGAAGACGTGGCCTCCTGGTGAGGACTTTGGCAGTTTGCCAATCATGTTGAGGCCCCACTAGGCGAAGAGCCAGGCCAGCGGTATGGGCCTTAGCTCGGATCCCGGCGCGTGTGTCTTGTCTGCGTACCTCTGACAGGCATTGCACCTCTAGACGATGTCCTTGGTGTCGTTCATTACTGTTGGCCAGTAGAACCCAGCTCGTAGAGCTTTGGAGACAAGGGCGCGGCTGCCTGCATGATGGCTGCATATACCCTCATGGATGTCTTGGAAGATGCTTTTTCCGTCACCGATGGTGACACACCGTTGGAGCACAACCAAAATGCTGCGTTTGTACAGTTCGCCATTGATGATGGTGAAGGCTTCTGACCGGCGAGATATGCATCGGGCGTTTGTCGGGTCATCGGGCAGTTGATTATTTATCAAGTACCAAAGGTAAGGTTGCGTCCATGTCTCTTCAACCGCCATGACCTGCATCAGGCTGACCAGCTCGACCTCTGTGTCGAGCTTTCCGGGTTCTTCTTTTCCTTTGGGTAGCATAGCCCACGAGTGCTCTGCTTCTTCGGCTGAGCCTTTTGGGAATTCCTCTTGATGGAGGGTATGCAGATTTGTTCGAGGAACACTCCTGGTTGCACCCGCGCGCAGGTGGAGCCAATGTTGGCGAGCCTGTCAGCTTCGTCATTGCTTTCCCTGCGGACGTGCCGAAGCTCGCAGCCATCAAAGTCCCCTTCGAGACAGTTGTAGAGCACGCGGTATGCGATCATGTTGGCGCTGTGAGTGTCACACTCGTTCATCGTCTGCTGGATGAAAAGGTTCGAATCGCTGTAGCTTACGACGCGAATTGTGCCGAACACCTTGGCTATCCTCATGCCATGGATGAGGGCCTCGTATTCGGCCTCGTTGTTAGAGGCGCGAAAATTCAACTAAAGGAAGTATTTCATCTTGTCACCTTGAGAGGACGTCAGTATGACTCCGGTCCCTGCTCCAGCCTCGCGCTTGGAGTCGTCGAAGTGCATCGTCCAGGACTGCGACATGTCTAGAGTATCCGGTAGCTGGAGTTCCATCAAGTGGACGAGGAAGTCAGGGAGGACCTGATAATTGATGGTGGTGCACCGATCGTAGACTATGTATATAGGGGACAATTCGATGCCCCATAAGGCTACACGCACCGTGGCTTCGGGGTTGTTCAGTATGTTCGACAGCGGGGCATCGTTGACGACCATGATCTGATGCTCCTGGAAGTAGTGGCTCAGCCTACGCGCCGTCATGAATACGCCGTAGGAGAGCTTCTAGTAGTGAGGGTACCTCTATTTTATCAGGGTCAGTACCCCGTGGGTCTTGCCATCTTTGGGTCGCTCGACCATGAGTACGGTGCTTACCACCAGATGTGTGGATGCAATGTATAGCAGCAAAGGCTCTCATTCCTTCAGCGTGACCAGGATAGGTGATGTGGAGAGCAGCCGTTTGAGGTCTTCGAACGCATCGTACGCTTCGGGTGTCCATTCGAAATTGTCCATCTTGCGTAGCAGCTGTTAAAAGGGGAGGGCCTTCTCACCCATTCGGCTAATGAATCTGCTCAGCACCTCTATTCGCCCAGCTAGTTGCTGGACTCCTTTGAGGTTCTTTGGCTTCTCCATGGCCAATATGGCCTTGATTTTCTTCGAGTTCGCTTTGATGCCCCGTTGGGAGATGAAGTACCTGAGTAACTGTCCAGACAGGATGCCGAAGGCGCACTTGTCTATCTTTAGCTTGATCTTGTAGCGATCAAGGTTATCGAATGTCTCGCGGAGATCGTCGATGAGCGTATTGGCCTCCCTGGTCTTGATTACTATGTCGTCGACATAGACCTGGATGTTGCGACTGATCTGGTCCTTCAGACATGATTGCACGCATTTCTAGTATGTGGCACCTGCGTTCTTCAGCCCGAAAGGCATGGTGTTGTAGCAGAATACCCCGAACAGTGTGATGAACTCCGTTTTCTCCTGGTCTTTGACCTTCAACCGAATCTGGTTGTATCCTGAGTAGGCATCGAGGAAGGAGAGTTTCTCCCATCCTGCAGTCGAATCGATGATTTGATCGATCCACGGTAGAGGGAAGTGGTCCTTTGGACAATTCTTGTTAAGCGATGTGAAGTCGACGCACATCCGCAGGATGTCCGTGTCCTTTTTCAGGACCAGCACGGTGTTGGCCAGCCACTCGCTTTCATTGATTTCCCTTATGAAGTTGGCATCGAGCAGTATGTTGACTTTAATTCCAACGGCTTTGGCTCTTGGTTTGGGCAGGCGACGGATCGACTGCTTGACAGGCTTCGTGTTCGGAAAAACATTGAGTGCATGCTCGGCGAATTCCCTAGGAGCTCCTCGCATGTCTGCAGGACACCAGGCGAAAATTTCCTAGCGCTCACGGAGGAATTCGACGAGCATGATTTACTATGCGGGACTAAGGTCATTGGCATCAACGCCGTTTTGGAGGCATCCGTTGGGTGGACCTGCACCTTCTTCATGTTGACTATGGAGTCGAATGACATATCAAGTGTGTTTTGCCTAGTGACTAGGGGTGCCCCGTTGTCTGTCACCTCTCTGAGCCTCGTGAGCTCCTCATGCATGCCGAACGACTGGGAGATTGTGTTGAAGTCTCTGTCGTAGCTGACAGACCCGGTGAAGCTTCCTTGGACGATGATGATGCCCCTAGGTCCTGGCATCATCAGTAGCAGGTATGAATAGTGCGGTAATGCCAAGAATTTTGTGAATGCCATGCGGCCAAAGATGGCATGATATTGTGATGGCTAGTCCACTACTTCGAACTCTAGACGCTCACGCCTGAAGTTTTTGGGTTGTCCGAAGATGACGTCGAGCCATATCTTGCCCAGGGGATATATGCCCTTCCTTAGGACTATGCCGTGGAACGTCGTGTCTGACTGATCTAGGCTGCATGGCGGGATCCGCATCGCTGCAAGTGTGCTGGCGAACATCAGATTGATGTCCCTGCTATCGTCCTTGAAGACATGGCCCTTTTCGAATCCCCCGATTTGGGCCTCGAGCACCATGACATCATGACTCCGAGCCACTGAGGTACTTAGGTATGGCTGGTGTAACATCCCAAAAATATTGATCATGCTTATCAAATTCTAATCACTAACATTAAGGTTAACAAAAACTTTTATTAAATACAAACCAAATGAATGCATGTAAGTATATGATGATTGTATGAATGCATGTTTGGACTTGTGTGATTAACCTAAATAGCAAGAAATGGTTTAAAGATGACAATAACATCATCTAAAACATTTCCAAGAAGAAACAAATCAAGAGAAAATCAAAAATAAATTAAATAAGGCAAATGGTCATTCTTGCCAATCTTGCTCACTAGGTCACTTTGAGTGTTTCTAGTCCAAGATTCCAAACAGAAACTTTTCCATTTCTTTTCACCCCATGCAAGACCAAGTAAAAGTGAATCAAAGCCCACCTTTCAAACTTACAGAAACATTTATCAACCCCATTCAAATGACAATTCAAAATTGAATCTATAACATATGTGAAGATCACACATTTTCAAAACCCAACCAAACTAGTGCCCCTTGTCTAATCCAACTAACCAGAGACTCCCTAGTATGTAACTAGCGAACACAGCAAGTTTGAACCCAAAATTCAAATTTTAATTTCTTTCGGCCATTTCATCAAACACATTGTGATCAGCAAACAACAAAACATCAAACACTATTTGTAGCAGTGATTGTGGCCAACCTTGTTCCCTCTCTGGTTGCAGCAAGCTCTTAGTAGATCATATAGCCTCTTTAACAATCCTTAGCACCACTATGAGCAAGCATAGCCATCAATGGTGACCATGCCGAGAGCACCATTGCCACTCCCATGTCGCCAGCGAGCTAGAGGAAGCACTAGCCTCGCCAACCTTGTTTGGGACACGCAACACCGTCCACCTCCACCCCATGTCCAAGCCACGAGCGCAGCCAGCCACTGGACCACAAGCCAACCTCGCGCCCAGTTTCTCTGCATGCGTGCCGAGAGCGCGCTAGTGCCCCGTCAGCGCCACCCTTGAAGCTTGCATACGTGATTGCTAGCACCCCAGCAACCCGCCAGACAACCTCGTTTGCTGCCGCACGGACCATGCATGCTGTGCGCCATTAAACTTGTCGTCGGACCCGCCCAGAGCGCCGCGACGTTTCGACTGTTCAACACCGCCCCACGCCTCGCCATCAAGCCGTTGAGCTTCGCCAGGAGGCAATGCACCGCCCCCTATCGTCGCCCAGACCATTAGCACATTGTGCCAACGACCACGACGAGCTCAGCCTGTGCCCGTCGGTCCCCTTCAGGCACTATAAAAGGAGGCCACCCCCGTTTGATTTGAGCACACCATCTCACTCCCCACTTCTCACTGATCACACACACTCACCCCTAGAGCAAAGCGAGCACCAGGTGGCCGGAATTTCATCGGAGTTCGCCGCTGCAGAGGAGGAGAGGCGTCGTCGATTAGAGCCACCCCAGGAGGAGCTGCCGGTACCAGAAGAATCGTTGTCGTTGAATTCATCGTTCACCCCCATCGCCGGAGCCCTGGTGAGCCTCCCACGACCCCCACCGGCTGCGCTAGGGTTATGTCTCGCCGGCATTACCCGACGTGGACGATGAACCTCAGTCGTTCGATTAGAGTTAGATCGTGCAACCCTAATCGCCCCATACAGCTTCGCCACCCGCTGTCTCACTGACGAGTGGGGTCGCTCACTTAACCAGCCCCCGCGTGCGCTATGCGTAGTGGGCCGACCCAGTTAAACCTCCCGCGTGACCATTAATTCAAACTTAGGTTTATTCATTTAATTTCAAACTCAGTTCTGTACCTAGATTCAAAAATCAACCTAGCTCGATTCACTAAACCAAAATGCATGAAACCAATTTTGTTAGAAAGGTACTGGAGTGCTTAATACAATCCCGTTGGATTCAAAAAATTGAGAGTTGTAGATCACCCATGGTAAAAATAACAAGGCAGAAGCTTTTCTTCATTCAAACATTTTTCAAAATTCAACCATGAAAGATTTTGAGTTGATTCCAACTCTCAAAAATCACATTAAGCCATACCTTTTAGAATATATAAAAATATATAGGGTTACTTGCAGAAATAATGATCAAGTAATAAAAGAATGCCTCATAGGCCATTCTAGTCATTTTATTTAATTAAAAATAAAAAGGTTAAACCTTATTAAATTGTGACACCACTTTAAATCACATTCCCAATTAATGAAATATGTGATGATGACATGTGTCAACATGATCTCATGTTTTAGTTGGAGAATATTAAATCTTAAGTAGTTTTTCAATGAGTAGAAATTACTTTTCTAAAATAAAATAAATAATACAAGTGCTTTAATTCTTGTGATAATATTGATGATGCTAGATCATATAGTGTGAACCTTTGTGTGATAAATAGAAATAGTTAAGTATTGTGTGGTGATTGTGAACCTCGTATTTATTTATAGACGCTAGTACCGACCAAGGATACGAGGAGGAAGGAGGATACTACGAGGAAGAAGCCGAGGAGAACTTCAAGCACTGCTCTGCACAAGGCAAGATATTACCTGAGCAAGCTAACACTTGCAACTTAGCAAGCTACTACTGGCATTGTTACATATGCAAGCCTATACTTGCAATCTTGCAATCCTTACTACATAAGTTGACCTAGCAAGCTTACACCTTGATGATACCCAATCCTAGTTTTATTTGCAAACTTAGTATTTTATTTTCTTTATCAAAGCTTTCTCTTAGAGTTTACTTAGAACTTGTAGATAATAGAAGGATATTGGAAGGTAGCATAAAGAGCATAAAACATGGGCTAAGTTAGATAATCTTGATGTCACCCTGAGGCATGAGATTGAACTTAGATAAGCTACACTTATTTACCACCCCTCATTAGTATTTACCCCCACTCATAGATGCTAGTGCTAAGCATAAAACTTGATCAACTTTAGATGGGAATACTTGGTGAAAATGGTTATGAAAACCTTGGAATGATGAGTCATTCTACTGAAATGTTTCGACATTTGTTCTTGAACACCAGATGATTTTGATGATGAAAATGTTAAGGCATGAGCCTTAGCCTTTTATAAAACTGATGGTTGTCTGGATGCGATACCATTCCAATTTTACCGTACAACCACAATACCCAAAATTTGGGTAGGGCTTGACTAGAAACTTATATACCTTAGTATGGGTTCCCTTGCGGCCAAGGTCTAAGCCGAGGCTACCTTGTGAACATTTTCCACCTGTGCAGTACCCAAGATGACAGTTCGTCATGGTTGGGAGGCCAAACTCACAGGAGAGGTGACTATACTAGGGCGTGTAATTGAAAGGTTAGGATTGATTATCCGCATACTGAGTATGGTGAATTCAGGATTGTTCCTGACGGATGTATCGAATGTTGTGGTGAAAGTGTACAATCTCTGCAGAGTGTCAAACTATTCGAATAGCCGCGTCCGCGGTTATGGATAGTTGGAGTGGCCATATGGTTCCGTCATCAGATGTTTTCAAAATGACTTGTGAAATGAATCGTGAATTTTACTTGACCACAACAGGGTTGTGATATAAAATTCAAGTTCCCACTTAGGTGTTATAAAACTTTCAACTAGTTTTCTTTGCTTCTGAACTTAATTAAGGTAAATCTAGCTTTTTAGAAAACAACCCTAGAGCTTAGTATCCTATTCAAAACCCCCTTCACTTGTTAGTATTAGTTTGCGAGTACTTAAAGAGTACTCATGGCTTTGTCCCTGGCTATTCCCATGGCCAGACTATGAAGAGGAGTATTAGGAAGATGGACCGCAGGAAGGTTATGACAACTAGGATCATCTCCCATCGTCAGCATTGCCTGTGACCATGAAGATGGAGCTTCGCCCATGATATCGTTATCTTTACGTTATTTCGCTGCTTGAATTGTATTAAGACTGGATCATGAGATCCTTATTTTTGTAAGACCTTATGTATGGTTTGTAATGGATGATGTACTGTGATATCCAATCTGTTATGTATCACAAAAATGGTAATCTTGGGATTGCGATGTATGGCATAACAGGCATCTGGGATTAAAAATTCGGGTGTTGATAGCTGGTGGAGAGGTTATAGCCAGACTGACTTGGCGGGTGATCTTCTTCTGCACCCTCTTGGTTGGGCGCCCTTTCTGGATCATCAGGGACCCTTTTGGTGGTGGGTACCCACATGCACCGTTGTTTGGCGCTGGTGCGACCGGCGGTTGCGACGGTGCAACGAGTGTTGGTGGAGGAGCTTTGTGGGCGATGCCACCTGGTGGGGGGTGCGGGTCCGAATCCAAGGTTCACGGTCTGGCGCCGCATTTGGGTGAGGCCCTCGCTGAGATTCTGGAACTCTCGGCAGTCCTTGAGAATGTGGCTGGCCTTCTTCTTACCATCTTCCTTGTCGATGTAGAAGTGGATGGTGCAGGGACAAGACATCTTGTCGTATGCCGAAGTCTCTTCGTCACGGTTGCGACGTTGCCACATTTGTGTGGGTCGCCCGCCATCTCGGTAGTTTCTGATGCTGTATCCGCTGTTGCGGTTGCCGTCATTGCGTCGATCGGCGTATCCAGCTGCAATCATGTTAACTCCGTCGCGATCATCATAGATACGCGATATTATTTTGCTGCGGAGTTCACGTCTGCGGCCGTAGTCATCTTTGTGATATGAATCCTCGCCATCTTCCCATCGGTTGGTGATGTCCATGAGAAGGTCAAGTGTCTTGGGCTTGACGTGCCCAAGCTCCTTGTTTAAATATAGGCGCCTGGCACCATCTTTGAAGGCGTCGATTGCTCTTTCCTCAGAGATGTGTGCGGCATAGTTCTTGATGTGGGAACAGCGTAATATGTACGAGCAGATGGACTCTCTTGCTCGTTGGGTGTAGGCTCGCAGCTCTTCGATTGAGGCTGGCTTCTTGCTTGTGCCCTTGAAGTTTCAGATGAAGCTGTACGCCAGCTCTTCCCAGCTTCGGATGGAGCCGGAGGATAGGCTGCTGAGCAAGACCCTGGCCGCGCCTGTCAGCTGAAGCTGAAGGCATTGTAAGGCGGTGTTCTTGTTTCTACCATGAAGCTTGACTGACGACAGGTGGTCTTCGATCCAAGCCTTTGGCTCTTGCGTGCCATCGAACTTCGGGTTATCCGAAGGGAGCTTGAAATTTTTCGGCATATGCGTTTGCCAAACGGATCTGCTGAAGCATCTGTCTCCGCACAGTTCTCCATCGTACTCCTCTTTAGACTCAGTTGAGCACGCACGTTTAGCACGTGACTTGTCAATCTTGTGTTGGGTGAGTTCGTTGCGAGAGTCATAGTTGCTGTTGCGGCGCCGAGGTAGGTTGTTCTCTTCCTTTTCTTCTTCAGATGAGGCTGTGCGGTTTCGAGTGACCGCAACTTTTTTCTTTGGATCTGCAGGAGCTTCGTCGTGGAGCGTAGCTCCGATGATTTCGAGGCCTGCTAGTGTAGACTTATGCATTGCGTTTTTCAGGTCGCCCACCGGAGGTGGGTTGGACGTGAGATAGGTGGTGGCCGCCATGATCGCAGCCTGCAATGTCTTCGGCATGACGTTGTCGTGCGAGTCCATCATCATGAAGGACGTGTTGAGGGCCCGGGTGACCTCGCGTCATGCGGCAGGGTCCATGTGTCCATGTGGGAGCAATACTTGTTGCTATTGTTGCCATGTGAGGTGGAGCCGCCAGCGGCGGAGAGCACAGATCGCCTCGCGCTGGATTCCGCAGCTGCCTTCTGACGTTTTTCGAGCTCCTCCATCAGCTTCACCTGCCGGTTGTGTTCATCGATTAGGAGGAAGTGGTAGGCCATCAGTAGATCTCGGGAGGCATCCACGGGTAGGATTTTGTTGCCTGCCACGGCTTCGCGTGCCTGGCGCCAGCCTTCCGCGTCGAGGTTGATCTGTTCATAGTCGCTGCCTTCATTGGCTCTGTTAGCCGGGTTTCCGCCGTTTCCTCCGTTCCCAGTTTGCAGGTTGGGAGGAGGATTGGGTGGTGGATTGGCATTCGAACCTAGCGGTGGATCCGCTCCATTGTTGATGGTGCCGCATACGTAGCGCTCACAGTGCGGGCTGCTGCTTCCGCAACTTTCAGATCCAGAACCGTAGGTTCCTTCATCCGAAGGGGGCCGCATAGATCGGAGTTACATCTACTGCTATCATCCGAATCGCTTGTTAGCATCGACGCGTGCAACACACCAATGGGTGAGACCCACGAAGCAGGCCTGACGGATGGTGGTGGCACCCGCTCTGGAAGGCGGAGGGTGCCGGTCTGCCCCACCTGGAAGCACAAGCTCCCGAACAGCATCTGGAGCCCATCGCCGACGGACTCGAAATCCTTCAATGTGGCCTGCGAGTGGGCGGTGAAGTCGAAGGCGCCGAAGAGGAGGTGACTCTATGTCGCTGATTAATCATAGATCACTCCGGATGGAACCGTCACGACCGCACGATCAGCATCCCCGCTTCCCACAGACGGCGCCAATTGACGAGGTTCCATCTCGTCAATGCCCATTGTTATGGACTTGGGTTTTGGAGAAGATGGGGATGCTGGAAGTCGCGGAACGGTTAATAGACAAGCAACACAGGGACACGAGATTTACCCAGGTTCGGGCCCCCGGAGGGAAAACCCTACTCCTGCTTGTCTGCTCTTGATTACGGTAGAACCGAAAGTTACAGGGGTGCGCAGATGCAATCTGGCATGGAGGTGTTTATGCGGTGAGTTCAGAGATCCTTCTCGCTGTACCCTCCTGGCCTTTATATAGATAGGAAGGTCCCGGGTTAGGTCGAGTCAGCTAAAAATTAGGGTTGATACCCTTTGAAATTCTATCTATTCTAGACTTGTCCTCCAAGGAGTCGAAACCGCCACGGGCTTGGGCCACCCGAAATCTTCATGGGCTACGTGTCCTTGCATGGGCCTTCCTTGGACTGGACCAGGTATACCAATGTCGTGTACCCGTGGGGTATATCCATGTCATCACGGGAAGGTACCCCCAACACCAAAACTTCAATCATTTTTCTCTGTTCTACCTCCAAACTCTCTCAAAACCTCAAGAGATCTTCATCTCTACTCAATTTCGTTCGATTTCCTTGCACACAAGTGATCTATGATATGTTTCTCCTCCAATCCTCCAATTACTTTTTGCAAATTCATCTCCGACCTATTGTCATTATCAATCTAGGGTGAGAGCTACCATGAACTAATTGCCATGTTTCTCTTGCCTAGATTATTATTTTGAGAAAATTCTTTAGTGTTCTATGATCAGGAATATGTTATGCTTATTATTGTTGGATCAAAAAAAGTTATTTTTGTCTTTATTATTATTTTAGAATATGAACATAAGGATCCAAACGTGTGCTCATGCTGCTGCGAGTTCTTCTCAGGCTACTGCTTGTTGGGGATATGCTATATGGGTATCCTCATAGCATGTCACCTATCTGGATAACCCGGGTGGCCCACAGTTGGTAGCATGGCCTATGGCCTACTGGGCGGCCCAGTTAGATGGATCCAGAAGGGAGGCCCATGGCTAGATAAAGGAAGGATACGGTGAAGTCACCAGCGTACCCGGAGCCTTGGAGTATAAGATACACAAGACTAGTAATAGACGGTGTAGGACTCTGTAACCTGTCCGGCTAGGACTTTTCCCCTATAACCCTAGGACCTGGCGACTATATAAGTCGGGCCTATGGGGGCCTTTAGGGCACAACCTAGTATCGATTCATACAAACCTCGCACAGCGAACCTATCTCTGTAACTAGGCGTATTTCCCTTATAGTGATTTATAGCAGGAGTAGGATTTCGCCACCGTCGTGGGATCTGAACCTGGGTAAGCTGTGTTACCTCGTACCTGTCAATCGTCCGCCTTACCCCACGTCTCTAATCACGCACTGTGAGGACCCCTCCATGGCGTACTCGTCGGCAATACCACGATAGTTGGTGCCCACCGTGGGGCAAGAGGCGCTTCAGGCTCTTCAGCGGGCGAGGAACAAGATCTTCGCGGGAATCGGCGAAACCGTAGCCATCGGTCGTGTTATCTTCTCCGGCAACGTTCCAATCGTCCCTCCTGACGAGTTCTGGATCCCGGCGAAGACGAACCCTACGCGGTGTTCGATCGTTCCTATCGGAGACATCCACCTCTTCATCGGCAAAACCGACTTGGGCACTAGTTCCCTAGGAGTCGGAGGAGCATCAAGGCCCGCACGGACCGCCTACGGGCAGGATACGTTCGCAGAAGGATCGATGTTGGATCTCTCTTTGGAGTTTTCTGGCAAAGATTGGAAAAACTCAAGTCCTGCACGGACCGCCTATGGGAAGGATACGTTCGCGGAAGGATCGATGTCGGATCTCTCTTCGGAGTTTGCTGGCAAAGATCGGAAAATTCAAGACCCACCCAAACCGCCCCTGTGCAGGATATAAAGGTGGAAGATCACTGCAAATCCGCCGGCTTCGCCTGTGCGTCTGGATAGCAGAGATCCAAGTTCTTCGGCATGGTTACCATCTTCAATCTGGCGCGCTGCGTTTAGAGAGAAGGCGAAAACCCCCGCGATTACCTGGCCAGGCGGCTCCGTATACGAGCCGATCTAGCCCACTACCCCGATGATAACGCTTTGTATCACTTCGTGGAAGGACTGGACCGTGGAACGCTTCTCCGACACTCTTTAAGACGGCAGCAGGCAACAGGGCACCTTACCTCGAAGAGATGGTTAGCACCGTCAACAACTACGCGGAAGCTGACGCAGCGGCCCAAATGGCGCTTGTGCTTAGGGTGGAGAACCTCCGATTCAGCAACCGCCACCAGCGCCTCCTGCCGCCATCGTCATAGCACCACCACCACCTCCAGTCATCGTCGCGTCCATTGCACCTCCACCGCCCGTCATCGAGGAAGTCCTGGCACCCTCCCACTCTGTCATTGACGCGCTTTATGCTAATTTCAGTGCAGATTCAGACGAGATAGATTTCAGTCCAGAAGAGCTAGACTCCGCTATGCAGGAGATGGAGGAGGATTACTCGCGCGACGAGCAAGCCAATAATGCCGTCACGTCTCGAGGGGTGTTCGTCACCATTGGGACGGTGATGGATGAAGATCAACCCGGACGAGCTCCGCCTACAGCGCTAGAAAAGGGGAAGGGGCCACTTATTGCTGCTGACCATGATCGTGCAAAAGTCATGCCTCCTCCGTCTAACCCAGTGCAGCAGCCGCAGGAACACGGCACCGGCCCGAGCAACAACAACATCGCAAACTTGCCGCCTCCAGCATCTACGTCTGCAGCAGCCCAAGTTACTCCAGCTGATAGAGTGATATACGACAATCTCCTTGTCGAGCCACTAACCGTTGCTCATATCCGGAACGTGACCCAGCTTGACGAGAAGCGCCAGCAGCTGTTGGAGGAAGCGCAGGCCATCGCGGAGCAAGGCGCTAAACTAGATCGAGATCTGATAACCGCGCAGAAATCCATAGAGAAAGCTAGAGCAATGGAGGCCGAGTACAAGACTTTACTGCAGCAGCAGAAGGCTAAGAAAGCTCCGGCTCGCGTCATCAATGATCCTGGTGTATGGCGCAACCTAGGATGGGTTCCCTCGAAGCCGGCACAAGCTAAACCATACATTGACAGTGAAGGCAAGCAGGTGATACCCACCCCACTCCTTAACCTCGTCGTCGCCAAGACCCTTCTGGAGCAGGATAGATTGCCTGAGGCAGTGGAACAGGTCTACGAACTAGTGGCCAAGGCGGTGAAGCAGCAGGAAAAGGCCACCTCTCAGAGGCTTGAGTCTGACCCAGCGCTCTGCCAATCTAGCCAGTACAAGCCGCCAAGGGATAGATCTCCTCTTGATGTCGGGTCCCAGACGGTTTCATCAGAACGAAGACGGAGGGATGCGCGCAATAGGAAGGATGCTATCCCCATATCCTCCGACCACGGAGAAAAGGCCCGACCTCGTCGCCCATCGCCACCACCTAGTCCCCCCAACATCGCGAAGATTACAAGACTCACCATCGTACGGATATGCCCCCACCAAAGCAGTGCGGCATCGTCATCCGCAACAACACGGAGCAGACCCGTCATGACGGAGAGCGGAACCAAGGACACAAGAGCAGCTCACGCCATGACCCTCCGCGTCCGACAAGCAACTGTGATAGGCGTGAGGCATCGCATGAGGGTAACAGCAAGAAGGCTAACCCACCGCCACCTCCGCCTCCGTCATCGCCAAGCAGTCACCATGGCGGAGGAGGCCCGCGTCGTTCACGCAGCCCATCCCCTGTTGACAAGAAGAAGAACCCGAAGCCGTACGATGCACGTTCACGGATCGATAAGATCCATGAGGCCCGGAAAAGACCATACCTAGGACCACGTTGCTTTGGACCCGCGATACGGTCCGCAACTTACCCCAAAGATTTCCGGATTGACAAGACCATCAAGCCCTACGATGGCACCGCCAAGCCAGCCACATGGTTGCGGGACTACGGCAACGCGGTGGAGATTGCCGGAGGCAACCCCAACATCGTCGTCAAGTACCTCCCATTAATGTTGGCGGGCACGGCCCATCAATGGATCGACGACTTGCTAGAGAAATCTATTTACAACTGGTTGGACATGCAAGAAGCGTTCACCAAGAACTTTGAGGGTACTTACAAGCGTCCCTGTACTATGGGCAATCTACAGCGGTGCGTGCAAGATAAAGACGAGACATCTCGCGCCTGCCTCTCCCGCTGGCTGGACATGAAGAATTCCTGCGCAGGAGTGCACGCTCAGACCGCCATGGCCGCTTTCATCGACGGGTTGGAAAGAGGAACGTTGCTCCGACATAAGCTGGAGCGCTTGCAGGACAATCACCAGCTTAACATGAACCAAATGATTCAGTTGGCTAGTGAGTTCGCAGCTGCCGATGATGATGCTCGCGGCTCCTTGCCAGCAACAGCCGTTCCAACTCAAGCTCGGAGGAACATCAGTACAAAGCGGAAAACGGCTCCAGAAGAAAAGCAATCTACCGACATGGTCGCTATGACTTTTGCAGGACGAGGTGACGGCGGAGAACATGGCCGAGGAAGAGGAGCTGGCCGTGGGCAGCAACGAGGAAGTGAAACAACCTCGGTGCCGCTCCGCGTTCCCCAAACCTACGGGGAGTACCGCGATATGTCGTGCCTCGTACACCTCGACGCCAACGGCAAGGCCACCCATACCAATCGACACTGCAAGTTCTTCAACGACCTCAAGGAAGACCCGGAGTCCAACTACAAGCAAAGTCGGAAGAACAGACCGCGAGGCAAGGGCAAGGGGAAGAAGAAGGAGGAGCAGTCCAAGGATTCAAGTGACATGGACGAAGACGTTGACCCCAAACACGCTGCCAAGAGCGACGACAAGGGCAAGAACCCCTTCGCAAAGAAGGCTCCAGTCTACCACACTTTACTTGGCACCCCCACTGTCCGACAACAGAATACCTCTCTGAGGATCCTGATGGCTACTCTCCCCCCAGTTCCCCAGTACCTGCGCTGGTCGGAAGTTCCAATCACTTGGGACAGGACGGACCACCCAGACCTTATACCTACGGAGAACCAGTACGCCATGGTCATCAACCCATTGATTGATGGCATGGAGTTCACCAAGTGTATGGTGGATAGTGGAAGCAACATCAACATCATGTACCTGGATACACTGCAGAAGATGAACTTGACGGAGGCAAACCTAAGGTGGACCAACACCATCTTCCACAGCGTCGTTCCTGGTCGGGAGGCTCGGTCCCTTGGGTGCATTACACTTTAGGTTGCCTTTGGCGATCTTAACAATTACCGCCAAGAGCGCATGACCTTCGAGGTGGTCCCCTTCAAGAGCATGTACCACGTCATATTCGGCCGCGACATATTCCAGCCGTTGCAGAAGCTGTCCTCTACAGCGAAGAATTCAAAGAGATCCAGAGCAAGGTCAATGACTCAGAGATGCCCGCGTCGAAGAAGCATATCTCTGACTCCGCTCCTGCGTTCAAGGCCGCCATCGAAACCAAGCCGGTGGAACTTGTGGTAGGCGATGCCTCCAAGGTCACCGCCATTGGGATGAACCTGGATCCCAAATAGGAAACCGCGCTCGTCGAGTTCCTCCGTGAGAATAGGGACATCTTTGCCTGGCAACCTGCCGACATGAAAGGTGTACCTAGGGAACTGGCCGAGCAGAGCTTAAACATTAATCCAAAATGCAAACCACTGAAAAAACCTCTACGACGCTTCGAAGATGAGAAGATACGCGCCATTGGAAAAGAGATAGCTAGGTTACTTAAAGCTAGATTTATCCGAGAAGTCCTTCACACCCGATGGGTGGCCAATCCTATACTTGTCCCCAAAAAGGGAACCAATGAATTAAGAATGTGCATTGATTACACCGGCTTAAACAAAGCATGTCCCAAAGATCTGTTTGCTTTGCCCCGCATTGACCAAGTCATTGACTCGACAGCTGGCTCGGAGCTTTTGTGTTTTCTCGATGCATACTCAGGATACCACCAGATCAAAATGAGGAAGTCGGACCTATTGGCCACTTCGTTCACTACCCCGTATGGCATGTTTTGCTATGTTACGATGCCCTTCAGGCTGAAAAACGCAGGTGCTACATACCAGCGGACAATGCAACGTTGCCTCCACGATCAAATTGGTCGGAACGTTCACGCCTATGTGGACGATATCACGGTGATGTCTAAAAATTCAAACGACTTAATCTCCGACTTAAAAGAAACCTTTGATAATCTCCGGAAATACAACATGATGCTTAACCCTAAGAAGTGCGTCTTCGGGGTTCCAGCCGGCAAATTGTTGGGTTTCATCGTTTCCCAAAGAGGAATCAAGGTCAACCCAGAGAAAATCAAGGCCATCTTAAATATAAACCGTCCGACATGCCTAAAGGACATTCAACGACTAACAGGTTGTGTTGCAGCAGTTAGTCGGTTCGTCAGCCGACTTGGAGATAAGGCTCTGCCGCTATACAAGTTGCTGAAGAAGGCGTAAAAATTCACGTGGATGGACGAAGCAGATGTAGCATTGAAGCAGCTCAAGGAGATTCTTTCCTCAGCGCCCATCCTTGCAGCGCCCGAGCCTGGAGAGCCCCTGTTAATCTACATGGCGGCAACCAACCGGGTAATCAGCATCGTCATCGTGGTAGAGCGGAAGGAACCAGGCTATGAGCACGGAGTTAAACGACCAGTTTACTATGTGAGCGAGGTCTTGAAGGAGTCCAAGCAGCGTTACCCGCACTACCAGAAGATAGCTTATGGAGTATTCCTTGCTTCTCGGAAGCTGAGGCATTACTTTCAGGAGCACCAAATCACAGTGGTGAGCAAGACTCCGCTGTCCGACATTATCAACAACAGCGACGCTACGGGAAGGGTCGCGAAGTGGGGCATTGAACTTGCCGCCTTCGAAATCACCTACAAGAGACGCGACGCTATCAAATCACAAGCCTTGGCGGATTTTGTTGCAGATTGGACGGAGATGCCAGATGCTACTCCGTTGCCGGAACCAGAGTACTGGGTGATGCACTTTGACGGATCAAAGCTGCTCAATGGCTCGGGGGCTGGTGTATTGCTACAGTCACCAACAGGAGACAAGCTACACTATGTTCTCCAGATCCACTTCGAGGCTACAAACAACATGGCGGAGTATGAAGCACTCATTCACGGACTGCGTGTAGCCAAGGATATTGGCATCAAGCGCATAATTTGTTGTGGAGATTCCAACTTGGTTTCCCAGCAGATGGCTGGCACCTGGAATGCACGGAACCCTATGATGGTGGCATATCGAGACGAAGTGGACGAGATAGCCAAGAGCTTCTTGGGATACGAAGTCAAGTATGTACCTAGGGAGCAAAATGAGGCGGCTGATCTGCTGTCTAAGCTTGGATCAGTGTGCAAGCAAATTCCGCCAGGAGTTTTCCTAAAGCATCTGCGCACACCATCTGTGAAGGGAGCCGACATCGAAAACCTGGATAGAGATGACTCTTTCGTCAACATGGTGACTAAGGTCCCTCCGGCTTGGACAAAACCGTTCATGGAATATCTCGAACACGAAACATTGCCAGACGATGAGGTCGAAAGAAGGCAAATAGTACGACGAGCAAAGGGTTATACCATAATCAATGGGCAACTCTCCAAAAGGAGCACTACTGGTGTATACCTAAAGTGTGTTTCCCAGCTAGAAGGTATGGAAATCCTATGCGAAATCCATCTCGGAGATTGCGGGCATCATGCCGCTCCTCGATCGTTGGTCGCGAAAGCCTTCCGGCAAGGATTCTACTGGCTGACCGTGAAGGCGGACACCGACAAGATGGTCGAGACATGCATGGGATGCCAGTATTATGCCCGACAACCACATGTTCCTATTGAAGAATTGCGAACAATACCAATAACTTGGCCGTTTGCAGTCTGGGGGCTAGACATGGTGGGACCGTTACAGACGAAACCTTGTGGGTTTACACATCTGCTTGTAGCAGTTGATAAATTCACTAAATGGATAGAAGCTAAATCCATTAGAAAGCTTGATGGGGCAACTGCCCTCAGGTTTGTCAGGGATCTAGTGGTGAGATTTGGTCTCCCACATAGCATTATCACCGACAACGACATCAATTTGTCACTCGGAGAAGTGGAGGCTTATTGTTGGGAGAAAGGCATCCGACTTGACCTTGCATCTGTGGCACACCCACAATCCAATGGTCAGGTTGAGTGAGCCAATGGATTAATTCTACAGGGAATCAAGCCATGTCTTGAGGCACCGCTACATAGAGAAGCTGGAGCCTGGGCGGAAGAATTGCCATCCGTGCTGTGGAGTTTACGAACTACACCCAACAGATCCACCGGCTACACCCCTTACTTCATGGTATATGGAGCAGAAGCTATCCTGCCTTCCGACATCCTTCACGATGCACCAAGAGTTGCCGCCTACGACGAAGATAACGCTGAAGAATCCAGACGCCTAGATGTGGACCTTCTCGAGGAGGAGCGCATTTTGGCATGCCAAAGGTCCGCCATCTACCAGCAGAAGCTACGCAGCTACCATAGTCGCCGCGTTTGGCATCGCTCATATAAAGAGGGGGATTTGGTGCTCTGACTTAAGCAGAAGAAGTCACACAAACTATCCTCGCCATGGGAAGGACCGTTCATCATAAGAAAGGCGCTACTCAATGGGTCTTACTACCTCGTTGATAATCGTGAACTGAAGGATAGACCCAACGAGGATCATAAGCGTAAGCGACATGACCCGGATGATGACTGCCCGGAGCTTGATCGGCCATGGAACATAGCACAGCTACGTCATTTTTACACTTAGCATTTTTTATCTAACTGTGTACCTCTTATATGATCAATGAAATAAAGCTCTCTTGTTCACACATATTTCTTAGTCTTTTACCTCCTTTAGTGTTCATTTTTGGATCATGTAAAACCTTTATGCACAAGCTTTGCGATTGCACTTGTGAAAATTCCGCCTACGGGCGTTAGCGTAAGTTTTCTGGTCTACACATTCTTTGTCGTTTTTATGTGGATTCTGGAGTAGTGACTTTCGGCACTTATTGTCGGCGATTTTGTGCTCAGGTTATTGACGGTGCCATTGGGCATCATAACCTAAGCGTATGGTTCCGACAACGAGTCTTCTGACTCACGAAAATTCAAGCATAAGAACCAAAGTAATGGATAAGCCAGCACTTGCTTAAAAAATATATACATGCTGGAAACTAGTTCTTGAGCAGCAGGAAATAACAACCATTGTTTTCCGCCTTAAGTTACATAAACAAAGTTTTTTCCTCATATACACCAAAGGGGAAACAAATATTACAAAGTTGTTTTTCACTCCTTTGGCGCAGGTGACTTGGAGACAGTGTCATCACCAGCCGGAGAGCCACCCTCGAAGTCGGTGCTGTGGTGGGACTCAGAGGAATCTTGGTTGCCGCTGTCGATGATGTTCATGGGCACGAAGACGTCGATGTCCACCAACTCGGCAACTCTGGTGTCATAGCCCACGAGTGACGACAAGATGGCTTCATGATTAATCTCTTTGCCATCATCGTCGACGTCGGGGATGCCAGAGGTCACCGTGTTGATGTCGGCATCTTCATAGTGTGCCTTGACCATTGACAGCGCCATCCTTGCGCTAGCCCATGCACACGAAGCTTTCCATCTTGTGATACGCTCGGGGGCTCGGTGCAGAATCTCCGAGTACCTCGCCACGGAGTCTGATGCCTTGATGTTTATCTGGAGGGGCTTGGTGATCTCCTTGGCTTGCGTGATGGCGGTGTTGATGAAGTTGCCGGCAAGAACCATGCATTCCTTGGCTGGAGGAGGCGATCGGGTTAAACCCATAGGAGCTGCAAGTTCCGACAAGAAGCGCATGAGTTCAACAATTCAAAGTATCCATACTACAGAAATCCAAGACGGAGAAAACTTACTGAAGATGCTGGCCTCAGCTTGCCAGAGGGTGTCCGCCAAGGATTGTTTCTTTTGTTGGAGGAGCTTGTACGCCTCGCTATGGCGATGATTCTGCTCATCGGCAGAAATCTTCTGATCTTTTAAGATCACAATCTCCTCCTTCAAGTGGTTGATTTCCTCGGTTGCGGAGTCCTACAGGGCCTTCATCGACTCCTCATTCATTTTCAGCATGTCCTTCCTCTCCTGCTTAAGAATTTTGTTCTCGCTATCCAGCTCTTGAATATGCTTGGATTGCTCAACAATATTCTTTGCCTTGGCGATGGTTTCTGCAAGTCGGAGAAATTAAAGTACACAATGAGTACTCGAAGAATATGGGCACAAAACCAAGTCGGAATGCGCATTAGAAAACAGACGCTTGCTCTTGGTGATTTGTTCCTTCAAGAAGGCAGTTTTACCCTTTTTATCTTTCAAGTCTGCGTGCATCTTCTAGTACTTGTCATTGGCCATGCCCCTCCGAGCATTCTCGTTCTGTGGAAAAAAGGAAAAACGTTAAACGTTGTTTAGTCTGCCTGGAGCATCTAGCCGGAAATTTTCCACCTAGACGCTCGGGGGCTACAGCGAGAGTTTTTGACTTAGAAATATGCTTAATATTTCTTTAAGCATTTAGTCGGAACTAATTCAGTTTTCGATTAGAAGCTTGGGGGCTACAGTATAAAGTTTTTAACTCGGATGTGTGTTTAGCTCTTCTTTAAGCATCTAGTCGGAACTAATTCAGTTGCAACTAGAAGCTTGGGGGCTACAGTATTGAAATTTATAAACACTGTGTATGCTACTCTTAAAGCATCTGGTCGGAATATTTCATTCCACCTATATACTTGGGGGCTACAATGAGAGGTTTTATAACTTAGTCACTCTTAGAGCATATAGATGCAAAACCTATGGTTTTCCGTCTACATCCTCGGGGGCTACAGTGGCATACTCATATGAAAAGAAAAAGGCAAATAAAACTTACAAGTGCGATGATCTTGATATTAGTAGCACTCTTGGCCAGCAGCTTGGCAAAGGATTCGCTGTTTCCTTGCCGGCAGAGTTCCTCTAGACCGCTCGTCGGAGATGTTGGTGCCGCACCAGGAACCATAGCAGTGCTACCCGGCGTAAGTACCAGATAGACTATCTACGGATAAGTTATGGCTTTCTTGGGTGCGGGGGCGCCGCCTATGGTAGAAGTACCTGCTTCCACCACCGCCTTGCCGCCACTGATGGCATCCTTAGCCGGAGCTTCAGCCATTTGTTGGGCAGTACTTTCCTGCGTCTCCTGCTCGCCGACGACTGCAACCTTGGTAGAAGCACCTGAGTCCACTTCCATGGCGGAAGGACCAGATGCCTCCTTAGCTTGTGAGCTTGTCAGGGCAGACGAGGGCTTGACGGCAAGAGTGGCAGGGGTGATGGCGGGGGAGGCATCGCGATGCATCATGTCCTTGATATTTCGAGAAGCCCCCGATGTTTTGGAGGTCTTCTTGAGGCTGGTCGTGGCTTTCTTCCTGAAATGTGCAAAATGCATAAGTACAGGAGCAAGACAGATAAATAGACAATGTCGGAGAATGAGAAGCTTACACAAGTGGGGGTGCTTTGGCAAAAGGGATCCCGGTAACTCTTCTCTTTTCCGCCTCCAGGGCAGAGGTAGTCTTTTTGGAGGTTCCACCCTCCGTCTTCTTCTTCTTACCTCCGTCGGCAGCGTCAGAGGTGGAGCTCTTCCGCTTTCACGCCAACGGAGCTTCATCGTCGGACACGACCGTGACTTCCTTCATCTTTGGATCATAGATATGGGCAGCCAGGTTGCCCTCATCTAGATCGCTAAGCTGTTAAGTAAGAAATCACCGTGTTAGATAAGATGACATTTGCAAGACGGAAGAACTGGAGTATATGTCGTACATGGAAAATAAATACCTACCTTTGGGCACTTCCCGTCTACGAACATGTCGTAGGTGATGGTGAAGCCACGCTTCTTATCCTTCACCTTGACGATGTCCTTAAGGCGGAGCTTGACGGAGTGGCTCGAGAAGTTGTCCACGGAGATGCGGAGACTATCCCGTCTGTCGCTGGTATACTTGTGCATGATCTTCATGCGGTGCTGTAGAGGTTGGATTCGCATGATGAACCAGCACATGGCTAGTTCTAAGCTGGTCAAACCCGTCTCTACAAACCATTCGATCCGCCTTATAGCTCGAGAGGCGTCGAGGTCGGAGGGAAGGGAGGCCTGGGATCTCCATGACGAGGCTTTAGCGGCGGCACCGTCAACAAAGTCCGGGTACGTAACTTGTCGGCCAGCCAGGGGGATGTCTGGGCCGTAAAAGTACGTTTGTTGCCAATTCTTGCAGGATTCGTGGCCGACGATGTCGGGGAACCGTCGGCCAGGTCGAATCTTGAAGCTTATGGTGCCGCAGTTCCTAAGTTCTTCCTTGCTATGTACGTCTTCACGTTTGACGGTGAAGAGTATACAAAGAGGTCTAACCTAGGCCTTATCCCTAAGTATCCCTCGCAGAACACGGGAAAGGTTCTAGGGCTAGACTCTATAATGATTCAAGACGGAGAGGAAGAAGTTGGAGATGAGCAGGGAGACGCCGCGTACCAGTTGGGCTTTGAGGTACACCTTTTCTCCGGCTTGGGGACAAGGTGTAACCTCGCCGGCCGGTGCTGCCCGCCAGGCGAGCCCCTCCGTCGCAGGAAGGTAACTTTCGGCGATCATCTCTTGGATATCATGGTCTGTGATGTCTGAGCCGCGCCAATCGCCTTTGTGCGAGTCTGGCTCCTCCTCCAACGGCTCTAGCGCCGCCAGATTAAGGTCACCGCCGGTGACTCGATAACTGCCGATGCGGGGTTGACTAGGCCCTCTGGAGGCACGACGATGGAGCTCGCCGGCTTCGTCGCGGCTTCATTCGACGCCGCCATGGAGGGAGAAGCGCTGCTGCTAGCCATGGAGTGAGGCTAGGTGTGACTGGTGCAGATTGGAGGCTAGGGTTTTTTCGCGAGTTGGGCGCGAAGAGCTCGAAGGGGCACGCGCTGGAGGAAGAAGATAATGCAAGGAGAATGAGGTAAAAGGTGAAAATTCCACCGCGGTTACTATTTATCATCTCCAAGCGTCAAGATTCGTGCAGCTTGATCGGAAGATTGCTGTGTAGACGACGTGTTCACGAGCGGGCGCGGAAATTTCGCCACATCTCCAACCGTCGCCGCCAACGGTTCGTATCGCTCGCGCGGGAAAATCGGACATGATTTTGTTCTCTGAATGTGTGAGTTACGAGGCGTCGCTACTAAGGATACGTTGTCCTAGTTGACATGGGCAGATGAGCCATCACATCGAAGATTCCAACATGGACAGATCCAATCCGACTACGAAAGAGTACGATGGAAGATTCAGCATTTCTCCGGCTTACAAGTTGAAGACGGAGAAAGCCATGCAGGGTTCTTTGGGAGGACTACAAGATATTGCTTGAAGATTTGCCGACATCCAACTAGACAGAGAATTCATCTGAAAAGGCAAGACGGAGCAAGATCTCGGAGTTCTCCGGGGGCTACTGTTGGGGATATGCTATATGGGTATTATCATAGCATGTCACCTATCTGAATAACCTGGGTGGCCCACAGTTGGTAGCATGGCCTATGGCCTGCTGGGCGGCCCAATTAGATGGATCTAGAAGGGAGGCTCATGGCCGGATAAAGGAAGGCTACGGTGAAGCCCCCAGCGTACCCGGAGCCTTGGAGTACAAGATACACAAGACTAGTAATAGACGGTGTAGGACTTTGTAACCTGTCCGGCTAGGACTTTTCCCCTGTAACCCTAGGACCTGGCGACTATATAAGTCGGGCCTATGGGGTCCTTTAGGGCACAACCTAGTATCGATTCATACAAACCTCGCACAGCGAACCTATCTCTGTAACTCGGGGTATTGCCCTTATAGTGATTTATAGCAGGAGTAGGATTCCGCCACCGTCGTGGGATCTGAACCTGGGTAAGCTGTGTTACCTCGTACCCGTCAACCGTCTGCCTTACCCCACGTCTCTAAACACGCACTGTGAGGACCCCTCCATGGCGTACTCGTCGGCAATACCACGACACTGCTGCAGCTCAGGACCTCATGGGGATACGATTCAGGAATAAAGATCCAACTTGATCGCTTCAACAAGATCAAAAACCGAGAATTGAAGGCAACCAAGTGGGCTTGTCCCATTATATTGAACCAACTCGGTATTTCTAATGACTTTAATTTAGTTTGAAATAGGATTGGCCTACAAAACTTTGTATTCCATGATGTGCCTACTTATCGCCAGTTAACTCTTGAATTTTGAAGTTCTTTACAAAGCACCGTTAAAACATGGGACGGAGAGCATACGATTTCTTTCTGACTTATGAACAAAAATTATACATTAACACTTGATGAATGGTGCAATTGTCTTAGTTTACCAAACAATGATGTTAATGCCTTGTGCGCATCTTATGCCGACATGAACCCTTCCCCAGATCACTATTACAATAGAATGAGTTTCAGTTCTAGAGTTAACAAGGGGAAGAATATTTAGCATCCTGCTATTCGCTATGTGTTCTATGTTGTTGCTAACACCTTGCAGGAATGAAATGAGTTTACAAGACTCAAGGAGGAGGACATCTTGGTTCTCGCAAAAGCTACTTTCAACAACAACTTGTCACTCAACTTGGGCGCAATTCTTGCATGCTACTTGGAGCAGCAATCCTCCCAAAGACAAGGACCAATCACAGGTGCAGGTGTCATCGCCGTGCTTGCCATTTCCCTAGTCATCGACCTAGGTGAGTTGCAACCATTCCTAGGTGAGCGACGTGTTGGTTTCTCTACTTTAAAAGCTTATGGAATGCTCACTAGGAGAGGTGGTGTTTATTACTTGCATATTGCAAGAGCTGGGCGTCTCTACCCCACTCCTTTGACTAATGGTCTCTTCTCTATCGAGGAGGGACATTTTCTATATGATGTGCAGGTTGAACAACATCAACCTGAGGAGGAGATTCCGGATGAGGATGAGGACCAAGAAGAGGAGCAAGAAGTTCCTTATCAAAAGGAGCAGCCCCCGAACCGGTTTGCTACATATCAAGACTTCCAAGAACTTGGAGGGACTATGGAGGGTATGCATAATCTCTCCCTGAACCTTCGAGAAACCACTAGTAACTTATCAACTCAATTTGTGAACTGTAGTTACAACTTTTTCCCTCCACCTCAATGATTTGAAGGGCTTGCAAAAGCCTAAGCTTGGGGAAGTTTCCTCATTATCTTTATTTGGCGTTCATTTACTTTATTTTATTTCGAGGTTATGCTTTTAATTTGAGTTTATAAGCACACGTGTTAGTTTCCCCAAAACTTTATCTTTAGTTATTTTATTTCATTTTCAAGATTTTCAAGCCAAACTTTGCCACCAATTATCTATTCTTTAATTCCCTATCTTAAAAACAACAAAAAGATTTTTCCATTTATCTTTATTTTCCCTTTTTATTTTCTCCTTGAAGTTCTCGCGGATTTCCAGGAGAGTGATCGACTTCGAGTTTCCAAGAAACAAATCAAAAGGGCAGAAAGAAGTGGAACCAATCATGAGAGGTATGCCTTATGACTCGCCACTTTTGAAGTTTGAGAAACCCATGCTAGTTAGTAGTAAATGTTAAGATATTATATTGGTGGAGTGAGTCTTTATATTGGAGTAAAATTTTGTTTGCATGGGTATTTGGTTGAGTATGTTTTGTTTCATCTCTTGTAGTTAACCAAGTCTTTCCTAAAATTTTCTAAACAATTAAAATAAGAAAAAGTCTCACAATTTAAGGCTTGGGTGTTGTAGTGTTTGGTCTTGAAAGCTTATTCCTAGAGACACTCAACACCACAGGAAAAAATGATTGACTTCATAGCTCCCTTTGAAAGGATTTGTTCAATTGAATTAATGTTTAGCGGTTTTTGTAAGCATGCCAAAATTTGACTTGTGAATCATAAGAAGGATATATATTTATGCGTGTCAAACTTCATGGGATGCCAATAACTCTGCTAGCCTACGAACGATCTTCATGGAGGAAACTCCTAGATTTCGGCTATGAGTTGATGAAACATATGTAGCAGCAATGCTATAATGGGTAAGATTCTTGGAACTCTCGTGTAGCTGTGTTCATGATGGAATATCTCCTCTGGCTGATACGAGTAATCATTATGCAAAAGGAAAAAAAACCTTGGTAATGCCACGAGTGTCCATCACAGCCCAATAAACTAATTAATTTTTTTGGCATGCTCTCACTTACTTAAGAACTGAAATTCTTGAAGGACAATGAATAGAAAAGTAGTGCTTTAAAAGTCTTGCTTTATTGATGTGGGAGAATGGAGATACTTTAGTGTATATGCTTTTCATGACAAACTTTCACACTCTCAATTATACATGATTATACTTTATTGTTCAAAGGAAATCTTATGAGTTGATTACATGACATGGAATAAAGTTTACTCATTTGAATCATCCATGGTAACAATAATCTTTCTACGCTATAAGGATTCATGAAACCCGTATGATATGCTTTCAATTACTCTATCTATGCTAAAGTTTTTCAGATCAACATGAGACTACCTATCATGAGTAAGGTCATCATCTCATTATTTTAATTTAAATGTTGAGTTCCTTTCAGGTTTTGGTTTTCTTGATCGAGGACGATCAGGTTTAAGCCTAGGGAGGTTGATGGACATCCACGTCCACATTTAAACTAGATATTATTCATATTTTTTATGAAATATCTCTCTAAATCCTGCCACTAATGCCTAATGATCAAAGGGGTATGCAATCATATCTTTTTATTTTTTCCCTGCATAGATAATGACGTTTGATGATGGGAATCACAACATTAAAGTAAAAATACGATATTTCCAACAACTCAAAGAAACCAGGAGCCGTGAAGTGGAGGCAGAAGCTTTAACGACCAACTATACGACGGGAATAAAATTCCGGCCATATAGTTGCCATCGACACTGTAGGTCAAACAGAAAAACTTTCATGAAGGGACCCCTATATAAAGAGGCCTCGGGCGACGAGAAAACTCTCTCTCGACTCTCTCTGCCACCCATTGCCATCAGAAAGCACAACCCAGAGGAATAGATCTAGATCTAATATCCAAACCCTTCTCCACCACCATAGCCATATTCGACCACTTGTAATAGTAGATCTCATCTCCAATTGGCGACATTGTAAGACTATTTGCTATCAATCTCATGATTTCCATTGCAATGCTTTTGGTTGTTGATTTCATCTCTATGTGTGAGTAATTCTCCTTGGGCTAAGGGCTTCGGCCTAGCCATGTAGCTTTGTGCATGTTATTTGTCATAGATGGGATCATGTATTTGTTTGTATGACATGATGGTTATTGTACCCTCTCTTGCCTCAATCTATGGACTTGTCAGGTACCCAAGACCCCAAGGATTGATCCGGGTATAGGGAGTGTGAGTAATGACTAATCTGCGGGATGGGAACCCTAGTGACAGATGGGGTAGTACGGTTGTTGTGAGGGATTTACTTGGGATTAACGGTGACATCACTATGTATATCATTAGTTCTCTTTCTTCTATGGATGAGACTATTAGGTTATTGCTATAAGAGGTTGCAGAGGCAATAGCAATTATGGATGCACTTCCCACATATAATTATCTTGCTCTAACAATTATATGCATACTTTATTATTATCTTTTATTCCCATCAGATCTTTTGCACAGCTATAGGTGAAAACGAAAGCCCTAGGCCCTCTCTCTACATCGTCAACAACAACAAAATATCGCAATCTCTTGGTCCAGTAAAACACAAAAAGAATTCTAAAACTCCTGAAAGTCCATTTAAGTAACTTCAGTATGCTTTCTTCTTCCTGAGGATTCGATAACCTAGTTATATACTAGGGAAAAAGAGCTATACTACATCCATAATCCGGATCGAAGGTATCATTCATCCTTCCCATCATCATCCCCTCCATTACCCATAGCCATTGCTTTGTACTTTAGATCTCCTTGTGATTTCGCGACCATTGTAAGAATATTCGATTTCAATCTAAGTATTTGGAACAATGTTTTCTATCCTTGATCTATTTTTCATAGGTGAGTAGTCCCCACGGGCTGCGGGTTGGGGAGAAACCTCACAACAATTATGTTCATATAATCATGGGAGTGTTTTATTTTGTTTGCAATTGAGATTTGTATATTTTGTTTATTTGTCTCTTGTCTCGATCTGTGGACTTGTAGGTACCCAAGATCCCATATATTGATAAAGTCTTGAGGTGAGATAGTTGGCTAGTGGCGATCTCATAGGAACCTCAGTGACAGAAAGGGTGGTACATTGTTCACTTAGCGACCCATTCGGGATCACAACAAAATCACCACTTAATGCTTTAATCTGTGTTCTACACTTAATAATCGTTTGTAGCCCGTCGTTTCGGTGTGCACTCGGTTGGATTAAAAGACTATTGCTATGCCCGCTGCATCATGGGGGCTCTAGTATATTAATATGTGTTTCCCACGTACAAGTGATTATGTTCATTCAAACATTACACATGACTATGCTTATTATTATGTTTTATCCCATATGATGTGCAGCTGCAGGTGGATCTTCAACCCTAACCTATCTCCATCCATTAATTCAACCCACTATAAAAGTAAATTAGATTGGTCTGGTAAACTAAGGTAAACAAAGAAACAAAGTCTTGTAGATGTGTCATTTTTATTTCCTTGTAGCATTGCTTTTCAAGGTCCGATTAAACCTAGGTCTTCTAGGGAAAAAGCTATTATACTACATTCATAAATCCGGATCGAAGGTATCATTGGGTGGCGGCGAAACTTTTGGAGACAAAAGAGTGGCATGATCCAGAATCAAATAAAATGAGTGCAGGTTTAGTTTTTATAGTACACATACCAAGCACAACATCGACATCCTGCATGATTCCTCGTCGGAAATGTGGTGCACGAGTCCGGGAAGCGATGGCTTGGGTTCCTGGGGATTGTTGCTGTTCCGGGTGGGGCGGGTCAAGATGAAGTGCCTACGTTTCCTGCACTTTAAGAAAAATCCTTTCTCATTGTAGTCATCCACACTGGGACGCTTGTTGTAGAACGGTTCACGGTTCACATCTTCCTTCTTGGGAGCAGTCCAAGTAGGTGCTGGTGTGGTTGGTCGCGTGTTTGGATGCCACATATGGGGACGTGACGAACTGGACTCTTGCTAGTTTTTGCGAGGTTCAAACTTCCTCTTGTGAGAATCATACAAGTGACATGTTCCTTTTATACAATCAGGGCGATGTTCACCGGGTCCTGAAAATCAGCAAACCTCTGGATGCTGAGCTGGGGTCTTCAAGGTTTGGTGCATTCCAAATAGGAACATGTCTTTCTTCTTTTCTTTAGTGTTGGTGTCATCTCGGGCATAGAGAGCGAGGTTGTTGAACTTATTTAGATATTATGCAATGCTCATGTGGCCTTGGGTGAGGGCCAAAAATTCATGTTGTTGATCTTCTTGAGGCTTCCAGGGATCTAGGCCATGCGGAAGTTTTCCTTAAATTCTGGCCAGGTGATGGTGTTGCTGTCTCCAACGACTTCTTTCAGGTTATCCCACAAGATGTCGGCGAGTCCCTCAAGGTAGTGGGTGGAAAAGGCGACCTTGTCTTGCTCCTGAACACGAGAAATCTCAAGTTTCTTGTCCATGGTTCTAAGCCAGTCATTGGCCTCAAATGGGTCAGTGCAAGAGCTAATGGGAACAGAAAAAAAGACCGCTCCTGTCTCGCCCCCGACGCGGGCCAGCAGGAGCTCCCATCGCCGCCGCCTCCCTCCCTCATAATCCTCTCCCCCTCCGCCGCCGCCGGGCACGGCCCGGATGGTGCCGGCGCGCGCGGGCGTCTCTCCCTCGAGCGGTGCTGCTCGGGCGGCTTAGGCGCGGTTCCGGCCGAGGAGCGACCACACGGCGGTGCTGTTTTCCGCGGGGCAGCGTTGGGAGCAGCGGGGCGGCGTTCGGAGCAGCGGGACGACGCGCAGCGGCTGGGTGGCAGCCGACCGCCTCAGATCTGCGGCCCTACGAGGCCCATCTGGGCCAGCGGCGGGCCGTCCTGCTGGTGACGATGTAGCTTCCTGGATGGCGGCGACGGTAGCACGATGATAGGGACGGTGGCAACAGTGACTGGCTTGTTGCAGCGTGGCGGCGACTTTACGGGCCCAATCAGGGCTTGGCTGGACCCTATTAGGACTGGTATGCTCTTGCGGGCTTTACGGGTTCTCGGACCTGGCCGGGCCTAACTGGAACTGGTGTGTCCTGCTGCCGCGTCTGGTCGACTACCGCTGAAGGCGATGGAGGTAGTTCCCTCTGGCACGGTCGTAGTGTTGTCGGCCCTGATTCTGGCTACCATTCACCTCCGTCCGGCCACATGTTGATAGCTTCGGTGAGATGATGTTGACGGCGACTTTGGGACCGTAGTGGCGCATGCTTGTGGGCGGCAAGTTTGGTGGCAGAGGCTTCGACCTCGCAGGGCTCCAGAGCTATAGATCGTCCGGGGTAGTGGATAGGGTTTTTTGGGAGAAATCCTTGTCGGCTCGTTCGACACCGACGTGATGCCGCCTGCGGGTGGCACCATTCCTTCCTGGAGGGCGTCGTGGCTACCCTTCCTCCACTTTCTCCTGTGTACCGGGGGAAACCCTAGGACCAGTCCGCTGGCCCGGGCAGTAGCTTCCTTCTTAAAGGTGTTGCTTGGTATTTGATGATCTTGTGCTAGGAGCGTGGTGGAACATCTTCGAAGGGCGCAGCGGTGTCGGGTCTCCTTCGCTTAGTCGATTCGCCTTTGTCTCTCTTGTCTCTTTTTCTTTTCTTTTGGGCTTGTGTTTGCTGCTGCCCCAGCACTCTGTTCGTTTTGAGACTCCTTGTATCATGTGGTTGCTATATTAATATAGCGGGGCAAAAGCCTATTTCGAGAGTTCATGAGCTAACCTTTGGCAGCTGAGTGCGCTTGATGTCATTGAGTCTGGACTATGGCTGACGGTTAGTGTTCTGTGCTTGGATGTGAGATCCAAACTCTCTCATGAGATGTTCCAAACTCTTGTTGTGGGGCTCATCCATCATCAACAATAACTGAGTTGGAGTTGGGTACTGTGCTGGTGGCGGAGGAGGAGGCGGCTGTGGGGGTGTTGGTGCTTCACCAACCTATATATTGTGCGGAACGACGGACAAATTTTTCCTCATTCCCACGTGCACCAGTATTGGGCCTCATCCTGAATTTGTGCATTGGTGCGCAATTCACATGAGTACCCGAGGGAAAGTTGTAACATCCAATAAAACCAAATAGAGAAAATAATTCCTCAAACAAGATGTTTATTTAGAAATGGAGAGGGTTATACATTTTCAGGCTACATATGACGAGTACATATATACAACAAATCATGAACTGGGTACCACTACACTATTCCCATGACTAGATGACATGTACATTGCTGACTAGACAGTTACACACGTGCATAAAGTAAGGTACAATGATGCATGCTCTTCCGGATCAGTGACTAGAACTCCCTGTTGGAAAGGGGTTCGGGAGAGCTCTCGCCCTTAGCGGGATCCTCAAACTCGGACGTATTAGTATCTGTGGCAATGGGGATGGGAATATCTGGAGAGATGCGAGGCCTCTGAGCAAAAGGGTCCTAGGTGCTCGGCTTGGTGGGGAGAGGCATTGGGGAAACTACAGGATGAGGAACAACGGGTTTGGCTAGCACAGCAGGTGGAACAGGAGGCTGAGCCAAAGGTAGAACAGGGTCGACGATGGTCTCAATAGTGGGTGGAGGTGGGGGAGAAGCCATGGCAGCAACATCCTCCAGACAGCTCTGGCAGCCATGGAGTTTGCGAGAGCGCTACGAGTGGTGCCAAGTATACAGCGGAGCTCTACCATGTGCTGAGATATGAAAGTGGCATAGTGAGCAAAGTGGACCAAGGCGGGATATTCCTCCTCGGGGTAGACGGAGAAAACACATCCTCCACAAGGGGTGATGTGTTGGGAAAGAAAGCATAGCAAGTGTGTCCCTCCCTGCATCGGCACCTACATTGGTAACTTCGCTCCCTGCTTTCGTGAATACTAAGCATGTATTTGGGGATATAGCTGACAGGGGGCAAGGACACAACCATGCGATGTCGCGTATGGATTTTCCAAAATTTGATGGTAGCGATGCTCGTATCTGGGTGGATTCCTGCAATACTTATTTCCACGTGTATCAAATTCCTGAGGGTTTTAAAGTGTGTGATGCATCCATGAATTTAATTGATAATGATGCTCATTGGTATCAAGCATATAAACTGGAAAATGCATGGCCTACATGGGAGCAATTTTAACAAGCTGTGTTATCTGAATTTGAAGTAAATTTTCATCGAGATAGAATGAGGGAATTGTTAGAGTTGAAGCAAACTAACACAATGGATAGTTATACTAAGCAATTCAATCAACTAGTATAAAATATCAGGTTGTATTATTCATCTATTGGGGGCATAATGTTGGTTGCTCGATACATATTGGGGATAAAAAAGAGTTGCAAGGTCCTGTCAAGGCATAGTTATCTAATTCGGTTAGTCTTGGTGCTACTTATGCTTCCATTCATGAAGCAGTGTTTGATAGACAGAAGAACTCTGGCAAAGGAGCCATTCAACACACCACTCAACACATTCCATTCAGGAAAGAGAACAAAGGCCACAATAACTCCACTGAAATTTGGAAGGCTTAGTAGCTCAAGGAGTATAGAAGGACTAACGGGCTCTATTTCAGGTGTGGGGATAAGTTTACTCCTGGTCACCATTATGCTCAACCTGTATCTCAACTCAAAGTCATTGATACTAATGTTGATACTAAGGATTTGTGTGATGCTGTTTTGGATGCAATTACAAAACTAGAACATGGTTGGTCTTCTAATAGTATGTTCATGTCTCTGCATGCTTTATAAGGCATTGTGCATCATAACTCTATTCAATTAAGATTTCTCATGGGGAATCAAGTATTGTTGTTTTTAATTGAATCTTGAAGCTCTCACAATTTTCTGCATAGTGACATGGTGAATAGATTGAAACTCACAGAAGTGCCTGTTCCTAAGATGCAAGTGAAGATTGTTGATGTTACTCTTATGCAACTACAGAAATCGCTGGTGCTACTTGGTGGTGTCAAGGTAAAAAATTCCCTCACAATCTGGAAGTGTTACCAATTGGAGGTTATGATGGAGTATTAGGCAAGGACTGGTTTGAATTGCATAATCCAATGGTTTGTGATTGGGTGGGTAAGAAAATTGCTTTTGAACAGGATCATAAGATGATTTCTCTTCAAGGCATTTCTTCTCAGGACACTACCGAACTCTTGCCAGTAACTATTGAGCAGCTTCTGAAATGGGAACATGGCAATGAATTATGGGTTGTAGCAGTATTACACTCAATGGATGAAGTCACACATGTACATCCTTCTCAGGTGCCAGCTACAGTAGAGACTTTGCTTCAAAGATACAATGATGTGTTCCAAGAACCAACATCATTACCTCCTCACGGATCTTTTTATCATGCAAGTACACTTCTTCCTAGGTCACAACTTGTAACACCCTCGCCTGATAAGGCTGAGTTCATGTGTACAGTGACAATCCCTAGATCGGTTCACTGGCACACACAGTACAGATGAATACCAAATATAACTGTGCATCATAAATACAACGAATATGATCTAGAATTTACATTATATCACAGCGGAAATCAATACATGGTATATCTCCATCCCTCAAATATTCCACAGACGAACAATTGTTGAGTGGAGTCTCACGATCTATGAACGAACACTCAGATATGATATAACCTGCAACATGAAACGTTGCAGCCACGAATGGTCAGTACATTGAATGTATGGAAAGTAGGCTAAAGTGGTTAACAATAGACCTATCAACTACATGCTTATTTGGCTAGGTGGAGTTCAGGCTCATTTGCATAAAGCAACAGTTTTATCCTAACATTTATAACAAAGTAGTTTTCCAATACGATAAATAGGACACTCTGATTCACCCCCAAGTGCTCCTACCCAATTAAGTTCACCCAACAAGTTAAGTAATTGAGAAATTGGGATGAGTGAGAAATATGTCATAGCATCAGTATCAGGTCTCAAATTGTCCATAACCGGGGACAAGGCTAAGTACTTAGTTTAGACACCCAGCAGGGGTTTGTACACTTCACCCATGTGATCTAGCCAACCCAGCTCATACCACCATACTCATATTGTGTGATGATAGGGAGAAATCCAAGACGAGACCATTCGGGAAGAGCTTCCCAAACCCATCCACGCACCATACCAACCTACACTATTCTACATCTCTGGCTATGCAGGATTCGAGTCGCCACAACCTACTAAATCTAGCCAACCATTTCTTATTGGCACGTGGTTGTACATGTAAGCTAGCAAACAAAGAAACCAATCATTCCTCAGTACCTTGGGCGGCATTCCCCACCATAAATCTTCACTCTGTTGACACTCAAACCATTCCGCCCAGGTGGTTCATTTAATATTATGTTGATTTTAGTTTGAGAAAAATATATACACTACCATAGCATGATGTAATCCCATTACCCTCTAGAGTAGCATGGCTAAGCAATCTATCAATACGATGGCTCATAAACAAGGATAACTAGGGAATAATATGGGACATAGCATAGCATATACACATCAATTCCTACACATGCAATTCTACGAAAACATCTACAATGTATAGGAAAACAGTAGAACATTTATGACCAAGATAGCACCACATGCCTTTAGTTGTAGTCGTTCAGATAATCCTCACAATTATAAGGGTTGCGCTCTTCATAACCACAATACTTGCAATCATAGTAGTTGCACTCCTCGCAATCTAACGTTTGAAACAAAGCACGACACACCATTCAGAACATTGCAAACATGCAACAGTGCAACCATACAACAAAACAATAATGAACAAATGCATGCATAATGATTTAATAAGTCAGAACGGTTGTATTTATTTCTCTGAATATTATTAGATCATAAGATGCATGTGGAAAGTCATTTAATGCACTAAAGCATTTATTATTAAAGTTATATCGATTTAATATGGTTTATCTCACTCTAATTGAAATACTGATGTTTCTATCGTATTAAATTGTGAATTAAATGCTAATGGATAGGTACTGCAATTTATAACCAGTAGCAATTTGAATCACGTAAAAATGAGTTATAGATATTTTCTTATGATTACAATACTATTTCAATGGGTTTATAGCTTTATGTAAGAATTTCTAATTTAATTGTATCAAATAATTTGGCACGCAACTCTGGATAGATATTATCAATACAAAAAAGTAGCAATTGGCTTCACTAATTTTTGAGTTCTGGTTAATTTTCTGTCATTTAAATACCAGTTAGAAGGTATTAAATCATTTAATTTATTTTATTTTACAAAAATTAGATCCAAGGCCATATAAGTGTTCTACATGAATTAAGGATTCCAAGGACATCTTATTTGTATTTTTTATGATCTATAAATAATTTACTATGATTTATTTACTCCAAATCGGCTATTAAATCATTTAAATTACTATAGCAAATTCGTACTACAAATGTTGGATCTAACAGCATATTAATATTCTAAATAGTTTTATGAATCCATACATATATTATTTGCTACATTTGGACTAGCAGAACTCTAGATATGATTTTTGTAAGATTTAATCATTTTCTGACTTTTATTTCTATTACTGAATTTACAAAGCGTATTTGGGAATATTGCCACGACGTGGTGCATTTTGACTGGCGGGTACCTCTTCAACATGTTTTCTACCGTTGGATCGCGATCTGACGACGGAGAGGAGGCAGATTGACGTGGCTATGCTTAAGTCTAGGCTCGGCTTTGGCTCAGATCTAGGATGTTCGTCTCAGATCAAATGGCAATAACAAGTTGGACATGGTCTCGCCGTGGGTGAGGTCAACGGCAGAGATGTGAGGCTCAATGGTTGATGGATGGAGGTGTTCGAGTGCTCTCCGGCGATGGGAAAACGGTGGACGAGATGCGCACAAGGACTACAAACTAAGGGGCAGCCACATCGTCAAGTAATTCCTCCTGGAGCGGTGGTGAAGAGCGGTTGATGCATGATGCTACACTCAACAGGGAGGAAGAGTGCTTCGTTGGAAACCCCAAGAGCATGGTATGAAGAGTACATCAGCAAGATTTCCCTTAGTAGAAACCAAGGTTATCGAACCAGAAGGAGGAAGGAAACGTCACACAGGTGTTGGAAGCAACGTGGAGACCTGCACAACATAAACTCAAGACTCTGTCCCAACGAATCAGTGAGTTTGTCAAGCTCACCAGTTTGCTGTAATAAAGGATTAAATGTATGGTGTGGAAGGTAATGGTTTGCATCAAGTAAATAAGTAACAGTGGAAGATTTGTAGCATGTCTTGTTCCAAACAACACTCATACTTGCAAACAAACTAGGAGGTAGAAACGAATTTTTTAAAACATCTTCTATTGCTCAAATCAAAAAGTATTTTCAAATGAGGAAGCATTAACAATCATACTTGCAAAATCTTCAACTATGAAAGATATCTCATCCAAATGGGTTTTGGAGGATTCTTTCTCATCTCTCTTTGGTCTAGTACCCTCATCAAAAAGATTTTTAGGGGTAATCCAATCAAAGTTATTTTCAAAGGCTTCATGCATTCCAACAAGCTTATAGGGTATGGGTATATTGAATTCCTCTCTAGGCTTAGTTTTATCAGAAATACCCACATAATCTACAATTGAACCTAGCATATTGAAACGTTCAAAAACCTTTTTGGCCTCCCTAGCAACATCATGGAATTCTTTTGATAAAGTTTTAAGGATGAATTCCCTTTTTTCAACATTCTTCTCTTCTTTTATTTTTAGGAATAAGAATTGTATGAAGGGGTTAAGGCTAATAAACCTAGCCTCCAACATATGAACTAAAGAAGCCGCAGCAAACTCATAATTAGGAGCAAGTTCAGCTATAGATTTATCCTCAATATCCTCATGCTTGCTAACATAATTAAAGAATTCTTCAATATTATCTTTCCCAATTATGGAGCCACTACCTATTGCAAGATCTTTCAGAGAGAACTTGGGGAACAACATGGTGAGCTAGAGTAAGGTGGCAACTAGAGCAGGAACTATTTTTTTGTGTTTTTGAATAAAGCAAGCAAACCAAACTAGACTCAACAAGGAGGAAGAGTGCTTCGTTGGAAACCCCAAGAGCAAGGTATGAAGAGTACATCAGCAAGATTTCCCTCAGTAGAAACCAAGGTTATCGAACCAGAAGGAGGAAGGAAATGTCACACAGGTGTTGGAAGCAACGTGCATACCTGCACAACACAAACTCAAGACATTGTCCCAACGAATCAGTGAGGTTGTCAAGCTCACCGGTTTGCTATAACAAAGGATTAAACGTATGGTGTGAAAGGTAATGGTTTGCAGCAAGTAAACAAGTAACAGTGGAAGATGTATCAATGGTAAAGATTGGACCGGGGTCCATAGTTCACTAGAGGTGCTCTCCTTAGATAAACAACATGACATGAAGGGTAAACAAATTACAGCGGGGCAATTGACAGGAACTGAGCAAGGCATAACAATGCAATTACTAGCTAGAAAGATCCTATGAAGTTGATTGGGCAATACAACAATATACATAGACCGTAATCCAACTGCATCTATGACTAGAAGTCCACCTTCAGGTTATCATCCGAACCCCCTCCAGTATTAAGTTGCAAGCAACAGACAACTTCTTTAAGCAAAGTGTGTAAGGTAAACAATCCACATGTTCCATGAACAAGGGACGTTGTTTTCTCCCTAGTAGCAACAGCACATCTACAACCGAAGAGATTTCTGTCACTTCCCTTGGAAACTAGAGGCATGAACCCACTATCGAGCATAAATACTCCATCTTAGAGTCACTAGCAACTACTTGGCCAAGATAACCACTAGCAACGGAGAGCATGCAAGATCACAAACAACAAAGACATGATAGAATCATAAGGATAGAACCATTAATCAAACCAACATAATAATCTTAATATCCATCAGATCACCTCAAACATAACATGCATGATTACAAATAGATTAGATCTTGATCATGAACGGAGCTCACAAGATCTATACATGAAAGCACAAAGGAGGAGATACAACCATCTAGCTACTACATGGACCCATAGTCCAAGGTGGAACTACTCACGAATCATAACGGAGAGAAGGCCTCCGGGATGATATCCCCTCCGGCAGGGTGCCAGGAACAACTTCAGATCCCCCCCCCGATCTAGGGACGATGGTGGCGGCGGCTACAGACGGTTTTGTGGATTTCTGATCGGGTACGGAGAGTTTCTGTATCGGGGGCTTCTTATAGGCGAAGGGGGGAGTCCGGGAGGCGACCAGGGTTGCCAAACCCTACCCAAGCGTGGGTCCACCTGACCCGCGCCTGGATAGGTCTGGCACCCCTGGCCAGCCCCTTCGGCTCTCCTCTGGACTTCTTGTTCCCCACGGAAAGTTATTGACTTTGGCGTTCGTCCCGTCCAATTCCGAGAATATTTCTTTACTAACTTTTCTAAAACCAAAAACACCAGAAAACAGGCATCTGTCACTGTTGCAACTTGTTAATAGGTTAGTACCAGAAAACATGTAAAACGCACCTCAAAGTGTGGTCAAGTAAAGCAAAGTAGATACTAAACAAGCATGGAGCATCAAAAATTGTAGATACGTTTCCAACGTATCAATGCGGCACGGTCCCTGCAAGCTCTAGCGGTGTAAGAGAGGGAGGGGGATTTTATGAGGGGTTTGGTGTGCCAGAGGAGACGAGAAATCGAACGAATCCTCGCGAATTTCATGGGATTTTGGTTCGTCTCCTGGCGAGACGGGGAAGACGACCCTGGTGGGGCCATAGTGTCAGTCATTGTACAGAGGGGTAGTGGGTTGTGCTGGGCTACGCCCGGCTACTCGCTGGCCAGCTTCTGCGCGTGCGCGCGAGAATAGGAACGGGCCGGCTCTGCTGGCCCGGTTAGATAGGATAAGTTTTTTCCTTTTTGTTTCTACCTCCTAGTTTTTTTTCAAACATCTTCTATTGCTCAAATCAAAAAGTATTTTCAAATGAGGAAGCATTAACATTCATACTTGCAAAATCTTCAACTATGAAAGATATCTCATCCAAATGGGTTTTGGAGGATTCTTTCTCATCTCTCTTTGGTCTAGTACCCTCATCAAAAAGATTTTTAGGGGTAATCCAATCAAAGTTATTTTCAAAGGCTTCATGCATTCCAACAAGCTTATAGGGTATGGGTATATTGAATTCCTCTCTAGGCTTAGTTTTATCAGAAATACCCACATAATCTACAATTGAACCTAGCATATTGAAACGTTCAAAAACCTTTTTGGCCTCCCTAGCAACATCATGGAATTCTTTTGATAAAGTTTTAAGGATGAATTCCCTTTTTTCAACATTCTTCTCTTCTTTTAGTTTTAGGAATAAGAATTGTATGAAGGGGTTAAGGCTAACAAACCTAGCCTCCAACATATGAACTAAAGAAGCCGCAGCAAACTCGTAATTAGGAGCAAGTTCAGCTATAGATTTATCCTCAATATCCTCATGCTTGCTAACATAATTAAAGAATTCTTCAATATTATCTTTCCCAATTATGGAGCCACTACCTATTGCAAGATCTTTCAGAGAGAACTTGGGGAACAACATGGTGAGCTAGAGTAAGGTGGCAACTAGAGCAGGAACTATTTTTTTGTGTTTTTGAATAAAGCAAGCAAACCAAACTAGACTCAACAAGGAGGAAGAGTGCTTCGTTGGAAACCCCAAGAGCAAGGTATGAAGAGTACATCAGCAAGATTTCCCTCAGTAGAAACCAAGGTTATCGAACCAGAAGGAGGAAGGAAATGTCACACAGGTGTTGGAAGCAACGTGCATACCTGCACAACACAAACTCAAGACATTGTCCCAACGAATCAGTGAGGTTGTCAAGCTCACCGGTTTGCTATAACAAAGGATTAAACGTATGGTGTGAAAGGTAATGGTTTGCAGCAAGTAAACAAGTAACAGTGGAAGATGTATCAATGGTAAAGATTGGACCGGGGTCCATAGTTCACTAGAGGTGCTCTCCTTAGATAAACAACATGACATGAAGGGTAAACAAATTACAGCGGGCAATTGGCAGAGAAGCAAGGCATAACAATGCAATTACTAGCTAGAAAGATCCTATGAAGTTGATTGGGCAATACAACAATATACATAGACCGTAATCCAACTGCATCTATGACTAGAAGTCCACCTTCAGGTTATCATCTGAACCCCCTCCAGTATTAAGTTGCAAGCAATGACAACTTCTTTAAGCAAAGTGTGTAAGGTAAACAATCCACATGTTCCATGAACAAGGGACGTTGTTTTCTCCCTAGTAGCAACAGCACATCTACAACCGAAGAGATTTCTGTCACTTCCCTTGGAAACTAGAGGCATGAACCCACTATCGAGCATAAATACTCCATCTTAGAGTCACTAGCAACTACTTGGCCAAGATAACCACTAGCAACGGAGAGCATGCAAGATCACAAACAACAAAGACATGATAGAATCATAAGGATAGAACCATTAATCAAACCAACATAATAATCTTAATATCCATCAGATCACCTCAAACATAACATGCATGATTACAAATAGATTAGATCTTGATCATGAACGGAGCTCACAAGATCTATACATGAAAGCACAAAGGAGGAGATACAACCATCTAGCTACTACATGGACCCATAGTCCAAGGTGGAACTACTCACGAATCATAACGGAGAGAAGGCCTCCGGGATGATATCCCCTCCGGCAGGGTGCCAGGAACAACTTCAGATCCCCCCCCCGATCTAGGGACGATGGTGGCGGCGGCTACAGACGGTTTTGTGGATTTCTGATCGGGTACGGAGAGTTTCTGTATCGGGGGCTTCTTATAGGCGAAGGGGGGAGTCCGGGAGGCGACCAGGGTTGCCAAACCCTACCCAAGCGTGGGTCCACCTGACCCGCGCCTGGATAGGTCTGGCACCCCTGGCCAGCCCCTTCGGCTCTCCTCTGGACTTCTTGTTCCCCACGGAAAGTTATTGACTTTGGCGTTCGTCCCGTCCAATTCCGAGAATATTTCTTTACTAACTTTTCTAAAACCAAAAACACCAGAAAACAGGCATCTGTCACTGTTGCAACTTGTTAATAGGTTAGTACCAGAAAACATGTAAAACGCACCTCAAAGTGTGGTCAAGTAAAGCAAAGTAGATACTAAACAAGCATGGAGCATCAAAAATTGTAGATACGTTTCCAACGTATCAATGCGGCACGGTCCCTGCAAGCTCTAGCGGTGTAAGAGAGGGAGGGGGATTTTATGAGGGGTTTGGTGTGCCAGAGGAGACGAGAAATCGAACGAATCCTCGCGAATTTCATGGAATTTTGGTTCGTCTCCTGGCGAGACGGGGAAGACGACCCTGGTGGGGCCATAGTGTCAGTCATTGTACAGAGGGGTAGTGGGTTGTGCTGGGCTACGCCTGCCATTACGCTGGCGTCTTGCTGAGAGGAGGAAGGAAAACGCTCTGCTGGCCCGGTTAGATAGGATAAGTTTTTTCCTTTTTGTTTCTACCTCCTAGTTTTTTTTCAAACATCTTCTATTGCTCAAATCAAAAAGTATTTTCAAATGAGGAAGCATTAACATTCATACTTGCAAAATCTTCAACTATGAAAGATATCTCATCCAAATGGGTTTTGGAGGATTCTTTCTCATCTCTCTTTGGTATCGTACCCTCATCAAAAAGATTTTTAGGGGTAATCCAATCAAAGTTATTTTCAAAGGCTTCATGCATTCCAACAAGCTTATAGGGTATGGGTATATTGAATTCCTCTCTAGGCTTAGTTTTATCAGAAATACCCACATAATCTACAATTGAACCTAGCATATTGAAACGTTCAAAAACCTTTTTGGCCTCCCTAGCAACATCATGGAATTCTTTTGATAAAGTTTTAAGGATGAATTCCCTTTTTTCAACATTCTTCTCTTCTTTTAGTTTTAGGAATAAGAATTGTATGAAGGGGTTAAGGCTAACAAACCTAGCCTCCAACATATGAACTAAAGAAGCCGCAGCAAACTCGTAATTAGGAGCAAGTTCAGCTATAGATTTATCCTCAATATCCTCATGCTTGCTAACATAATTAAAGAATTCTTCAATATTATCTTTCCCAATTATGGAGCCACTACCTATTGCAAGATCTTTCAGAGAGAACTTGGGGAACAACATGGTGAGCTAGAGTAAGGTGGCAACTAGAGCAGAACTATTTTTTGTGTTTTTGAATAAAGCAAGCAAACCAAACTAGACTCAACAAGGAGGAAGAGTGCTTGGAAACCCCAAGAGCAAGGTATTAAGAGTACATCAGCAAGATTTCCCTCAGTAGAAACCAAGGTTATCGAACCAGAAGGAGGAAGGAAATGTCACACAGGTGTTGGAAGCAACGTGCATACCTGCACAACACAAACTCAAGACATTGTCCCAACGAATCAGTGAGGTTGTCAAGCTCACCGGTTTGCTGTAACAAAGGATTAAACGTATGGTGTGAAAGGTAATGGTTTGCAGCAAGTAAACAAGTAACAGTGGAAGATGTATCAATGGTAAAGATTGGACCGGGGTCCATAGTTCACTAGAGGTGCTCTCCTTAGATAAACAACATGACATGAAGGGTAAACAAATTACAGCGGGGCAATTGACAGGAACTGAGCAAGGCATAACAATGCAATTACTAGCTAGAAAGATCCTATGAAGTTGATTGGGCAATACAACAATATACATGATCAGTAATCCAACTGCATCTATGACTAGAAGTCCACCTTCAGGTTATCATCCGAACCCCCTCCAGTATTAAGTTGCAAGCAACAGACAACTTCTTTAAGCAAAGTGTGTAAGGTAAACAATCCACATGTTTCATGAACAAGGGACGTTGTTTTCTCCCTAGTAGCAACAGCACATCTACAACCGAAGAGATTTCTGTCACTTCCCTTGGAAACTAGAGGCATGAACCCACTATCGAGCATAAATACTCCATCTTAGAGTCACTAGCAACTACTTGGCCAAGATAACCACTAGCAACGGAGAGCATGCAAGATCACAAACAACAAAGACATGATAGAATCATAAGGATAGAACCATTAATCAAACCAACATAATAATCTTAATATCCATCAGATCACCGCAAACATAACATGCATGATTACAAATAGATTAAATCTTGATCATGAACGGAGCTCACAAGATCTATACATGAAAGCACAAAGGAGGAGATACAACCATCTAGCTACTACATGGACCCATAGTCCAAGGTGGAACTACTCACGAATCATACCGGAGAGAAGGCCTCCGGGATGATATCCCCTCCGGCAGGGTGCCAGGAACAACTTCAGATCCCCCCCGATCTAGGGACGATGGTGGCGGCGGCTACAGACGGTTTTGTGTATTTCTGATCGGGTATGGAGAGTTTCTGTATCGGGGGCTTCTTATAGGCGAAGGGGGGAGTCCGGGAGGCGACCAGGGTTGCCAAACCCTACCCAAGCGTGGGTCCACCTGACCCCGCGCCTGGATAGGTCTGGCACCCCTAGCCAGCCCCTTCGGCTCTCCTCTGGACTTCTTGTTCCTCACGGAAAGTTATTGACTTTGGCATTCGTCCCGTCCAATTCCGAGAATATTTCTTTACTAACTTTTCTAAAACCAAAAACACCAGAAAACAGGCATCTGTCACTGTTGCAACTTGTTAATAGATTAGTACCAGAAAACATGTAAAACGCACCTCAAAGTATGGTCAAGTAAAGCAAAGTAGATACTAAACAAGCATGGAGCATCAAAAATTGTAGATACGTTTCCAACGTATCAATGCGGCACGGTCCCTGCAAGCTCCAGCGGTGTAAGAGAGGGAAGGGGATTTTATGAGGGGTTTGGTGTGCCAGAGGAGACGAGAAATCGAACGAATCCTCGCGAATTTCATGGGATTTTGGTTCGTCTCCTGGCGAGACGGGGAAGACGACCCTGGTGGGGCCATAGTGTCAGTCGTTGTACGGAGGGGTAGTGGGCTGTGCTGGGCTACGCCTGCCACTCTGTTGCTTACTTAGCGTCTTGTGAGAATAGGAACGGGCCGGCTCTGCTGGCCCGGTTAGATAGGATAAGTTTTTTCCTTTTTGTTTTTATTATTTTTATTATCTATTTTATTTTCTAGTTTTTATTTAGGGCTCAAAATTGAACCATTTAATTTTCTTGAAATTTGTAAAATCACCATGATCCTTTTGGGATATTTACTACATTAGTTATTATCCATTTCTAGTTTACCAACCAATGAATATTTAGTTTGGCTAAAAGGGCATTATTATTATTTCTTATATTAAATATAACTTTCGCATTTTACCTCCAAATGGACTCAAATAAATTTCTATGGTTTTATAGAAGTGTCCTCTATCAAAGTACACCATTTGGAATCACTCTCGCTCAGAGTTTACTATGGACAAAACCATAGCTCATATGTTGCACTTCGAATGGGAAAATCCCATTTTTGGGTTTTTAGATTTCTTTTTGGCAATACTATTTTCCTCTTAAGGTTTATATGCAATGATGTTCATGCATGCTTCATGACTTTTAAATTTTGAAATCTTGCACACCAATTCTACAATCCAGAATCAATCCATGCCTATTTTCCTACATAGCTACTTAGGTCATAACAAAATAATATAAGGTTTTGAATTCAAGGTTGAGAGGATTTTCGATTCAAAAAGTTTATTTTCTTTGAGAATTTATAACAAAGTCAAACAATCAATCAAACTTATTTTATTTATATCACATTCCAAAATTAGGAGAATTTTAGAATGTGACACATCCTGTTAGAGAAACTCCACTAGCTTACCCATTTATCGATAAGAAAAACCGTTTGGGTAGGAGGAGAGACAAGGTTTCGGTAAGACAAATGTTGTTTGATCCAACAGCTGGCCCGTTTTCTGGTTAGGAAAAGCACAACCGAATCCTCAAAAATGAATAAATTACAGCATGGTACACCTTTTTACACTAAGGACCTTGTATAGAAAATAAAAAAGCATTCAAATCCTTGGCAATATGGTTACTGCGAGGAAAAGGCACCGGCAGGCAGCCTCCCCAATGTGGCGGCCTCAGGTGAGAAGGGTATCCGCCTCCATGTGCCACCAGACGGTGTATCCAGGAGGATCGGCCTCCACATGCGGGGGAGGTTCAGGCGGAGACAAGCTCGACGGGGTGGATGACCTTGCTCGGGCTCCGTCGGTCTTTGGACAAGCCAGGTGTCCTTGGCATAGTCGAGCTAGGCGTAAGAGGAATTGCGCTTCGGCGGATGGGACACCGACGATGGTGGAATTTGGCGGCTAAGTGGTGGCAGTGCATGACTTGTCGATTTGTGACGAGCGAGGCAACGCACGACAGAGGAGAGGGTTTATGCGGGTCGCGAAGGACTGAGCCGGCATTGGGGCGTCACCAGTGATGCTCACCGGCTGCATAAGACGGCGGGGATAACATGGGGAAGTTTTCATGCAGGCAGTTGGAGGCCTCCCATGTTTGTGTTTGCTGATGTGGCAACAAATGTGTAGGAGATACCTCTTACCCAAATTTTGTGTCCATCTACCCATATATGGGTAGGAGGTGACAAAAATGGGCGATCGCCCAAAATTTTGTGGTGGGGGACCACCTATGGGTAAGCTGTTGGAGCTAATTTTTGCTCCTCCTACCCAAAAAAGCAGAAGAAATGATTGCCAACGGGATTATCACACCTAGTCTCGGTCCTTTTGCTTCTCCGGTGTTATTGGTCAAGAAAAAGGACAATACCTGGAGGTTTTGTGTTGACTATAGAAGATTGAATGCAGTCACTTCTAAGAACAAGTTTCCACTACCTATTGTGGATGAACTGCTGGATGATTTCTCAGGTACAAAATATTTTTCCAATCTTGATTTGATAAGTGGATATCATCATATCAGGATGGTACCTCCAAATGAAGCCAAGAATGCATTTAAAACTCATCATGGGCATTTCCAATTTAAGGTCATGCCATTTGGTTTAACAAATGCTCCATCCACCTTCCAGTGTTTGATGAACAACATGTGTGCACCTTACCTTAGGAAGTTTGTGATTGTATTTATAGATGATATTTTAGTTTACATCAAATCAATGGTGGCTCATTTACATCATCTGGAGCTGGTGTTTTAACTGTTACAGAAACATCAAGTTTTTGCTAAACTCAGTAAGTTCACTTTTACTGGCAAACGGTTGTAGTATTTAGGACATATCATATCTAATGAGGGGGTGGCTACTGATCCTACAAAGACAACAACCATGTTAAAATGGCCAGTTCCTTCTAATGTCATGGAATTGAGGGGATTTTTTAGGATTAACTGGTTATTACATAAAGTTTGTGAAGGGTTATGGAATTCTGGCCAAACCATTAACCCGGTTTTTACAACTCAAAACAAAATTTGTCTAGAATGCTGAAGCACAAGAAGCATTTGAAAAATTGAAAGCTGCCATGAGCACCACACTTGTCCTGGTTCTACCAGATTTATCTCAACCCTTTGTGGTGGAAACAGATGCATGTGGTACTGGGGTAGGAGCAGTGTTGTTATAAGATAATCATCCTGTGGCTTATTACAGTAAGGCACTCAGTCCCAGAAATCAAACTTTGAGTATTTATGAGAAATAGTTTCTAGCAATTCTCATGGTTGTGGATAAGTGGAGGCCATATTTATTCAGAGGACCTTTTGTTATTAGGACTGATCACAAACTTTTTGCCACTTTCTCGAGTAGGACACTTCTTTTATGCTCAGTCAGTGTATATGGCTCAACCAGTCTAGGTTCAGGAAGTAGTGAAATCTTATGATGTGGATCCGGCAGCTCCACAATTTTTGCAAGAGCTGGCTATTGTGGGCACCAATGAACACGGGTATACTCTGGAAGGAGGATTGATTAAACATCACCAGAGGATCTTTGTAGGATCAAATGCAGGTTTGGAAACCAAGATTATTCTGGCATTCCATGCTTCAGCTATTGGGGGACATTCTGGTATACAAGCCACATACACAAGGGTCCATAAATTGTTTCATTGGAAAGGATTGAAATCTGATATGGAAAATGTGGTTAAACAGTGTGTCATCTGTCGATAAGCTAAACATGAGAATTGCAGAGTTCCTGGATTATTGCAGCCTCTTCCAGCACCAAAAATTCATTGGCATGATATATCCATGTATTTCATTGTTGGGTTACCCAAGTCTCAGGGGTACACTTGAATTTTAGTGGTGGTGGACCGTTTTACTAAATATGTTCATTTACTACCATTGAAGCATCCATTTACTACAACAATGGTGGCTCAATTGTTTCATGGAAATATTATCAAGCTTCATAGTTATCCCAAAACTATTGTTTCAGACAGAGACCCAGTATTTACAAGTGCCTTCTGGAAGGAATTGTTTAAAATAAGTGACACTAAACTGAATTTGAGTACGCATATCATCCTCAGAGTGATGGTCTGTGTCAATCAATGTTTGGAGATGTTTTTAAAGTGTCATGTGAGTGAGACACCCACTAAGTGGTCTACTTGGTTACCAGTAGCTGAATTTTGGTAAATATTACATATCACACAACTATTGGCAGTACTCCTTTTGAGGCACTGTATGATACTAAACCAAATATTTTGATGTTACCTGCCGGTGAAACCACATTATCCATTGAAGCATCCCAAGTGGTGTCTGGCCGAGAGAATTACAGAGAGTGGATTACTAAGTACATTCAGAAGGCTTAGGATCGTATGAAAAAAAATTTGTGGATGCTCACTGTTCTGTGCACTCCTTTCAAGTGGGATAAAAGGTATTTCTGAAGTTACAGCCTTATGCTCAAAAAAAAGTGGTTAAGCGAACATTTGCAAAAAAATTGACGAAGTTCTTTGGTCCATATACAATATTGGAGAAGGCGGGCACTATGTCTTACAAACTGGAACATGCCGGCTTCTAGTCATGTACACCCTGTGTTTCATGTCTCCCACTTAAAAAAAATTGTGCGTGATCATACTACAGTATACAAAGAGATACCACCTCAGTTGGATCTGGATGTTTCAGATGTTCAACCAGAAGAGATTTTGGAACGTCGGTTGGTTAAGCGAGGCAATACTGCTCTTTTTTAACTGTTGGTTAAATGGACTTCCTTACCTGCCTCAATGGCTACATGGGAAAATGAAACAGTGTTGCGCGCTCGTTACCCAGAAGCACCAGTATAGGGTCAGCCTGGTTCTCAAGAGGGGGGGAATGTCAATCATGCCATGCCGACATCGATGGATAGGCGTCCTACTGAAGGCACTATGATAGAAGAAGTCACAGAAGACGTCAAAAACGGAGAGTAAGAAAGCGTGTTTTAGCTGGCGCTAGCGTGGCAAGGATGAGTTGGCAGTGGGCCCGGTGGTATGTGTGAGTCGGGCATCGTTATAAGCCCAGCAATTGTATTCACAAAATTATCTATCGATTGAATGAATAAATTCGAACTCTCGTCTGTCTCTCATCCTAAATTCGATTCCATTCTCTCTCCCTTCTCGTTGATCCCTTGATCAAGATCCTAGGTCACAATAGTTCAACCCCGTCCCTTTTCGTACAAAGACGCATACATCCATAATCGAGTTAAATCCATGGTTAGTACCTGAACTTGCTTAGGAAACCCAGTACAGTTATTGTACTCAGAAAATACGAAGTTACGGTCACTCGCAGGAGAGCGTCACGCGTGGTCACTGGGCAATACGTAGCGTTGTATAGAGTGACGTGGAGGTAAGTGGGACCCGATTTCAGTGTCACCGGTGCATTGATGGTGTCCCGAGGGAGAATTTATTTGCCCATACGCCCCTGGACCGATAGCTAAGTTTGGACAGGCCCTCCCACCCCCAGTGACCACCATGAACTAGTTCTTCTCCACGGAGCTGTCGAGGTGAAGGGGAAGAGAGGGAGCGGGAAAGGCACAACACGGAGCGGTCGAGGTAGAGGTGGTGAAATCCATAGTTATCGAGGACGGAGGCAGTGGAGGTTCGTCGGAGTCTTCATCGACGACGGCGGTGGAGGCGGTGACGCGATGTCGCGGCTAGGAGCCGTGGCCATTTTCCCAGTGAGGCGGCCGGAAGGTGCTCCTCCTCCTGTCTACGGTAAGAGCTCAGAATCCGTCGCAGTTCAGGGGAAGTCAAGTTTGGGGGGGATTTCTGTTCTGGAGTTGCTAATCTGATGTGCTCTCATGCCTGTGAGTTCTCTGTCAGAGTTCAGTTTTTTGGTTTTGTTAGGGGTTTGGCCGATGATTTTTGGTGTGGTAAGGGCTTAGGGTTTTAGAAAATGATCATCATGACTAAGATGATGAAAGCATGTGTTTATTTAGGTCATATCAATATTGGTTGCAGAAAAGGAAGTGCTTTTTTTCAGTGTACTATACAAATCTTGTGTAGAGTGGTCACATATTTCTGTTAATTTGCAGATAGGGGAAGTACATGCTTTACATTGGAGATAAACCATGGTGGATATTTTCTGGGCACAGGCAACAATAGAAGCTATGTTGGTGGTCATATTATCTATTATGATTAGGTTGACTCTGTGTCATGGTCTGCAGCAATGCTAGAGCACATAGTTGAGGAAATTGGTTATGAAATGGCTGGTAGAATTAAGGCTCACTACTGCATTCCTATTCTAACCATTGCAAACAATGGTTTAAGAGAGTTAAAAGAGACCATGCCTTCATGTTTATGGTTACTATGGTGGAGACAGGGAATCATTTCATCAGTATTTATCTTGATCATGATGACATCTATAGTTTCATAGGTTTGGATGATGTTGTAAATTTCCCAGTAGCATCTTTGCCTCCTGTCATTAGCCCTAGTAAGCCAAGTACCACAAACAAACCTGAAGATGCAGCTAGAGATGATCCTCCTATACCACCTCAAATTGTGTATCCAGCAAGCACTATTCAAGATTCAGTGGAGGTAGAAAAGGAAGTTTCTGTTGCTGGTAGAGTGAGGAGAAGGAAGAGGGGCAGAACCAAAATTGATGAGATCATGAGTACTCCAGAAGAAGCTGCTCAATTAACTGAAGAAGAAGAAGACAGCGAAAGTGATGATGGTGACAGTGTACATGTTGGAGATATGCCCTAGAGGCAATAATAAATGTAGTTATTATTATATCTTTGTGTTTATGATAAATGTTTACATTCATGCTATAATAGTATTAACAAGGAAACATTAATACTTGTGTGATTTGTAAACTAAAATAGAGTCCCTAGTAAAGCCTCTTTATAATACTAGCTTGTTGGTTAATAAATGATTGTGGTTTCCCTATCATGAACATTGAGATGTTATTAACAACAAGATCATATCGTTAGGAGAATGATATGGTGGACATACTCCTATAGATAAGCGTAGCATAAAGATCAAGTCATTTTTAATAGTTCAATTGCTATATGCTTTCTGATACATAGTAACCTAATTCCTTCGACCATGAGATCATGCATATCACCTTTACCGGATGGATGCTTTGATGACATCAAACACCACACCGTAACTGGGTGGCTATAAAGGTGGCATTGAGTATTCGGAAAGTATTGGTTGAGACACATGGATCAAGAGTGGGATTTGTCCATCCATATGACGGATAGATATACTCTGGGCCCTCTCGGTGAAATGTCATCCAATTAGCTTGCAAGCATGTGACTGGCTCACAAGGGATCACATATCACGGGAACGAGAAAAGAGTACTTATCAGTAACGAGGTTGAACTAGGTATGCAGAGATACCGACGATCATAACCTCGGATAAGTAAACTATCGTGAGACAAAGGGAAATTAGTATCGTATGTAAGTGGTTCATTCGATCGCAAAGTAATCGTAGAAATATGTGGGAGCCATATGAATATCCAGATTCCTCTATTGGTTATTGTTCGGAGAAGTGTCTCGATCATGTCCGCATAATTCACGAACCGTAGGGAGACACACTTAAGGATTCGACATTGTTTGAGTAGTTATGGAATGATGAGAAAGAGACCGAATGTTGTTCGGAGTCTCGGATGGGATCCGGGATATCACGAGGAGATCCGGAATGGTCCGGAGAATAAGATTCATATAAGGAAAGTCCTCTTTCGGAGTAGGGGAATGGTTCCGGTGTTTTCATCAGGAATGTTCTAGAAGGTTCCGGAATGTCCCAAGACTCGGAGGGAAGGGTACATGAATGTGTTATATCAAGTTGGTATGATTGCATCATGTACTAGGTGTCATCGCTGAACAAAATAAAGGGTTTAATCAAATCCTAGTTTGAAAAAGTCAAACGCCAATTTGAAAGTCAAACGGCTATTTTTGGGAAGTGGAGAGGGAGGTGGAAACCGAGTTGGCGAGGAGTTCCTCCCCTCCACTGCCGGCCCACCTTGAAGCCGAGTTGGGGAGGGACTCCCCTCCCCTTGGCCGGCCCCTCCACCTATAAAAGTAGGGGCAGGGCTCCCCTCCTAGACACCCAACACCTCCACCTCTAAACCCTAGCCGCCGACGCCGCCACCTCCTGCTGCCGCTGCCGCCCTAGGGCAAACTGCTGCCGCCGCCTAGCAACCCTAGCCGCCGGCCAAGCCTCCTCCTCGATGTGTCTAAACCCTAAAACACCGAGGGCTCTCTCATAGTCCACCATACTCGCTCCGGCTTAAGGTGAAGCCCTGCGAGATCTCCCCTCTACTTCCGGTACCACGCCGTTGTGCTGCCGGAATCACGAGGAGAGTGTTACAACCTCCGCTGCCTGCTGGAACAAGGGAGAGGAAGGTATGCCGAAACCGAACGATGTGACCGATCAAGGGAGCGCTGCCGGAACGCAGCGCCGAAAGGATCGTCTACGCGATCTTGAGATCGGGAAGAGTACGACTACATCACCCACGAGAATCCGCTCTCGTTAAACACTTTGGAATCTTCGAGGGTGAGTTATTCCATGGACTCGTTGCTACAATCTAGTAGATAGATCTTGGCTTGTTTGTTTGTATGCGGTAGAAATTTTTTGTTTTCCATGCTACGAAACCCTACAAAGGGTATCGAGCCGTGTCTATATGTAGGTCTGTTGCACGAGTAGAACACAATGGTCATTATGGGCGTTGATGCTTTTATTGTCGATTGCTTCTTGTGTACTTTGCATCTTGCGGGATGTTGGGATGAAGCGGCCCGGGCTAACCTTACATGACATCGTTCATGAGACTTGCTCCACGCTTGACATGCAACTTGTATTGCATAAGTGGCTTTGCGGGTGCCTGTTTCTCCTAGCATAGTTAAGATTCAATTTACAACGGGTGATTGTCAATACTAGTATCAATGTTGTGGTTCATGTTCGTAAGTTAGAACGACACTTATTGAAAGCCCCAAACCACGTAAAACATGCAAAGAAAGTAGAGGCGTCTAACTTTGTTTTGCAGGGGTGTGCAGTGATGTGATATGGCCATGATTGTGATTATATTTGATGTATGCAATGTTCCTTATTGTAAGTTGGCAACCGGCAGGAGCCATATGGTTGTCTTTACTTTTGTTAAGACCCGCGTGTCTATTCAAAGTAGTTGTAATAGTTGAAGCCGGTGGACGACAACCATGGATAAGCGTCATTGACCTTGATGCAATGCCGGTGATGATGGAGATCATGTTCGTGCTTGAAGATGGAGATTGGAAGCACAAAGAAGAAAGGCCATATCATATCACATATTATGAATTGCATGTGATGTTAATACCTTTATGCATCTTGTATTGCTTAGTTAATGACGGTAGTATTATAAGATGATCCCTCATGCACATGAATTTCAAGTCATAAAGTGTTCACCCTTAGTTAGCACCGTTGCTAAAGCTTGTTGTTTCGAAGCACCACGTGATGATCGGGTGTGTTAGATTCCGCAAGTGTATACAACGTGAGCAAGACAGAATTTCTCATGCGGAAACTAAGGTTTGATCTTGACGAGCCTAGCATGTACAAACATGGTCTCGAAACACGGATCACCGAAAGGTAAAGCATGAATCATATAGTAGATATGATGAACATGTCGATTGTTCGCCATTGAAACTATATCAACTCTCGTGATGATCGGTGTTGATGTGGTGGATTTGGTTCGTGTGATCACTAAAACAATGTGAGGGATATTGTTTTGAGTGGGAGTTGACCTAGATTAACTTAACTATTAATTAGAACTCAATTTATCATAAACTTAGTCTAAACTATTGCAAATATGTTGTAGATCAATGGCGGCCCCTACCATCAATTTTAATGCGTTCCTAGAGAAAGAAAAGTTGAAAAACAATGGAAGCAACTTCGCGGATTGGTTCCGCAATTTGAGGATTATCCTCACAGCTGGTAATTTGACCTATGTGGATGCAATCATTGGTGACCCACTGCAGCCATGCTACCGATGAAGTAAAGAATGTTTACCTCGCTCGGAAGACTCAGTACTCCACAGTTCAGTGTGCTATCTTGTATGGTTTAGAATCGGAGCTTCAGAAAAGGTTTGAGAATTCAGACCCACATGATATTGTCTGTGATCTCAAATTGATCTTTGAGACTCACGCGGCAATTGAGAGCTATGAGGCTTCTGAAAAGTTCTTTAACTGCAAGATGGAAGAGGGCAGCTCCGTCAGTGAGCATGTGCTTAAGATGTCTGGGCACGCAAACAAACTTCAAAGCTTGGGTATAGTGATTCCTAATGCTTTGGGGATTTACCGTGTCCTCCAATCACTACCACCAAGTTACAAGAACTTTGTGATGAACTACAATATGCAAAACATGAACAAGCAGTTGCCAGAACTGTTTGCTATGTTGAAATCTGCAGAAGTGGAGATCAAGAAAGAGCACCAAGTGTTGATGGTCAATAAGACCACCAAATTCAAGAAAGGCAAGTCTAAGCAAAAGGGACACTTCAAGAAGGGTGGTAAGAAAGTTACCGCACTAACGAAGAAGACCAAGGCTGGACCTAAGCCTGATACTGAGTGCTTTTACTACAAGGGAGAAGGTCACTGGAAGCGGAATTGCCCAAAGTACTTGGCGGATTTGAAGAACGGCAACATCAAGAAGAAAGGTATATCCGATATACATGTTATTGATGTGTATCTCACTAGTACTCGTAGTAGTGCATGGGTATTTGATACTGGTTCGGTTGCTCATATTTGTAACTCGAAACAGGTGCTGCAGAATAAACGGAAGCTAGCGAAGAACGAGGTGACGATGCGCGTGGGAAACGGATCAAAGGTTGATGTGATCGCGGTCGGCACGCTACCCCTTCATCTACCATCGGGATTAGTTTTATACTTAAATAATTGTTATTTGGTGCTCTAAGCATGAACATTATATCGGGATCTTGTTTATTGCAAGACGGTTACTTGTTTAAGTCCGAGAATAATGGTTGTTTGATTTATATGAGTAATATGTTTTATGCACATGCACCTTTGATAGATGGTCTATTCTTGTTGAATCTCGATAGTGGAAATACACATATTAATAACATTGAGGCTAAACGTTTGAAATCGAGCGATAACTCGACCTATATGTGGCAATCCGTCTTGGTCACATTGGAGTGAAGCGTATGAAGAAACTCCATACCGATGGACTTCTTGAATCACTTGATTTCGAATCACTTGAAAGATGCGAAGCATGTCTGATGGGTAAAATGACTAAGACTCCATTTTCTGGTATGATGGAGCGAGCTACGGACTTATTGGAAATCATACATACCGATGTGTGTGGTCCAATGAGTGTAGCATCGCGCGGTGGTTATCGTTATGTTCTTACCTTCACGGATGACTTGAGTAGATATGGGTATATCTATTTCATGATACATAAGTCCGGAACTTTCGAGAAGTTTAAGGAATTTCAAAGTGAGGTGGAGAATCAACGTAACAAGAAGATTAAATTTCTACGTTCTGATCGTGGAGGTGAATATCTAAGTTACGAGTTTGGCGAGCATTTGAAGAAATGCAGAATACTTTCACAATTGACACCGCCGGGAACACCACAGCGTAATGGTGTGTCTGAACATCGTAATCGAACTCTCTTAGATATGGTTCATTCTATGATGTCACTTATAGATTTACCGCTATCATTTTGGGGTTATGCATTAGAAATAGCCGCATTCACTTTAAATAGGGCACCATATAAATCCGTTGAAACGACACCGTATGAATTATGGTTTGGGAAGAAACCTAGATTGTCGTTCCTTAAAGTTTGGGGATGCGAAGCCTATGTAAAGAAGTTACAGCCGGACAAGCTTGAACCCAAAGCGGAAAAATGCATCTTCATAGAATACCCGAAGGAAACTATTGGGTATACCTTCTATCATAGATCCGAAGGCAAAGTCTTCGTTGGCAAGAATGAATCCTTTCTAGAGAAGGAATTTCTCTCGAAAGAAGTGACTGGAAGGAAAGTAGAACTCGACGAGGTTGTCGAACCTTCTCTCAAAATTGCGAGTAGCGCAGCACCGGAAGAAGTTCCTGTGGTGCCTGCACCAATAAGAGAGGAAGCTAATGATAATGATCATGAAACTTCGGTTGTAGTTGCTATAGAGCCTCGCAGGTCAACGAGAACTCGTACCACTCCTGATTGGTATGATCCCGTTATGAATGTCATGTTGGTGGACAACACCGATGACCCTGCGACATATGAGGAAGCGATGATGAGCCCAGATTCCAGCAAATGGCAAGAAGCCATGAAATCCGAGATTGGATCCATGTACGAAAACCAAGTATGGACTTTGGTGGACTTACCGGATGGCCAGAAGGCTGTCGAGAACAAATGGATTTTCAAGAAGAAAACAGATGCTGATGGAAATGTTACTGTCTATAAAGCTCGACTTGTTGCAAAAGGGTTTCGACAAATTCAAGGAGTTTACTACGATGAGACTTTCTCACCAGTAGCAAAACTAAAGTCTGTGAGGATTCTGTTAGCAATCGCTGCATATTATGATTATGAGATATGGCAGATGGATGTCAAAACAGCATTCCTCAATGGAGACATTGATGAAGAGTTGTATATGATGCAACCCAAAGGTTTTGTCGATCCTAAAGATGCTAACAAGGTATGCAAACTTCAACGGTCCATTTATGGATTGAAGCAAGCATCCCGAAGTTGGAATCAACGTTTTGATAAGGTGATCAAAAGTTTTGGTTTTATACAAACTTATGGAGAAGATTGTATTTACAAGAAAGTGAGTGGGAGCTCTGTAGCATTCTTAATACTATATGTAGATGACATATTGTTGATTGGGAATGATGTAGACCTTCTTAATAGTGTCAAGGAATATTTGAATAATAGTTTTTCAATGAAGGATCTTGGCGAAGCAGCTTACATATTAGGCATAAAGATTTATAGAGATAGATCGAGACGCCTAATATCATTGTCACAAAGTACATATTTGGACAAAGTTCTAAAGAGGTTTGGAATGGAAGATAGCAAGAAAGGGTTCTTGCCCATGTTGCCCAATACGACCTTGAGTAAAACTCAAAGTCTGACATCGGCGGAAGATAGAGAAAGGATGAGTAAGACTCCCTATGCCTCAGCCATAGGTTCTCTAATGTATGCCATGCTATGTACTAGACCCGACATTGCATATGCTGTTAGTTTAACTAGCAGATATCAAAGTGATCCAGGAGTGGATCATTGGACAGCGGTCAAAAACATCCTTAAGTACTTGAGAAGATGTAAGATCCCTCCTTTGTAAAGGAAAAGGATCCCTGTGATTGCAATGCTAGTCCCTGGATCATTGCTAGCATCCACAGTTTAAGATGAAGTACACAGATACAAAGGTCATTTATTACATCCATTCCAGAGATAAACATAGTCTTTACAACTCAAGGCCACAGGCCTAATACAAGAGTTTGAATAAGTAAATAAATATAAGTCTTCATCTTCATGTGCCACAGGCAAACATGTTGAGTGTAGACTCATGACACCTAATCCTCATCAGAGTAACCTGTAACATCACAAGTTACAGCCACAGTGGGTCAATACTTTGGAATAGTATTGGCAAGTGATACCTTAGTATATTTTAAGTGGACTAGATACTATATGCAAATTTGGCTAAGTGTAGCTTGGCTTGCTTTGCTCAAAATAGGTTTTGCCTATTAGTTGAAATCACTAAGTTTTCTTTGTCAAAATTTTTCCCAAGGAACCACCAATAGACATTGAGGTCCTTCACCCTTGTTCACCCACAAGTTTTTACTTAGAAGTTGGAATGATGAGATTCTTGATAGCTTCCATGCCTTGATGCTCAAGTTGTCCATTGCCATGGACTTGGCTAAGTACTTAGATTTTTCCATCTACAGAGGTTGTGCACTTTCCCCACCAGACTTGGTTTCACCAAGACAGGACCTTTCAGAAGCCTTCCCTTAGACCAAATGGACGCGTTCCAACCTATCATTCCCACTACCACCAACTGTCCAAATGGCTAAGTTCTAGCAACCTATGTGATCCAGGTAGAGCCCATATTGCCAAGTGGCTGCACTAGAAGCTTCTCAACACTTGGCCTCTAAAATCCCTTTGTTCCTGGGTGGCTTTCCACAAGTGAGATACACAAGGTAAACCATAGCCATGGGCCTTGTGTAACCACTCAACCAAAAACCACCAATCAAGTCCCTTTCCACCCAGGTGATTCATTGACTTAGTTGTTTTATTAAGAAAACATAAGTCCAAAGACATAGAAATATTTTCATCATAGCATGTATATTTCACCAACCCTTGTTTGCTACTATCTAGGCTAAGCATGGCATAGATAGTACTTAACTTAGAAATTTCCTAGCAATTCTACAACTACTTAGGATTTCCCAACATGGCATTTGGCAAAAATAGTAACATGCAAGACTTAGCAAAATATTTCTAATGCTTGTATAAAAATATAGGGATAGAAATATTCATGAAGTACCACTTGCCTTGGTAGTTGGGAGAGTAGCACTCTTCACAATCACACTCACTAGCACCAAAGTCTACACAAAGAATGGTAGCAACAAATTGCACACAACATATACAAACAAACAAAAATACATATGCATGCATGCAAAAATGCTAAGTGATGATTTTTAAAACTCAACCAAGCAAGTGCCTAGTACTGAATCATAACCAAGTCAAAAACTTGCTAAACCAAGTTTATTTGACACTAAAACAATTTCCTAAACAAATCATATGCTCAAAAAAATAGTCCTAAACAAGTTTCTGCAAATAAATTCATTTTAACAGAAGCTAAACATTAAACACATTGCATAAACAGAAAGGGCTTGTTCTCCTGATTCCAACGGTATAAAATTTGCCAAAATCTAACGTGGTAATCAAAAGTTATAGCTAAATCAAATTTGGATATAAATCTGATTCAAATTCTATTTTTAAACAAAACCCTAGCCACGCGGCGCTATCCTATTGGCTGGTACCGATTCGCTCAGGATCAAGCTTCCGCGCCGTCGGATCAAGTCAGATCCAACACGACAGATTCAAAGAAAACAATTCGCTCAGATCTAATCTAATCCGCAAGATCTACATCCAACGACTGTTGTTGCTTCGACCATAGACTAGCGGCGCTAGCGGCTGCGACTGGCGGCGGCGCGTCTGTCAGTGGTGGCGCTGGCATTCTAGGTCGTCCGGGGAGGGGAGAGGGTGCTTACCAGAACCGCAGGGACGAGGTGAAGCTCAACGTGGCAGTGGCTTGGCAAGGGGTGCTCGGAGTTGTCGGGGATTCCTCGCCGGAGTTCGTGGACGCGTCGGGTACGGCTGCTGGTCGACGTTGGTGAGGTTCTGCGTCGCGCTAAGTCAAAAGGAGGGCACCGTTAGATGCACAAGACGATGGGGATCCTAGGCGTATCAGACAGAGGGCAAGGGGCGGCTGGTACTTACGGGGAGAGGTCGCCGGAGTTCGTGCAGAGAGCGGCGGCGCTCGGTTGAAGTCGCTGCCGAGGCTACAGACCATGCGAGAACAAACGGGGTGTGTCAGTAGATGCGCAAGGAGTTGCTGAGCTTGATAGCATGAGTCATGGACAGAGGGGGACACGGTGCTCACCGGAATTCTTCGGCGAGGTCGTCGGAACAGCGGCAGCGTCGGGCGAGTTGCGAGCAGCCTGGTGGCATGGAGAGGAAATTGGGTGAGGGGAAATGGCCGCGAGAGGGAGGGGCTTAAGTAGGCAGAGGCTCGACAAGAAACGCTCAGTGATTCAATGCCAATTAAACCACGAAATCAACGCAGCAACGGCCAGCGGCGGTGTTCGTGCACGGAAATTTGGGGAAGACGATGACGACGTGGACGGGGCCCGCTCGTCAGCGAACAGAATAGAGGGGGAGTAGGGTCCGTGTCGTGGGAATGGTCACGGCAGATGCTGCAATCGGCAGCGAGTAGTAGAACGAGGGGCATGGGCGGCCAGCCATCTGCGATGCGAGATGAGGGCAGAGACTCAGGGTTTTACCCAGGTTCGCCCCCCAGGAGGGTAAAGACCTACTCCTGCTAGATTGTATTATGGAGGTGGTACAATGGGCGAGCTCGGCGGCTAGGCGGCGAGTCGCTTGGGGGTATGATGGAACGTATCTCTACTCGCCCTCCAGGGAGGTTTATATAGGCTCACCTCCCCTAGGGTTTACATATCTCAATCGATTCAGTTAAAGCTTCGGTACTCGTTTAACCTAATCCGACTGGGCCTATCTACTCGCCTGGGCCTTCAGCTTCCAGTCGCTTGGTTCCTCGCTAGGCTTCAATCCAGTCGCCGTCTTGCAGGCCCACTCGCCAAGTCTTGGGCTGAAACGCCCCGCCGGGTATACCCGTAGGCATATCCCATCAGTAGTCCCCGAGGCCGTCGCCGATTTGGCGTAGGTGGCGATACGGAGCATCATTGCTGAGTAGACATCCAAATGAATCGACGGCGGCTTCATAAAGGAAAAACTAATCACACTGCTCGCAGCTTTGGCGAGTCGAGTCGGCGAAACACTGTCATAGTGGTTGGGTCGGCGAGCCGAGTGGCTGAAGTTGGACCGTTAAACGTGGTCAAACTAGCCGTTGGAGTAATCCAACGGTAACCTTTGGTGTAATCATCGCGCGGTAACGGTTCCCCAATTTGGCGGGTAACAACCGCTATATAAGAGGAATGGCAGGCGATCAGAGAACCACCTCCTCACCATTTCCTCCGACTGCGCGCACCCTTCGTTTCCCTTCGCATCGCGATCCAGCCGACCTGAAATCCCCCGACCCCCAGCAAATCTCTTCGCCATGGCCCTCTCCACCGAGCCGTGGGGTAGATCTAAGTGCACGAGGGCGCAGCTGGCTTCCTTCGAGGAGGCCGGGATCTTGCGAGCCGGCTGCTGGCGCATTCCCGCAGCCGGAGAGACGACCCCGAATCCGCGAGAGAGGGAGTTCATCTGCTTCACCAGCCATCTTGAACGGGGGCTAGGGTTCCCCACGTCCCTATTCTTCTGGCGCTTCTGCGCCTACTACGGGATCCAGCCTTCGGATCTAGGCCCCCATAGCATCGAGCAGCTCGCCATCTTTGTGGCGTTCTGCGAATGCTACTTGGGCTGCCGGCCCTACTTCCCTCTATGGCAAGATCTGTTCCACGGACGGATCAGCCGCGAGGAAGCGGGCGGCCCAATGCTGGCCGCGGGCGGCCTAACCTTCCAGCTCAAGTCGAAGGCTTCATTCTTCGACCTGATGCTGCCCGCCAAGGCAGCGAGCGACTGGAAGAAATCGTGGTTTTACGTAGCCGAGGCGACCCCGGAGGGCGAGACGGCGATCCCGGTGCATTCGCCAATCAGTCCGAGCCGCGCCATCTCCAAGTCGGCAAGCTCCCCAACGACCAGCGGATGGTCGTCGACGAGATGCTCCAGACCATCCGTGGTCTGAAGAAGAAGGGCCTCGGCACGATAAACCTGCATAACCGCTGGCTCGGGCGGCGTCCCTGGCTCGGCGCGAGCACTACATGTACCAAAGACACGGGCCGAAGACTCGACGAAGGCCTGCCTCAACGAGTGGAAGCTGGAGGACTACATCCCAGATCAAGAAAATCACCAGCGGTATACCGACGCACAGGACGGGTCGCCCCTACACCGCAAAGCGCCCAGCCCCAACGGTAATCACTTCGCCGCAGCCGCAGCTTTATGCGATGCGGTAATTCTAACTTCATCTTGTATTCATTGCAGCTATTCCAAGTGGTGGAAGGATGGCTCCCACCGTCGGACGACGAGAACTCGAGCTCGTCCGTCCAGGACGTGGGTGAGTCGCCTCCCGTCAAGGGCGATGCCGGGAGTGACGAAGGCGACAGCGACGACGAGTCCGAAGAGGAAGTCGCCCCACTGCTTCGCAAGACCCGTGGGCAGCGTCAACGCGAGCTTGAGGCAAGTAAAAGCCTCGAGCGTCACGATGACGACAACGAGCTTCCAGAAACCACCTCGCGCCGCCAGGCGACTCCATCAAAAAAGAAGAAGAAGGAAGAGGAGGTGAAGGCGCCTACGAGGAAGATGAAGACAAAACCGACGAGGCCGGCCTCGCCGCCACATTCAGCGAGCAGTTCTGACACCCCCAGCCCGGCCAAGGACGAGGCGCCGCCAACGACAGCCGCGTTGGACACGGCCACCATCGGTACAAGGCCGGGTCCGGCGCCGCTTATTCGCCCGATCTGCGGGCTGGGGGACGCCTCGGTCGCAACGGGTGCCTCACAAGGAAGCTCCTGTTGAAGAGGTTACGGAGGCTCCGGTTGCAGCTTCGACGATGAAGAAGCCGTCCGTGTCTTGGGCACGCGACGTCCTGGACATGGGGCTTAGCCGCCGACTGGGCCCTGAACTGGAGAAGCCAGCCGGCCTCCGTATGGGGCTGTGCTTCATTCCGGTCGCCAAGTGAGTGCACTTGCCTTCCTTTGTCTCCCATAATCGCTTGAATTATCTTGCTTATATGATTGATGTACAGGACCGGAGTGAAGAGGATGGGCCACCCAACCGTGGCTAAGGTGCCACCCGTCGTTAGCGAGGAAGATCCTTCCCGCAAGAGGAAGGCGGACGAAGTCGTCGCCCCTGCGGATGGCGGCAAGAAGGCCAAGGGTGACACCGTCGTCACGATTTCTGACGACACGGCAGCCGCGCCGGCTGGACCTACAACGGAGGCGGCCGCGTCCACAAAGGAGGGCGCTCCCTTGCCTGGAACGGCCGAGCCGACCTCCTTTGGGGCGGGTGCCTCTATCGCCACCTTCCCGCGCTTCATGACCAAGGCGGCCGCGGCGAGTGGAACTTCGCCCTCGAGCCACGCTCCTGGGATCGCCGATGCTGAAGTCGACCAACGTCGTGGGCATACGCCGGCTCTCCTCGCGTCCGTGGACGCGATACAACTCCACGGCATGCTTGGCGCAGCCATCCAGGTACATCCAGTCCCCGAGGATCAGGTCGGTGCTTTGCAGCGGCCTGATTCTTTTAATGTCTTATCTTTATTTTTCGCATCCAGTCCCCGAGTGCGCACGCGCTGAATTTCAGCGGGTGGGCACTTAGGAATTTCTTTGAGTACCAGTCCCCGAGTGCGCACTCGCTGAATTTCAGCGGGTGGGCACTTTAGGAATTTCTTTGATTGCCAGTCCCCGAGTGCGCACTCGCTGAATTTCAGCGGGTGGGCACTTAGGAATTTCTTTGATTGCCAGTCCCCGAGTGCGCACTCGCTGAATTTCAGCGGGTGGGCACTTAGGAATTTCTTTGATTGCAAGTCCCCGAGTGCGCACTCGCTGAATTTCAGCGGGTGGGCACTTAAGAATTTCTTTGATTAACCTTTTTGGTGATGTGCAGGGTCTGTAACTTGAGTCGGCTGACCGATTGGTGGCGAAGAAGCGTGCGGAGAAGGAACTGGCCATCGTCCAGGAGGCGAACAAAGGGCTTCAGGCTGTTGCCGCGAAGGCAGAGGAAGCTCGCCAGGGGCTTGTCCCCGCTGTTGAATTGGCGGCGGCGCAATCGGCTTTGAGTTCGGCTGAACAGCGGATCGCCAACCTCGAGCGCCAGCTGCGGGAAGCGAAGGAAGAAGCGAGCTCGGCTGATGGGCGAGCCAAGGCCGCCATTGCAGACGCCGAAGAGGATTGCAAAGTGTCGGATGCCCTTGTTGCTGGGCTTCAGGATGACCATATATCGCTTCAATGCTTCATCACGGATCTCGCCCGCCCGTTGATTGGTAAGTGCGTCTGCCTCTTTCAGTAGTTGTGCCATTTGTGGTGTCCGTCGTATTCATTATTGTCTTCTACTCGCAGGTCGCATCATCGATAGCGCGAAAGAGGCGAGCTCGTTCGACGCGCGGCAGTGTGTAAGCATGCTTGTCGACTCGGCAACATTGTCGGCGACGTGCATCCTTGCCTATCTCCAAGAGATATCGCCCACGGAAGTGATTCACAGCGACCTCGTTGAGGTGTGGAGGTATTTGGAGAAGGCACCCGCGGTCGTTGAGTTCATGACGCGGTCGGCGTTTCGGCGCGGAGCGGCGACGACACTTAGTCTTGGACTTGCCCACTTTCCCGAGGACTTCGACATCGACGATGTGACGAGTGGCTACCCATCGTCGACTGGCGCGGTAGAGCTTTCCGAGGTCCTCAAGTTGCAGGATCGCGCCGCCGCGTACTCGGAGCGTGTCTGGGCAATGGGCGACCTCCTTCCGTACCAGGAGACGGTCGTCGTGCCGAACGACCCCGAGCCGCCGCATCGTGATTTCAAGGTCGAGCAACCCTTCCGCGCGGCGATGGCGGGTGAACTAACGACGTATCCGTCGAACCCGTACACGCCGTTCATCCGCAATCGCCGGGATGTTGGCGAGTCGTCGTCTAAGCCTGCAGAATAGGATAGTTTGCCTTGTGGCGTTAGTAGCAGGTCTGCCATGCGGGGATATTTTGTAATATGAGACAATGCAACATGCTATCGAATGAGACATCGTGTCTATTTTGGTATTTTTCGCGTGTTTGTGATTGACGTTTGAACGAGTCCCCGAGACATGGAGAGTAGGCGCAATTTGCGGTAACCGTTTCTTTTTATTTCATAGCGACTAGAGAGTACATATGTGGGGTTCTAGGCGTAGAACTTCCGTAGGAGGTTTACATTCCATGGTCGCTTGACGTCGAGTTCGCCGTCCCCGCGGACGTCGATGAGGTAGTAGGCGTCGTTGCCGAGTACTCGCCCGATGGCGAATGGCCCTTCCCACGGAGGGGAGAGCTTGTGCATGCCCTTCTTGTCCTGGATGAGGCGTAACACAAGGTCGCCCTCTTGGAAGATGCGAGTCTTCACCCGCCGGCTGTGGTAGCGGCGGAGTCCCTACTGGTAGATAGCGGTGCGTGACCGAGCGAGGTCACGTGCCTCGTCGAGTTGATCGACCCCGTCTTGGCGGGCGAGCTCGTTTGCGGTCTCCGTGTAGTGGACGACCCACGGCGAGTCGTGCTCGAGGTCGGTGGGCATGACTGCCTCGGTGCCGTAGACCATGAAGAAGGGGGTGAACCCTGTCGACCTGTTGATCGAGGTGCGGATCCCCGATGATGAGGGCAACTCGACCCAGCACCCGGGCGGTGCGCCGAGTGGTACTTGGAGTCGCTTTCAGGCCGTGGAGGATGCTGGTTGGCCCGTTCCGCCTGGCCGTTGGATTCCGGGTGGGCGACTGACGCGAGGTCGAGCCGAATGTGGTGCTCTTCGCAGAATTCGGCCATGGCTCCCTTGGCGAAGTTAGTGCCGTTGTCCGTGATGATGCTGTTTGGGAACCCGTAGCGATATATGAGCTCGCGTAGGAATTTGGTGGCGGTCCTCCCGTCGCATTTTCGAACTGGCTTGGCTTCCACCCACTTTGTGAATTTGTCGACCGCAACCAGGAGGTGGGTGTAGCCGGATGGAGCTTTCTTGAAGGGGCCTACCATGTCCATACCCCACATAGCGAATGGCCAGGTGATGGGGATTGTTTTGAGCGCTGAGCTCGCACGCGGCCTGGTTGGCGTACTTCTGGCACCCGGCGCACCGCTGGACAATGTCGACAGCATCGGCGTGTGCGGTGGGCTAGTAGAAGCCATGTCGCATAGCCTTGGCGACGAGAGAGCGGGCGCCGGCGTGGTGGCCGCAGTCACCAGAGTGGATGTCGTGGAGAATCTTGCGTCCTTCTGCGGGTTGGACGCAGCGTTGGAACACGCCGGTGACACTGCGCTTGTGGAGCTCGCCGTCGATGATGGCGTAGGACTTGCATCGACGGGCGATCATCCGAGCTTCCGTCTCGTCTGCCGGCAAGGTGCCGGCTTCCAGGTAGGCGATATAGGGCTTGGTCCAATCGTCTGGCTCGTTGACGAAAAGCGACCAGGTTGCCTCTGTTGAGCGGGACTGGCGTCGATCTCCCTCGGGGAGAGACCGACGGCTTGGTGATCGTGTCGAGGAAGACGGCGGCGGGTGGTGCGAGTCGAAATGACCGATGCGAGAGAGTGCGTCGGCCTCCTCGTTCTTCCGCCTGTCGATCCACTCGACGGAGTAGCCGGTGAAGTGTCCGCCCAACTTGTCCACTGCTTGGCGGTATGCCGCCATGGTGGGGGAGACGGTGTCGCAGGTGCCAGCGACTTGCCCCGCGACAAGGTCGGAATCTCCATAACAGCGTAGGCGGTTGACATTCATCCCCTTAGCAGCTCGCATGCCGTGGAGTAGGGCCTCGTACTCGGCCATGTTGTTGGTGCAGGGTGTGAAGTCGAGGCAGAGGATGTAACGGAGCTTGTCGCCCTTTGGTGAAGTTAGCACGATCCCTGCGCCTGCGCTGTCCGCGTTCTTGGAACCGTCGAAGTGCAGGCTCCAGTAATGGAGGTATGGCAGCTTCTCTGGCTGCTGGGCCTCTTCCCAGTCAGCGATGAAGTCCGCTAGGGCCTGCGACTTGATTGCTTTTCACGGCTCGTATTTGATGTTGTGGACGCCGATCTCGACGGCCCACTTGGCGACCCGCCCGGTCGCCTCACGGTTGCGGATGATGTCCTGCAGTGGTGCCGAGGAAACGACCGTGATCGGGTGCTCCTGGGAGTAGTGCAGCGCCATTGGCTCTGAACACCGCGTATACCAGCTTTTGGTACTGGGGGTACCGCTGCCGCGACTCAGTGAGGACCTCGCTGATGTAGTAGACCGGTCGCTGTACTGGGCGCTCCTTTCCTTCCTCCGGTCGTTCGACGACCATTACGGCGCTGACGACATGCTCAGAAGCCACGACGTAAACCAGCATGGGTTCTTTGTCGGCGGGGGCGGTGAGTAGCGGTGCGGCGAGTAGCACCTTTTTGAGATCTCGGAGCGCGTCGTCCGCCTCCTTGTACCACTGGAAGGTGGGGTTCTTGCGCATCAGGCGGTATAGGGGCATCGCCTTTTCGCCCAAGCGGGGGATGAAGCGACTGAGAGCCGCTACTCGCCCGGCCAGTTTCTGGACGTCGCGCAGGCACTCGTGTTTGCCGAGCTGGGCGATCGTGTCGATCTTCATGGGGTTCGCCTCAATCCCTCGTTTGGAGACAACGTACCCCAGTAGTTGTCCTGCAGGTACACCGAAGGTGCATTTGCCTGGGTTGAGCTTTATCTCGTATTTTCGCAAGTTGGCGAACGTTTCCGCCAGGTCGGCGAGTAGATCGCCCTGGCGAGCGGACTTTACGACCACGTCGTCGATGTAGACGTGGATGTTGCGGCCAATTTGGCTCGCAAGGCATTCTTGCATGCACCGCTGGTAGGTCGCCCCGGCGTTCTTGAGGCCGAAGGTCATGGCGGTGTAGTAGAAGGCTCCGAATGGCATGATGAACGCCGTCTTCTCCTCGTCCTCGACAGCCATTTTGATCTGGTTGTAACCAGAGTAGGCGTCGAGGAAACACAGAGACTCCGAGCCCGCGGTGGAATCGATTATCTGGTCGATCCGCGGGAGGACGAACTGCTCCTTTGGGCAGGCGCTGTTCAGGTTTGTGTAGTCGATACACATCCTCCAGGTCCTGTTTTTCTTCTCGACCAGGACTGGGTTTGCCAGCCACTTGGAGTATTTGATTGGCCGGATGAAGCCTGCAGCGAGTAGACACTGCACCTCCTCGGCGATTGCTCGGCGGCGCTCTTCATTGAAGGGCCGCAGCGACTGCTTGACTGGTCGCACTTTGGGGTCGGCATTTAGCTTGTGCTCAGCGAGCTCCCTGGGGACACCGGGCATGTCAGAGGGCTTCCATGCGAAGATGTCCCTGTTCTCACGGAGGAACTCGATGAGCGCGCCTTCCTATGCCGGGCTCATGCCCGTCCCGATCGTCACCGTCTGGCTGGAGTCACCTGGGACCAGCTCGACGGTACGGGTGTGCGTAGTGGCCTCAAAGGTTGAGGTGTTTGCGCCCTCCGAGTTGGGCTTCTTGAGTATGGTGGGGTCGTCGTTGTTGACCCTGCTCGCGTACTTGGCGAGTTCATCCGCGTGGTTGGTCTCCGCCGCGATGACGGCGTCAGCGAGCTCGGCACCTTTGGCCTCGCACTCAGCGGCCATGTCGGGGTCGCCGTTGATGGTGATGACGCCGCACGGCCCGGGGAGCTTCATCGCGTTGTACGCGTAGTGGGGTGCTTCCATGAACTTGGCGAACGCCTGGCGCCCCAGGACGCAATGGTAGGGGCTGTCGAAGGGCACGAGTTCGAAGACGATCCGCTCGGTGCGGAAATTTGCTGGTGTGCCGAAGGTGACTGGCAGCGTGACCTTGCCGATCGGGTACGCCTTCCGACCGGGGACGATGCCGTGGAACGTGGTGTGGGTCGTCTCGATCATCGACTGCGGGAGCCGCAGCCGCCTGAAGGTGTCCAGGTACAGGATGTTGATGGAGCTCGCCGTCCATCAATGTCTTGGGGAGCCAGAGTCGCCGACCTTAGGCTTGACCACCGGGCGACTCGACCGGGTACTGGCGCGCGTGGCGAGTGGTCTTGTCGACTCCAGGTGATGGGCTGCTCCGACCAGTTGAGGAACTGGGGAACGTCCACCTGGGCCACCGCGTTGACGGCGACGGCGCGGGCGATGACCTTCTTCTCGTGCTTCGTGTTGAAGCCCGTGAAGGTGTGGAGCGAGCCGGCCACTTTGCCGAATTTTCCGCCGTTTGGCGGGTCGTTGTCGGGGTCCTCCCGTGCTCGCCGTGCCTTCTCGATCTCCCTGAGGGTGTGGCAGTCGGCGGTGGTGTGCGTGGCGGGCTTTCCTTCCCTGCTATGAAGCGCACATGGTTGGTTAAGGAGAGCCGCGGGGTCGAACCTTGGCTTGGCCTTGTAGTTGCCGTCGTCGCGGCGTTGTCCTCCGTCGCGGCGGAAGCTCTTGGGCTCGTGTTGCGCGTGCCTGGCGTTGGCGACGAAGTCGACTCGCCCGTCACTGTGGCGCTTGCCGGTGAGGCGAGTGTTGCTGTAGCGTAGGTCGGACCGTCGTCATTGCCGCTGTCGCCAGGCGTTGACCTCCTGACTCGTCGTCAGTTTCCTGGTTTGGATCTTCCTCCGCGTACCGTTTGGTGATCTCGAGGAGGTCGGGGATGTTGTCGAGTGTGCGAGAGTGTCTCTTGAGCTTGGCGACCAGGGGCTCGTAGCGGCACGAGGTCTTGAAGCAATGGATCGCGGTGTCCGGGTGGATGCCGACCGCATTGTACCAGAGTTCTTGCCACCGTTGGACCCGCTATGGTCGATTGCTGGGTCCCTGGACGCATCGCTCCAGGTCCTTGATAGTGGTGGCGCGGGTGTAGGAGCACTCGAAGTGCCTGACGAAAGAGTCGCGCATCTCCTCCCAGGAGTCTATACTGTCCTGAGGGAGGGTGTTGATCCATTGCCTGCACGTCCCCTCCATCATCAGGGGGAGGTAACGGGCGGCTAGCAGGTCGGTGTGGCCTGCGATCCCCATTGCCATGAGGTATGTGTCGAGCCAGACGGCGGGGTCATACGAGGGTCGATTTTCTATCTCCTTCGTGCCTTAAAGTTTGGCGGTACTTCTCGCCGGATCATTGGTCCAAGCACTTGGGGCCGAGTCGATCGACCCCATGGGCTTGCCGTCGCGCGATTGGTTAGGTGTGTCGCAGGTCCGGCTGGCGGCGCGCCAGCTTTGGTTGTTGATGATGTGGGTGCGGGCGTCGATGGGTTGACCGCTGGCGGCGACGAGGTTGGTCGCCGGCCTGGGGTCGCAGGTGGAGAGGCTGCAGCGTTGGTCGGTGTTGGAGCTGCAGTGTCTCCGGTGGTGGGCAGTTGAGTGTGTTTGCCGCCATTGGGCGGCCGCTCGAGGCCACCCTGCTTCCCGAGGAACGCGAGTCGGCGCCCGCTCTTTGCTGCTCGACGGCCTTTGCGAGCAGGGCCCTGACGTATTGGATCTGTAGGGCGCCATCGCCGGTGGCCGTGATGCTGTCGGCTGCTGCTCGGCCTGCCACGAGGTTGTCCATAGGGGTGGAGAACAGTGGGAGGCCGTTTGCGTCTCGCTCCCGTGAGGAGACTACTATCCGCGGCTGGTCCCTGGGGGTGTGCGGTTGGGTGAGGCGGGCGCCATCGCCGTCGACCTGGCGGGGTCGGGCTTCTCCCGTGGCGTTCTCGCAGATCGCGCGCTCGGCCACGCGGGCCGGGTCGTTTTCATCGTCGAAGTTCAGGGCGCGCCCCTGAACGGTGGGGTTCAGGCGCGACCTGATCCGCTGTTGGTGGTAGCGCGATAGCTCCTGCGCCGTCACCTGCTCGAGGCGGAATTTTTCGCGCTCGTCTTGTTCCTTGCGCATCGCCTCCGCCAGTTTCAGGCGAAGTTCCTCGACCTCCGTTGCCGTGGAGTTAGGAGGGATTGGGGTGGAGAATGGATCCTCCGGCGGATCGGTGCCGGTCGCCATGTAGGTCGCGGCGTGGCGACCGGTTTCGTCGTGAGGGTCGGCGGAATTCTCCGATCCGGAGTCGAATTCGAAGATCCCGAGGATGGAGGGGTCCTCGAAGTCTCCCACGTTGGAGACCTGAGTGATGGAGCCCGCGGGTGAAGCCGCGGTGATGGACCCGGCGAGTGACGCTGGGGTCGCCGAGTCGGCGTCGTCGTTGAGGGCCGCGTCTTCTGCGGTCGCTGAGTTTTCGGCCACATCGCTGTGGGCCGAATTGTACTCGGAGGCGAGGCGATGGATCGTGCGGATCTGGCTCTCGGAGAGCCGATCGCGTGGCGGCGACTCACGGATGCGAGCCGAGTCCTCCGAGACGATGACGTCGGTGAGTCCGACGAAGAGGCTGATCGTGCCGACCGGCAGGATCACGCTGTGCGTGACGGGTCGCGCGGCCGGGACGTAGCTGCTCGGCAAGATTTGGAGCATCTCGCCGATCGCTATCATGCGGCCGGTGGCGACCGTCTCGTTGATGGGTAGATTGGATCTCGCCGCAGAACACCGGCCATACCGGCCAGGCCCCACGGTGGGCGCCACTGTCGTGGGAATGGTCACGGCAGATGCTGCAATCGGCAGCGAGTAGTAGAACGAGGGGCAAGGGCGGCCAGCCATCTACGGTGCGAGATGAGGGCGGAGACTCAGGGTTTTACCCAGGTTCGGCCCCCCGGAGGGTAAAGACCTACTCCTGCTAGATTGTATTATTGAGGTGGTACAATGGGCGAGCTCGGCGGCTAGGCGGCGAGTCGCTTGGGGGTATGATGGAACGTATCTCTACTCGCCCTCCAAGGAGGTTTATATAGGCTCACCTCCCCTAGGGTTTACATATCTCAACCGATTCAGTTAAAGCTTGTACTGTTTAACCTAATCCGACTGGCCTATCTACTACTTTGGGCCTTCAGCTTCCGCTTGGTTCCTCATGGGCTTCAATCCAGTCGCCGTCTTGCAGGCCCACTCGCCAAGTCTTGGGCCAGTCGGAAACATCCTGCTGGGTATACCCCGGTAGGCATATCCCCATCAGTCCGGGTGTCAGCGGCTCGCTGGGTGCATCTGCGCGTGAGCGAGGGAGAGAAGGGAGCCAGGTGGGCTAAATGGGCTGCGTCTGTTGCTGGGCTCAATTCATGGCGCCGGCCCTTTTCCATTTCCTTTCTCTTTTCTTTTTCTAAATTGAATTTCTGAAATGAGTTTCAAATGAATTCAAACTCTATTTGAATTCAAATCTTTTTGGGATTTTTGCAGTGTGCAACAATCACATTTCAGGACATAAAATCAAGTGGTCTCTCTGTTCAAGCTTGATTCTTTTGAAATAGCAAAATAAACAGTGCCATAGCACTAGATTTGCAAATGTTTTGAAAAAAAAATGGTTTTGAAACCATTTTTATTTTGTAAAATTTTGTTCAAACTCTACACTCAAACCAATCAACAAAGAAGCAAACAAACTTGGTTTTAAAACACTAAGCTCTCAAATGAGGATGGGCATCTGATTTAAGTTTGCTCACATAAAATGATAGCACTATGTGCTTCTGTTTTCTTGAAATGAGTTTGAAATTGATCTCAAATCTATATGCATGCATGAATGATATGAAATCTTTGAAATCATGATTTTAGGGATGTTACAAATCTAACCCCCTTAAGGTGAATCTTGCCCTCGAGATTTGGATTGGCTAGCAAATAGGTGAGGGTGGTCTTTCCGAAGATCATCTTCTCTTTCCCATGTTGCTTCCTCTTCGGAGTGATGATTCCACTACACTTTGCAAAACTTGATAGTCTTAGTCCTTGTGACTCTTTCTGCAGTCTCAAGAATCTTGATAGGTTTCTCTTCATAGGTGAGATCACTTTCCAATTGAACCTCCTCCAAAGGTATAGTATCCTTCAAAGAAGTTTCTTCCATTTCTGGGTGACATTTCTTAAGCTGACTCACATGAAACACATTATGGACAGCTGACAAAGATTCTGGGAGTTCAATTTCATAGGCAACTTCTCCTTTGCGACTCAGAATCTTGAATGGCCCAACATATCTTGGTGCCAATTTTCCTTTGACTCCGAATCTTTTTACTCCACAAAGTGGTGATATTCTAAGATAGGCTCTATCACCAACTTTGTAGGTAACTTCTCTACGCTTAGGATACGCATAGCTTTTCTGTCGGGACTGTGCTATCTTCAACCTGTCCTTAACCAACTTGACCTTCTCTTCGGCTTCTTTGATAAGATCTGGCCCAAATAAACTTCTTTCTCCCACACCATTCCATAACAATGGGGTGGTACACTTTCTTCCATAGATAAACTCAAATGGTGCCATCTCAATGCTGGCTTGATAGCTGTTGTTATAAGAAAATTCTGCATAAGGCAGACTTTCATCCCAACTGGCTCCATAGTCTAAGGCACACGCCCTCAACATGTCTTCAAGAATCTGATTAGTTCTTTCTGTTTGTCCATCGGTTTGAGGATGAAAAGCAGTACTGAATTCCAACCTCGTTCCCAATGATTCATGTAGCTGTCTCCAAAAATGGGAAGTGAATTGGGTTCCCCTATCAGACACAATACTCTTGGGCACTCCATGTAGACATACAATTCTACTCATGTAAATTTTTGCTAACTTAGCACTCGTATAGGTTGTCTTCGCGGGTATGAAATGAGCCACTTTAGTTAGGCGATCCACTACTACCCATATGGAATCATACCCTGACCTGGTCCTTGGTAATCCGGTAATGAAATCCATACCAATCTTGTCCCACTTCCAATCAGGAATAGGTAGTGGTTGAAGCAAACCTGCTGGTTGCTGATGCTTCGCTTCTACTCTACTACACACATCACACAAAGCAATATGTTCGGCGATGTCCTTCTTGAGATTATTCCACCAAAATCTTTCTTTCATGTCCATGTACATTTTGGTGTTACCCGGGTGAATAGAATACGGAGAGTTGTGTGCTTCTTGCAAAATCAGTTTCCGCAACTCCGGGTCTTGTGGAACACAAATACATTTCCTATGCCATAAAGTACCCTGTTCGTCTTCATGGAATTCTTTGGCTTTTCCCTTGCCAATCTTTTCCTTAATCTCTTCAATTTCCTTATCAGTTTTCTGGGCTTCTCTGATCTTGTCCAACAAAGTGGGTTGAATATCCAAATACATGAGATGTCCTTTAGGCACAATCTCCAATCTGAGTTTTCCAAATTGGGTACACAGATCATCTGGCAATTCTCCTTTGGTAAGGCCATTCACAAAAACCTTACGGCTTAGAGCATCTGCTACAACATTTGCTTTACCGGGGTGGTATTGCAAACTTAAGTCATAGTCTTTGATAAGTTCTAGCCATCTTCTTTGTCTCATATTAATTTCCTTTTGGGTGAAGATATACTTCAAACTTTTGTGATCTGTGAACACTTCACGACGCTTTCCCAAAATATAGTGTCTCCATGTCTTGAGTGCATGGACAATAGAGGCTAACTCCAAATCATGAGTAGGATAGTTTACTTCATGAGTTTTGAGTTGTCTCGAGGCATATGCCACAACTTTACCGTCTTGCATAAGTACTGCACCCAAACCTTGATGAGAGGCATCACAATATACTTGGAAATCTTTTTCCAAATCAGGTAGACACAAGACTGGTGCTGTCACAAGTCTCTTCTTCAATTCCTGAAAGCTGAGTTCACAACCTTCAGACCAAGCAAACTTCTTGTCTTTCTTTAACAATTCAGTCATGGGCTTAGCTACCTTAGAGAAATTCTCAATGAACCTTCTGTAGTAACCTGCTAAGCCAAGGAAACTACGAACTTCTTTCACGAACTTGGGAGATTCCCATTCAGTCACAGCTGAAACCTTAGCAGGATCAACTGCTACACCATCCTTTGTCATAACATGACCAAGAAAACCAACTTCTTCCAACCAGAACTCACACTTGCTAAATTTGGCATAGAGTTTATGCTCTCTTAACTTCTCAAGTATCAAACGCAAATGTCCTTCATGCTCTTCTTTGCTCTTGGAGTAGACTAAGATGTCGTCGATGAAAACGACAACAAACTTGTCAAGGAATTCCATGAACACCTTGTTCATCATATTCATGAAGTATGCTGGAGCATTTGTCAAGCCAAAAGGCATTACGGTATACTCATACAATCCATACCTTGTAGTGAATGCTGTCTTAGGTATGTCCTGTTCTCTTATCTTGAGTTGAAAATAGCCTGACCGGAGATCAATCTTTGAGAACACACATGATCCTTCCAGCTGATCAAACAAGTCATTGATTCTAGTCAAAGGATATTTGTTCTTGATAGTTACCTCGTTGAGTGAACGGTAATCTATGCATAACCTTTGACTTCTATCTTTCTTCTCCACGAACAAAACTGGGGATCCCCAAGATGAAGAACTTGGTTGAATAAATCCTTTCTGTAGCTATTCTCCAAGTTGCTTCTTGAGCTCTTTCAGTTCATCAACTGACATTTTATACGGTCTCTTTGCTATTGGTCCAGACCCTGGTACCAAATCTATCAGAAATTCCACATCTCTATCTGGTGACATTCCCGGCAATTCTTCCGGAAACACATCCGGATATTCACTCACAATTGGCACACTGTCCATGCTAACCCCCTTAAGAGAATTAAGCATACTCCTTTTTGCTTCAAAGTTGGTCTTGAATCTGATCCTTTTATTTTCTGGAGTTGTGAGTGAGACAGTATGGTTGGCACAATCTATCACTCCTTTGTACTTAGTCATCCAGTCCATTCCTAGAATGACATCCAATCCTTGGGAGTTTAGAATTATCAAGTTAATGGGAAACTTATACTTCCCAAATTCTATGACTAGATCATGACATCCAGAATTCACTATCATTTCTCCACCAGGAGAACTTACTTTTATAGGACACCCAATAGTTTCTACCGGTAATTCATTTCTTTCAACAAATGCTCTTGTTATGAATGAATGAGATGCACCAGTATCAAAGAGTACAAATGCTAGAATAGAATTGAGTCTGAACTTACCAGCAACAGCATCAGGCTCCTCATAGACCTCCTCCACATTGATGTGGTTTACCTGTCCCTTCTGGAGAGGGTTGGGCTTGTTGGGTCCTTCAACCTTCTTTTCTAGGCATTCATTTGCATAATGCCCCATCTTCTTGCATTTGAAGCATTCAACCTGACTGATGTCTCTCTTAACAGGCTGACTTGCACTTCCACTACCATTACCACTGTGGTGGCTCTTATGTCCACTCTTGTGGTTCTTGTACTTGTCATTGTCATGACTACGGTGATGCTTGTTGTCATGACGGTTGTGGTTGTGGTGCTTGTTGAATTTCCCATGCTTGTGGGATCCTGAGCTTCCACTGTCATCATAATGAGATCGTTTGTGAGACGATCCCGAGCTGTGCTTGTCGGAGTGCTTTCTCTTTCTACTCTTAACTTGCTTTATTTTGTTTTCCAAAATAGCAGCCTTGTCACAGAGTGACTGATAAGTGGGAACATAGGCCACGGCCAATTGCAGATTCAGCTCATCATTCAAGCCCTCAAGAATTTTTTCCTTTCTCTTGGCATCAGTGTCAACTTCATCCGGTGCATAACGCGCCAGATTGTTGAACTCCTCAATATATTCAGCCACGCTGCGGTGGCGCTGCTTCAGATTGTGGAACTCTTTCTTTTTCAGACTCATCACTCCTGATGAGATATGAGCAGTGCGAAAGCCATCCTCAAAGATAGCCCATGTCACTTCATCTATGGGAGTGGTGATCTGGAAGTTGTCCCACCAAGTGGCGGCTGGCCCTTCTAGCAGATGTGCTGCAAATCTGACTTTTTCAGCATCCGTACAGCCGACGGTTACCAAGTCCTTGTTTACTGAGCGTAGCCAATCATTGGCCACCATGGGATCAGTCGTCCCTGAGAACTTAGCTGGCCTCAATCTCAAGAACCTGGTGAGCATATCAAAACCCGGTGGGTTGTTGTTGTTGTTATTGTTGTTATTGTTGTTGTTATTGTTGTTGTTGTTGTTTTGGTTCTGGATGAACGTCGTCATCATCTGCATTAGCTGAGTTTGAGCAGTCATCATTTGTTGCATTTCTGGAGTGATGTTGTTGTTGTTGTTGGGGTTGGGGTTGGGGTTAGGGTTTGCACGATGGGGAGGCATCTGTGTGTGTTCAAATAGAGATAAGAATGAGATACCCATAGATGCTTTCATGCACATTACATCACATAAGCAAACACAAGAATGCAACACAAAGATAAAGGTTCAACAACAAAATAACAAGTTCACAAAGTAAAACACACAAGTAGCAAGCCATCCACATGTCGGATGGTCCAATAACAAGTTCTCAAATAACAAGTATGATAATGAAAGATAAACGAGTAGTCAAGTCTACTCATCAGCATGAATCTCCTCCTCGACAAAGGTAAGACCTGCGTTCTCCATCGCGGTCTTGTTCTCCTCGATGCTAGTGGTCAAGGTCTCTATCTTGGCCTTGAGAGCCCTCTTCTGGGAACGAAGCCTCTCAATCACCGTCTGCTGCTGCTCTAGCTCGAAGTCCTTGGACTGCAGTTCTTCAATCATGTCCCGGATCTTCTTGTTCCTATCCTGGACACGCTTCTCCTGACTCTTGAACTTCCTGTCCTGGGTCTCGAACTTCGCCTCCATTTCCTTGACTATCTCGTCCTGTTGCGCGAAGAGCTTATCCTTCTCGCGAAGCTACACCTGGAGCTCGTCATTGCTGAGCATGACATTGGTCATGTCCGTGTCCACGTGCCTAATGAGAGACTCTAAGTCCTGGAGGTACAGGCGTATCGGCTCTGCTGCATCCCTCGAATCGTCCTCGAAGTCGATGGACTCTCCATCCTCATCACGTCTTCCGAAGACGTGAAAGTGGGTACCTCTAACCTGTCGGGAGTGTCGCCCTAGCAGACGTCCTATCAGATCCTACATAACTACCTCAATGCCTCTCTCCCTGTCATCGTGCATAAGCTTGAGGACGATGGCCTCCGTAGTAGGCTCTGTCTGGCGTCCGGGCTGGTTCACCTTGAAGCCCCAGAGATCCTTCCTCTCAAACTTGGTGAGGGGATGCACCATGATGGTGGGAAGAGGGATATTGAGCAAAGTAGTAAGCTCAACGATACGAGGACCAAAGCGGGTAACCTGGAACTCCTCAACAGTGCTGATGGTAATAGGCATCTATTTATAAGATAGAAAAGTTAGAACAACACAATTCAAGATAAAACAAAAGTCAAAACATCACATACATAACCTTGGAAAGCAAAACACAAAAGTCATACATACATGAAACCATTACATCAACCAAGGTTCAATCTTATTTTAAAGCAACATTTTGGAAAATAGGGTGATAGGTGGTGGTCCAACTAACAAAGTACATTTACAATCCTATCTCACTGGATCTGTTGGCTAACACAATGTTTCTAGAAGCAATCAGCCTATCTTGCTCACACGATTCCATCACTAAGTCTATAATGTCTCCTCTTAAGGTTTGGTTGGTAGCTTCCAACTCTTGGGTATGTTCCTTATCTTTCCTTAGATCATTTTGGAGGTTGAGCATTCTGCACTTGACTCTGTCACCAAGTTCTTTGATGGTCTTCCAAGCTGCATCCCTTGCTGATTCAAAGAATGTAGGGTGCACCACTGAATTGGTGAACATGCAGAATCCTTTTTCCTGATGGTTGTCTTCCTTGTTTTTATACAAGTGAAGTTGCACCCACCAGTATTCCACTCCTTCATCCATCACTGGAAAACCTTTGTACACAGCTGCACCTTGTATCTCTAATGCAACCATGAGGTCCTTGAGAGCCTTGGGGAATTCTGTCTCACACTCCAAAGTCATTGTCATGAGTGGTCCTTTCCTCACGTCTTCGTTGATGGAGTTCATCTACAAATAGAGATGAGAGAGAAGATTAAAAAAGTTTACGAGAAGAATAGACAAGTGTAGAAGTTGAAAATTTTTCCTTAGTGGTTTCCAATCCTAGGGTCATAATCCTACAGGCAACACAGTGCTCTGATACCATCTGTAAGATCCCTCCTTTGTAAAGGAAAAGGATCCCTGTGATTGCAATGCTAGTCCCTGGATCATTGCTAGCATCCACAGTTTAAGATGAAGTACACAGATACAAAGGTCATTTATTACATCCATTCTAGAGATAAACATAGTCTTTACAACTCAAGGCCACAGGCCTAATACAAGAGTTTGAATAAGTAAATAAATATAAGTCTTCATCTTCATGTGCCACAGGCAAACATGTTGAGTGTAGACTCATGACACCTAATCCTCATCAGAGTAACCTGCAACATCACAAGTTACAGCCACAGTGGGTCAATACTTTGGAATAGTATTGGCAAGTGATACCTTAGTATATTTTAAGTGGACTAGATACTATATGCAAATTTGGCTAAGTGTAGCTTGGCTTGCTTTGCTCAAAATAGGTTTTTCCTATTAGTTGAAATCACTAAGTTTTTCTTTGTCAAAACTTTTCCCAAGGAACTACCAATAGACATTGAGGTCCTTCACCCTTGTTCACCCACAAGTTTTTACTTAGAAGTTGTAATGATGAGATTCTTGGTAGCTTCCATGCCTTGATGCTCAAGTTGTCCATTGCCATGGACTTGGCTAAGTACTTAGATTTTTCCATCTACAGAGGTTGTGCACTTTCCCCACCAGACTTGGTTTCACCAAGACAGGACCTTTCAGAAGCCTTCCCTTAGACCAAATGGACGCGTTCCAACCTATCATTCCCACTACCACCAACTGTCCAAATGGCTAAGTTCTAGAAACCTATGTGATCCAGGCAGAGCCCATATTGCCAAGTGGCTACACTAGAAGCTTCTCAACACTTGGCCTCTAAAATCCCTTTGTTCCTGGGTGGCTTTCCACAAGTGAGATACACAAGGTAAACCATAGCCATGGGCCTTGTGTAACCACTCAACCAAAAACCACCAATCAAGTCCCTTTCCACCCAGGTGATTCATTGACTTAGTTGTTTTATTAAGAAAACATAAGTCCAAAGACTTAGAAATATTTTCATCATAGCATGTATATTTCACCAACCCTTGTTTGCTACTAGCTAGGCTAAGCATGGCATAGATAGTACTTAACTTAGAAATTTCCTAGCAATTCTACAACTACTTAGGATTTTCCAACATGGCATTTGGCAAAAATAGTAACATGCAAGACTTAGCAAAATATTTCTAATGCTTGTATACAAATATAGGGATAGAAATATTCATGAAGTACCACTTGCCTTAGTAGTTGGGAGAGTAGCACTCTTCACAATCACAATCACTAGCACCAAAGTCTACACAAAGAATGGTAGCAACAAATCACACACAACATATACAAACAAACAAAAATACATATGCATGCATGCAAAAATGCTAAGTGATGATTTTTAAAACTCAACCAAGCAAGTGCCTAGTACTGAATCATAACCAAGTCAAAAACTTGCTAAACCAAGTTTATTTGACACTAAAACAATTTCCTAAACAAATCATATGCTCAAAAAAATAGTCCTAAACAAGTTTCTACAAATAAATTCATTTTAACAGAAGCTAAACATTAGACACATTGCATAAACATAAAGGGCTTGTTATCCTGATTCCAACGGTATAAAATTTTCCAAAATCTAACGTGGGAATCAAAAGTTATAGCTAAATCAAATTTGGATATAAATCTGATTCAAATTCTATTTTTAAACAAAACCCTAGCCACACGGCGCTATCCTATTGGCTGGTACCGATTCTCTCAGGATCAAGCTTCCGCGCCGTCGGATCAAGTCAGATCCAACGCGCCAGATTCAAAGAAAACGATTCGCTCAGATCTAATATAATCCGCAAGATCTACATCCAACAACTGTTGTTGCTTCGACCATAGACTAGCGGCGGCGACTGGCGGCGGCGCGTCTGTCAGTGGTGGCGCTGGCGTTCTAGGTCGTCTGGGGAGGGGAGAGGGTGCTTACCAGAACCGCAGGGACGAGGTAAAGCTCAACGTGGCGGTGGCTTGGCAAGGGGCGCTCGGAGTCGTCGGGGATTCCTCGCCGGAGTTCGTGGACGGCGTTGCACGGCTGGTCGACGTTGGCGAGGTTCTGCGTCGCGCTAAGTCAAAAGGAGGGCACCGTTAGATGCGCAAGACGATGGGGATCCTAGGCGTATCAGACAGAGGGCAAGGGGCGGCTGGTACTTACGGGGAGAGGTCGCCGGAGTTCGTGCAGAGAGCGGCGGCGCTCGGTTGAAGTCGTTGCCGAGGCTACAGACCATGCGAGAACAAACGGGGTGTGTTAGTAGATGCGCAAGGAGATGCTGAGCTTGATAGCATGAGTCATGGACAGAGGGGGACACGGTGCTCACCGGAATTCGTCGGCGAGGTCGTCGGAACAACGGCAGCCTGAGTGGTGTGGAGAGGAAATTGGGTGAGGGAAATGGCGAGAGGAGGGGCCTAAGTAGGCGAGGCTCGACAAGAAACGCCAGTGATTCAATGCCAATTACACCAGAAATCAACGCAAGCGGCCAGCCAGCGGCGTGTTCGTCTTGTGAAATTTGGGGAAGACGATGACGACGTGGACAGGGCCCGCTCGTCAGCGAACAGAACAGAGGGGGAGTGGGGTCCGGGTGTCAGCGGCTCGCTGGGTGCATCTACGCGTGAGAGAGGGAGAGAAGGGAGCCGGGTGGGCTAAATGGGCTGCGTCTGTTGCTGGGCTCAATTCCTGGCGCCGGCCCTTTTCCATTTCCTTTCTCTTTTCTTTTTCTAAATTGAATTTCTGAAATGAGTTTCAAATGAATTCAAACTCTATTTGAGTTCAAATATTTTTGGGATTTTTGCAGTGTGCAACAATCACATTTCAGGACATAAAATCAAGTGGTCTCTCTATTCAAGCTTGGTTCTTTTGAAATAACAAAATAAACAGTGCCATAGCACTATATTTGCAAATGTTTTGAAAAAAAATGGTTTTGAAACCATTTTTATTTTGTAAAATTTTGTTCAAACTCTATACTCAAACCAATCAACAAAGAATCAAACAAACTTGGTTTTAAAACACTAAGCTCTCAAATGAGGATGGGCATCTGATTTAAGTTTGCTCACATAAAATGATAGCACTATGTATTTCTGTTTTCTTGAAATGAGTTTGAAATTGATCTCAAATCTATATGCATGCATGAATGATATGAAATCTTTGAAATCATGATTTTAGGGATGTTACAGAAGAACTAAGGATATGGTTCTTTCTTATGGTGGTGATGAACAGCTCGTTGTTAATGGTTACACCGATGCTAGTTGGAACACCGATCCGGATGATTCTAAATCACAATCTGGATACGTATTTATTTTGAATGGTGCAACAGTTAGCTGGAGGAGTGCAAAGCAAAGCGTTGTGGCGAGATCTTCAACTGAATCGGAATACATGGCTGCTTCGGAGGCTTCACAAGAAGCGATATGGATGAAAGAGTTCATTACAGAGCTGGGTGTGGTTCCTAGTGCGCTGGACCCAATGTCTATTTACTGTGATAACATGGGTGCCATAGCCAATGCGCAAGAACCAAGGTCACACAAGAAGCTGAAGCACATCAAGCTATGTTTTCACGCTATTCGAGAACATGTCCAAGATGGGGACATAAAGATTTGCAAAGTACACACAGATCTGAATGTGGCGGATCCGTTGACTAAACCTCTCCCGAGGGCAAAACATGACCAGCACCAAACTGCCATGGGTGTTCGGTATATTACTATGTAATCTAGATTAGATGACTCTAGTGGAAGTGGGAGACTATTGGAGATATGCCCTAGAGGCAATAATAAATGTAGTTATTATTATATCTTTGTGTTTATGATAAATGTTTACATTCATGCTATAATAGTATTAACAAGGAAACATTAATACTTGTGTGATTTGTAAACTAAAATAGAGTCCCTAGTAAAGCCTCTTTATAATACTGGCTTGTTGGTTAATAAATGATTGTGGTTTCCCTATCATGAACATTGAGATGTTATTAACAACAAGATCATATCATTAGGAGAATGATATGGTGGACATACTCATATAGATAAGCGTAGCATAAAGATCAAGTCATTTTTAATAGTTCAATTGCTATATGCTTTCTGATACATAGTAACCTAATTCCTTCGACCATGAAATCATGCATATCACCTTTACCGGATGGATGCTTTGATGACATCAAACACCACACCGTAACTGGGTGGCTATAAAGGTGGCATTGAGTATTCGGAAAGTATTGGTTGAGACACATGGATCAAGAGTGGGATTTGTCCATCCATATGACGGATAGATATACTCTGGGCCCTCTCGGTGAAATGTCATCCAATTAGCTTGCAAGCATGTGACTGGCTCACAAGGGATCACATATCAGGAACGAAAAGAGTACTTATCAAGAACGAGGTTGAACTAGGTATGCGGAGATACCGACGATCATAACCTCGGATAAGTAAACTATCGTGAGACAAAGGGAAATTGGTATCGTATGTAAGTGGTTCATTCGATCAAAGTAATCGAGAAATATGTGGGAGCCATATGAATTTCCAGATTCCTCTATTGGTTATTGTTGGAGAAGTGTCTCGATCATGTCGCATAATTCACGAACCGTAGGGGAGACACACTTAAGGATTGACGTTGTTTGAGTAGTTATGGAATGATGAGAAAGAGACCGAATGTTGTTGGTCTCGGATGGGATCCTAGATATCACGAGGAGATCCAGAATGGTCGAGAATAAGATTCATATAAGGAAAGTCCTATTTGAGTAGGGAATGGTTAGGTGTTTTCATCGGGAATGTTCTAGAAGGTTCCGGAATGTCCGACACTCCGGAGGGGAAGGGTACATGAATGTGTTATATCAAGTTGGTATGATTGCATCATGTACTAGGTGTCATCGCTGAACAAAATAAAGGGTTTAATCAAATCCTAGTTTGAAAAAGTCAAACGCCAATTTGAAAGTCAAACGGCTATTTTTGGGAAGTGGAGAGGGAGGTGGAAACCGAGTTGGGGAGGAGTTCCTCCACCTGCCGCCCACCTTGAAGACGAGTTGGGAGGAGGACTCCTCCCCTTGGCCGGCCCCTCCACCTATAAAAGGAGGGGCAGGGCTCCCCTCCTAGACACCCAACACCTCCACCTCTAAACCCTAGCCGCCGGCGCCGCCACCTCCTGCTGCCGCCGCCGCCCTAGGGCAAACCGCCGCCGCCGCCTAGCAACCCTAGCCGCCGGCCAAGCCTCCTCCTCGGTGTGTCTAAACCCTAGAACACCGAGGGCTCTGTCATAGTCCACCATACTCGCTCCGGCTAAGGCGAAGCCCTGCGAGATCTCCCCTCTACTTCCGGTACCACGCCGTTGTGCTGCCGGAATCACGAGGAGAGTGCTACAACCTCCGCTGCCTGCTAGAACAAGGGAGAGGAAGGTCTTTGTCGAGTACCGAACATGTGACCGACTGCGGGAGCACTGCCGGAATGCGGCGTCGGAAGGATCGTCTACGCGATCTTGAGATCGGGAAGAGTACGACTACATCACCCACGAGAATCCGCTCTCGTTAAACACTTTGGAATCTTCGAGGGTGAGTTATTCCATGGACTCGTTGCTACAATCTAGTAGATAGATCTTGGCTTGTTTGTTTGTATGCGGTAGAAATTTTTTGTTTTCCATGCTACGAAACCCTACAGTACATTCAGCAAATTCAGAGTTTGAGCTGGCAGATTCAGATTATGCTATCAGTGATGGTGATGATGACCTATATGTGGACAAAGTGAAAGGCAAGAGTGGAGCTGTGAAGAAGAGGAGTGTATCTGTGCAAGAAAAGGTTGGAGCTGAGAAGAAGAAAAGGAAGAGAAGATACACTAGTCAAAATGACAGTGGAAAAGTGAAGCTTGTAATCAAGGAGGATGAGTCAGAGAGTGATGATTTGTGGGGTCCTGAGTCTGATGAGGATGCAGCCCATATAAGGTTCAAAAAATTCAGAGATGATGATCTACATGATCCCAAGTTTGCAGTTGGTCAAGTATTTGCTAATGTGGAGTTGCTTAGGAAAGCCATCAGAAGATATAGTTGTATTCGCAGAAAACCAATTAAGCTGCCAATTAATGACAAGATGAGAGTGAGAGCAGTATGTGGAGGCAAGTGCCCTTGGTACCTTTGGGCATCATGTGATTCTAGGACAGGAGCATTTCAGATAAAGAGGTATACAAGTGAGAACATTTGCAGTGGAAAATGGAAAATTGTTGCATTCACTTCTCAATTCATTGCAGAAAAGTATGTAGAAAGCTTTAGAACTGATCAAGGAATGAGTCTGAAAAATTTCTCAAGGGTGGTGCAAAAGGATTGGAATATGACACCTTCTAGGAGAAAATTGCAGAGGACAAAAAGGACTGCAATGAAAGTCATATATGGAGATGAGGAGGAGTAGTACAAGATGCTATGGGACTTTGGAAATGAGATAAAGAGGAGTAATCCAGGCAGCACATTCTGGCTTTCACTAGATGCTAATTCAAGATTCCAACAATGTTACATGTGTCTTGAAGCATGCAAAAGGGGGTCTTACAAGGGTGCAGACCAGTTATCTTTATTGATGGTTGTTTCCTAAAAACAAGGTAGAGAGGACAGTTGCTCACAGCTGTTGGGATGGATCCCAATGTTTGCATCTTCCCAATTGTTGTGGCTGCTGTAGAAGTGGAAGATACAGCTTCCTGGACATGGTTCTTGGAGACCTTGAAGGCTGATTTAGGAATAATGAACACTAGCCCTTGGACAATCATGTCAGACAAACAAAAGGTACAAGAAGTACTTCATTTAATTACTTGTTAATTGTAAAAGCTATCATCTTACTGAACTGTACTTGCTATCATCCAACTAAGTATCACTTGCTGTGAATTCCAGGGACTTATAAATGTAGTGACAGTTGTGTTCCTAGATGCAGAACACAAATTTTGTGTGAGACACATGTGGCACAACTTTCAACAACTATTCAAGGGTGATGTACTAAAGAACCAGCTGTGGAAGTAGCTAGGAGCAACACAGTTACTCTCTATGAGAAGCACATGGATGAAATGAAATTACTTAATTCAAATGCTCACTCATGGTTGGAGAATTTGGATCCAAAGACATGGGTAAGAGCTTTTCAGAGTGACCTGCCCAAATGTGACATCCTACTTAACAACAATTGTGAAGTTTTCAACAAGTAAGCTACCATATATGCCTTGATTTATATTTGGATCATCTTGTTTAGTTAGACAAGCATAATTGTAGTTCATGATAATTAATGCATTTATTCTATCACATCAGATACATCTTGGATGCTAGAGAACTACATGTGCTTGCAATGCTTGCAACAATCATGTCACAATTACAGTCTAGGATACACAACAAAAATAAAGAGAGAATGAATTGGGCTGGTCCTATTTGCCCAAAGATCAGAAAGAAACTAGACATGCACATTCAACTAGCAAACAATGTTTTTGCAGATGGAGCTGGAGATGGTTTATTTGCAGTAGGTGAACTTGTTGCAGCTAAACCTGTTGACTATTGTAACATCCCAGCATTAGAGCTTAGAAATAAGCTGAACACAGATGTGTGCATTGCATTCATGCATAGAAAATCTAAATAATTTTCGCGCTTCTAAATAAAAACTTGTCAAAGTGATTGAAGCTTCTCTTAACTTGATGGAATTGAAGTAGATCATCAAGTTGACTGCGATAAGTTTCAATATGACCTTTGCTAAAACCTTATTTTGGGTAACATGATTTGATATAAGGGTAGATCAAATGGAATAAAATTAAACCCTAATACATTATTTAATGATTTATATTTGATCCTTAGGTGATCATATCATAATATTCATGATAATCACTCATGAATACTAAATTATAAATATAACCCAAATAATAAGAATGTAACACCTATATCTTAATCTCATCTACTTATACCATGAGTATCATGGAAATACCTAACATTAACTCTCTAGTGAGATTGAGTAGGAAAGAAACCAAAGTTAAGATCATTCACCATATATCTTTCTTTCCATATCTATCTTTATCATCTCTATTGAATCCTATCCTTATAATTATTGTTCATCAATATTGAGTAATCAACTATTGATTCACTAATTCTTAACCTATCAATTCTTAATCTATCAACTCTTATTCTGATTATAGCATTCACCTAAGGCTTATAAAGAAAGAAGTAAGAAGAGGTAAATAGTGATGCTAGTTTTAGATATTATCTTTAGGATGGGAGTGATTGAAGAAAATCAAATCAATATGGTAACAAATAAGATTAGAAGGATGAAGTCTGAAGATAGTTACCAGGAATAGTCCTATTGTATCAAGTAGGTATAGTAAATGAATTATATCTCTTAATCCAATAGAGCTAAACAGAAGATAATTATAATACAATTGTAATGTTGTATTGATGAAGCCTTGTTTAGCCAACTGGAAACCTAAACCATAAAGGATCAAAGGATCATCATGATCATGCCTTACTCACCAATATTGAATGCTTATACCATGTATAAGTCATATTGGTGGATAAAACATGATTGAACCCTAGTATGGATATATTATCCTAGATCAGTCATTACAAGTCACATTAATATAATGTGAGGTTGGAATGTTAGATATTGGAGTCAAGTAGAGACAAGATAGTATGATTAAAATGATGTTAGAGTAACATTGGATTATAGAAGTAGTAGTTTCCTTTTTGGAAATACTAAGCACTTGAGGTAAAGTAGGATTTGATGTATACATCTATTGAAGTGATATTAGTGAAGGATGATTAAGGAAGAGTATGATTGGAGTTAGAAGTAACCACTTGTTGGATTGGGACACTATTAGCAATAGAGTAGTTGATATAGCCAAGTATAGATATAAAGGATTATGAAAGGCTTTGATGACAAGCTCATTGTATTTATCAATGGGTTTAGAAGAATAAAAGGTGGATAAGAATATTATTGTGAGGTAAATCTCATGATGTTAACACATGATGATGGATATAGAGAAGTAATATATCTAGGAAAGGAATTCCTTAATTAGAAGTCCAGAATTATGAAGTATGGAATATTGAAATCCTTGTTAAATATTGAACCCTAATCTTAACCAAACATAAAATATATTTCATCTATTTGAATCAATCATATTATTTCGTCAATGCTTCATAGGGATATTTTCCTATAGCAAATCCCTTAAGCACATATTTATCATTTCTAATTATCATAACCAAATGCGCTTAGGAGTTATCTTTATCAAATATTTTCCATATGACCTTCCAAATAATAACTTTCTATTTAAAAGGTGATATTAATAAAGATCATAAACATAAAGACAATATGTTTAGCCATTAATCTTTATTCACATAAATAAAATAAATATGAGAATATTAAACCTTCTAAGAACTTATGGTAAGCATTTTCAATTTAAACTTTAACTCTTTTGTTAGTAATAATAAAAAAATATACATTGCCATTTCCTAAATTATGAGAATAATATTAACCCTATTAAGTACTCAAAACTTTATGTATCAAATAACAATGAAGTATCAATGAATATAAAAGTTGCATTAATATTATGTATTAATAAGAATAAAATCTCATTAGTTAGTAGTAATACATTTTATAATAAGTTTATGAATTTATGCCCAATGAAATTCATATTAAAGGCCCTCACAAATAATAATAGAAAAGGTATATATATATAAAGAAAATAAAGAAACCTAAACAATATATAATAAAAGTTCATCAATTGATTCTTAATACCTTCAATATTACTGCAATTATTTAGAAGATAATTCCATAAAGAAATTTCAATCAAATGTGTAATATTCAAACCTGAAAATAAAACAAAAAAGAGAAAAGGAAACAGTAAAGAGAAAAACTATAACCAGGCCGAAGCCCATTACCCTTCTTCCTATATGCTACTCACGGGCAACCTACAGCAGCCCAATAGCGGCCCAGCTAGGACAACATCCAATAAATATCTCTGTCTGACAAGTGGGCCAGCTGAGGGACTACGGGTTGAGTTTGGATTTTTATCAAGGGGTTTTTCGCAAAATAACCCTCGTCGTCTTCCTTGTGCGTCACAAGCACCTCGCTGGAGGGGTTCGCCGCCGCCCGATGCCGCCATCGTCGTTAGCCAAGCGTCACGATTCCCGCCACCGTCCCAGAGGACGATAAGAAGGCCACGGCTACACCTCTGCTCGATCTCATCCTTTCTCACTCGCCACTCTCTTCCTCCCTGTCTTCTCTCTGGATCGAAACCCGATCTCGCCGGACATCTCTGTTCCCATCGTCTCCGGCTGTCCCAGGCCAAGCCAGGACCACCATTCGACTCCCCTTGCTCGACTTGTTCACCCCCCAGAGGAATCGACGCCGTTCGACCTAAATCGAGCTCGCCATCACCGACGTTCCACCGCCAGTCAACGTCGTTCCAAGTGATTTCGACAATCTACTGTCTCGCCGACTACTCCACGGGATTCCTGGTAATGCTCTGAGCATGTTAGTGCTCTCCTTTTCCCGTTCTCTTCCTAGTTTAAGTTTTAGCCGCACACCGTCGTCAACCACCGCAATTGTTGGTCGCCGGAGTAGCTCCGATGACCAAAACGGAGCGACGCCGCCACCAATCAACTCAGCGTGCTCGTTCGCATCCAGCAACGCCCTTTTCGCGTGCAAGCATACTCCCAATCGATCGATTGAACTTCGATCTGGGGGTGAGAGTTCGTGTGACGTCATGATGACGTCCTGCTGGCGTCATCCTTGAACAAGTCCACCCTGTTGACTGGTCTTTGCCCATGTGGCATGTGACGTGGCCTAGGGCCCAAGGGTCAGTTTCTCAGGGTAGGTAGGTTTGCGGTATAAAAAGTTTGTGCCTGTTTAGAAAATAATTAAAACAATATGAATTCAAATTTCAAATATTCCAGAAATAAAATAAAATGATTAAATCTTGAAAATTTAATATCTTTTGTTTTATAAATCAGAAAAATACATATAATATATGAAAATGTTTAGAACAATAAAATCCACAAATTAAAACTATTATTAAATATTATTATGATAATTATTTAAATAAATATTATTTAATAATTACTTTACAAAGTTTTAATACTTTGATAATTAGTATTTTAATAATGATAAATGTTAAAAATATAAATAAAATACCAAAAATCTTAGAAAAATAAGAATTAAAGTTTAAAACTATAATCATACATCATTATTTCACTTACCTAAATATTTATTATTTATTAAGTATTTTTAAAGTAATAAACATTATTAAAATCATATCTTATTATTTATAAATCACAAAAATAAATGTAATATACCAAAATGATCACAAAAATAATAACTACATGTGAAAAATGTAATATTCCACTTTTGAGTTAAATAAAAAGTTAAACACTTTTATAACTTGAATTTAAACCTATTTCCTTAATTAATAATTCATATAAAGGTAAATAAAACTTGTAAATAATTCTAAAAAATTAACCAATTAAATGTAATAAATAGTATTAATCTTAAATACTAACATTATGAAGTCAAAATGATTTAACACCATTTAACCACACCCTTATAGGAAGGTAAAGAATAATGTTTACTTGTTCACAAACCTTAACCACACCCTTATAGGAAGGTAAATTCCTTTATACCATTATAATGTAAATAAATCACTACTCCAATAGAAGTAATGCCATTCTTAAGTAACTCTAAGGAAACAATATAAAGTGAAAAAGATACAAGTATCATAAGTAATACACCCTAAGTCTATCTACATTCTTAAAGTTACTTATAGTTACAAAGCTTTAAGTATAATGCTAAAAACTTTATTATATGCTTTATAGTTAACTTTGGTCTTTTACAATTAAATTATAAAGCATCTTAATACCAAACCAACCCAGTTAAAAACCAAGATAGATAAGTCTCAAATACAAATGATGTCATTATTCAAATGGAGTAATTCTTTCTTACTTGAAAATTATAACTAGAAAGAACACCTCCTAAGGTTAACATAAAAGCTTAAATGCTTCTGCTTAATTGAGTAAGATTTTCTTCAAAAGTTATTCGTTTTGCCACTTCAATTAACATATGACAATTAATAGTAAACACCATACTTTATACTTTACTTGTATCATAAGATTGTTAATACTTAAATTCCTTATAAGTGACATTACTTGTAAAGTAAAACTTGAAGATAAACAATTAAGACGTAAGCAACCTTGAGTAGCATTCCATACTATGTATTTTATTATTGTATAAATACATGTTGTATTCCACACACTCACAAGCCTTAATAAGAAGCACATGTGTGAAACCTAATCTAAAAGGGCAACACATTCCAAGGAAACCCTTTCCAGTATCCAAACCCTAGAACAACATTATTCTCGGGATTTGCGTTTCTCAACTTGCATTACATTACTTATGCATAAAAGCATCTTGCTTCTTTAAACATTAGTCCTTACCGGACCAATGATGCAGATTTATGCTATTGGATCTTATATTGTCTTGAAGAACGTGAGTGCATAATCTTGCAATCACAAAAGGCAAGTTCACACTTGCTCATGTCCTTTGATTATTTTCTGTAAAGTATTTTTACAAATCCAGTGTTGTCATCACCTCATTTGAAAAAGGACAGAAAACACTATTTTCATAATAAAGTGATTATAGGTTATTTACCATGAGGTAATAACCTACTATAAGATTTCCGGTGGTAAAGGAACATATTATCTAGGACTTAACAACCAATGTCGCCAGTGATTCTTGCACCGTATATCATGCGTTGACCATGAGATTTGGAATGGGATGAAGAAGTCAGTTATATCTTTTCCCTCTCACATGGAGGTAGATGTGCGGGTCGTGTCTGTTATCACTCGTAGCGTGCATATTATTTATGGTAATTCTTAGAGGACATGCAGCATATGGGTGGGAGCCCTCAACGTCCCACGATAGTTCCGGCATATGAACGGTCTGTACTTCCATTGCCGTAATTCAATAGGTGGGTTGGTGTACACCAAGGAGACATGCGGGGTCGCGGAGAATGCAGTGATTGGCTTGGATCTGAGTCTGGGCCTCACACCAAGGAAGTGTGAACGAACCTGCAATTCAGATGTGCAACAAAGCTAAGATCTCTCATGGGTAAAGTGACACACCTCTGCAGAGTGTAAGAACTGTAACTTGTTACTCCCTGTTCCAGGAAGAAGCTGCGAACGCGGCGGGAAAGGAACTCCATGAAAGTTCTGGTAAACCCGTGAAGGGTGACGGACATAGCTTTTCAGATTAAAAGCAACCTTTGAAGAAATGTTTACGAAAACTTGCATTGCCTACGACCTACGGTCTATGGCTGTAGTTATAGTGCATCAAACACTCCTTTTCTATTGGACTTGCTGAGTACGCTCGTACTCAAAGTATCTTCTTAACCCTTGCTAGGTTCTAAAGCCAGTACAGACGACGTCTACATCAAGTTATGCTTTAGGAATCATCATCAAAAGCTAACGCTCTTCAATGAAGTCAAGAAAGTCAACATATACATCAACTCAAGTGAAGACAAAGTTGCGGATTAGATAAGAATAGAATATCTAACCATAGAACCTACTTCTGTAGAGTATTGCAATAGCAGCAATGCAAGCCTCGTAGTTCAGCTACTAGTTTTATAAGTATGGTAGCTATGAGTTATTTATTCCTGATTCTTCTTTGTAAGTATTTTCTTTCTCTCTCTTTAACCTAGAGTATTCTCTAGATCTTGTGTAAAGACTTGAGTTGTAACCTATAGTCATGTCTTGGACCTGCTATGTTTCTGTTGTACTACTCTGAGGGATGTAATACTAGTGAACGGTGTTTCATTGGTGTTATGTCAACGACTATAGTGTACTACATCATGGAGTGGTATGCTGGGTCACCGCAGTTGGTATCAGAGCGTATGCTTTGACCTTAGGATTGAAACCCTTTTTAGGAAGATATGTAGGTTGGATAGTGACTCTAGGAGCCATCTTATATAAACCAAATATTCTTATGACTTGTGATGAGTGTCCACTTGAGGATAATTTTTTCACACCTAAGTCATATGTTTAAGTCATTCTATAACATCCCAAAAATATTAAACTTGGTTCATCAAACTCTAATCACCAAATTTAGGGTTAACAAAAACTTTTCTAATTAAAAATATGAAAGCATTCATATGTGTGTGTATTAAAATTTGGATTCTTTTGAATTGCCATGATTATGTGTTTATTTGCTAGTAAAATGATTCTTAGGTGAAATAAACATCATCTAAAAAATACCCAAACTTTTCCCAAAGACAAACAAGTCAAAACAAACAAATTAAGTGAATGGTCACTTTGGCCAATTTAACTCCCATGCCTACTTTGGATTTCCCTAACTTTCAGAACTTAATAGAAACATGTATGGATCTTTGCACCCCTTGATATTACTCATAACAAGGTACCAAGGCCCACTTTGTGATCATCCAAAAACATTCAAATGCTTAGTTTAAATGACAATTTAAAATTGAATCTATTTCATATGGGAAGATCCCACTTTTTAAAAAACCACTCAAACCAACTCAATTTTCAAAACCCAAGCATCCACAGACTCCCCAGTACATGCCTAGAACACCCACCAAAAATCTTTTCAAAATTCAAAACTTAAGTTCATGCGTCCATTTCATCAAACAGGTTGCAGATGCAAATCAAACAAAATCAAAACACTATGTTGAGTTGTATTTTGCGCCTAACTTGTTCCCTCTCTGGACACAACTAGCCTTAGTAGATCATCTAACAACCTTAACTAATCACTAGCACCACTGTAAGCTCGCCAATGTCATCAATGGTGAACAGGCCGAGAGCACCCATGTCACCCAGTGTGGATAGCAAGCTAGGAGAAGAACTAGTCGTGCCAACCTTGTCTAGGAGGTAGACCGTGTCTCACCGCCCCCTCTCGACTAGCCCTAGCTAGAAGACAGCACCCAGAACCGCCAGGAACGCCGTGCCCGCGCCGCTGTCAACCATGCCGACGCGCACCACAGAGCACGCGTCGTTCCCACGCAACCCGACCATCTCGAGCCCTCGCCGCCCGCCAGCATGCACCCCACCGTCCCAGGAGACCACCAGACATGCTCATTTCACCGCCCGTACCCCATAGCCACCGCTCACCGCAGAGTTCGCCGCCTCTGCTTCGCAGAGCACCGCACGTTCCCGACCGTTTGCCACCACCCCTACACGCGAATTTAAACCATAGAGCATCGCCAGGAGACCGCCCGTCGATTGCCAACCTCGGCCATGCCTCTAGCCGCCCGTAGCCGTGTCGCCACCGTCGCCTTGCCATCCCTCTCGGTCTCACCGTCGGCCTATAAAAGGAGGTGACCCCCAGCCGATTGAGGCACACCATTTCACTCCCCTCACCTCACTGATCGTTCCACCCCTTATCCGGAGCAAGGCGAGCATCGCATCACCGGAATTTGGCCGGAACTCGCCGCTGTAGAGGAGAAGAGGAGACGTTGATTTCGTCCACCCTTGGAGTTGCCGTGACCACCCCTGAGTTCGCCGTCGTCGACTTCGTCGTTTGCCCGCCTCGCCTCGTCACTGGAGCCCCGGTATGCCCCCTATGCACCCCCACCGAGCCGCTAGGGTTCGAGCTCGCTAGTGACTTGTTCATCATCGATGACGACCCTCAGTAGTCGATCTTCATTCTAATCCAACGCACCACATCGCCCTGTACTGCTTCACGTTTAAAGAGCCACTGACCAGTAGACCCCCCTATCAATAGCGCCCCGTGCTGCGGAGTGACACTGGGCCGGCCCATTAACAGTTCCCGCGCAGCCCACTCGTTTGAATTTAGCTTTTTCTATTTATATTCAAACTCAGTTCTGTACCTAGTTTCAAGAATCAACCCAGGTCGATTCAGTGAACCAAATTGAATGATCCCAATTTTGTTAGAAAGGTATTGAAATGCTTAATCCAAACCCGTTGGATTCAAATCATCTGTATCTGTAGATCAACCTTGGTAAAAATAACAAGTCAGAAGCTTTTTTGCATCCAAACATTTTTCAAAATCCAACCATAATAGCTTTTGAGTTTATTCCTACTCTCAAAAATCACATTTGATCATACCTTTCAGAATATATAAAAACATATGAGTTTACTTACAGAAATAATGTTCAAGTAATAAAAGAATGCCACATAGGCATTTCTAGTCACTTTATTTAATTGAAATAAAAGGTTAAACCTTATTAAATTGTGACACCACTTTAAATCACATTCCCATGTACTAAAATATGTGGTGATGACATGTGTCAACATGATCCCATGTTTGAGTTGGAGAATATTAAATCTTAAGTAGTTTTTCAATGAGTAGAAATTACTTTTCTAAAAAAATGAATAAATAAGACAAATGCTTTATTCTTGTGATATTAGTGATGATGATAGATCATATATAGTGCACTTTTGTGTGATGATTGAAAGTAGTTAAGTATTGTTTGGTGATTGTGTACCTCGTATTTCTTTATAGACGCTAGTACCGACCAAGGATACGAGGAGGAAGGAGGATACTACGAAGAAGAAGCCGAGGAGAACTTCAACCACTGCTCTGCACAAGGCAAGCTTATACTGATACTGATGCAAGACTTACTAACCAAGTGGACCAATGCAAGCTAGCACTTGCAATTATGAAAGTTAGATAACCTATGCCATGCACTAAGCATGCTGGGTTGGACACATTTGATGATACCCAATCCTAGTTTTACTTGCAAGCTTTATACTTTTTTTCTTTATCAAAGCTTTCTCTTAGAGTTTACTTCAGTGACTTGTAGACTCTAGGAAGATAATTGAAGGTTGCATAAAGAGCATTAAATTTGGCCTAAGCTAGATAATCTTTATGTCATCCTAAGGCATGAGATTGAACTTAGTTAAACTCCACTTGTTTACCACCCCTCATTAGTACTTACCCCACTTGTAGATGCTAGTGCTAATCATAAAACTTGATCAACTTTAGATGGGAATACTTGGTGGAAAATGGTTATGAAAACCTTGGAATGATGAGTCATTCTACTAAAATGTTTTGACATGTGTTTCCGAACACCAGATGAGTTTGGTGATGAAAATGTTGAGGCGTGAGCCTTATCCCTTTACAAAACTCATGGTTGTCTGGATGCGATACCATTCCAAATTTACCGTACAACCACAATACCTGAAATTTGGGTAGGGCTTGACTAGAAACTTATATACCTTAGTATGGGTTCCCTCACGACCAAGGTCTAAGCTGAGGCTACCTTCTGAAGATTGTCCACCTGCGGTACCAAGATGATTGGTCATGGTTGGGTGGCCAAACTCACTGGAGAGGTGCCTATACTAGGGCGTGGAACTGAAAGGTTAAGATTGATTATCCGCATACTGAGTAGGGTGAATTCAGGATTTGTTCTGGGATGTATCGAATGTTGTGGTGAAAGTGTACAATCTCTGCAGAGTGTCAAACTATTCGAATAGCCGCGTCCGCAGTTATGGACAGTTGGAGTGGCCATACTGTTCCCCCGTCAGATGTTTTCAAACTGACTTGTGAAATGCATTGCGATTTTGACTTGACCACAACAGAGTTGTGATATGAAATACAAGTTCCCACTTAGGTGTTATAAAACTTCAACTAGCTTTCTTCATTTCTAAACTTAGTAGAGGTAAATCTGGGTTTTTGCAAAACAACCCTAGAACTTAGTGTCCTACTACAAAAACCCCTTCACTTGTTAGTATTAGTTTGCGAGTACTTAGAGAGTACTCATGGCTTTGTCCCTGGCTATTCCCGTGGCCAGACTAGGAAGAGGAGTACCAGGAAGATGGACCCCAGGAAGGTTACGACAACTAGGATCATCTCCCATCGTCAGCATTGCCTGTGACCCCGAAGATGGAGCTTCGCTTACGCTACCTTTATTATTACGTATTTCCGTTGCTTGAATTGTATTAAGAACTGGATCATGAGATCCTTATTTGTGTAAGACCTTATGTATGGTTTGTAATGGATGATATACTCTGGTATCCAAATCTGTTATGTCTCGCAAAAATGGTAATCTTGGGATTGCGATGTATGGCATAATAGGCATCTGGGATTAAAAATCCGGGTGTTGACAAGTTGGTATCAGAGCCATCCTGAACATAGGAGACCCTAGTTAGACTGGACGTTTGAATCAAAAACTTAGTTTCAAAACCAAAGGAAGCAAATATTTACAAAAACTTATTCCCATTCTTATCACCTTGATTCTTTCATAAAAAATCATGTTCCTCAACAACTCTTGCAAAATACCTAAAATCTGACACACTTGATCACTCTACTAACTTACTCATCCTATATTCTTTTAGATGGACGTGAGGTACAGCAAGTTTTATCAGTTGGGGAATGGAGGAGACCTTATCTTTGAGCGGGATTTGGACCAGCTTTCGGAACTTCTGGAGTGTCCGCACCCTGAGTTCTTCGGAGCTCATATCAATGATCAAGGAGGAGAAGATCTGCAGTGGCTAATTGTTGCATGTCTCCGAGGAAAGTTTGAACCTCCCACTGCTGAGGGAATTCAGTTCACCTTAAGAGAAAACAACTGGCTCGATGGACTTGCCAGGGCCATGCATGAAGCTCTTGCCCGTCTGTGTGGGCATAGTATCAACCAGATCAAGGGTACCGCTTTGAGTTTTGTCTAAGGCGTGATGCTATGGGACAGCCACTGGAAGCCCCATACCACCACGAGCTGAAGACTCAGTTGGACCACCTTAGCTTCATGATGTATGATCGCCAGCAAGAACTGGACAATGCCCGTGACTACTCCAACCACAAGTCCGCCATCATCAAGATGAAGGATCAGACCATCACCTTTCTAGCAAAGGACCGCAAGTCTCGTCGCCGTCAGCTGGACAAGAAGGAGAGCATCATTGCCCGTCTTCGCCACCATATCTCGGATTTAGAGGAGACCATCCACGAGAGAGACATGTAGTTGGAGGAAAAGGAGAATGCCGGAGAGGATCTTCGTGGAGACCCCTACTCCTATCTCAGCGATGATGATGATTTTCTGGAGGATCAGGCTATGGACTTCTTCACCGATGAGGATGATTTCGCCTTCATCGATGATTATGAGGATGATGAGGATGACGACTACACCGACTCCGAGGAGTAGTAGCACTTGAGCACTAGCGTCGTGTTTTGTATTCGGTCCCACTGGATCGTAGTTTCTAGAATGGTTCTTAAAACCATCTTCTTTTCTTGTTTTGTGGTGTGTGTTTGTATCGTGTGCTATGAATGAATGAATTAAAAGCAAGTTGCTAGAAAATCTAAGTCAAACTTTAAAAACCTTTCAAAATTCCCTGAACCTTAGAAATTTCCCTCTTTTCTCATGATCTATCTCAATCTTCAGATGCCACGCGGAGGAAGTAGTTCATCCCCGGACCCGATGTTGCAGATCCTACAAATGTTGGTTTCTGACCGCGAAGCTGAAAGAGCCGAACGTCAAGCCAACTTAGCCACCCTTCAGCACATAGCTCAGATGGCCAACAACAACCAAGGCCACGGAAATTAGGACAACCATGGATCTAAGCTCATGAATTTCCAGAACACCAACCCACATGTTTTCACTAAGTGAGAAGAGCCCTTAGACACCATTGATTGGCTGCAAACCATGGAAAACAACCTAGAAGTTGCCGGAGTGGAAGGTAACGAGAAAGTTCTGTTCGCCACCCACTATCTAGTCGGAGATGCAAGAGCATGGTGGAACAGCGTTTGTGCAATTACCAGAGGACAGATGATGACCTGGGAGGAATTCAAGGTCAAGTTCAGCAGAACCCATGTGCCACCGGGTTTGATCAAGATAATGAGATATGAGTTCAGAGAACTTAAGCAAGGAAGGATGACCGTAGTGGAATACCGTGACAAATTCTTGTGAGTAGCTAGGTATGCCCCAGATGAGATCGACACTCAAGCCAAGAAGAAAGAAAGATTCTTGAATGGTCTGCACGATGAGATGCAGACGGTGTTAGTCAATATCCCGTTTGCCGATATTGAAGCCCTAGTCGACTCTGCCATCCAGATGGAAGGAAAGATCAACCAAGCCAACGAGAACCGCAAGCGTCGCATGATGCATCAGCCAGGAACCCATGAGACCCCAAAGTATCGCCCTAACCCATCTCTAGGATTTGCCCCGAGAACCAACAGACCCCCGATGAACCGTCCGACCTATCCCAACCGTGGAAACCCAAGGCCCGAAGGAAATCACAACAACCCTGGCAACTCTGGAAATTTCAACCGTGCCCCACCCAAGTTCAACAACAACAATGATGCCGCCAACACCAACACTGCCCCGAGGACTAAAAGCAATGTTGTGCCTGTTGCAGCAAAGGACCAGTCGCAAGTGACTTGTTATGACTGTGGAAATAAGGGTCACTACTCCAACGAGTGCTCCAACAAGAAGAATTCTGCAGCCCCCAATGCAAATGCCTCAACTCAGTAGCAGCATCGTGTTAAGCCTAGAATAAGGTTTGGCCCAGGGAATTCGCTCAACCGCAACGGCCATCTTTTTCTCATGCATGCTGAAGAAGCTCAGGAAGCGTCAGACGTCATGCTGGGTATGTTTTCTGTTAATTCAGTACTTGCACGAGTGTTGTTTGATTCTGGTGCATCGCACTCATTTGTCACCGAATAATTTGCATGAACTAGTAAGATTCAACCAACCAAACTGAAGCATGTTATGATTGTTCAAATCCCCGGTTCAACCACCAAAGCTAGGCAAATTTGCAAAGTCGTCCCTATCTGAATCCATGGAATAGATTTTTATGCTAATCTTATAGTACTCGGAACTAAAGGTTTGGAAGTAGTACTAGGAATGGATTGGATGGCCAAACATAAAGGATTAGTCGACTGTGCCAAGAAAGCCATAACCATGACCAGTACAGCCGGAATATCAGTCGAGCATATATCTGAAACCTTACCTCGTCAATTCAAGTGCAACAAGAGTATAACCCAACCTACCATTGACCAAGTCCGGATAGTCTGTAAATACCCCGATGTATTTCTAGATGTTTTGCCCGGTATGCCCCCAGATCGGGATATCGAGTTTATCATTGAACTAATCCCCGGAACAAGACCAATAGCCCAGATACCATATAGTATGAACCCATCTGAACTAGCAGAACTGAAGAAGCAACTGGATGCCATGTTGGAAATTGGATTGATTCAACCAAGTGCGTCGCCTTGGAGATCACCTGTCTTGTTTGTGGACAAGAAAGATGGAGGTAACCTTCTGTGTACGGATTATCGGAAGTTGAATGATGTCACCATCAAGAACAAGTACTCATTGACCAATATAGAAGATTTGTTTGATCAGTTAACTGGTGCCAAAGTGTTTTCTAAGATTGATCTTAGAACAGGCTATCATCAACTCAAGATTCGCGCAGAGGATATTCCCAAGACTGCCTTTACCACCAGATATGGATTATACGAGTATACCGTCATGTCTTTTGGATTAACCAATGCCCCCGCTTATTTCATGAATCTCATGAATAAGATTTTTATGGACTTCCTAGATAAGTCTGTCGTTGTTTTCATTGATGACATTCTGATTTATTCCAAATCAGAAGAAGAACATGAGCTACACCTAAGGACCATTCTTGGAACCCTTAGAGAGCATCAGTTGTATGCCAAGTTTAGCAAATGTGAATTCTGGTTACAGGAGGTAGGATTCCTCGGCCACATTGTATCAGCCGGAGGAATTGCCGTTGACCCTTCCAAGGTGAAAGATGTCGAAGATTGGCAAGCCCCAACCACTCAAACCCAAGTTCGTGCATTTCTCGGATTGGTAGGATATTACCGCAAGTTCGTAGAAGGTTTCTCGAGTATCGCCAGACCCATGACTCAATTGCTGAAGAAGGACAAGAAGTTTGAATGGACGGATAAATGTGAAGCGAGTTTTCAAGAACTCAAGAGAAGATTGATTTCAGCCCCAATCTTAATCATGCCGGATATCACGAAGCCCTTTTACGTGTATTGTGACGCATCCAAGATCGGTCTCGGATGTGTGCTAATGCAAGAAGGAAAATTTATAACTTATATATCTCGACAACTAAAACAACATGAGCAAAATTACCTAACCCATGACCTCGAACTCGTAGCCGTAGTTCTAGCCCTGAAGACATGGAGGCATTACCTGATGGGAAATCGTTGTGAGATTTATTCGGATCACAAGAGTCTGAAGTATATATTCACTCAGAAGGAGCTGAATATGAGACAGAGAAGATGGATTGAGATAATCAAGGATTACGATCTGGACATTCACTATCACCCTGGTAAAGCCAATGTGGTAGCAGATGCCCTTAGCAGTTTGCTGTGCCGCTTGAACTCCATGATTTTAAAGGAGCAACCAAGCTTGCATAAAGAGATGGAAGATTTCTGAATGGAATTAGTGAGTGAAGGATTTTTGGGTAGCATAGAACTTCAACCCACCTTGATCAGTCAGATCAAGGAGGCGCGGAAAGGAAATGCTAGTATCGACGGAATCAAGCGTCGTATCGGTACAGGCAAAGTACCCGGATTCACCGAAGACGAAGAAGGAGTTCTGTGGTACAAAGGACGCCTTTGTGTACCAGCAGATTCTGAGTTGAAAGAAGTAATTCTGAAGGAAGCTCATGATACTCTTTATTCTATCCACCCCGGCGGAACAAAGATGTATCAGGATTTGAAAGAACAATTTTGGTGGCATAAGATGAAGAGAGAAATCGGAAGCTATATCGCCAAGTGTGATATATGTCAGCGAGTCAAGGTGGGACATCAAAGATCCGCTGGATTGTTGCAACCATTGCAGATTCCGGAATGGAATTGGGATTCCGTTGGAATGGAACTTATCACCGGATTGCCTACTTCTAGTAGGGGAAATGACTCTATCTGGGTCATAGTGGACAGGTTGTCCAAAGTCGCCCATTTCTTACCAGTCAAGACCACCTATCAGAGTTCGAAGCTAGCGGAGTTATACATTGCTAGAATCGTCAGTTTGCACGAAGTCCCCAAGAACATTGTATCGGATCGAGGAACTCAGTTTACCTCGAGATTCTGTAAGAAAGTCCAAGAAGGTTTAGTAACCCGACTAGATTTCAGCACCGCTTATCACCCTCAGATCGATGGACAAACGGAGCGAGTAAATCAAATACTCGAAGACATGTTGAGAGCATGTGTGCTAGAGTATGGATCTAAATGGGAAGATTGCCTGCCGTTCGCAGAATTTTCATACAACAACAGTTACCAAGCTAGTTTGCAAATGGCCCCATTTGATTTCATGTATGGAAGGAAGTGTCGCACCCCTTTGAACTGGTCGGAAGTAGGAGAGAGTCAGATTTTCAGACCCGACATTCTAGGAGAAGCAGAAGAGAAGGTTCACAAGATTCGTGAGCACCTCAAGACAGCCCAATCTAGACAGAAGATTTACGCCGACAAGAGACGTCGATACCTCGCCTTCAACATAGGATATTTTGTGTATCTGAAAGTGTCGCCATTGAAGGGAATGCAACGTTTCCAACTGAAAGGAAAGTTAGCCCCCAGATATATCGGCCCCTTTAAGATTCTGAACCATCGAGGAGAAGTGTCATATCAATTGGAACTACCCGAAGAGATGTCAGCCGTGCACAATGTGTTCCATATCTCATTACTTTGCAAGTGCCTCGAAGTTCCGGAGAAGACGGAAGTGTTCAAGAATATTGATCACCGGACTATAGAAATCAACGATGACCTGACCTATCCCGAAGTACCCATCCGTCTTTTGGAAGAAGCTTTCAGAACTACCAGAACCCGAAGCATCAAGTTTCTCAAGATTCAGTGGAGCAACCACACAGAAGAAGAAGCTACCTGGGAGCGCGAAGATCACATCAGGACAGAGTTTCCCTATCTCTTCAAATCCTAGGTAAATCTTTTTCGTCCTTTTTCAAATCTCGGGACGAGATTTTTTTAAGGGGGGAAGGTTTGTAACATCCCAAAAATATTAAACTTGGATCATCAAACTCTAATCACCAAATTTAGGGTTAACAAAAACTTTTCTAATTAAAAATATGAAAGCATTCATATGTGTGTGTATTAAAATTTGGATTCTTTTGAATTGCCATGATTATGTGTTTCTTTGCTTGTAAAATGATTCTTAGGTGAAATAAACATCATCTAAACAATCCCCAAACTTTTTACAAAGACAAACAAGTCAAAACAAACAAATTAAGTGAATGGTCACTTTGGCCAATTTAACTCCCATGCCTACTTTGGCTATCCCTAACTTTCAGAACTTAACAGAAACATGTATGTATCTTTGCACCCCTTGATAGTACTCATAACAAGGTAACAAGGCCCACTTTTTGACCATCCCAAAACATTCAAATGCTTAGTTTAAATGACAGTTTAAAATTGAATCTATTTCATATGGGAAGATCCCACTTTTTCAAAAACCACTCAAACCAACTCAATTTTCAAAACCCAAGCATCCACAGACTCCCCAGTACATGCCTAGCACACCCACCAAAAATCTTTTCAAAATTCAAAACTTAAGTTCATGCGGCCATTTCATCAAACAGGTTGTAGATGCAAATCAAACAAAATCAAAACACTATGTTGAGGAGTGTTTTGGGCCTAACTTGTTCCCTCTCTAGACACAACTAACCTTAGTAGATCATCTAACAACCTTAACTAATCACTAGCACCACTGTAAGCTCGCCAATGTCATCAATGGTGAATAGGACGAGAGCACCCATGTCACCCTAGTGTGGACATCAAGCTAGGAGAAGAACTAGTCGTGCCAACCTTGTCTAGGAGGTAGCCCGTGTCTCACCTCCCCTCTCGACCAGCCCTAGCTCGAAGAAAGCGCCCAGAACCGCCAGGAACGCCTTGCCAGCGCCTGTCTTGTCGACCATGCCGACCTCGAGCCCTTGCCGCCCGCCATATGCACCCCACCGTCCCGAGGAGACCACGGACATGCTCGTTTCACCGCCTGTACCCGTAGCCACCGCCGCCAGAGTTCGCCGCCTCGCAGATCTTTGCACATTCCGACCGTTACACGCCCCTACACGTGAATTTAAACCATAGAGCATCGCCAGGAGACCGCCCGTCGATCGCCAACCTCGGCCATGCCTCTAGCCGCCCGTAGCCGTGTCGCCACCGTCGCCTGCCCATCCCTCTCGGTCTCACCGTCGGTCCTATAAAAGGAGGTGACCCCCAGCCGATTGAGGCACACCATTTCACTCCCCTCACCTCACTGATCGTTCCACCCCTTAGCCGGAGCCCGACGAGCAGCGCATCGCCGGAATTTGGCCGAAGCTCGCCGCTGCAGAGGAGAAGAGGAGCCGTTGATTTCGTCCACCCCTGAGTTCGCTGTCGTCGACTTCGTCGTTTGCCCGCCTCGCCGTCGTCATTGGAGCCCCGGTATGCCCCCTATGCACCCCCATCGAGCCTCTAGGATTCGAGCTCGCTGGTTACTTGTTCATCATTGACGACGACCCTCAGTCGTCGATCTTCATTCTAATCCAACGCACCACATCGCCCCGTACCGCTTTGCGTTTAAAGAGCCACTGACCAGAGCCCCTTGTCGGGCCAAGGCAACAATGAGTGACAAGCGACCCATTAGCAGTTCCCGCGTAGCCCACTCATTTGAATTTAGCTTTTTCTATTTATATTCAAACTCAGTTCTGTACCTAGTTTCAAAAATCAACCCAGCTCAATTCAGTGAACCAAATTGAATGAAACCAATTTTTTTAGAAAGGTATAGAAATGCTTAATCCAAGCCCGTTGGATTCAAATCATTTGTATCTGTAGATCAACCTTGGTAAAAATAACAAGTTAGAAGCTTTTCTGCATTCAAACATTTTTCAAAATGCAACCATAATAGCTTTTGAGTTGATTCCAACTCTCAAAAATCACATTTGATCATACCTTTCAGAATATATAAAAACATATGAGTTTACTTACATAAATAATGTTCAAGTAATAAAAGAATGCCACATAGGCATTTCTAGTCACTTTATTTAATTGAAATAAAAGGTTAAACCTTATTAAATTGTGACACCACTTTAAATCACATTCCCATGTACTGAAATATGTGGTGATGACATGTGTCAACATGATCCCATGTTTGAGTTGGAGAATATTAAATCTTAAGTAGTTTTTCAATGAGTAGAAATTACTTTTCTAAAAAAATGAATAAATAAGACAAATGCTTTATTCTTGTGATATTAGTGATGATGCTAGATCATCTATAGTGCACTTTTGTGTGATGATTGAAAGTAGTTAAGTATTGTTTGGTGATTGTGTACCTCGTATTTATTTATAGACGCTAGTACCGACCAAGGATACGAGGAGGAAGGAGGATACTACGAAGAAGAAGCCGGGGAGAACTTCAACCACTGCTCTGCACAAGGCAAGCTTATACTGATACTGATGCAAGCCTTACTAACCAAGTGGACCAATGCAAGATAGCACTTGCAATTATGAAAGTTAGATAACCTATGCCATGCACTAATCATGCTGGGTTGGACACATTTGATGATACCCAATCCTAGTTTTACTTGCAAGCTTTATACTTTATTTCTTTATCAAAGCTTTCTCTTAGAGTTTACTTCAGTGACTTGTAGACTCTAGGAAGATAATTGAAGGTTGCATAAAGAGCATTAAATTTGGCCTAAGCTAGATAATCTTTATGTCATCCTAAGGCATGAGATTGAACTTAGTTAAACTCCACTTGTTTACCACCCCTCATTAGTACTTACCCCACTTGTAGATGCTAGTGCTAAGCATAAAACTTGATCAACTTTAGATGGGAATACTTGGTGGAAAATGGTTATGAAAACCTTGGAATGGTGAGTCATTCTACTGAAATGTTTTGACATGTGTTTCCGAACACCAGATGAGTTTGGTGATGAAAATGTTGAGGCATGAGCCTTAGCCCTTTACAAAACTGATGGTTGTCTGGATGCGATACAATTCCAATTTTACCATATAACCACAATACCCGAAATTTGGGTAGGGCTTGACTGGAAACTTATATACCTTAGTATGGGTTCCCTCACGACCAAGGTCTGGGCTGAGGCTACCTTGTGAAGATTGTCCACCTGTGCAGTACCCAAGATGACAGCTCACTACAAGAAATGTGCTATACTATGACCTTTTGATAGTGACCCCAAAAGAAATCGTCATAAATTTATGACGATCTTGCTGCAGTTGGTCATGAGCTGTTTGGAAGGGGAAAAGGATAGCAAATGCATGACGATTTGTCCCAAAAACGTCTTAAATTATTTACACGAAATCGTCATAAGCTGGTGTGTACTGTTTGGGGCCTTGTTTGGAGCATACTACGACGATATAGAATCGTCATAGTCACTTATGACGCTATAATAACGTCGTAGTATGTTAAGCACTAGGATGACTGTGCTGCCACCTCCTCAATGTGATCCACGTGTCGTGTTAGTTGTGTGCTAGGGATTTTTTAGGTCGGGCCTGGATGGGCCGATTCTTTCAGGTCAGGCCCAACAGCTTCTTTGGCCTAGATAATATTGTTAGGCAAAAAAGATTGCACTAGCTGGGACTTGAACCCACGACCTAGCGATGTGAGGCAGCTGTCATAACCACTATGCTATAGTTGTGTTGTTGCAAATAATATATACACAACTCTATCTATACTATTAGTATTATCGAACAGAACATGACCACAGAACCAAACTTTACCACACGTAATGAAGGGCTCCTTCATGGTGACCGGCGAGGCGATGGGCGGCAATGACGGATCGGCGGCTGAGGCGACGCTGAGCAGCGCCAGCGAAGGAAGAGGCGGTGGTTGCCGTGAGCGGAGGGCTAAGCCGCCATGGTGGAGAGGGCTGGCCAGTCGTGGCCATGTGGAGGGGCTCGGCGGTGGTGGCTGGAGGAGGTGCTCTGACGATCGACATCGGTTAGCACCCTCTCCTCTCTCCCCTGTTGATATACTTCCCTGTTAATTTCAGAGCCTGGTTTCATTAGGGTTTCAAAATCCATATTTTCAGATGATGTTTAGAATCAATTCAAGCCCAAACCTTCAGGTCTTTTTTGCCTTTAGCTAGATGTAGGCATAGAACTATATTGTTGGAGCTTATCTAGGTTTTGGTTTAATTTCTGCTAGCTAGTGTGTACACTTCAGTGCAATTCTAACTTGCAATATTTTTCGGTCTTTTGCAGATGGACAGAAGCTGGATAACAAAAGGAGTTAGAAGGCTTTCTTATGAGCATCTAAGGGGAGTGGATGAGTTCATGCGATTTGTCCGTAGAAGTGTTCCCGATGATGCTCAAGTTTTATGCCCATGCCCCAGCTGTATGAATCGTGTTGAACAAACTCTACCAAATGTAGAGGCTCATCTGCTAATGCGTGGGATGGCATGCACGTATGATAGGTGGGTCCATCATGGAGAGCCTTTACATCCAGAACCCGGAGCTGAACCTGAACCTGGTGAAGGCGCAGATCATGTTGATGATGGCGGTGAGTTTGTACAAGATGATGTTCTGCAAGAGGATGTTGGTTTGGAGGCAGAGGATGGCTATGAGGATGATAGAATCCCTGATCTGTTTAGGGATTTGTACGAGTCTGAACCGCAAGGTGCTGGAGAGCATACAATCTATGCCGAGCTGATAGAGGAGGCCAAGCGCGCAGCTAGTGATGGTGGGACATTGTCCAGATTTTCTTTTACCGTGAAGTTACTCCATGTCAAGTCCTTCTACCGAATCAGTAATGTTGCCTTCAACGCAATACTCCGTATCTTGACCATCCAATACCCTAAAAGTGCAATTCCCAAATCTTATGAAGAAGCATTGGGTATAATCGGTAGATTGGGGCTTGGTTATGATTCATTCCATGTCTGCCCGAACAACTGTATCTTGTTTCGGAACACGTACGCCAAGCATGAGTGCAAATGTGATGCCTCAAGGTGGAAAGATGCGGATGGGAGGAAGCAGATACCGGAGAAGGTGTTGAGGTACTTTCCTGTGATTCCAAGGCTACAGAGGATGTTCATTTCGAAGCAATAGTCGGAGGATGTATAGTGGCACAAGCTAAAGCGGCAACCCGTGGATAATGAACTTAGCCATCCAGCCGACGGAAAGGCATGGAAATATTTTGATGATAAACATAAAGAGTTTGCCGCCGATGCGAGGAACATCAGACTCGGCCTTGCCATAGATGGCTTTAATCCATTTGGAATGAGCTCGAAATATAGCATGTGGCCAGTATTTGTTGTGTTGTACAATCTTCCACCATGGGCATGTATGGAGCAGTCCAACTTCATGATGGCTTTGCTAATCCCCGGTCCAAAGTCTCCAGGAAAGGATTTTGATGTCTTTATGGAGCCCCTAGTAGAAGATCTCCTCAAACTCTGGAAGGGTGTCCGTACCTATGATGCCCTGAGTCCTGATAAGTTCGATCTCCGTGCTGCGGTAATATGGTGTATCCATGATTTCCCAGCGCTGCACACTTTGTCGGGGAGGCTCACGTCTGGTTATCAAGCATGTGTGCGTTGTGTTAAGGATCCGTGCTCGGAAAGAATAAGGAACAAGATATGTTGGACCGGGGGGCGCCGTTTTCTTCCCCGCCACCATCCTTGGCGAAAAAGCAAAGATTTCAATGGAAAAACTGAAACCCGTGACCAGCCGGCGGAGTTCACTAAAGAAGAGCTCGAGCAACAGCTTCACAATGTGAAAGATGTGAGACCTGGAAAACATCAGAAGAAAAGGAAGCGTGAGGATGGACAATGTTGGGACCGGAGGGCTATTTTGTGGGACCTCCCTTACTAGGCAGATCTCAAGTTGAGGCACAACCTTGATGTAATGCATATCGGAAAAACATATGTGATAATCTGCTTGGCACATTTATGAACATCGACGCGAAGTCAAAGGATACTGTTAACTCTAGGCTTGATTTGGAAGACTTGGGCATAAGAAAAGATTTGCATCTTCAGCCTGTTGAAGGTGGAGAGTCGTTTGAGATGCCAGAAGCATGGTATACAATGACTAAAGAAGAAAAGCTTGCATTCTGTGAATTTATAAGAGCGGTGAGATTTCCAGATGGGTATGCCGCTAACCTAGCAAAATGCGTGTCTCCTGATGGATGCAAGCTCCAGGGACTAAAAACTCATGACTGTCACATCCTCCTTCAAAGGATTTTACTGGCTAGACTCCGTGGAATTTTGGATAAAGAAATATATGAAGCAGTTGCTGAGCTGGGGAATTTCTTCAGAGAGTTGTGCGCCAAAACACTGAAGCTATCTGTTCTTGAAAGACTCGAAAAAGAAATCGTAGTTATCCTTTGCAAGCTTGAAAAGATCTTTCCTCCGGCCTTCTTCACGGTGATGGTTCATTTGACTGTGCATTTACCCAAAGAGGCAATGCTTAGAGGCCCTGTACAATACGGCTGGATGTACCCTGTCGAAAGAAGGATGCTTACATTTAAGCGTTATGTACGAAACACCGCCAGGCCTGAAGGGTCGATTGCCGAGGCATATATTGTTGATGAGTGCCTTACATTTTGCTCGAGGTACTTCGACGATCTGGAAACAAGATTCAATAGGCCGGGTAGAAATAGAGAGCGGGATGATTTGCACGTTGGTGATGTCTCTGTTTTCAACCATGGTGTAAACCTTCTAGGAGGGTCAGAGTACTCGGAGGCTGGTGATGAATATGACAAGATGCATTGGTATGTGTTAAGGAGTTGCCCTGAGGTTCTACCGTATATCGAGTATGTCATCTCTTGTGCATGCACCCTTATCTTTTTTATTGAGTTGGAAGGAACTCATTTGCAAGCCTGATGATTTAATTAACTTTATGTTTTTGTTGGCATTGCAGGTTGTGCAAAATAGAGCTGGATAAGCAAGGTAGCCGCATCAATGTTGATAGATGGCTCGCGAAGGGATTTGCTAAGTGGTTTAAGAATCATGTGAGATCTTTAGTCTTGGAATCAATTGCCACATGTTTTTTTGTGTGTGTTTTTGTTACTAACCCTGCTTTATTTGTGCAGATTGGAAAATTGCATGAGGACAATAAGGTCAGTGCTGATCTTTTTGCTTTGGCATGCGAGCCGGATAGGCGAGTGAAATTTATATTCAGCATGTATTGTTGAGATGTCCGCTACCACAGTTGACCATGAGAAAAATAGAAACACGCGAAAGTGGAATAGTTGCTGAGGGAGACCATGATGGTGAAGAGATGGACTTCTATGGTCAGCTTAAAAGCATCATAAGGCTCCAGTACAACTCCAGTAGAGGCGTCCATCGATCGGTCGTCTTGTTCCGTTGTGATTGGTTTGATCTTGGTGGCAGAAAGAAGACAGGGATCCAAGATGACGGACACTTCAAAAGCATTAACACTAGAAGGTGCTCGTATAAGAGTGATCCATTTATTCTAACGACACAAGCAACAAAGGTGTTCTATGTGCCAGACACCGACTTGCGTGGAAATTGGCAAGTTGTGCAAAAGTTTCAGCACAGACATTTGTGGAGTGTGAAAGAAACTGAAATGGAGAAGGGTCTCAATGGTGGTGGTGGTCTAACATACCAAGATGATAACACTGAGGAAGTTCCATTGCAAGAGAAAGAACCCGGTGTGCATACTAGATTGCGAAGGAGACGGGAACGAGTGTTACTTGATGCTTCATTGGTAGAAAACATTAGGAAAAGAAGGAAGGAGGTAGTGGAGGGCCATGAATGCGATGATGAAAACATGGTAGATGACACAGTCCTCCAGTACTGTAGCGATTGTGAGGATAAAAGGCAGATGCATTTCGACGATGATGATTAGTGGCTCACTGGAAACATGGTAGATGACAACATGCAAGGTAAATTCTATCCTCCATTATCTTTTCTTTTTTATTTCATTGCTAGTGGCTCACTGGAAATTTCTATTCTTTGTTGCAAATGCTCATAAGAAAGCAGTGGTGAGGATCAAGATCAGATCAGGAGCAGTGGTGGTGAGGAGCAAGATCAGATCAGGAGCAGTGGTGGTGAGGAGCAAGATCAGATCAGGAGCAGTGGTGGTGAGGAGCAAGATCCTTTTAGTTGGATGAGCATGTACTACTATTTCTGCCTATTGTTGCCTTGTAATCTTGACCATGTACTAGTATTTCTGGATGACCATGTCATTTTAGTTTCTGGATGAGTTATGAATATCATTGTGACTTCTGGATGATCATTGTGATTTTAGTTCTGAATCTTTGAGTGCATATCATTGTGAGTTCTGAATCTGTCCAAAAAAGGAAAAATGGTGAGGCCTGGGGATTGAGCCCAGGACCTCCTACTACTATTGCAAATCAGCGCCACCACACTACACAAGTGACCTTGTTAGGTATCGATCACATGATACAAGTAGCATTGTATATTGATCACGGGACCATTTAAAACAAAGCAACAACCTGATTATTTCATAGATCACAGGACCATATTTACAACCTGATCAAAAGCAACCATTTCACAATGCAACCTGATCAAAAGCAACCATTTCACAATGCAACATGATCAAAAGCAACCATTTCACAATGCAACCTGATCAAAAGCAACCATTTCATAGATACTAGTAGGTTTGAGAATCATTTCATTGTCTGGACATTACAGGACCAAAAGCATTCTGATAGCTAGGACCTGATAGCTAGGATCATTCCATAGTCTGGACAAGTAGCACCAACAGCACCCTGATAACAACACAACTAGCAACCTAGAGGACCATTTTTACAAAACAGCACCAACCAACACAACCAGCTGATTACATGACCTTCTTAACCTCCAGCTTAAGTCCGTCGGTAGGGCTGCGGCGGAAACGGAACATGAAGACATCGCCCTTATGCATCCTGGATGCCGCCACCACCTGGGACCATTGGGTTGTAATTTGTGCTCCTTTACCCTTCCCTTTGCTCATGATGAGGGAGACAATTATGGGATCACGGCCTCCGCAGAAGACCCTCAGCTTTGATGGGAAGTCCTTGTACGGCCTGATGTTGGCATTGGTGAAGTTCCTTGGGAAATACTGCAATGCAAACAACAATGCAATATACAATCAGCAATGTAATCAGCAATCAGCAAAATGCAATCAGCAATGCAAGGACATAGTGCAAACAATTTGTTTACCATTTTAGCTTTTGGCTCCTCGGTGTTTGCTAGCTGCATAGTGCATACATACACTGGTAGAGTGAGTTTCTTCTTTGCAAGTTCCCTCATGAACAACACCTGTGTGTGTTTCAAAGCAATCTTGTTGCCATACACACACCACTTATCAAAACTGACACTTGCCTTTGACTTGGGACCTACATGCAAAGAAAAAGGCACATTTTCAAATCAGCAAACTGCATAAGTAAAAGATAAAGAAAAGGAACAATGGCAGAAAAGGATTTTACCTCAGCACATGATAATCTTGTTGGCAGCGGCTTCATGACAAGCTTTCTTAGCAGTAGCTTTCTTAGCACGCCGCTTAGCTCAGCTCTCCTCTCCGCAAAGAATGACAAATCATCCGAGCTAAGCTCGATGACCCCCGGAGAGTCCATGGTCACCTACAAAAAAAACTGAATCAGTACATGCATCAACTAGCAAACTAGGCACCAGGCAGTTATCATAAGAATATGAATCAACTAGCAAACACCCTGGACTAGAAGCCTATAGCTAGATACACCAATCATGCATTGCATATGAGGGAAAAACAGTGATACAATCTATGCAGGACTAGAAGCCTACAACTAGATACACCAATCAAACACCCTGTAAATCACTAGGAACTCGAATCACTAGCAGAGAAGCATGAAAGGTTGTGTATTGCATGATATCACTAGCAGAGAAGCACTCGAATCACTAGCAGAAAAATCACTAGGCAGCACACACAACCAGACCAGCATGGCCAAGCTAGAGAAATTCCCCCAAATCTCACCTCCCCTGGCCGGTTCACCCAAATTCCCCCAAAGGCAGAATTGGGGTAAAATGGATGACAATCCAAACGAGTCACAGTTGACAGTCATGTTTTGTTTATAAATAGGACGTGCCACTACTTAGCTTTCAGACATATCTAAACATCCAAGTCTATTGTTGGGTTGATATTTTTTCCTTTCCTAATTTCATGACTACTTCCATTCCATCATGACTACCATTACAGTGTTTGCCTATGTTGCCATCTGGCTCATTTTCTTTGCTACTTCCATGACTACTTCTCTTGTACATCATCCATTGCAATTAAACACGGTGTCTATCACAACTCGTCAAACACAAACTATGCCAAAGACTGTCCAAATAAGAGTACTTCATGAGTATAAGCACAACATGAAGGCTAGTTAACAGTGGTAAGGAGGATGATTAATTAGTAATGTGGCGAGCATGCTAGTAATCTTATGCAGTTTCTAATTCTTCCAAAAACAAAAGATCAGAAGTTCCAAGCTAGTTGCGACACATTTAATTAATCAGAAAAAATCAATCCAGTTCGGGCTTGGAATTGGATACACAACGTAATGATCGATCAAAAAGCAGCAGCAATGTAACAACAACATACATAACAAATCAATATATGCCTATTGATCAAGATGCCACAAAATCCACCCAATGAAGGAGAGGCGAGGCGGGTTCCCGCGGTGAATCTGAGCGGCGCGGGCAGATCACCGTGAGAGCTCGAGGAGGAGAGGAGGAGAGGAGGTCTTGCGGGGAAAGGGAGGAGAGGGACTTGCGGGGAGGGAGAGGGCTTCTGGCGGTGCTCGAGGAGGGGGGGCAGAGGGAGGCAGATCGGCGGAGAGCTCGAGGAGGGGAGGGAGGGAGGCGAATGGCTAGAGGAGGACTTGGAGGAAAGGGAGGGACTTGCGGGGGACTTGGAGGGGGAGGGGAGGGAGGCGAGTGGCTCGAGGAGGCGGAGGGGAGGGGGACTGAGATCCTCTGACTTTGGGTCGCTGACAGGTGGGACCCAGTCCACGCGGGACCCACATGTCAGTGACTCAAAGGCAGAATTCGCTAGGGGGAGCCGTGTCCGGGGGGAGGGAGGCGTTAAGTCTGCAACAACTTTTCATTTTCTTTTATATATGTGAGATTTTGAAAAAACACATTCGAAAATAAAATAAGATTTAGAATAAGATTTTCATTTTCTTTTATATATGTGAGATTTTGAAAAAACTTTTCTTTTATATATGTGAGATTTTGCAACAACTTTTTATTAGAATAAAATAAGATTTGAATCGGTAGTAAGTGAGTCAAATTTCGTCGCAAAAAACGGGCCGTTTTGTGAATCAACCACCAAATGAAAGTTTCGAAATGCCAGCACCACATTTTTGTAAAATGATAGACCACCTTACATTTACAAATGTCCCAACTGGGGTATCTAAAACCTTTCGGTCCACCCCTGGCGAAAAAGACAAATGTCTGCCGAATCGGTAGGAACTGGGTCCGATTTGAACTACAGGTACATTATCGTATGCTCATGATTTTTTGCAAAAATCATTTTTAGACTCACAATATGCTGTTTTATTAGAGATCCAATGCAAGTTTGGTGATACTCATCCCCTAGCTAAGAACCTTCATGCCCGTCGTTTTGACCATAGTTTGAAACTGGCGTAAAATATTCAAAAAATGTCCGAACAATGTAAATCTTTCGCGTGGCGTCATTTTATGTGACACGGTTGCAAGGAAAAATACCAAACTTGGTATATTGATTGCATCTCGAAAATTCCTTCTCAAAATGAGCTATCATGTTTGAGGTTTCATGGCTTTTCGGTCCAAATGGCCAATGTTATGGCAAGAATCTCTGCATAGTTTGTGATAACATGCCCATATTGTGCATGCATGTGCATCCTAGGATGGCGAACAATGTTGCAGGAGAAAGTTTTCCTTGTCGTCGCACCGAAAAACCATTTTCTATTTTTCGAGCGCAAAAAACGGGCCGTTTTGTGAATCAACCACCAAATGAAAGTTTCAAAATGCCAGCACCACATTTTTATAAAATGATATACCACCTTACATTTACAAATGTCCCAACTGAGGTATCTAAAACCTTTCGGTCCACCCCTGGCGAAAAAGACAAATGTCTGCCGAATCGGCAGGAACTAGGTCCGATTTGAACTACAGGTACATTATCGTATGCTCATGATTTTTTGCAAAAATCATTTTAGACTCACAATATGCTGTTTTATTAGAGATCAATGCAAGTTTGGCGATACTCATCCCCTAGCTAAGAACCTTCATGCCCGTCGTTTTGACAATAGTTTGAAACTGGCGTAAAATATTCAAAAACTGTCCGAACAATGTAAATATTTCGCGTGGCGTCATTTTATGTGACACGGTTGCAAGGAAAAATACCAAACTTGGTATATTAATTGCATATCGAAAAGTCCTTCTCAAAATAAGCTATCATGTTTGAGGTTTCATGGCTTTTCGGTCCAAATGGCCAATGTTATGGCAAGAATCGCTGCATAGTTTGTGATAACATGCCCATATTGTGCATGCATGTGCATCCTGGGATGGCGAACAATGTTGTAGGAGAAAGTTTTCCTTGTGGTCGCACCGAAAAACCATTTTCTAGTTTTCGAGCGCAAAAAACGGGCCGTTTTGTGAATCAACGACCAAATGAAAGTTTCGAAATGCCAGCACCACATTTTTCTAAAATGATAGACCACCTTACATTTACAAATGTCCCAACTGAGGTATCTAAAACCTTTCAGTCCACCCCTGGCAAAAAAGACAAATGTCTGCCGAATCGGTAGGAACTAGGTCCGATTTGAACTACAGGTACATTATCGTATGCTCATGATTTTTTGCAAAAATCATTTTTAGACTCACAATATGCTGTTTTATTAGAGATCCAATGCAAGTTTGGCAATACTCATCCCCTTGCTAAGAACCTTCATGCCCGTCGTTTTGACCATAGTTTGAAACTGGTGTAAAATATTCAAAAACTGTCCAAACAATGTAAATCTTTCGCGTGGCGTCATTTTATGTGACAAGGTTGCAAGGAAAAATACCAAACTTCGTATATTGATTGCATCTCGAAAAGTCCTTCTCAAAATGAGCTATCATGTTTGAGGTTTCATGGCTTTTCGGTCCAAATGGCCAATGTTATGGCAAGAATCGCTGCATAGTTTGTGATAACATGCCCATATTGTGCATGCATGTGCATCCTGGGATGGCGAACAATGTTGCAGGAGAAAGTTTTCCTTTTCGTCGCACCAAAAAACCATTTTCTATTTTTCGAGCGCAAAAAAGGGCCGTTTTGTGAATCAACCACCAAATAAAAGTTTCGAAATGCCAGCACCACATTTTTCTAAAATGATAGACCATCTTACATTTACAAATGTCCCAACTGAGGTATCTAAAACCTTTCGGTCCACCCCTGGCGAAAAAGACAAATGTCTGCCGAATCGGTAGGAACTGGGTCCGATTTGAACTACAGGTACATTATCGTATGCTCATGGTTTTTTGCAAAAATCATTTTTAGACTCACAATATGTTGTTTTATTAGATATCCAATGCAAGTTTGGCGATACTCATCCCCTAGCTAAGAACCTTCATGCCCGTCGTTTTGACCATAGTTTGAAACTGGCGTAAAATATTCAAAAACTATCCGAACAATGTAAATCTTTCGCGTGGCGTCATTTTATGTGACACGGTTGCAAGGAAAAATACCAAACTTGGTATATTGATTGCATCTCGAAAATTCCTTCTCAAAATGAGCTATCATGTTTGAGGTTTCATGGCTTTTCGGTCCAAATGGCCAACGTTATGGCAAGAATCGCTGCATATTTTGTGATAATATGCCCATATTGTGCATGCATGTGCATCCTGAAATGGCGAACAATGTTGCAGGAGAAAGTTTTCCTTGTCGTCGCACCAAAAAACCATTTTCTATTTTTCGAGCGCAAAAAACGGGCCGTTTTGTGAATCAACCACCAAATGAAAGTTTCGAAATGCCAGCACCACATTTTTCTAAAATGATAGACCACCTTACATTTACAAATGTCCCAACTGAGGTATCTAAAACCTTTCGGTCCACCCCTGGCGAAAAAGACAAATGTCTGCCGAATCAGCAGGAACTGGGTCCGATTTGAACTACAGGTACATTATCGTATGCTCATGATTTTTTGCAAAAATCATTTTTAGACTCACAATATGCTGTTTTATTAGAGATCCAATGCAAGTTTGGCGATACTCATCCCCTAGCTAAGAACCTTCATGCCCGTCGTTTTGACCATAGTTTGAAACTGGCGTAAAATATTCAAAAACTGTCCGAACAATGTAAATCTTTCGCGTGGCGTCATTTTATGTGACACGGTTGCAAGGAAAAATACCAAACTTGGTATATTGATTGCATCTCGAAAAGTCCTTCTCAAAATGAGCTATCATGTTTGAGGTTTCATGGCTTTTCGGTCCAAATGGCCAATGTTATGGCAAGAATCGCTGCATAGTTTGTGATAACATGCCCATATTGTGCATGCATGTGCATCCCGGGACGGCGAACAATGTTGCAGGAGAAAGTTTTCCTTGTGGTCGCACCGAAAAACCATTTTCTATTTTTCTAGCGCAAAAAACGGGCCGTTTTGTGAATCAACCACCAAATGAAAGTTTCGAAATGCCAGCACCACATTTTTCTAAAATGATAGACCACCTTACATTTAGAAATGTCCCAACTGAGGTATCTAAAACCTTTCGGTCCACCCCTGGCGAAAAAGACAAATGTCTGCCGAATCGGGAGGAACTGGGTCCGATTTGAACTACAGGTACATTATCGTATGCTCATGATTTTTTGCAAAAATCATTTTGAGACTCACAATATGCTGTTTTATTAGATATCCAATGCAAGTTTGGCAATACTCATCCCCTAGCTAAGAACCTTCATGCCCGTTGTTTTGACCATAGTTTGAAACTGGCGTAAAATATTCAAAAACTGTCCAAACAATGTAAATCTTTCGCGTGGCGTCATTTTATGTGACACGGTTGCAAGGAAAAATACCAAACTTGGTATATTGATTGCATCTCGAAAATTCCTTCTCAAAATGAGCTATCATGTTTGAGGTTTCATGGCTTTTCGGTCCAAATGGCCAACGTTATGGCAAGAATCGCTGCATATTTTGTGATAATATGCCCATATTGTGCATGCATGTGCATCCTGGGATGGCGAACAATGTTGCAGGAGAAAGTTTTCCTTGTCGTCGCACCGAAAAACCATTTTCTATTTTTCGGCCAAAAAAAAGCCGTTTTGTGAATCAACCACCAAATGAAAGTTTCGAAATGCCAGCACCACATTTTTCTAAAATGATTGACCACCTTACATTTAGAAATGTCCCAACTGAGGTATCTAAAACCTTTCGGTCCACCCCTGGCGAAAAACACAAATGTCTGCCGAATCGGCAGGAACTGGGTCCGATTTGAACTACAGGTACATTATCGTATGCTCATGATTTTTTGCAAAAATCATTTTTATACTCACAATATGCTGTTTTATTAGAGATCCAATGCAAGTTTGGCGATACTCATCCGCTAGCTAAGAACCTTCATGCCCGTCGTTTTGACCATAGTTTGAAACTGGCGTAAAATATTCAAAAACTGTCCGAACAATGTAAATATTTCGCGTGGCGTCATTTTATGTGACACGGTTGCAAGGAAAAATACCAAACTTGGTATATTGATTGCATCTCGAAAAGTCCTTCTCAAAATGAGCTATCATGTTTGAGGTTTCATGGCTTTTCGGTCCAAATGGCCAATGTTATGGCAAGAATCGCTGCATAGTTTGTGATAACATGCCCATATTGTGCATGCATGTGCATCCTGGGATGGCGAACAATGTTGCAGTAGAAAGTTTTCCTTGTGGTCGCACCGAAAAACCATTTTCTATTTTTCGAGCGCAAAAAACGGGCCGTTTTGTGAATCAACCACCAAATGAAAGTTTCGAAATGCCAGCACCACATTTTTCTAAAATGATTGACCACCTTACATTTAGAAATGTCCCAACTGAGGTATCTAAAACCTTTCGGTCCACCCCTGGCGAAAAACACAAATGTCTGCCGAATCGGCAGGAACTGGGTCCGATTTGAACTACAGGTACATTATCGTATGCTCATGATTTTTTGCAAAAATCATTTTTAGACTCACAATATGCTGTTTTATTAGAGATCCAATGCAAGTTTGGCAATACTCATCCCCTTGCTAAGAACCTTCATGTCCGTCGTTTTGACCATAGTTTGAAACCGGCGTAAAATATTCAAAAACTGTCCGAACAATGTAAATCTTTCGTGTGGCGTCATTTTATGTGACACGGTTGCAAGCAAAAATACCAAACTTGGTATATTGATTGCATCTCGAAAATTCCTTCTCAAAATGAGCTATCATGTTTGAGGTTTCATGGCTTTTCGGTCCAAATGGCCAATGTTATGGCAAGAATCGCTGCATAGTTTGTGATAACATGCCTATATTGTGCATGCATGTGCATCCTGGGATGGCGAACAATGTTGCAGGAGAAAGTTTTCCTTGTGGTCGCACCGAAAAACCATTTTCTATTTTTCGAGCGCAAAAAACGGGCCGTTTTGTGAATCAACCACCAAATGAAAGTTTCGAAATGCCAGCACCACATTTTTCTAAAATGATAGAATACCTTACATTTACAAATGTCCCAACTGAGGTATCTAAAACCTTTCGGTCCACCCCTGGCGAAAAAGACAAATGTCTGCCGAATCGGTAGGAACTGGGTCCGATTTGAACTACAGGTACATTATCGTATGCTCTTGATTTTTTGCAAAAATCATTTTTAGACTCACAATATGCTGTTTTATTAGAGATCCAATGCAAGTTTGGCGATACTCATCCCCTAGCTAAGAACCTTCATGCCCGTCGTTTTGACCATAGTTTGAAACTGGCATAAAATATTCAAAAACTGTCCGAACAATGTAAATCGTTCGCGTGGCGTCATTTTATGTGACACGGTTGCAAGGAAAAATACCAAACTTGGTATATTGATTGCATCTCGAAAAGTCCTTCTCAAAATGAGCTATCATGTTTGAGGTTTCATGGCTTTTCCGTCCAAATGGCCAATGTTATGGCAAGAATCGCTGCATAGTTTGTGATAACATGCCCATATTGTGCATGCATGTGCATCCTGGGATGGCGAACAATGTTGCAAGAGAAAGTTTTCCTTGTGGTCGCACCGAAAAACCATTTTCTATTTTTCGAGCGCAAAAAACGGGCCGTTTTGTGAATCAACCACCAAATGAAAGTTTCGAAATGCCAGCACCACATTTTTCTAAAATGATAGACCACCTTACATTTACAAATGTCCCAACTGAGGTATCTAAAACCTTTCGGTCCATCCCTGGCGAAAAAGACAAATGTCTGCCGAATCGGTAGGAACTGGGTCCGATTTGAACTACAGGTACATTATCGTATGCTCATGATTTTTTGCAAAAATCATTTTTAGACTCACAATATGCTGTTCTATTAGAGATCCAATGCAAGTTTGGCGATACTCATCCCCTAGCTAAGAACCTTCATGCCCGTCGTTTTGACCATAGTTTGAAACTGGCGTAAAATATTCAAAAACTGTCCGAACAATGTAAATCTTTCGCGTGGCGTCATTTTATGTGACACGGTTGCAAGGAAAAATACCAAGAAATTTTTTTCATGCTGCATCATTTTATGTGGGCATCATTTTATGTGACATATATAGCATAAAAACCCTTATATAAACCCAAACCCAAAATTCTGCCGCCAAAACCCAAAATTTCCCCCTCTCCCGCCTCTCCCGCCGACGTCTCCCGCCCAAAAATTTCGGCATGGGCAATTTGGACAATTAGACTCGGTCCATCCCCACCGAGTCGACCGACCCACCCATCCCCACTCGGCCACTCCATCCATCCCCATCTCCACCCACCCCCATCTCACGACGCGAGCGGCGATGGCGCACTAGCTCCCGACGGCCACGGCGACCCACCCCTCCCTCCATCTCCCTCCATCGGCAGCGCTCGCTCCCTCCCTCTCCCTCCCTCCATCTCCCTCCATCGGCAGCACTCGCTCCACGACCCACCCCTCCAGTGCTTGCTCCATGACCCACCCCTCCCTCCATCTCCCACGACCCACCCCTCTCTCCATCTCCCACGACGTCCCACGACGGCCAGAGCAGGTGAGTCTCCTGGCTATCTCCCTAGCTCCTCCTACTTCCTGCTTTCTAGGGTTAGGGTTTGTCTCATGGCGTGTCTAGGGTTAGGGTTTGGCTCCCATGGCGTGTCTAGGGTTAGGTTTTGGCTTCCATGGCGTGTCTAGGGTTAGGGTTAGGTTAGACTTTGATCTGATAGGGAGGTGTATTGTCCATGTCCATGTTCAGAAGATAAGGAGCCTCTCTTCTTTTTTTCTGACTATGATCTGTACTGACTATAAGTTGGTTCAGAGATTTTTTTTGGGTTTGAAGATCTGTACTGACTATGATGGATGTAGCTTTTATCTATTGATGCTCGTTCTATCCTAGCTTTTATCTATTGATTTTTTTTGGGTTTGAAGATCTGTACTGACTATAAGCTGATGCTCCTATTGATTTAGTGAGCACTCTGTTTGCCCCTGTTCTAGGCAAATGTTGGAGCAAGGTACTGATGTGTGTAGTGATGTGGCTATGTGTGTATGTTTATTTTGAGTTTGCCCCTGTTCTAGGCAAATGTTGGAGCAAGGTACTGATGTGTGTACTGATGTGTGTAGTGATGTGAGCACTCTGTTTGCCCCTGTTCCACTCTGTTTTTTGGGTTTGCCCATGTACTGATGGGTGTACATGGTAGCTGGCTATGTGTGTATGTTTATTTTGAGTTTGTCCCTGTTCTAGGCAAATGTTGGAGCAAGGTACTGATGTCTGTACTGATGTGCGTAGTGATGTGAGCACTCTGTTTGCCCCTGTTCCACTCTATTTTTTGGGTTTGCCCATGTACTGATGGGTGTACATGGTACCTGGCTATGTGTGTATGTTTATTTTGAGTTCTCTAAGACTATACCAAGTTTATGTGTAATGCTTAGTGTAACTTTGTAGTTAATGCGCAGATTTTATAACTGGACCTTTGTGTAACTGTGTATGTCTATCTGATCTCTGTGGAAACATCTATTGACAACACACGGTCTGACTTTTACTTGATGTTGCTCAGGATTTTGAGATCAGGAATGGGAAGAATGACAAGGAAGACGTAGCCTGCTGGTATGCAAATTGCTCCTCATGTATATGCTTGATGCTATAAATGCTGTGATTGGATGTGCTAAGCTTGTAATCTGTTTGGTTGTCCATGTAATGCTGTGATTGGATGTGCTAAGTTTATAAGCTTGTAATCTACTGCTATAATCTTGCTTGTAGCTTTGATGTGCTAAAATTTCTGCTGCTATAATCTTGCTTGTAAGCTTGTATGTGCTATAATTTCTGCTGCTATAATCTGTTTGATTGTCCATGTACTTATTCTGCTGCTGCTGGTTCACACCTTGTCATCAAATGCTTCATGGGTTCCCTGGTCCATGTACTGGTTTATATTTTCAATATAGAAATTTCTTGTTAATCTACGAGATTTAATGAAACTAAAACCTGATAAGATACATTGGCTGTTTGAGTTGTCTTGCTCCCATATGCATTTCAACCATCCATCTAATGCATATTTTCTTATCCATGTAAAGAAGCGCACCTCAATGAACTTGAGAAGATTAGGGCTAGGACAATGATGAGGAACAACCGTGTCTTCCAATCTCTTGGCATCTCCCGAATAGCCTCAATGATTAGAAACTCAAATGGTAGTGCAATAATAGCTGAGGACTCCTCCGCATCTGCCATAACACAAGGCGAGAGCTCGCACTACAATCCTAGAGATGAAGATATTATTGAGGAAGAAGTTGACGATACTGTAGTGGACAAGATTGTAAAGGTGCAAATTCTAACTTGTTTGGAGGGGGTTTATTTGTTTGATGTGTGTTTTTCCTTGTTTTCCTTCATTCTATGCTTACACTGTTTTATTTCTGATCTGTGGTCTAATGCTTTTCATGCAAGGTCCCGAAGGTTCCTAGGAGGAGGAAGAAGTGTGCTAAGAGAAAGAGAAATAGTACACGTAGCCCAGATACAACTACAACAATGGCTCCAGGAAGGGTGTTTGCGGTACCACCAGGAGGATCAGATAAGTTGATGTGTCTTGATGAACATGCTACTGCTAGAGTCACAAGGCAGAAAGCGAAGGTGGTTGATGTAGCCAATGAAGGAGGCCTACTTCGCAAGGATGGTGGAAGCTCAATGCAATGGGATGATGGGTCTATGTCCATGGATGAAGGAAGTATCGTCCGTATGGACCTCAGCCCTGTTGCGCCTACGGTGGACAGAAATGATGAATTCGATTCCGCACCTGAGCAGCCTATGGGTGATGAAGGTAAGTATGAAATAGTAGTAGCACAAATCCTTTACTAGTCAATTAATTGAGATTATTGTTGTGCATGGATATCAGTATTTCCAAACTAAACAAGCGCCCAAATCTGTTTTCTGTAATTTATTTGCACATCTGATTTAAAATATATTTATTGTACTGATATTTGGAAAACTTGCTGTAATTTTTTACTGTTGTAGCTTCTATTTCTACTGATATTGTACTGCTTGCTTCTATTTCAGGCACATCACTTGTGGTAGTCATGAAGAGAAAAGGCACAGTGGAAAAGATGACCAAGGGTTTGGGAAGCAAAGTGAGGATTGAAATTCTTGAAGGGATGAAACGCATGAGAGGCCCGTGCTAGCTGCAAAGTTTGCATCAGAAGGTGGGATGATTGCAAGAAGCCATACACCCATTCTTCCACACTTCAAGGAATACAAAAAGGACAAGGCTATGGTGAAAGACTATATAGGAAAAGTTGCTGTAAGCTCATGAGTCCTTACCTGAATCTGTTTTTTCTACTATTTTTTGTCATTTGGTTACTTATCTTATCATTGCTTTATTTACTGTGTTTGTAGGCAAATTTTGAGATGGAAACTGATGCACAGGAAGTTAAGGTAGCCTGCATTAATATCTTGAAGAATGTTTCAAAACAAAGACGGCATTTGGTCAAGAAGAAGTTTTTCGATCAAGTACCAGCAGCTGAACTCAGCATCAAGTCCCCTGTTTCATACATCTCTGATGAGGAATGGCAAGCGCTGCTCAAGCTGTGGACAAACCCGAAACACATGGTATTTTGCATTTCTTGACCTTTACATTCTATAATTACCATGTACTGTAGTTTTATATGCTATCAACTACTTTTTTTGAAGTTTGAATGTTGAAGGAACATTCATGTCAAGTGAACTGCTTTATTTTATCTGATGTTGTATGTGATAGGATACATGCTCATTTTGTTGCTTGATATGATACATAATCTGGTCAAGTCTCATAAAGTAGTTTATATTCTAGTATGCAGATTGATGGAAATGTTCTTATAAAAATTCTCCCATATGTAGGACACATGCCAAAAGAACAGGACCAATCGAGGACTAGTAAAGTTTCAGCAGAAGACCGATTCGCGGTGCTATCTAGCTCATCTTTATGCAGCTGTAAGATACACTTACATTTTTATTTAGGCATAATTAACTTGTGTCCTTATAAGCCTGTGTTCTTAATAATGTTGGAAATCATTTTAGAGGGAGGAACGTCAGGGTGAAGAGCTTAATGCCATTGACATGTTTAAGGTCACCCACAACAGCAAGAAAGCTGGTTTCTCTGCCGCAGTTCAAGATGCTATAGTGAGTCATTCCTTTCCTGGTTGTGATTAAATCTGTGTGTGGACTTGTTTAGTTCTGCCTAGGTTTATTTAATGGTCTACTTGATAAGCTTATTAATGTTGGATATGGTCTATAGTTGTTTGGTAAGCATGTTATTCTTCATTTCTTACCGGAAGGTTGCTCTCCAAGTATGTTGTAGTTCTTGTCTACTTTAAGAACTTATGATCTCGTCCATTTCATATTTCTTTATACGCTCCTAGTGGATTAACTTATTTTCTGCGATTCTGCTCCTACTATTTGTGCACATGCTAATGTTTCCTAACATCTTTGAGCAACTGATTCCAAATGGCGAGCAAAATGGAAGCTGAGATGGCTAAGTTTGCAGAAGGTGAACAACCAAAGTCTGCTGTGGAGGTGGGTGCCCAAGTTCTCACCACTGAGGCGCCGTCAAGCACATTCCTGAAGAATGTTGGCCTCCAGACGGGCTCCAAGAACAAGATGAACAGTTCACATGCGGCTGTATCCGCTCATGTCTGTGACCTGCAAGAGAAGTTGCGAAGCCTGAAGTGAAGAGATGTCTGAAGCATTGGCTGCAATCAAGAAGGCGCAAGAGCGTAAGCGCAAGCTCAACGGGACAAGGAGTACGGTGCTGGTCAAGAGGGCGCAAAGAGCATGAGGAAAGCTTGCTCACATGATGGCTTTATTTGGAGCCAAAATCACATGATGGGTATCTTCTTTGGCGATGGGTATCTTATTCTGTTTTTGGCGATGAGCATCTTCTTGTTATTTGAGTACCTTCTTTGTGAGTATCTTGATGTGAGTATCTTCTTTGTCGTTTGGCTGTGAACCTGATGTACCGATGGTGAACCTGATCCTACATCATGATGTTACTTGAAATGATACGAGGTGTTGTGAACTCTGTTATTTGAAATGATGCCTGATGCTACATGATGTTAATTTAGTGTTTGAAATGCTACATGATGTATTGAAATATTGGTTTTGAATTTCAAATGTTGATTTCCTGTCTATTTAGTTTGTGCTAAATGAAATAGTGGCCTTAGTAAACAGGCCACAACCCACAGTAATGAAATGGCCATAGCCAAAGTAATCTGGACTGGAATAAAAGGCCTTGGCCCAGAAGAAAGTGTAAATGGACATTTCTTTTTCAGAAAAAAACTGAAATATAAGCTAATATACTGAGTAAGGCCATGTCCCAAATGTAAGCCCGACACGAAAAAGTCCAGTAGCCAGAATATAGAGAACCCTAAAAATGCATTTGTTTGGCCCAATAACTCGAAAACAAATTCCAGAATAATAATTCATAATGGACCAAATTAATGGGTTGGCCCATATAACAATCAGTATGGACCAGGCTAAATTCACGTTAAGACGTTTTCATTTCGTCACAAAGTTCTGCCACGTCGGATCATCCACGTGGCGTGGGCTGGTTGCACATGACGATTTTGGAACGTCATAGAGGTTATGACGATCCCAAATCGTCATAGTATCTTATGACGATTTCAATAAAATCGTCGTTATAGTTCATTAGCGACGCCCAGCTTTCGACGATCTCAAAATCGTCATAGAATCGTCATAAACGGACTATTGTGATGATTTTGTGACGAAAATAGAGGGTCATATAATGCCAGATTCCTTGTAGTGGCTCGTCATGGTTGGGAGGCCAAACTCACAGGAGAGGTGCCTATACTAGGGCGTGTAATTGAAAGGTTAGAATTGATTATCCGCATACTGAGTATGGTGAATTTAGGATTTGTTCCTGACGGATGTATCGAATGTTGTGGTGAAAGTGTACAATCTCTGCAGAGTGTCAAACTATTCGAATAGCCGCGTCCGCGGTTATGGACAGTTGGAGTGGCCATACTGTTCCCCCATCAGATGTTTTCAAAATGACTTGTGAAATGAATTGCGATTTTGACTTAACCACAATAGAGTTGTGATATGAAATACAAGTTCCCACTTAGGTGTTATAAAACTTCAACTAGCTTTCTTCGTTTCTAAACTTAGTAGAGGTAAATCTGGCTTTTTGCAAAACAACCCTAGAACTTAGTGTCCTACTACAAAAACCCCTTCACTTGTTAGTATTAGTTTGCGAGTACTTAAAGAGTACTCATGGCTTTGTCCCTGGATATTCCCGTGGCCAGACTATAAAGAGGAGTACCAGGAAGATGGACCCCAGGAAGGTTACGACAACTAGGATCATCTCCCATCGTCGGCATTGCCTGTGACCCCGAAGATGGAGCTTCGCTTACACTACCTTTATTATTACGTATTTCCGCTGCTTGAATTGTATTAAGAACTGGATCATGAGATCCTTATTTGTGTAAGACCTTATGTATGGTTTGTAATGGATGATGTACTGTGGTATCCAAATCTGTTATGTCTGGCAAAAATGGTAATCCTGGGATTGCGATGTATAGCATAACAGGCATCTGGGATTAAAAATCCGGGTGTTGACACATTCTTTCTTAAGAGTAATTATTTTATCTTTTCTCAAGTATAGTGTTCTTTAGTGTCCTCCGAGGGAGACATAAACCACCAAGATACTGTAGGAAGTGTAAGACATCAATTGAAGCAGTCCTAATAGTATAGCTTAACCCTAGAATTTAAGTAAGAACAGTAAAATCTTAGTGTCAGTTGATAACCAAAGGCAACATGATGAATATCATTAGGATCAATGTTGATGTAATGAGTAGTAATCATGTTGGATTCACTTGAATTTCACATGATGAAGTGAAATTATGATAAGACTGAATGATAGAGTCATGAGAAATAAAGTCATCATGGCTAGATTAACTCTTAAATCATAATGTACAGGTAAAACATAATAAGATCATGGTGAGATTAGCTCCGAAACCATGATGAGAGTATAAATATGATGAGTAATTATTAAATTATCTTTAGATAGAGTAATAAGATAACTTGGTAGAATCAAGATTGAAGTCAAAGGTGTCATAAAATAGTGATAACCTTCAATCTTAGGTGTTCAAATAGAATCTGCTTAGTCATTTGGAGAGATCATGTGAGGTTAGTTGGCTAATAAAGAAAGGTTGAATATAGTTAATCATTCCAAAGGTGATACCAAGGGTTAGTAAAAACCAAAGTGAGACCACTTTGCTTAATATTATCCTGTTGCACTTGAGCAATTTGGGTAAATATTGAGATAAAGAATAGTTGAATTTATGTGCTAAGTATCACAATGTAAACCTATATGAGGAGGTGTCATATACTACACAACTAAGCCTGAATTCTAGAGATATTATACTCAACTATTATATTCCGGGCTTAGAATATTGTGTGTTATATGAACCACATTTGGATTTAATTGTTTTTCTTGGATCTTCTTGATTGACTAGATTTGTACATCAAGTTTGACTTGGTGTGCAAATGCATGTTGCAACATCTAGTTACTACTTGATGTTACAGACCTAGATAGAAAAGGGAATTCGTGTAAGGGAGTGACGAGTTCCGAAGACCAAGATGAAGACTTATTTGAAGGTTAAAGCCAAATATAAGTAGTATCAACGCAATTTGAAGGATGGATCAAGACTAGATCATCACTAATCAACAATAAGAAGGAAGATTAGTATAGAAAATATATGGAACAACAAGAAGTAATAAACTTAAAGTTCATTTAAAGTAGGTATGTTGCTAAGAAGTCAATGGAGTACTGATACAAGTTCATGGAAGCATCATGAATAAGTGCAAAGAAGAAGTTTTGGAATCCAAAATGGTATTCAAGCTCTGACAATTCAGAGAGAATGCTAGAAGCACGTCGGAAACCATAGGGTAATAATTACAACCTAGAATGATCCGGATCTGGTAATTGGTTGACCTAGAATTTGATCCATTGTGGTAATTAATCCACAATTGGTATCTTGTCTGCAGCTGGTAATTGGTTGACATAGTTAACCAGATCATCTTAATGGTTGCATAAAAAGCATAAAATTTGGCCTAAGCTAAGTAAGACCTAAAGGAGTATAAAACTTAAGTGATCGTCTTTCGAGATTCTTCGTGAAAATTGACCCATCAAAGCGAAAACGTCCAAATAGTAAGTAAGACAAATAATGCTGAAAGATTCACTTCGGAGATCCACAATTGTGTGGATACACCGTACAATCTTTCATCAAACTCTAATTAGGTAGAGTATAAGATGGATAGAGACCAATATTCTACTTATAAAGCCAATAAATACTAAATAGGCAGTTTGAAGACTATTAGTAAACCCTAAGGGGGAGAGTAAACATTATAAATGAAAGTTGAAGAAGTACTATTGGTGATAATGAAAGATTATCTAAAGCTCAATAAGGTAAAATCTTGAAGGTGATAAAAGATTAAACCTAACAGACTAAGTCTAGAGGAAATAACTCTTAAGTGATCCTTAAGAGTGAATAATCACATCCAATTAGACAAGTATAGAGGATCAAGAAATTCCAATGGGTTTGGACTAAATGAGTTCAAATCCAATTTTCGGAAGGATCACCCGTCCAACTCATACAATGGTAAAACAAAGATTAGTCTTTTGACTATAACTATTGGCTAACAGAAATTTAAAACCTGTTTTAGTGGGACTTCCTAGATCTTAATAGTATAGTAAGAAAGTTCGATGATTAAATAAAAGGAGTTGGATAAGGATACCTAATTAGGAAAAGAATGAACTAAGGAAAACACTACTATTTAAGAAGTTCATAATAAAGGCATATCCCTATAGTAGAATAGTAGGAGAACTTTGGAGTATTGGAGACACCCAGTTAAAAATTACCAAGTATGATGAGGATTCAGGGAAAAGATCTGGATATGGGATATTCCATTGAGGTTAACATGGAGTTGAGACATATCATAACAATTGCAAGACAATTCCCTACTCCAAAACGTGAGAGTATGCGAACTTCGAGGACGAAGTTTATTTTAAAGGGGAGAGTCTGTAACATCCCCACATTAGAGCTTAGAAATAAGATGAACACAGATGTATGCATTGCATTCATGCATAGAAAATCTGAATAATTTTCGCGCTTCTAAATAAAAACTTATCAAAGTGATTGAAGCTTCTTTTAACTTGATGGAATTGAAGTAGATCATCAGGTTGACTGCGATAAGTTTCAATATGACCTTTGCTAAAACCTTATTTTGGTTAACATGATTTGATCTAAGGGTAGATCAAATGGAATAAAATTAAACCCTAATACATTATTTAATGATTTATATTTAATCCTTAGGTGATCATATCATAATATTCATGATAGTCACTCATGAATACTAAATTATAAATATAACCCAAATAATAAGAATGTAACAACTATATCTTAATCACATCTACTTATACCATGAGTATCATGGAAATACCTAACATTAACTCTCTAGTGAGATTGAGTAGGAAAGAAACCAAAGTTAAGATCATTCACCATATATCTTTCTTTCCATATCAATCTTTATCATCTCTATTGAATCCTATCCTTATAATTATCGTTCATCAATATTGAGTAATCAACTATTGATTCACCAATTCTTAACCTATCAATTCTTGATCTATCAACTCTTATCCTGATTATAGCATTCACCTAAGGCTTATAAAGAAAGAAGTAAGAAGAGGTAAATAGTGATGCTAGTTTTAGATATTATCTTTAGGATGGGAGTGATTAAAGAAAATCAAATCAATATGGTAACAAAGAAGATTACAAGGATGAAGTCTGAAGATAGTTACCAGGAGTAGTCCTATTGGATCAAGTAGGTATAGTCAATGAATTATATCTCTTAATCCAATAGAGCTAAACAGAAGATAATTATAATACAACTGTAATGATGTATTGATGAAGCCTTGTTTAGCCAACTGGAAACCTAAACCATAAAGGATTAAAGGATCATCATGATCATGCCTTACTCACCAATATTGAATGCTTATACGATGTATAAGTGACATTGGTGGATAAAACATGATTGAACCCTAGTATGGATATATTATCCTAGATCAGTCATTACAAGTCACATTAATATAATGTGAGGTTGGAATGTTAGATATTGGAGTCAAGTAGAGACAAGATAGTATGATTAAAATGATGTTAGAGTAACATTGGATTATAGAAGTAGTAGTTTCCTTTTTGGAAATACTAAGCACTTGAGGTAAAGTAGGATTTGATGTATACATCTATTGAAGTGATATTAGTGAAGGATGATTAAGGAAGAGTATGATTGGAGTTAGAAGTAACCACTTGTTGGATTGGGACACTATCAGCAATAGAGTAGTTGATATAGCAAAGTATAGATATAAAGGATTATGAAAGGCTTTGATGACAAGCTCATTGTATTTATCAATGGGTTTAGAAGAATAAAAGGTGGATAAGAATATTATTGTGAGGTAAAGCTCATCATGTTAACACATGATGATGGATATAGAGAATTAATATATCTAGGAAAGGAATTCCTTAATTAGAAGTACATAATTATGAAGTATGGAATATAGAAATCCTTGTTAAATATTGAACCCTAATCTTAACCAAACATAAAATATATTTCATCTATTTGAATCAATCATCTTATTTCCTCAATGCTTCATAGGGATATTTTCCTATAGCAAATCCCTTAAGCACATCTTTATCATTTATAATTATCTTAACCAAATGTGCTTAGGAGTTATTTTTATCAAATCTTTTCCATATGACCTTCCAAATAATAACTTTCTATTTAAAAGGTGATATTAATAAAGATCATAAACATAAAGACAATATGTTTAGCCATTAATCTTTATTCACATCAATAAAATAAATATGAGAATATTAAACCTTCTAAGAACTTATGGTAAGAATTTTCAATTTAAACTTTAACTCTTTTGTTAGTAATAATAAAAAAAAATTTACATTCCCATTTCCTAAATTATGAGAATAATATTAACCCTATTAAGTACTCAAAACTTTATGTATCAAATAACAATGAAGTATCAATGAATATAAAAGTTGCCTTAATATTATGTATTAATAAGAATAAAATCTCATTAGTTAGTAGTAATACATTTTATAATAAGTTTATGAATTTATGCCCAATTAAATTCATATTAAAGGCCCTCACAAATAATAATAGAAAAGGTATATATAAAGAAAATAAAGAAACCTAAACAATATATAAAAAAAGTTCATCAATTGATTCTTAATACCTTCAATATTACTGCAATTATTTAGAAGATAATTCCATAAAGAAATTTCAATCACGAGCCCATTAACAGAAAAGAGAAAAGGAAACAGTAAAGAGAAAAACTATAACCAGGCCGAAGCCCATTACCCTTCTTCCTATCTGCTGCTCACGAGCAACCTACAGCAACCCAATAGCGGCCCAGCTAGGACAACATCCAGTAAATCTCTCTGGCTGACAAGTAGGCCAGCTGAGGCACTGCGGGTTGAGTTTGGATTTTTATGAGGGTTTTTTCGCAAAATAACCGTCGTCGTCTTCCTTGTGCGTCACAAGCACCTCGCTGGAGGGGTTCTCCGCCGCCCGATGCCGCCGCCGTCATCAGAGGACGATAAGAAGGCCACTGCTACACCTCTGCTCGATCTCATCCTCTCTCACTCGCCACTCTCTTCCTCCCTGTCTTCTCTCTGGATCGAAACCCGAGCTCGCCGGACATCTCTGTTCCCATCGTCTCCGGCTATCCCATGCCAAGCCAGGACCACCATTCGACTCCCCTTGCTCGACTAGTTCATCCTCCCAGAGGAATCGACGCCGTTCGACCTAAATCGAGCTTGCCATCACCGACGTTCCGCCGCCAGTCGACACCATTCCCAGTGATTCCGACCATCTCCTGTCTCGCCGACTACTCCACGGGATTCCTGGTAATTCTTTGAGCATGTTAGTGCTCTCCTTTTTCCCGTTCTCTTCCTAGTTTAAGTTTTAGCCGGACACCGCCGTCGACCACCGCAGTTATTGGTCGCCGGAGTAGCTCCGACGACCAAAACGGAGCGGTGTCGCCACCAATCAACTCAACATGCTCGTCCGCGTCCAGCAATGCCCTTTCCGTGTGCAAACATCCTCCCAATCGATCGATTGAAGTTCGATCTAGGGGTGAGAGTTCGTGTGACGTCATGATGACGTCCTGCTGGCGTCATCCTTGACCATGTCCACCCTGTTGACTGGTCTTTGCCCATGTGGCATGTGACGTGGCCTACGGCCCAAGGGTCAGTGTCTGGGGTAGGTAGGTTTGCGGTATAAAAAAGTCTGTGCCTGTTTAGAAAATAATTAAAACAATATAAATTCAAATTTCAAATATTCCAGAAATAAAATAAAATGATTAAATCTTGTAAATTTAATATCTTTTGTTTTATAAATCAGAAAAATACATATGATATATGAAAATATTTAGAACAATAAAATCTACAACTTAAAACTATTATTAAATATTATTATGATAATTATTTAAAAAAATATTATTTAATAAATACTTTACAAAGTTTTAATACTTTGATAATTAGTATTTTAATAATGATAAATGTTAAAAATATAAATAAAATACCAAAAATCTTAGAAAAATAAGAACTAAAGTTTAAAACTATAATAATGCACCATTATTTCACTTACCTAAATATTTATTATTTATTAAGTATTTTTAAAGTAATAAACCTTATTAAAATCATATCTTATTATTTATAAATCACAAAAATAAATGTAATATACCAAAATGATCACAAAAATAATAACTACATGTTAAAAATGTAATATTCCACCTTTGAGTTAAATAAAAAGTTAAACACTTTTATAACTTGAATTTAAACCTATTTCCTTAATTAATAATTCATATAAAGGTAAATAAAACTTGTAAATAATTCTAAAAAATTAACCAATAAAATGTAATAAATAGTATTAATCTTAAATACTAACATTATGAAGTCAAAATGATTTAACACCATTTAAATGCAATCTTATTGAATGATCCTTCAACCATAAGTATAAATTATTTTATAAAAGAATCCTTATCTAATACAAAATCTCCAAGAATAATTGTAATGAGATAAAAACCATTCCTTTATACTAACCATAAATTTTATAAACAAATAAAAAAACTATAAGTGGATTCATAAGTAGTAAAGAATATTGTTTACTTGTTCACAAACCTTAACCAGACCCTTATAGGAAGGTAAATTCCTTTATACCATTATAATGTAAATAAATCACTACTCCAATAGAAGTAATGCCATTCTTAAGTAACTCTAAGGAAACAATATAAAGTGAACAAGATACAAGTATCATAAGTAATACACCCTAAGTCTATCTACATTCTTAAAGTTACTTATAGTTACAAAGCTTTAAGTATAATGCTAAAAACTTTATTATATGATTTATAGTTAACTTTTGTCTGTTACAATTAAATTATAAAGCATCTTAATACCAAACCAACCCAGTTAAAAACCAAGATAGATAAGTCTCAAATACAAATGCTGTCATTATTCAAATGGAGTAATTCTTTCTTACTTAAAAATTATAACTAGAAACAACACCTCCTAAGGTTAACATAAAAGCTTAAATGCTTCTGCTTAATTGAGTAAGATTTTCTTCAAAAGTTATTCGTTTTGCCATTTCAATGAACATATGACAATTAATAATAAACACCTTACTTTATACTTTACTTGTATCATAAGATTGTTAATACTTAAATTCCTTATAAGTGACATTACTTGTAAAGTAAAACTTGAAGATAAAAAATTAAGACGTAAGAAACCTTGAGTAGCATTCCATACTATGTATTTTATTATTGTATAAATACATGTTGTATTCCACACACACTCACAAGCCTTAATAAGAAGCACATGTGTGAAACCTAATCTAAAAGGGCAACACATTCCAAGGAAATCCTTTCCAGTATGCAAACCCTAGAACAACGTTATTCTCGGGATTTGCGTTTCTCAACTTGCATTACATTACTTATGCATAAAAGCATCTTGCTTCTTTAAACATTAGTCCTTACCGGACCAATGAAGCAGATTTCCGCTATTGGATCTTATATTGTCTTGAAGACCATGAGTGCATAATCTTGCAATCACAAAAGGCAAGTTCACACTTGCTCATGTCCTTTGATTATTTTCTGTAAAGTATTTTTACAAATCCAGTGTTGTCATCACCCGCATTTGAAAAAGGACAGAAAACAGTATTTTCATAATAAAGTGATTATAGGTTATTTACCATGAGGTAATAACCTACTATAAGAGTTCCGGTGGTAAAGGAACATATTATCTAGAACTTAACAACCAATGTTGCCAGTGATTCTTGCGCCGTATATCACGCATTGACCATGAGATTTGGAATGGGACGAAGAAGTCAGCTGTATCTTTCCCTCTCGCATGGAACTGGATGTGCGGGTCGTGGCTGTTATCACTCGTAGCGTGCATATTATTTATGGTAATTCGTAGAGGATATGCAGCATATGGGTGGGAGCCCTCAACGTCCCACAATAGTTCCGGCTTCTGATTGGTTTGTACTGCCATTGCCGTAATTCAGTAGGTGGGATGGCGTACACCAAGGAGACATGCGGGGTCGCGGAGAAGGCAGTGATTGGCTTGGATCTTAGTCTGGGCCTCACACCAAGGAAGTGTGAACGAACCTGCAATTTGGATGTGCAACAAAGCTAAGATCTCTCATGGGTAAAGTGACGCACCTCTGCAGAGTGTAAGAATTATAACTTGTTACTCCTTGTTCCGGGAAGGAGCTGCGAATGTGGCGGGAAAGGATTTCCATGAAAGTTCTGGTAAACCCGTGAAGGCTGACGGACATAGCTTTTCAGATTAAATGCAACCTTTGAAGAAATGTTTACAAAAACTTGCATTGCCTACGACCTACGGTCTGTGGCTGTAGTTATAGTGCATCAAACACTCCTTTTCTAGTGGACTTGCTGAGTACGCTCGTACTCAAAGTATCTTCTTAACCCTTGCTAGGTTCTAAAGCCAGTACATACAACGTCTACATCAAGTTATGCTCCAGGAATCATTATCAAAATCTAACACTCTTCAATGAAGTCAAGAAAGTCAACATATACATCAACTCGAGTAAAGACGAAGTTGCGGATTAGATAAGAATAGAATTTCTAACCATAGAACCTACTTCTGTAGAGTATTGCAATAGCAGCAATGCAAGCCTCGTAGTTCATCTACTAGTTTTATAAGTATGGTAGCTATGAGTTATTTATTCCTGATTCTTCTTTGTAAGAAGTTTCTTTCTCTCTCTTTAACCTAGAGTGTTCTCTAGATCTTGTGTAAAGAGTTGAGTTGTAACCTATAGTCATGTCTTGGACCTGCTATGTTTCTGTTGTACTACTCTGAGGGATGTAATACTAGTGAACCGTGTTTCATTGGTATGTCAACGACTATAGTGTACTACATCATGCAGTGGTATGCTGGGTCACCGCAACTATGTAGTAGACTTAAAACATAAGACATGTAGTTGCATGAGGTGGCAGAAAACAGGGATACCTTGCCCACATGTAATAGCATGCTTAAGGATTGAAGATGCAGATCCAGTCACACTGGTTGACAAATGCTATTCAGTGGAAATGCATGATAAGGCCTATGGAAACATAGTGTACCCTTCTAAGGACAAGACAGAGTGGCTAAAGATGAATGGAACTCCAATATTGCCACCTTTATACACAAAACATGTTGGGAGGCCTACTAAAAGCAGAAGGAAAGCCCCTTATGAGGTAGATACTAGAGGAGGAGGAAAGAAGATGACTAGACATGGTGTAATAATGCATTGCAAGTATTGTGGCTTCCCTAATCATAACATTGCTGGTTGCAAATGGTTGAAAACTGGCCTTCCTCCACCTACAAGTGCTGATCAGCATTTCCCCCTCAACCAACTACAAGTGCTGATCAGTATTTCCCTACTCAATCATCTACTCAACCAGCTACAAGTCCTGATCATAATTTCCCTCCTCATAGTGATCCTGTAATTACACAGGTATTACATTGTTTTACTGCCTACATTGAATTTACCTACATGTATCAGTATTGAATTTACCTACATGTAACAGCAACAAAACCCTGATGTCAACATTCCAGTTGTGAACACACATGAAGATCTACTTGTGAACAACTTGATTGAGCAGGTAACTTAGCTAATATTACTATTTTATATTCTGTGATTGTGATCAACCAAATGTAACTTGACATTTATGCATGTTCAGAGGTCTTTGGAGAGGCAAGTGGAAGCAAGAGCAATTCCTGAGTCTACCTTCATGACAGCAGCACAAAGCTTGTTGCAAGAATCTATTTCTAGTCAATCAAGTGGTGCTACCTGCATCAGGCAGGGTGAACTAGCTCAGAAACTGTTACAAATGCATCTAGAGAAGAATAGGACAAATCAAGAAAGGAAATTAGCTTTACTTGAGGCAAAGTATCAAGCTGATGTGAAAAAAGCAGAGGAAAGATCAAGGAAGAAGCTAGAGCAAGACAAGATGAAGGCTGACTAGCAGAAACCAAAGCAAGAATTGTTGCAGAGAAGAGAGAGAAGAGAAAGGAAGAAGCTGAGATAAAAAAGAAATCTAAGCAAGAGACCTCTAGAATCATTGCAGAGGTTAGAAAAGAGGTAAATGAGAAGAAAAGAAAGGCAGCTGCAGAAAAGAAAGCAATTGCCAAGGTGGTAGCTGCTAAAAAAAAGAGAAAATCAAAGAGAGATGCTCAAATTGCAGCACAAACTGCAGAGAGGGAAACTATTGAAGCTGAAATGATTGTAAACAAGGCTATGATGGAAGCCAATGCAGCAGCTACACAAGGTGAAATGGAAGATCATCATGTACATGTTGTTCCTCATCTGTCAAGGACTGAAACCATCCCCATGTCAGAGGTTGTAACAGAGGAAGTGCCAACATCTAGGAGGATGGAGTGGTACTTAGGTGTGAAAGTACCTAGACATGTAGTAGCCCTAGAAAATTAGGTGTCAAAGTAGTTTAAGGTGTCCATCTAGAACTCTTGCATGAGTTTCTTTTGCAAACCAGGCAGCACCACTTCAAGCATAGACTTGATTATTTTGTCATGTGATTTCCAATCTAGTATCACTGTGAATCTTATGACTTTTGGAAATGTTGGTTATGAAAATTATGCAGAATGTTCTTTACTTATGAGTGTGACAATTACATAACAGTGTTTGAAACTAGGCCAGAAACTCACATATCAGCACAAGACAATATATATCACTGCATTAGTTCATGCTCACATAGATAAGGCCAAAAGGCATCACATACATCAGGTTCACAGACTTGAACTACACCATAACCACATGCCCAGTACACCATTAACTTAAACTACACAAATAACCAGAGTCATACACACAACCCTTTCATAGCACACAACACACACAACTGCAAATATGACCCTTTCATAGCACACAACTTGACCTCACTTCTTCAACACTACAATAGCAACCATAGCAGACAACACACATGCAATACCCACTGCAATCTTCAAAAGAACCTTCATTTCCCTGAGTTCCCCTAAAATCATCAGCAGTTGCTCCTCCTGGCCTTGCACATGAGTCACTTTAGCCTCCTTCTTCCTCAACTCTAGTTCTTCTCTCCTATCTTCTGCCCACCCTAAAGTATCAAACGCAACATCCCCTTGCAAGTAACGTAATCCAGCTCCCACCACCAAAAGTTGCAGCCAAACTGTACAAAATCATAACTAAATCAGAACTTCGGCAAAATCGAGCTCCAACCTAGCCAAATCGAGCTAAATCCTAAGAGCAGATAGACTTACTCCATGGTTTTTACACTTGTAGTAGATCCATCATGGGTGGTCCGTCGTCCCCGAGCGGGTCTGCTTTACCGTGCGGCCGCAATCGGGGCAACCGATGAGGGGAATCGGAGGACCCGCGCGGCGGAGCGCACAGCGTGTCGAGCTTGCGCTGGACATGGCGGAGCAGCTCGCTAGCTAGGTCGTCGTTGGTCCCTCCTGCGTCGGCCACTCTCCTGCGGCGGCGATAACTGTACCGCGGTGGCGCCGCCGATTTATGGTCAGGGCAAACAGAGGGGAACGACGCGGGTCGGAATGACCCGGTTCCGGTCGGACCACGAGGGTTAGTACCAGGTGGGGGAATTTGCAAAAAGAACCCTCCAAACATCCTTCTTTTCAAAACTTATCCGTCTCGTCATCTGATAGTGGGACCCGAGTCACTCTATACAACGCTACGTATTGCCCAGTGACCACGCGTGACGCTCTCCTGCAAGTTCAGTGACCGTAACTTCGTATTTTCTGAGTACAATGACTGTACTGGGTTTTCTAAGCAAGTTCAGGTACTAACCATGGATTTAACTCTCCATAATCTAACAGAGTTCAAGACAAAAGAAGCAATTCAAATAGTACACTAAATACAGTTCAAAAAAAAAATAGTACACTAAATATCCTAAGGTGCAGGAGCCGTAGGTCAACCTGCTCCTTTGTGCCTGATAAACCCGAAAAAATCACGAGACTCCGTCACCTCAAGGTGCTTGCAAGGAGACGGTGGAGAGTGGTCTCCCGATCCCGAGGAACACCAGAGCCAAGTGAGGTCAGTGCTCAGGATCGTATTACTGTCGTCAACGCGACTGACTATGAACCTCATGTCGACCTGTAACTCCAAGTCGTCGAAGGATTGGCCGCTTGAGATGTGATTGTGCACCTCTTTGGCCAGCCCAGCCAAGACGGTAGACGTAGTTCCTGTCAGCGAGTGGTCTGACATGTTGTATACTCTGAGGTTGTAAGGAAAAGAACCGTGGCCAAGGGGGACACCGTCGAGCAAGATTGCGAACTGCCAATCTGTGATGTAGAGGTCTTTCTTGTAGTGGTTGTCGATGCGCATTGTGATGTCGAAGGAAGGCAGGAGGACCGTCGTTTCTTGTGCTTCTTTGAAATTTGACGACCTGATGCCTGCGATCTCTATCGTTGTAGTACTCATCAGTTTCGCTCCGAAGTACACACCAAGCCACAGTTGCCCAAAACACCGAAAATACCAGCAGAAACAAGCATCCAGACAAGAAATCCTTCCAGAATTGCTTGTTTGGAGATATGGCTTTGCCATCAGCAGTGGGCGACATCTTCTCCCGTAGCAACAATAGAAAACACCGACGGAATTCTTTGCCGAATACGATCGAGTTGGGCGGTGCTGAAATTCGGTTTAAAACTCAACAAAAACCAAACCACAACACAACCGTGTCGCCTATGTAATGCTTGGTATTTACATAGGAGTATAAAATTTTGGAGATGAGTTGTAATGGTTACAAGAGACCAGGAGAATCAAACCTAACAGAGCACGGCTTGGTATCCTATCTTTAAACGATGCGTTGTGTACCTGCTGACGCGTGATGAAATCGTTTATTTATAGATAAATAAATATAGCAGTTTGCATCCTGCAATACAACAAAGTCTGTTTCGTACCCAATTTGTTCAAAAAGTAGATAGTATCTCAGACTTTTGAATCAAGGATTAGAATTGATTAATTTGTTCAGAAAAGGAGTTATTAGTACTCCCTCCCACCCATATTTGTTGACTCCAACTTGGATGTATTTAGACAAGTTTTTGTGATAGATACATCCAAATTGAAGTCAACTAATATGGGTCGGAGGGAGTACCTAAAAGTGTTCGTTTATGAAACGTAGTACTACACGTCTAGGGACCGGTCCACCGGAGACGTAGTACCAAGTTGCCTTCGTTCTCTTCCTCACACGGGTCTTCCATGGCAGGGCGGGAGACAAGCATGGCCGATCTGCGAGTGGAAGCACAGCCGGCGGATAGGGGAGAAAAGCATCTGACAACCTGCGAGAAGATTGGTCTTATGGTGGCTCTGGTGGTGTCAATGTTCGTGGTTCCTATTAGTCTGGTAGGCTTGGTAGCCTACATCTTCGGTGATGTGGATCCCTACTTTTCCGTCGAGATCTCAGGCATGGAAGGCCTCGATCCGCTGCGTAGCCCGGTGATCTTCCAGGAACTGAACCTCACTCTCCGTGTCGACAATGGGCGACAGTTACGACGGGACTGCAGGGAGAAAAGCACGGTGACTCTATCGTACAGCCGGGTGGACACCGCGTGGGGCGAGGTGCCTGCCTTTTGCGTCAACGGGCGATCAAAGTCGGAGTTGAGCATCCCGTTATCAGGCCCAGGTGCGCTCCTACCACGGCAGCTGCGGGACAGGATGGCGTCCGACATGCACGTCGGCCAACTAGAATTAGGGGTCCAGATGGAGCCCTCCCGTCCGCAAGACGCCCACCGGCCGTGCTACCTGTCCTGCATTATCAAGTCAGGGGAGCTTCATGAGCCACATCTATGTAAGCAGTTTTGTGTATAGTTTCCAACTTTTGATCTCATCGAACATTGCTAATTAGGATTAGTACCTCCTAATTGGTTCTTGTGTGGGTCCCAATTGAGTTTTGTTCCAATGAAGAATATAATACGAATTTCCTCCCTCATCGTCGATTCTTTTATGGGTCCCAAATGAATTTTGTAGTACTAGCGAATAATTTAACGGCATATCCTTAGTTTTTTTTTGCTCCCTCAACAAATGGTCATAGAAGAAAAACCAGAAGGCCATGCAACACCATCAAGGCGGTTTTACTGTCGACAGGGGTGGCAGCTCCCGTCCATCATTAGGTGTCAACCTCCATCAAGCAACGTAGGCGACAACACCGGAAAGGAAAAACTGTCGCCCTTAAAAAGCCCGATCACATGCCTATTTTTCGCCTCCTCTTTGATCTTCCACTTGATGGCCACCACCGAAGGTGGCACTCCATTGAACAACACATCATTTCGTGTCGCCACATGCACTAGAAGATGAGGGGGATCACAGTCCAAAGGTCGCGTATGTTCCTCCTGTCGACCACCTTGGATGTCCACCATTGCTGCGGGGGTGGGGGCAAACTACAACACCGAATGCAGCAAGGCCAAATCTGGTGGTGACGGCATGGCCAAATCGAGTGGTCGTGTTACACTCCCGGACAAAATCCTTGTTATGTTGTCGACGACATAGAAGCTTTGGCAAGTCTGAATTGGCTCGACTTATTTGGTGGCAATCTTACCTCGACTTGTCATGTTAGAGCATCTCTAGCAAATCCCGTAACCCTAGAGGCTATTTGCAACGGGTGTGGAAACAGATCTCGCTTACGGGCTGCTCGCGCAAGGGCGGCTCCGGAGCGTCCCACCCAGACCCTAGAGGCACCGCCTCCGTTCTTCTTCGCTGGCCTCTGCCGCTGCCCCCCGGCGATGGCGGCCATGCTTGGCCGCTAAAAGTGGCGGGCGGGTTGGGTGTGCCCTGTCCGACCCCCCTCGCGCGGGGATTGACTCCAGGGCTTCACAGGTGGTGGTCAAGGCGGCGGGGCGACGGTACCTGCAGCGCATGGTGCTCGCCGACGCGTGGCTGTGAGGGGTTCTGGAGGAAGCGGCAAACACGGTGCTGCAGGATGGAGGTGGCGGCGCGCCCATAGCGGCGGTGCTCAGCCTACGTGCTCGTCGGTGCCGAAGGTCGGCACGCTCGATCCGTTCATCGGTAACTGGCCGGCGATGTGGGTATCGCTGCGTCGGCATTAATAAAGGAGGTGGTCATTGGGTTTCTTTCGTGCAAAGACGAAGATCTGCTTGATGTCTGCCCTTATTGATCTGGACTGGAGAGGCGAGTTTCCGAAGGCTCTGCCGACGAACTCCCATGGGCGTATCATGCCTGGAGATTGCTCGATCGGAAGGTATTCGGTCGTGCGTACCTTGTTTTTCTGGCCGTTTGGTTTCAGCGGGAACGTTGTGAATCTCTATTGTTTGTTCCCACCAAGTGCCATTCAACGAGCCATGGTGAAGTCAGATGCGGATAATGTCAGGAAAGCAAAACTATGATGGTAGCGATGGTGATTTCAGTTTTTGTGGCGACGGAGAACTAGTTGTGTGATCTGTGACTCATAGCAGTGACTGTTTGTGGGGAAGACAACACAGGAGGAGTTATCAGTCTTACCTTGCAGGGTGAAAATCCAAGGTCTAGCCTTAATTGGTTGTGTCTGGCAATGACCTTGTTGAAGGCATTGTTTTGCGAGCGAGGACTTTCTCTGGAGTGAAAACCTATGATCTTTGATCGGTCAACGATGGCGTGTGGTGTCAGTGTCGTTGTTTTGAGGAATAGTTCTCTGTAGCGGGACTTTTCTTTTTTGTCATTCTTCTTTCTTTTTCTAGGTTGTGTGCATCAGGAAGGCCGCCAGGGCATGCGTTGTTGCAGAGGCTGGGTGTAATTGATATCCCCGTGCTATTAATATATACTCTTTTCCCAAAAAAGCAAATCCCGTAAAAAGGAAAAACTCGTAAAAATACGAAGACTTTAGCAGATCCCCTTAAACTCGTCCTGCCAGTAAATCCTTTTGAGTCGACCAAAAATGCAAGCCAGATGCTGCTATTTGTAGCGTTCCTCTCGTGATTCCTAGGTCGAAACCTGTGCATTTCCCCACCGTATTTCCCCTCGTCTACCGCACCGCCAGAGTGCAAGCTGGCACTACCGAACAAATCCACCACCTCTCGCACTAGATCCACCACCACCCGCACAACATGTCATTGAGTAGTCGGTCAGTCGGACTCTCGGGTGGCCAAATCGGCCGTGGCGGTAGTTATCGCGACCATGGAAACAACGTCGTTGCCGTCTACGAGGAGAAGCGCGACACCCTGTGCTACCTCATCCACGTCCAGATGCCACCGCCGGCCTTCATGCGCTGTGAAGCCCTCAAGGCGGAGGGTATCAGAGTTTTTCTAAAAAACTCTTCTTAGAAATGAGCTACCAGGTATGAAGATCCATGACATTCGACTCACATAAGTGATGCGCTCAGATCAATGTAGATCTTCATTGGGAGACCCCAAGAGGAAGGTATGATGAGCAAAACAAGAAGTCTTCCCTCAGAAAGAAACCAAGGTTATCGAACCAGTAGCAGGAAGAAAACGACTCAAAGGTGTTGCTAGCAACTTGGAAACTACACAACACAAACTTAAGACTTTGCCCCAACGAATAGTGAGGTTGTCAATCTCACGGGTTTGCTGAAAACAAAGGATTAAATGTATGGTGTGGAAGGTAATAGTGGTTTGCAGAAAGTAAATAGTAACAGTGGAAGATGTATCAATGGTAAAGATTGGACCGGGGTCCATAGTTCACTAGAGGTGTTCTCCTTAAGATAAACAAACATGGCACGTTGGGTAAACAAATTACAGTAGGGCAATTGATAGGACTAAGCAAGGCATAACAATGCAATACTAGACATTCATGATCCTATGAGATTCGATTGGACAATACAACAAGATACATAGACTCACTAGATATGTTGGCTAACACAATATTTCTAGAAGCAATCACTCTGTCTTGAGCACATGACTCCATCACTAAGTCTATAATGTCTCCTCTTAAGGTTTGGTTGGTAGCCTCCAACTCTTGGGTATGTTTCTTCTCTTCTTTTAGGCTATTTTGGATGTTGAACATTCCGCACTTGACTCTATCACCAAGTTCTTTGATGGTCTTCCAAGCTGCATCCCTTGCTGAATCAAAGAATGTAGGGTGCATCACTCAATTGGTGAACATGCAGAATCCTGATTCCTTGTGGTTGTCTCCCTTGTTTTTATACAAGTGAAGTTGCACCCACCAGTACTCAACTCCTTCATCCATCAAAGGAAAGCCTTTGTACACAGCTGCACCATGTATTTCCATTGCAACCATGAGGTCCTTGAGAGCCTTGGGGAATTCTGTCTCACACTCCAAAGTCATTGTCATGAGTGGTCCTTTCCTTACGGCTTCGTTGATGGAGTTCATCCACAAATAGAGATGAAAAAGAAGATTAGAAAAGTTTACGAGAAGAATAGACAAGTGTAGAAGTTGTTGAAAAATTTTCCTTAGTGGTTTCCAATCCTAGGGTCATAATCCTACAGGCAACACAGTGCTCTGATACCATCTGTAAGATCCCTCCTTTATAAAGGAAAAGGATCCCTGTGATTGCAATGCTAGTCCCTAGATCAATGCTAGCATCCACAGTTTAAGATCAAGTACAGAGAAACAAAGGTCATTATTACAGTCATTCCAGAGACAACATAGTCTTTACAACTCCAAGGCCACATGCCTAGTACAAGAGTTTAAATAAGTAAATAGATAAAAGTCTTCATCTTCATGTGCCATAGGCAAACATGTTGAGTGTAGACTCATGACTCCTAATCCTCATGAGAGTAACCTGCAACATCACAAGTTACAGCCACAGTGGGTCAATACATTGGAATAGTATTGGCAAGTGATACCTTAGTAAAATTTAGGTGGACTAGATACTATATTCAATTTGGCTAAGTGTAGCTTGGCTTGCTTTGCTCAAAATAGGTTTTGCCTACTAGTTGAAAACACTAAGTTTTTCTTTGTCAAAACTTTTCCCAAGGAACCACCAATAGACATTGAGGTCCTCCACCCTTGTTCACCCACAAGTGTTACTTAGAAATTGGGATGAGGAGATTCTTGATAACTTCCATGTCTTGATGCTCAAGTTGTCCTTTTCCAGGGACATGGCTAAGTACTTAGATTCTTCCATCTGCAGAGGTTGTGCACTTTCCCACAGGACTTGATTTTCACCAAGACAGGACCTTTCAGAAGCCTTCCCTTAGACCAAATGGACGCGCTCCAACCTATCATTCCCACTACCACCAACTGTCCAAATGGCTAAGTTCTAGCAACCTATATGATCCAGGCAGAGCCCATATTGCCAAGTGGCTGCACTAGAAGCTTCTTAACATTTGGCCTCTAAAATCTCTTTGTTCCTGGGTGGCTTTCCACAAGTGAGATACTCAAGGTAAACCATAGAAATGGGCCTTGTGTAACCACTCAACATAAACCATTCCTTCCATTCCACCCAGGTGTTTCATTTACTTAGTTGTTTTATTAGGCAAAACACAAGTCCAAAGACTTAGAAATATTTTTATCATAGCATGTATATTTCAACACCCTTGGTTGCTACTAGCTAGGCTAAGCATGGCATAGATAAGCATCTTAACTTAGAAATTTCCTAGCAATTCTACAACTACTAGGATTTCCCAACATGGCATATAAGCAAAATATAACATGCAAGACTAGAAAAATATTTCTAATGCTTAGTAGAAAACATAGGGATAAAAATATCATGAAGCACCACTTGCCTTGGTAGTTTGGAGAGTAGCTACACTCCTCACAATCACAATCACTATTGGCACCAAAATCTACACATAAAATCATAGCAACAATCACATACAAAATATATACCAACAAAAATATATGAATGCATGCAATATGATATGTGATGATTTTTTTAAACTCAACAAAGCAAGTGTACAGTACTGGTTCATATGCAAGTTCAAAACTTGCCAAACAACATTTATTTAAACCTTAAAACATTTCTTAAACAATTCATATACTCAAAATAGCCCTACACATGTTTCTGCAAATAAAACATTTTAACAGAAGCAAAACATTAAACACATTACATATTTAGAAAGGGCTTGTTCTCCTGATTCCATTTATATAAAATTCATCAAATTTGGACGTGGGAATCAAAAGTTATAGCTAAAACAAATTCAAACCACTAATAGATTCAAATCCTGTTTTTAAATCTATTCTCTAGCCACGCGTCACGCTCTGATTGGCGCGTACCGGTTCGCGCCGGATCACGCTTCTGAGACGCTGGATCTAACTTAATCGCGCGGCTCAGATTGAATCGTACCGCTTCGTCTAGGTTCTATCGCATCCGCAGGATCTAGATCTAACGGCGCTCAGCACTCGACCATCCAGTGGCTGCGCTGGCGGCGGCGACGCCTCTGTCAGAACTGCTACCGGCATTCTAGGTCGCGCGGGAGAGGGGGAAGGGGCTTACCGAGCTCGCCGTGCGATGCTGATGCTCAAGGTGGCGATGGCTGTTCAAGGGGCGCGCTGTAGTGGCTAAGGGAGCTCGTCGGAGTTGCTGGCAGTGTCAGGTGCTTGCTGTCGAAGACGTTGCCGAGGCTCTGCGTCGACCTAGCACAAGCCAGATGGTTTAGGAGATGCGCAAGGACCTGGTGATCAAGACAGTACCAAAGGGGAGGCAAGGGGCGGTCTCGTTTTACCTGAATCGCACGTCGGAGTCGAGCGGCGGCTCAGGTGCTCGCGGTTGTGGACGAAGACGTCGTTCTGGGTCACGAGAAAGCAAACAGAGGGCATCAGTGAACGCGCAAGGACGTGCTGGTTACGATGGTTTAAACTAGAGGCAGGGGGCGGTCAGTACTCACCGAGATTCGTCGCCGGAGTGCGTCTATCTGCGGCGGTGCAAGGGCGATTGCGGGCAGCCTGGTGGCAGAGAGGTGGCGCTTGGTGAGGGGAAATGCCCGCGGTGCAGAGGGGGTTATGTAGGCAGGTGGGGAGCGGTGATTAAGCGCAGAATCAATGGCAATTACGCCCGCAGTGACTACGGCGAATGGAATGGCGTCATGACAGCGTGATTGACGACGACAACGACGACGTGGTCGCAGGGTCCACTTGTCAGCGAATAAAACAGAGAGGAGGTGGGGTCGTGTGGTCAGTGACTTGGCGGGCTCGTCTGCGAGTGAGAAAGAGAGAGGGGGAACCCGGGTGAGCTAAATGGGTTGGTTCCTCTGTTGGGCTGAATGCTTGGCGCCGGCCCTTTTCTAATTCTTTTCTCCTTTTCTTTTTCTGTTTTGATTTTCTGAAATGATTTTCAACTCCAAATCAAATGAGTTTGAATTCAAATCTTCTCTAGGTTTTTATACTGCAAACCTTTCTCTCAAATGTGTGTCAAACACTACTGTTTACTCAAAATACTTTGATCAAATGAAAATAAAAAATAAAACCAAGCATTTATGTGATATATACAATAGGAATAATATTGGTTTTGTTTTCTCATTTTGTTTTGAAAACTTTGCTCAAGCTTTTGAAGGTGCCTAAGTTTGAATTCAAACCTTACTGAACAAAACAAGTACTCTTCTCATTGGAAGATAGCACTAAGGCTAGAGCAAACCTACATGAAATAATAAGCATATGTGCTTCAGTTTTGAAATGATTTGTTCGAAATGAAAATCATATGATCATGGATGCATGGATGATATGCATGAGTTTGAAACATGATTTTAGGGATGTTATAAATCTAACCCCCTTAAGGTGAATCTCACCCTCGAGATTCGGATTGGCTAGCAAATAGGTGAGGGTGGTCTTTCCGAAGATCATCTTCTCTTTCCCATGTTGCTTCCTCTTCGAAATGGTGGTTCCACTGCACTTTGCAAAACTTGATAGTCTTAGTCCGTGTGACTCTTTCCGCAGTATCAAGAATCTTGATAGGCTTCTCCTCATAAGTGAGGTCACTCTCCAACTGAACCTCTTCCAAAGGTATAGTATCCTTCAAAGAAGTTTCTTCCATTTCTGGATGACATTTCTTAAGCTGACTCACATGAAACACATTATGGACAGCTGACAAAGACTCTGGCAATTCAATTTCATAATCAACTTCTCCTTTATGACTCAGAATCTTGAATGGTCCAACATAGCTTGGGGCCAACTTTCCTTTGACTCCGAACCTTTTCACTCCACGAAGTGGTGACACTCTAAGATAAGCTCTATCACCAACTTCGTAGGTGACTTCTCTACGCTTAGGATCTGCGTAGCTTTTCCGTCGGGACTGTGCTATCTTCAATCTGTCCTTAACCAATTTGACCTTCTCTTCGGCTTCTTTGATAAGTTCTGGTCCGAACAAACTTTTTTGTCCCACACCATTCCATAACAATGGGGTGGTACATTTTCTCCCATAGAGAAACTCAAATGGTGCCATCCCAATGCTGGCTTGATAGATGTTGTTGTAAGAAAATTCTGCGTAAGGCAGACTCTCATCCCAACTGGCTCCATAGTCTAGGGCACATGCCCTCAACATATCTTCAAGAATCTGATTAGTCCTTTCTGTTTGTCCATCAGTTTGAGGATGAAAAGCAGTGCTGAATTCCAACCTCGTTCCCAATGACTCATGTAGCTGTCTCCAAAAATGAGAACTGAATTGGGTTCCTCTATCAGACACAATACTCTTGGGCACTCCATGCAGACATACAATTCTACTCATATAGATTTTGGCCAACTTAGCACTTGTATAGGTTGTCTTCACGGGTATGAAATGAGACACTTTAGTTAGGCGATACACTACAACCCAAATAGAATCATATCCTGACCGGGTCCTTGGTAATCCGGTAATGAAATCCATACCAATCTTGTCCCACTTCTAATCAGGAATAGGTAGTGGTTGAAGCAAACCTGCTGGTTTCTGATGTTCCGCTTTCACTCTACTACACACATCACACAAAGCAATATGTTCGGCGATGTCCTTCTTGAGATTATTCCACCAAAATCTTTCCTTCATGTCCATGTAAATTTTGGTGTTACCCGGATGAATGGAATACGGTGAGTTGTGTGCTTCTTGCAAAAGCAGTTTCTGAAGCTCCGGATCTTGTGGAACACAAATACGTTTTCCATGCTATAAAGTACCCTGTTCGTCTTCATGGAATCCTTTGGCTTTTCCTTTACCAATATTTTCCTTAATCTCTTCAATTTCCTTATCAGTCTTCTAGGCTTCTTTGATCTTGTCCAACAGAGTGGGTTGAACATCCAAAGACATGAGATGTCCTTCAGGCACAATCTCCAATCTGAGATCTCTAAATTGGGCACACAAATCATCTGGCAATTCTCCCTTAGTAAGGCCATTCACAAAAACCTTACGGCTTAAAGCATCTGCTACAACATTTGCTTTACCGGGATGGTATTGCAAACTCAAGTCATAGTCTTTGATGAGTTCTAGCCATCTTCTTTGTCTCATGTTAATTTATTTCTGGGTGAAGATATACTTCAAACTCTTGTGATCTATGAACACTTCACAACTCTTTCCCAAAATATAGTGTCTCCATGTTTGAGTGCATGGACAACAGAGGCTAACTCTAAATCATGAGTAGGATAGTTCACTTCATGAGTTTTGAGTTGTCTCGAGGCATAAGCCACAACTTTCCCGTCTTGCATAAGTACTACACCCAAACCATGATGAGATGCATCACAATATACTTGGAAATATTTTTCCAAATATGGCAAACACAAGACTGGTGCTGTCACGAGTCTCTTCTTTAATTCCTGAAAGCTGAGTTCACATCCTTCAGACCAAGTAAATTTCTTGTCTTTCTTTAGCAATTTTGTCATAGGCTTAGCTACCTTGGAGAAATTCTCAATGAACCTTCTGTAGTAACCTGCTAAGCCAAGGAAACTACGAACTTCTTTCACTGACTTGGGAGATTCCCATTCAGTTAGAGCTGAAACTTTAGCAGGATCAACTGCAACACCATCTCCTGATACAACGTGTCCAAGAAAACCAACTTCATTTAGCCAGAATTCACACTTGCTGAATTTGGCATACAGTTTATGCTCTCTAAGCTTCTCAAGTATCAATCGCAAATGTCCTTCATGTTCTTCTTTGCTCTTGGAGTAGATCAAAATGTCATCGATGAAAACGACAACAAACTTACCAAGAAATTCCATGAACACCTTGTTCATCATATTCATGAAGTATGTTGGTGCATTGGTCAGACCAAATGGCATCACGGTATACTCATACAATCCATACCTTGTGGTGAAAGTTGTTTTAGGTATGTCTTGTTCTCTTATCTTGAGTTGGAAATAACCTGACCGAAGGTCAATCGTTGAGAATACACAAGCTCCTTCTAGCTGATCAAACAAGTCATTGATTCTAGGCAAAGGGTATTTGTTCTTGATAGTCACCTCATTGAGTGAACGGTAATCTATGCATAACCTTTGGCTTCTATCTTTCTTCTCCACAAACAAAACTGGGGCTCCCCAAGATGAAGAACTTGGTTGAATAAATCCTTTCTGCAACTGCTCTCCAAGTTGTTTCTTGAGCTCTTTCAGTTCATCAGCTGACATCTTGTAAGGTCTCTTTGCTATTGGTCCAGATCCTGGAAGCAAATCAATAAGGAACTCCACATCTCTATCTGGTGGCATTCCCGGCAATTCTTCCGGAAACACATCCGGATATTCACTCACAATTGGCACCTTTGTCATGCTAACCCCTTAAGAGAATTTAGCTTACTCCCTTTTGATTCAAAGTTAGACTTGAATTTAATCCGTTTCCTTTCCGGGGTTGTGAGTGCAACAGTACGATTAGCACAATCTAGTACTCCTTCATACTTAGCCATCCAATCCATTCCCAAAATTACATCCAGTCCTTGGGAATCTAGGATTATCAGACTCACTGGAAACTTATGCTTCGCAAACTCTATTACTAGATCCCGGCATCCAAGGCTTACTATCATATCTCCACCTGGAGAACTAACCTTTATTGGACACCCAATGTTTTCAGTTGGAAACCCATTTCTATCAACAAATGCTTTTGATATGAATGAATGCGATGCTCCAGTATAAAAAAGAACAAGTGCTGGAATATAATTGAGTTTGAACTTACCAGCAACTTCATCAGGCTCCTCATAGATTTCCTCCACATTGATGTGGTTAACTTGCCCTTTCTGAAAAGGGTTGGGCTTGTTGGGTCCTTCAAACTTTCTTTTCTGGGCATTCATTTGCATAATGCCCCATCTTTTTGCACTTGAAACACTCAATCTGACTAATATCCTTTTTGACAGGCTGGCTTCCACTGCCACTTCCACTACCACCGTGGTGGATCTTATATCCACTCTTGTGGTTCTTGTACTTGTCATTGTCATGACTACGATGATGCTTGTTGTCATGATGACGGTTGTTGTTGTGGTGCTTGTTGAATTTCCCGTCCTTGTGGGATCCTGAGCTTCCACTATCATCATAATGGGAACGTTTGTGAGACGATCCCGAGCTGTGCTTGTTCGAGTGATTTCTCTTTCTACTCTCAACTTGATTCATTTTGTTCTCCAAGATAGCAGCCTTATCACAAAGAGACTGGTATGTGGGAACATAGGCTACTAATAGCTACAAGTTCAGTTCATCATTCAGCCCTTCAAGAAACTTTTCCTTCCTCTTAGCATCGGTGTCAACTTCATCCGGTGCATAACGCGCCAGATTGTTGAACTCCTCAATATATTCAGCCACGCTGCGGTGGCGCTGCTTTAGATTATGGAATTCTTTCTTCTTCAAACTCATCACTCCAGATGAGATGTGAGCAGTACGAAAGCCATCTTCAAAAATAGCCCATGTCACATCTTCTATGGGAGTGGTGATCTGAAAGTTATCCTACCAAGTGGCGGCTGGTCCTTCCAGCAAATGTGCTGCAAATCTTTCCTTTTCTGCATCAGTACAACCCACAGTTACCAAGTCCTTGTTCACAGAGCGTAGCCAATCATTGGCCACCATGGGATCAGTTGTTCCTGAGAACTTTGCTGGCCTCAATCTCAAGAACCTGGTAAGCATGTCAAAACCCGGTAGGTTGTTGTTGTTATTGTTGTTATTGTTGTTGTTATTGTTGTTTTGGTTCTGGATGAACGTCGTCATCATTTGCATCAGCTGAGTCTGAGCTGTCATCATTTGCTGCATCTCAGGAGTGATGTTGTTGTTGTTGGGGTTGGGATTGGCACGACGGGGAGGCATCTGTGGTTTGTTCAATAGAGATAAGAGTGAGATACCCATAGATGCTTTCATGCACAATACATCACATAAACAATCACCAAGCATGCATCATAACAATAATAGTTCAACAACAAAACGACAAGTTCGCAAAGTAAACACACAAATAACAAGCCATCCACATGTTGGGTGGTCATTGTGACACAAATAAAGTATGATTTATAAATGATAAATGAGTAGTCATCACTACTCCTCGGCATCAACCTCCTCCTCAACAAAGGTAAGACCCGCATTCTCCATAGCGGTCTTGTATTCCTCGACATTGGTGGTCAAGGTCTCTACTTTGGCTTTGAGAGCCCTCTTCTGAGAACGAAGCCTCTCAATCACAGTCTGCTGATGCTCGAGCTCGAAGTCCTTGGCCTGCAGTTCTTCAGTCATGTCCCGAATCCTCTTGTTCCTATCTTGGACTCGCTTCTCTTGACTCTTGAACTTTCTGTCTTGGCTCTCGAACTTTGCCTCCATCTCCTTGACTATATCATCTTGCTCCGCGAAGAGCTTGTCCTTCTCACGAAGCTGCACCTGGAGTTCGTCATTGTTGAGCATGACGTTGGTCCTATCAGTGTCCACGTGCCTAATGAGAGCATCTAAGTCCTGGAGGTATAGACGAATCGGCTCAGCTGTATCCCTCGAAGTGTCCTCGAAGTCGATGGCCTCTCCATCCTCATCACGTCTACCGAAGACGTGGAAGTGAGTACCTCTAACATGTCGAGAGTGTCTCCCTAGCAGACGTCCTATCAGATCCTGCATGACTACCTCAAGGCCTCTCTCCTTGTCATCATGCATGAGCTTGAAGATGATGGCCTCCGTGGTAGGCTCTCTCTGGCGTCCGGGCTGATTGACCTTGAAGCCCCAAAGGTCTTTCCTCTCAAACTTGGTGAGGGTAAGCACCATGATAGTAGGAAGAGGGAGATTGAGCAAAGTAGTGAGCACAATAATACGAGGACCAAAGCGAGTTCCCTGGAACTCCTCAACAGTGATGATGGTAACATTAGGCATCTATTTATAAGATAGAAAAAGTTAGAAACAACACAATTTAAGATAAAACACAAGGCAAAGCATCACATACATATCCTTGGAAATCAAAACACACAAGTCATGGCATACATGGATCCATTACAACAACCAAGGTTCAACTTATTTTAAGCAACATTTGGAAAATAAGGTGATAAGTGGTGGTCCAACTAACGAAGTAAGTTACAATCCCAACTCACTAGATATGTTGGCTAACACAATATTTCTAGAAGCAATCACTTTGTCTTGAGCACATGACTCCATCACTAAGTCTATAATGTCTCCTCTTAAGGTTTGGTTGGTAGCCTCCAACTCTTGGGTATGTTTCTTCTCTTCTTTTAGGCTATTTTGGATGTTGAACATTCTGCACTTGACTCTATCACCAAGTTCTTTGATGGTCTTCCAAGCCGCATCCCTTGCTGAATCAAAGAATGTAGGGTGCATCACTCAATTGGTGAACATGCAGAATCCTGATTCCTTGTGGTTGTCTCCCTTGTTTTTATACAACTAAAGTTGCACCCACCAGTACTCAACTCCTTCATCCATCACAGGAAAGCCTTTGTACACAGCTGCACCATGTATTTCCATTGCAACCATGAGGTCCTTGAGAGCCTTGGGGAATTCTGTCTCACACTCCAAAGTCATTGTCATGAGTGGTCCTTTCCTTACGTCTTCATTGATGGAGTTCATCTACAAATAGAGATGAGAAAGAAGATTAGAAAAGTTTACGAGAAGAATAGACAAGTGTAGAAGTTGTTGAAATATTTTCCTTAGTGGTTTCCAATCCTAGGGTCATAATCCTACAGGCAACACAGTGCTCTGATACCATCTGTAAGATCCCTCCTTTATAAAGGAAAAGGATCCCTGTGATTGCAATGCTAGTCCCTGGATCAATGCTAGCATCCACAGTTTAAGATGAAGTACACAGAAACAAAGGTCATTATTACAGTCATTCCAGAGACAACATAGTCTTTACAACTCCAAGGCCACAGGCCTAGTACAAGAGTTTAAATAAGTAAATAGATAAAAGTCTTCATCTTCATGTGCCACAGGCAAACATGTTGAGTGTAGACTCATGACTCCTAATCCTCATGAGAGTAACCTGCAACATCACAAGTTACAGCCACAGTGGGTTAATACATTGGAATAGTATTGGCAAGTGATACCTTAGTATAATTTAGGTGGACTAGATACTATATGCAATTTGGCTAAGTGTAGCTTGGCTTGCTTTGCTCAAAATAGGTTTTGCCTACTAGTTGAAAACACTAAGTTTTTCTTTGTCAAAACTTTTCCCAAGGAACCACCAATAGACATTGAGGTCCTTCACCCTTGTTCACCCACAAGTTTTACTTAGAAATTGGGATGAGGAGATTCTTGATAGCTTCCATGTCTTGATGCTCAAGTTGTCCTTTTCCAGGGACATGGCTAAGTACTTAGATTCTTCCATCTGCAGAGGTTGTGCACTTTCCCCACCAGACTTGATTTTCACCAAGACAGGACCTTTCAGAAGCCTTCCCTTAGACCAAATGGACGCGCTCCAACCTATCATTCCCATGACCACCAACTATCCAAATGGCTAAGTTCTAGCAACCTATATGATCCAGGCAGAGCCCATATTGCCAAGTGGCTGCACTAGAAGCTTCTTAACATTTGGCCTCTAAAATCTCTTTGTTCCTAGGTGGCTTTCCACAAGTGAGATACACAAGGTAAACCATAGAAATGGGCCTTGTGTAACCACTCAACATAAACCATTCCTTCCATTCCACCCAGGTGTTTCATTTACTTAGTTGTTTTATTAGGCAAAACACAAGTCCAAAGACTTAGAAATATTTTTATCATAGCATGTATATTTCACCACCCTTGGTTGCTACTATCTAGGCTAAGCATGGCATACATAAGCATCTTAACTTAGAAATTTCCTCGCAATTCTACAACTACTTGGATTTCCCAACATGGCATATAAGCAAAATATAACATGCAAGACTAGCAAAATATTTCTAATGCTTAGTAGAAAACATAGGGATAAAAATATCATGAAGCACCACTTGCCTTGGTAGTTTGGAGAGTAGCTACACTCCTCACAATCACAATCACTATTGGCACCAAAATCTACACATAAAATCATAGCAACAATCACATACAAAATATATACCAACAAAAATATATGAATGCATGCAATATGATATGTGATGATTTTTTAAAACTCAACAAAGCAAGTGTATAGTACTGGTTCATATACAAGTTCAAAACTTGCCAAACAACATTTATTTAAACCTTAAAACATTTCTTAAACAATTCATATACTCAAAATAGCCCTACACATGTTTCTGCAAATAAAACATTTTAACAGAAGCAAAACATTAAACACATTGCATATTTAGAAAGGGCTTGTTCTCCTGATTCCATTTATATAAAATTCATCAAATTTGGACGTGGGGATCAAAAGTTATAGCTAAAACAAATTCAAACCACTAATAGATTCAAATCCTGTTTTTAAATCTATTCTCTAGCCACGCGTCACGCTCTGATTGGCACGTACCGGTTCACGCCGGATCACGCTTCTTAGCTGCTGGATCTAACTTAATCGTGCGGCTCAGATTGAATCGTACCGCTTCGTCTAGGTTCTATCGCATCCGCAGGATCTAGATCTAACGGCGCTCAGCACTCGACCATCCAGTGGCGGCGCTGGCGGCAGCGACAGGCGGCGACGCCTCTGTCAGAACTGCTACCGGCGTTCTAGGTCGCGCGGGAGAGGGGGAAGGGGCTTACCGAGCTTGCCTTGCGATGCTGATGCTCAAGGTGGCGATGGCTGGTCAAGGGGCGCGCTGTAGTGCCGAGGGAGCTCGTCGGATTTGCTGGAGGCGTCATGTGCTTGCTGTCGAAGACGTTGCCAAGGCTCTGCGTCGACCTAGCACAAGCCAGATGGTTTAGGAGATGCGCAAGGACCTGGCGATCAAGACAATACCAAAGGGAAGGCAAGGGGCGGTCTCGTTTTACCTGAATCGCACATCGGAGTCGAGCGGCGGCTCAGGTGCTCGCGGTTGTGGACGAAGACTTCGTTCTGGGTCACAAGAAAGCAAACAGAGGGCATCACTGAACGCGCAAAAGACGTGCTGGTTACGATGGTTTGAACTAGAGGCAGGGGCGGTCAGTACTCACCGAGATTCGTCGCTGGAGTGCGTCTGTCTGCGGCGGTGCAAGGGCGATTGCGGGCAGCCTGGTGGCGGAGAGGTGGCGCTAGGTGAGGGGAAATGGCCGCGGTGCAGAGGGGGTTATGTAGGCAGGAGGGGAGCGGTGATTAAGCGCAGAATCAATGGCAATTACGCCCGCACTGACTGCGGCGAGGTAACGGCGGAGCGAGCATCGCGGTCGCGCGTGATTGACGACGACGACTGTGGGACCACGTAGAGATAAAACAAAAACCTTTTCCTCTAACGTGGTGATCCCAAGATCTAGCTAAGGTAGAAGGCCACGAGGTTTACCACTAGACGCGCAGTTGCGGATTACTGATGAAGCGCGTGAGTTGATGCAGTGAAGTCCTCACGATCCGATCGTCCTGGTGCTGATCGCACAACACCTCTGCTGGTATCCACATGTACAAGGAGGAGCGCCGGCGGCGAACTGCTAGGATCGTAACGACGGCTGGACTGCTGTGGAGCTAGGGTTTCCAACACATGGAATGACCTAACTGAACAACGATTAACCTTTTTGGGTTAAGGTGCTCCACTATATATAGGAACTGAATGCGGGCTCTGCTCGCGCGACCCATTCACTAAAGCCCATATAACACTAGTCACCGTGAGTCCAACTCACTAACTCAGTCCTAATCAGGTTAAGGTCCAACCCAACCAGATTACATGTTCAGATCCAATCCGAACTTGCTCCCGCTCTTAAGTGTGTGACCCCGCAGGCTCATGGCTACTTGGACATGATTGGAGTCCGACTCACAATCAATCAGTTGGTAGCGTCTCCTAGCAGAACGTGCCGACTCCCAAGTACCAAAGAGTCATGACGACAGGCCTTTCCAATGCGACTTACGTCCGAGTCCCTTTTGCCTCACGATATACCTTGTCAGACTATAGGCGAATATATGTCATCCCTTAAATAGTCCGACTCTCTTCTCGATCCGAGATAAGTGATTCACCCGACTAACTCTTAGTCGATCGCCTCGGTTAACACTTAACCGAGTCGTGCATGGCCATGCTTTCCGAATCATATCTCACGAGAGGGCCCAGAGAATATCTCTCCGAGTGGAGGGGCAAAATCCCATATTGGTTATTCACATCACGCAGCTTGATTCTCAGTCGACCCGAACCCTGCATTTATAACTGCCCGCCACGGATCAGCGTTGATGTAACCTAAGTCGGTGATCCTCAACTCGGACTATGCAACAACCTCAGGTCTAAGGATTACATTGATTGAGATAGACAAATGACAGCTAGTTCGTTGTACCTCACTATGGGTCAATCCGACTCGCTAAACTCTTTAGCCGAGTCTGTGTAAGTTGGAATAGCATCTCCATGCCCATGACAAGTGGAACCGAGTCATCAAGCTAACTTTCACATTGGTCTAAGTTGTGTGTCCAGCACAACCTCAATGACCAAGGATATTTAGTACAAACAACATGAATGCATAGTTCCACAACCGAATCACATATTCAATGATACACATCAAATGTTTATACAAGGACTAATATCTTTATGAATACAATGGGAAATCTCATCATACATGATTGCCTCTAGGGCATATTCCCAACAGTCTCCCACTTGCACTAGAGTCAATCTTCCGACATCACATGTCTAAGCATCTAATGTCCATGGCTCTCAAGTGCGCCTCATGCTTCGGCTGTGGTAACGGATTTGTCAATGGATCCGCAATATTTGCATCCGTGTGTACCTTGCATAACTTGATATCACCCTGATCCACGAACTGGCGAATCAGGTGGTACCGCATGAGTATGTTCTTGTTCTTCTGGTGCTGTCTAGGTTCCTTGGCTTGTGTAATAGCACCATTGTTGTCACAATACACGTCTAACGGATTGGACGAGCCCTGAACCACACCAAGATTCATGAGGAAATTCCTCATCCAAACAGCTTCCTTTGCTGCCTCCGAGGAGGCAATATACTCAGCCTCTGTTGTAGACGCAGACACAGTCTCTTGCTTGGAACTCTTCCAGCTCACAGCACCTCCGTTTATAATAAACACGTATCCGGATTGCGAACGAGAATCATCAGAGTCGGTAAGATAACTCGCATCCGTGTATCCCTTTACACTGAGTTCATCTTCACCACCATAAACCAAGAACATATCCTTAGTCCTTCTCAAGTACTTTAGGATATTTTAGCATTGTCGATGGATCTCTAGGATCAGCCTGGTATCTGCTCACAACACTTAGAGCATAGGAAACATCCGACCTAGTACAAATCATGGCGTACATGATGGATCCGACTGCAGAAGCATAAGGAATCGCACTCATCCGACTTCGCTCATCAGTTGTCGAAGGACACTGAGTCTTGCTAAGTTTTACACCATGGGACATCGGTAAGAACCCCTTCTTAGACGATTCCATGTTGAACTTCTTCAACACTTTGTCCAAATAAGTACTCTAACTCAATCCAATGAGCCTCCTTGATCTATCTCTATAGATCCAGATTCCAAGGATGTATGTTGCCTCACCCAAGTCTTTCATTGAGAAACTCCTTTCCAATGATTCCTTGGTTTCTTGCAACATCTGGACATCATTTCCAATCAGTAATATGTCATCCACATATAAGATTAGAAAATTTACTTTGTTCCCACTAAACTTCTTGTACAAACAAGAATCATGATCACTCTTGATGAAGCCAAACGATTTGACTACCTCATCAAAGCGAATATTCCAACTCCGAGATGCTTGCTTCAACCCATAAATGGATTTCTGAAGTTTGCACACCTTGTCAGCATTAGCTGGATTGAAAAAACCCTCGGGCTGTATCATATACACGTCCTTGGTTAAATTTCCGTTAAGGAAAGCCGTTTTGACATCCATCTGCCATATCTCGTAGTCGAAATAGGCCGCTATAGCTAACATGATCCGAACTGATTTAAGCATCGCTACGGGCGAGAAAGTCTCGTCGTAATCAACTCCTTGAACTTGTCGGAACCCCTTCGCGACAAGGCGTGCTTTATAGACGGAAACATTTCCATCCATATCAGTTTTCTTCTTAAAGACCCATTTGCACTCGACGGGTCTTGCACCGTCTGGCAGATCAACCAAGTTCCAAACATGATTTTCATCCATGGACTTTATCTCGGATCTCATGGCTCCAAGCCATGACTCGGAATCAGATCCCACCATCTCTTCCGAATAATTTGCCGGCTCATCACTGTCTAACAGTAACACATCACGAACACTTCGTAATCTTGCCGATCTTCGTAGTCTGGTCTTTGTCACTACCGCCACGATCGGCTCAACCTCCAAGGTTTTGCCGACTTGCTACTAGCGGTTCCTCTCGAATTTCTTCGAGTTGCACCATGCTCGAGTTACTCCCGGTCGAGAAACTCTTTCTCAAGGAAGACACCGTTCCGAGCGACAAACACTTTTCCCTCTTCTCGGTTGTAGAAGTAGTAACCCAAGGTTTCCCTCGGATACCCCACGAAAATACACTTATCCAACTTGGCTGTAAGCTTGTCCGACTGGAGTCGCTTGACAAAATCTTCACAACCCCAAATCTTAAGAAAAGACAAACTCGGCTTTTTGCCTGTCCACATCTCATGCGGTGTCTTCTCTACCGATTTTGATGGTACTCTGTTTAGTGTGAACGCCGCTGTTTCTAGACAATAACCCCAAAATGATAAAGGCAGATCTGTCTGACTCATCATTGATCGTACCATGTCTAACAAGGTCCGATTCTGCCTTTCCGAAACACCGTTCCTTTGCGGTGTTCCTGGCGGAGTAAGTTGAGGAACTATTCCACAACTTTTTAGATGGTCATCAAACTCATGGCTCATGTACTCGCCTCCTCGGTCCGACCGAAGAAACTTTATTTTGTTGCCGAGTTGATTCTGTGCTTCATTCTGGAATTCTTTGAACTTTTCAAAGGCTTCCGACTTATGTTTCATCAAGTAGATATATCCATACCTACTCAAATCATCAGTGAAGGTAATGAAGTACTCATAACCACCCCTGGCTGTCGTGCTCATTGGTCCACATACATCACTATGTACTAGTCCCAACAAGTCGGACGCCCTTTCGCAACTCTTTGCAAAAGGTGTCTTGGTCATTTTGCCGAGTAGGCAAGATTCGCATGTCTCGAACGACTCCAAGTCGAACGAAGTTAGGAGTCCATCATCATGGAGCTTCTTCATGCGTTTCCAAATTATATGACCAAGCTGACAGTGCCAAAAGTAAGTCATATTCAGATCATTTGGTTTCAACCTTTTAACATTTATGTTATAAACCGACTCACCATCAAGATTCAAAATAAATAACCCGTCCTGGACGGGTGCAAAGCCGTGAAACATATCATTCAAATACAAAGAACAACCATTATTCTTGATATTCGACTCATAGCCTTGCCTCATCAAACATGAAGCAGAAATAATGTTTCGACTGAGCACTGGAACATAATAACAATTATTCAGTTCCATAATGAATCCGGAAGGTAAATGAAGTTGCATCGTGCCGACTTCCAACGCAGCAACTCTTGCTTTGTTGCCGACTCGAATATCAACCTCGCCTCTTGCTATGCTCCTAGTTCTTACCAGTCCCTGCAACGAGTTGCAGATGTGAATAACTGATCCGGTATCATATACCCAAGAACTATTAGGTGCATCAGCAAGATATATGTCTATAACATTGCAAACAAGTGTACCTGAGTCGGAAGTCATACCTCCACTCTTGGCTTTGTCGGCCAAGTACTTGCTGCAGTTCCTCTTCCAGTGGCCATCCGCCTTGCAGTAGAAGCAAGTGGATCCGGCTGAAGGAGATGGTTTAGTCCCTGAGGAAGCGCTTGGGACCGGGTCCTGAGCCTGCTTTCCTCCTGACTTAGCCTTCTTCTTAGTCCAAGAACTCTTCTTGAACTTAGCCTTATTCTGCACCATCAACACTTGACTGGTGCCCTTCTTGAGATCCGCTTCTGCCTTATTGAGCATCCCATGCAATTCAGTGAGCTTCTTATCCATACCATGCATGTGGTAGTTCGAAATGAACTGCCCATATGCACTAGGAAGAGAGTTCAGAATTATATCCGTAGCGAACTCTTCGCTTATGGGGTAGCCAAGCCTCTCCAGAGACTGCATGTAACCAACCATTTTGATCACATGTGGACTCAGTGGATCACCATCCTTAAGCTTGCAACTCAGCAAAGCCTGAGAGACTTGATACCTCTCAGTCTTTGCCTGAGCCTGGAACATACTTTTGAGGCTTTCGATCATATCGTAGGCCTCAACATGCTCGAACTGCTTTTGCAAGTCCGGTTCCATGTGAGCAAGCATAAGACAACTAATATCCGTGGACTCATCCTTAGCCCAGCGGTAGGCATTGGTGGCTGCGACAGTCGCATTCTCATTCGGCTCATCTGGAAGTGGGTTGTCTAGGACATGGTCCTTCTTTTCTTGTTTGAGAACAATTCTCAGATTTCGATACCAGTTGGTAAAATTAGTGTCGTTCAGTTTATCTTTCTCAAGAATGGTTCTCAGCGCAAAACCGGATATCTGAGAGTGACTGCTACTTGGTGCCATGATCTACAACAGAAAATATGCAAAACACTTAAGACATGTATTCATAAAAGAGCAAGCATATTAAACATTTTAATATTTTATGCTCCCACTAGAACCAACACCCCTCCGATGGTTGCTTAGTGATTCAGGATCCTAAATAAGCAAGTCGGCTAGTGAGCTTTAGCGTCACCGCTAGCCGCCAAGTGATCTAGGTAGACAACTCCTTGTTAATCGCATCTCATGCGACTCCTGTTGGATGGGTGGCATCACATGCCCCGGCTCCCATCCGACTTTTCCCCGAGTCCCACAACCGTTGTGATAGAACCGTCTAGCTTACCGAGTGTTTCTGCAGTAAGAGTCCGACTCGAACCCACCTATTCAGAAAGAATTGGCAGCACCTCAATTTTATGAGCCCACTACCAAAAATGTCCAACTTGTGATGGTGCAAACACTGGCGGGAAAACCGACTAGACCTTCTTTGAGGGATTAAATTTTACCGAATATATAATAGAGGTAAAACTGAGACATAACAATAACACAAAATAAAGCAATTATAATGTGATATGGTATGGCTCACTTCATGGCGATCTCCATCTCCACAAAGCCTGTAATCCGACTCGTGCAAACTCTTGTCACTTGCCGTCTTACTCCATGTCGCCGACATGTACAACGCCTTGCATGCCTTCCGGGTTCTCCAAACAGCTACACTAGCTTAGTAAAGTAAATTACAAGGAGAATCCGACACGCAGGTCGTTATACAATAAAATGACAGCACCTAGGCTCCAGCCGGCTGACAAAAAACCATGATTCGCAGATCACGTATGGATTACACACATACATCACATGCACATGAACCATACCATTCACAACTTCCTGCAAAAACAATTTATGCATAGATACAATATCTACCGGCGTTGTGAAACTCGCAACTACATCTAAGGAGCTACGACAGGGCTAAGCCGGCGGTCCTGCTATACGGATAGCGGGCGGGGATCGAAGGGGCAGCGCCCCTGCGGTGGCGATTCGACGATTTTTCAGCGTAGATCTCATCTACGATCCGGACATGGATTCCGACCATCGTTCCGATTCGATCAAACTCCTTGATCTTCGATCACCGCTTCTGGATTTACGTGTCACAGTATACCCCGATGGAGGAAGCCGGCCGGTATGGGTATGTCGTTCCACGACCTCAGCAGTATGATCACGGAAATCAGATCTACCATTCCCCGAGTACAGTTGATCCAATCAACTTCGTACAAAACCGATCTATCTCATAGATCGACCACCAAAACAGCACATAGATCTCATCTACATCCTACCGCATATCACATATGCGAGATCTCGAGCCTAAAACCAGAAGCTATCGCTCTGATACCACTGTGGGGCCACGTAGAGATAAAACAAAAACTTTTTCCTCTAACGTGGTGATCCCAAGATCTAGCTAAGGTAGAAGGCCACGAGGTTTACCACTAGACGCGCAGTTGCGGATTACTGATGAAGCGCGTCAGCTGATGAAGTGAAGTCCTCACGATCCGATCGTCCTGGTGCTGATCGCATAGCACCTCTGTTGGTATCCACACGTACAAGGAGGAGCGCCGGTGGCGAACTGCTAGGTTCGTAACGACGGCTGAACTGCTGTGGAGCTAGGGTTTCCAACACATGGAATCACCTAACCGAACAACGATTAACCTTTTTGGGTTAAGGTGCTCCACTATATATAGGGAGTGAACGTGGGCTCTGCTTGCGCGACCCATTCACTAAAGCCCATATAACACTAGTCACCATGAGTCCAACTCACTAACTCAGTCCTAATCAGGTTAAGGTCCAACCCAACCAGATTACATGTTCAGATCCAATTCGAACTTGCTCCCGCTCTTAAGTGTGTGACCCCGCAGGTTCATGGCTACTTGGACATGATTGGAGTCCGACTCACAATCGATCAGTTGGTAGCGGCTCCTAGCAGAACGTGCCGACTCCCAAGTACCAAAGAGTCATGACGACTTGCCTTTCCAATGCGACTTACGTCCGAGTCCCTTTTGCCTCACGATATACCTTGTCAGACTATAGGCGAATATATGTCATCCCTTAAATAGTCTGACTCTCTTCTCGATCCGAGATAAGTGATTCACCCGACTAACTCTTAGTCGATCGCCTCGGTTAACACTTAACCGAGTCGTGCATGGCCATGCTTTCCGAATCATATCTCACGAGAGGGCCCAGAGGATATCTCTCCGAGTGGAGGGGCAACATCCCATCTTGGTTATTCACATCACGCAGCTTGATTCTCAGTCGACCCAAACCCTGCCTTTATAACTACCCAGTTACGGATCAGCATTTGACAGAACCTAAGTCGGTGATCCTCAACTCGGACTATGCAACAACCTCAGGTCTAAGGATTACATTGATTGAGATATACAAATGACAGCCTGTTCGTTGTACCTCAATATGGGTCAATCCGACTCGCTAAACTCTTTAGCCGAGTCTGTGTAAGTTGGAATAGCATCTCCATGCCCATGACAAGTGGAACCGAGCCATCAAGCCAACTTTCACATTGGTCTAAGTTGTGTGTCCAGCACAACCTTAATGACCAAGGATATTTAGTACAAACAACATGAATGCATAGTTCCACAACCGAATCACATATTCAATGATACACATCAGATGTTTATACAAGGACTAATATCTTTATGAATACAATGGGAAATCTCATCATACATGATTGCCTCTAGGGCATATTCCCAACAGTGACGACGTGGTCGCAGGGTCCACTTGTCAGCGAATAAAACAGAGAGGAGGTGGGGTCGTGTGGTCAGTGACTTGGCGGGCTCGTCTGCGAGTGAGAAAAAGAGAGGGGGAACCCGGGTGGGCTAAATGGGCTGGTTCCTCTGTTGGGCTGAATGCCTGGCGCCGGCCCTTTTCTAATTCTTTTCTCCTATTTTTTGTTTTGATTTTCTGAAATGATTTTCAACTCCAAATCAAATGAGTTTGAATTCAAATCTTCTCTAGGTTTTTATACTGCAAACCTTGCTCTCAAATGTGTGTCAAACACTACTGTTTACTCAAAATACTTTGATCAAATGAAAATAAAAAATAAAACCAAGCCTTTATGTGATATATACAATAGGCATAATATTGGTTTTGTTTTCTCATTTTGTTTTGAAAACTTTGCTCAAGCTTTTGAAGGTGCCTAAGTTTGAATTCAAACCTTACTGAACAAAACAAGCACTCTTCTCATTGGAAGATAGCACTAAGGCTAGAGCAAACCTACATGAAATAATAAGCATATGTGCTTTTGTTTTGAAATGATTTGTTCGAAATGAAAATCATATGATCATGGATGCATGGATGATATGCATGAGTTTGAAACATGATTTTAGGGATGTTACATTGCCCCTATCATAAGCATCTTGAAGTGATTAAGGTAAAAGTGAACAAACTATGGAGTATATGCTTGACCAAGTATAAGTTGGCAATCTCATGTCCCTTGAATACGAGGGCCGATCCTCATGCTACTCAACTTTAGTCACCTGTAAGTTCTTGTCATAGTAAGTACATGTGTATCATAGAGAACCGCCAACGGGGTACCCCTTGCACATGATGCAGGAGTTATCCCATAATCAAAATGACAAGGCAAGCAGACAATGAGCATCTCAGCAATCTTCTTATTTATCATGGGAAAATGGTGCTTTTTTTATCTCTTTCCTCTTTTCAATATCTCTCTCCTTTTTTATAAGAAGAAAGCTTCATAGATTGCTCACTATGGTGATGATGTAAGTTTCCACCATGATTAGGCATGGCTTAGGCTAGCGGCCCAGGCGTTTCTCTAACACACATACATAACTCCATGGACTTACAAGCTCCCCTTTTATTTCACACCGATGACATTCATAGACAAAAGAGCATGATATCAATTGTACACGTGCAATGTTGAAAGCGTTCCCCGTGACAGCACGGTTCTGCTAATTTCAACGTATAAGTGCAAGCATATACAACATAGATGACACAATGGTTCAAGTTTATTAGGGGAAAGAAAAATAAAGTGTGCCATCAAGTTCGTGAGAGCTTTAATCACTAAGTTTTCACATAACAAAATACATTTAATTGGAAGATAAATGAAAACAAGAATATACTTGGAATGGTGTAACACACCATGCATAGGAATTTATAGTGAACACTTTGGAATAACTTGGTTTCTTGGGAGTTGGATGCATGAGTAGAGCTTACTCATACAAGTGGAGGCTAGCAAAAAGACTAGGAGGGACCAACTAAGAGAGCAATAATGGTCATAATCATGCAGAACGACAAAACATTACTAATCAAATCATAAAGTGGTACTACAAGTCAAGGACTAAATGATCATAGAGGCTATAGTGACTTATTCATAGTCATAACATGGTGTGAGCATGTGCCAAGTCAACCCAAACATAGCATCAAAGGAGAATACTGAAGGGATACGGGTAGGCTACAATAGCTCAAATCAAAAAAATTCTACTGCGTATACCAGGATTACTGTTGTCATAGATCACGGGATTACCACTAGACACGCAGTTGTGGAATCGATGAAGCGCGTCGAGGCAGTGCAGACGTTCCACGTCTCCTCCTTGTCCTTGTCCCACGAGAAGCACCCCTTGCGCGGCTCGTCCAAGTGCCACAGATGCAGCACCTCCTAGGTATCCACACATGCGGTGTGGAAGCTTCAGATGCCGGACTGCTAGGTCCGTGCGTGCAACACAGGCGTGAGGAGTGACGGCTGGGTGGAATGGTCTAAGGTCTAACCCTGGTCAGCTCGCCCACCCTCTCTTATATAGGCGTCCCTAGTGGGCTTCTACATTAGTAGCCCATTAGTAGCCTAAGCCTGGTCTAATTCGGATCGAATCCTTATTAGGCTTCCAACCCCTTAAGTGTGTGACCCTATAGGTTCATATACGTATAGACATGACATGAATATACTTATTCTGCCAATAGTTGGTAGTGGCCTATTGCAAGACACGCCAACTCCTAAACGTATACAAAGATCATATTGGACGAACCATTACAAGGTTTAGTACATGTCTTTCCCTTTGCCTCATGATATTTGGTCTAGCTCCAAGCTGAACTCCCTTTCTCGATACTGTGATTCAGAATCCCTTTACTAGGTTAACTCTTAACCTTATGTAGCACGGCCATGCATTTCTGGATCCGATCACTCGAGGGGCCCAGAGATATCTCTCTCAAGTAGAGAGGACAAATCCCATCTTGATTGACCATACCTTGCAGCATGCTTCAGGACAAAACCAAAAGCTACCTTTATAACTACCTAGTTACGGAGTAGCGTTTGATAGCCCCAAAGTAGGTCGATTCACATCTCAAGTACATGCGACAATCTCAGGTCTAAGGACAAAACGTACACGATGTGTAGAGAGAGAGCTGCAACTAACTGCCAGTCTCAAGTTGGGTCAGTCCAACCCCATGTTCATAACATGTGTCCACATCATTGGTTTGACATCTCCATGTCTATGACTTGCGAAACATAGTCATCAACCAATCGATGTGCTAGTCTAATATTCACGTGTGTCCTCACATGAACTCCGACTAGGGACAACTATTAAATAACCATATAAGTAAAGAGTTTCACAAACAATTCATATAATTGCCAATCAATACAAGTTGCCTGATATGGATATTCAAGGAACATTACAATAACTCGTGGATACATATGAAATATAATCATCTCTATGATTGCCTCTAGGGCATATTTCCTTCAGTCTCCTACTTGCACTAGAGTCAATCTAAAATGTATCTAATAACAATTGCTCTTGTGTGCGCTTCATGCACGGGCTGCGGGAGAGGCTTAGTCAAGGGATCAGCAACATTTGAGTTCGTATGTATTTTGCATATCATGACACTACCATCCTCAACGAACTCACGAATCTGATGGTAACGCATGCGAATATGTTTGTTCTTCTGGTGCTGTCTAGGTTCCTTGGCTTGTGCAATAGCACCATTGTTGTCATAATAAACGTCCAAGGGATTGGACGCGCCCTGAACCACACCGAGAGCGATCAGGAAATTCCTAATCCAAACAGCTTCCTTTACTTCCTCTGAGGCAGCAATATATTCATCTTATGTTGAAGGGGATGTCACCGTATCTTGCTGGAACTTTTCCAGCTCACAGCACCACCATTCAAGACAAACACATAACCTAATTGCGATTTTGAATCATCTGAGTCATTAAGGTAACTCGCATCTGTGTAACCCTTTACACTGAGTTCATCCTCACCTGCATAAACTAGGAACATATCCTTAGTCCTTTTCAAGTACTTAAGGATATTCTTTACCGCTGTCCAGTGACCTTCACCTAGATCAGCCTGCTATCTGCTCGTAACACTTAGAGCATAGGAAACATCTGGGCGAGTACATATCATTGCATACATGATGGATCAAATAGTCGAAGTGTAACATCCCAAAAATACTAAGCTTGGATCATCAAATTCTAATCATCAAAATTATGGTTAACAAAAACTTTTCTAAATGAAACCATGAATGCATGCATATGTGTATGCATGGATTTTGAAATCCTTTAAAACCACCTTGTTTGTTTGTTCCATTGCTTGTAAAATGTTTCTTAGGTGAAATAAACATCATCTAAAACATTTCCCACACTTTTCCTAAAGACAAGTAAATCAAAACACATATATGAAATGAATGGTCATTTTGGCCAATTTAACTCACATGCCTACTTTGGCTGTCTCAAACTTTCAGAACCTAACAGAAACTTTTCTGGATCTTTGCACCCCTTGAATGTACTCATAACAAGGTATCAAGGCCCACTTTGTGATCATCCAGAAACTTTCAAATGCATAGTTTAAATGACAATTCAAAATTGAATCTTTATCATATGGGAAGATCCCACTTTTTCAAAAACTACTCAAACAAGCTCAACTTTCAAAACCCAAGCATTTGCAGACTCACCAGCACCAATCTAGCAAACCCACCAAAAATCATTTCAAAATTCAAAACTTGATTTCATGCGGCCATTTCATCAAACAGGTTGCAAACACAAATCAAACAAACATCAAACACTATTGTGAGCAGTGATTCTTGCCTAACTGGTTCCCCATTTAGCTCACACACAACTCAGTAGATCATCTAGGAAGATTAGCCAGGAACTAGCACCACTGTGAGCTTGCCATTGTCATCAATGGTGAATAGCCGAGCACCCTCTTGCCACCCCATAGTCGACAGCAAGCTAGGAGCAGCAGCAAGCCTAGCCAGCCATATGCGGGAGGCAGCCCATCCACCGCCACTCACTGTCCCACCAGCAGCGTTAAGCTCCTGAACCACGCGCACAAGCCGCGCTTAGAGCATGCCGGCGTGCCCAGAGCGCCACCTCGACCATCACCCACAGATCGCAGGCCGCCCTTACCGGTGCATACACAATCCCACCGACCAGAGACCGCCAGACATCCCGTTTGCCGTCCGTGACGCGACCACCGCCGTCGAAGACGCCGCCTCGCCAAGGCAGAGCATCGCCTGCTCTGCACCAAACCACACCGCCCCATGCCTCGAGACCATGTCGTTGAGCATCGCCAGGAGACACCGCACCGCCCCTACCCTTGCCCATGCCTTTAGTCGCAGTAACCTCGCCTGGCAGAGCTCACCATGCGCCCCAACGGTCCTCTCACTCGACTATAAATAGAGGCCACCCCCGCACGATTTCTTCACACCATCTCACTCCCCTCTCCTCACTGATTGTGCCACACCATTCTCAGAGCAAGGCGAGCACCACCTCGTCGGAATTTCAATGATGACTGCTACTGCCGGAGAAGAAGGGAGCCAGCGATTGGAGCTGCCCCAGGAGCTGCCGCGACCACCCCTGAGTTCGCCGTCGTCGACTGCGTTCCGCCTCGCTGACCTCGCCAGTGCCGGTGAGCCCCCAGCGACCCTCACTGTCCGCTTAGGTTTCGTTCTCGCCGAGTTGTCTCGCATCGACGATGACTCCTACCGTTAGATTAGAACTAGATCGAACGATCCACGTGCCCCCATACCGCCCAGCCCCGTGTCACCGACGAGTTGGGACACCCACTTAAGCAGCCTGGAGCACTGCGCTTAGCAGGTCGCCCAAGAATCGCTCCCGCAGCCCAGTTATTCAAATTAAACCTTTTTCTATTTCAATTCAAACACACTTCTGTACCCAACTTCAAAAATCAACCCAGATTAATTCAGTGCACCAAATTGAATGAAACCAATTTTATTGGAAAGGTCTGTGAATGCTGAATCCAAGCCCGTTGGATTCAAGTCATTTGGATCTATAGATCACCCATGGTAAAAATAACAAGGCAGAAGCTTTTCTGCATTCAAACATTTTTCAAATTTAAACCATAATAGCTTATGAGTTGATTCCAACTCTCAAAAATCACATTTAACCATAACTTTCAGAATATATAAAAATATATAGGTTTACTTGCAGAAATAATGTTCAAGGAATAAAAGAATGCTACATAAGCATTTCTAGCCACTTTAATTAATTAAAATAAAAGGGTAAAACCTTATTAAATTGTGACACCACTTTAAATCACATTCCCATGGACTACAATATGTGGTGATGACATGTGTCAACATGATCCCATGTTTGGTTTGGAGAATATTAAATCTTAAGTAGTTTTTGAATGAGTAGAAATTACTTTTCTAAAAATAAAAGGAATTAAATCAAGCCTTAACCTTGTAATATTAGGGATGGTGCTAGATCATCCATAGGACCCTTGTGTGTGATGATTGCAAGTAGTTAAGTATTGTTTGGTGATTGTGTACCTCGTATTTATTCTTAGATGCTAGTACCGACCAAGGATACGAGGAGGAAGGAGGATACTACGAAGAAGAAGCCGAGGAGAACTTCAACCACTCCTCTGCACAAGGCAAGCTAAAACTTGCAAGACACTCTACTTTAGCAAGCTAGTAACTATGCAAGCCTAATGCTATTAGTTGATTGTGCAAGCTGAGACTATACCTATGCAAGCCCATACTTGTTACTATACCTACTATATGCCTTAAGCATATGTGATCACACCCACTTGATAAACCAATCCTAGTTTTACTTGCAAGCTTCTTACTTTATTTCTTTATCAAAGCTTACTTAGAGTTTACTTAAGTGACTAGTAGATTTTGGAAAGATGTTGAAGGTTGCATAAAGAGCATAAAATTTGGCCTAAGTTAGAAACCTTGACATCAGCCTAAGACATGAGGTTGTACTTAGTTGAAACTCCACTAGTTACCACCCCTCATCATTACTACCCCCACCTGTAGATGCTAGTGCTAAGCATAAAACTTGATCAACTTTAGATGGGAATACTTGGTGGAAAAATGGTTATGAAAACCTTGAAATGATGGATCATTCTATTGAAATGTTTTGGACATGTGTTTCCGAACACCTGATGATTTTGGTGAATGAAAATGTTGAGGCATGAGCCTTACCCCTTTTTAAAACTGATGGTTGTCTGGATGCGATACCATTCCAATTTTATCGTACAACCACAATACCCGAATATTGGGTAGGGCTTGACTGGAAACTTATATTCCTTAGTATTAGTTCCCTCACGGCCAAGGTCTGAGCTGAGGCTACCTTGTGAAGATTGTCCACCGCGCACTCCAAGATGATAGTTGGTCATGGTTAGGAGGCCAAACTCACAGGAGAGGTGCTTATACTAGGCGTGTAATCGAAAGGTTAGGATTGATTATCCGCATCGAGTATGGTGAATTCAGGATTTGTTCTCGACGGATGTATCGAATGTTGTGGTGAAAGTGTACAATCTCGCAGAGTGTCAAACTATTCAATAGTCAGCGTCTGGTTATGGACAGTTGGAGTGGCCATACTGTTCCCCCGTCAGACTTTTCAAAATGACCTATGAGATGAATTGAGACTTTGACTTGACCACAACAGAGTTGTGATATGAAACACAAGCTCCCGCTTAGGATTTATAAAATTGTGACTAGCTTTAGAACTTAGTAGAGATAAATCTGGCTTTTGCAAAACAACCCTAGAGCCTAGTGTCCTATTATCCAAAAAACCCATTTTACCTATTAGTATTAGTTTGCGAGTACTTAAAGAGTACTCATGGCTTTGTCCCTGGCTATTCCCATGGCCAGACTATGAAGAGGAGTACCTGGAGGATGGAACCCAGGAAGGTTACGACAACTAGGATCATATCCCATCGTCAGCATTGCCTGTGAACCCGAAGATGGAGCTTCGCCTATGCTACCGTTATTATTACGTATTCCGCTGCTTGATGTTGTATTAAGAACCGGATCATGATATCCCTATTTGTGTAAGAACTTATGTATCGTTTGTAATGGATGATGTACTATGGTATCCAATTCTATTATGTCTCGCAAAAATGGTAATCCTGGGATTGCGATGTATGGCATAACAGGCATCTAAGATTGAAAAATCCGGGTGTTGACAAGTTGGTATCAGAGCCATCCTGACCATAGGAGACCCTAGTTAGACTGGACGTTTGAATCAAAAACTTAGTTTAAAACCACAGAAAACAAATATTTACAAAAACCTATTCTCATTCTTATCTCTTTGATTCTTTCCTAAAAATTCATGTTCCTCAAAAACTCTTGCAAAATACATAAAATTTTGACACACTTGATCACTCTGCTAATCTACTCATCCTCTATTTTTATAGATGGACGTGAAGTACAGCAAGTTTTACCAACTTGGGAATGGGAGAGACCTTATCTTTGAGAGGGATCTGGATCAGCTCTCGGAACTTCTGGAGCGTCCGCACCCCGAGTTCTTTGGAGCTCAGCTCAATGATCAAGGAGGAGAAGATCTGCAGTGGCTAATTGTTGCAAGTCTCCGAGGAAAGATTGAACCTCCCACTGCGGAGGGAATTCAGTTTACCTTGAGGGAAAACAACTGGCTCGATGGACTTGCCAGAGCAATGCAGGAAGCTCTTCCCGTCTGTGTGGGCAGAGCATCAATCAGATCAAGGGTACTCGCTTTGAGTTTTGCCCAAGACGTGATGCAAATGGACAACCACTGGAAGCCCCATACCACCCCGAGCTGAAGACTCAATTGGACCACCTTAGCTTCATGATATATGATCGTCAGTAGGAGTTGGACAACTGCCGTGACTATTGCAACCACAAGTCTGCCATCATCAAGACGAAGGATCAGACCATAGCCATGCTAGCAAAGGATCGCAAGTCTCGCTGCCATCAGCTCGACAAAAAGGAGCGCATTATTGCCCGTCTTCGCCACCGCATGTCATCTCTGGAGGAGACCATCCACGAGAGAGACATGCAGTTGGAGGAGAGGGAGAATGCCGGAGAGGATCTTCGTGGAGACCCTTACTCTTATCTCAGCGATGACGATGATTTTCTGGAGGATCAGGCCATGGACTTCTTCACCGATGAGGATGATTTCACCTTCATCGATGATGCTGAAGATGATGAAGCCACATACTCCAAGGATTAGTAGCACTGAGCACTAGCGTAGTGAGTAGTAGTCGGTCCCCCTGTATCGTAGTTTCCAGAATGGTTCTTAAAACCATCTGTTTTTCTTTGTTGTGGTGTGTGTTGTACTGTGTGCTATGAGTGAATGAATGAAAAATCAAGTTGCTAGAAAAATCTGAGTCAAACATTTAAAACTTCTCAAAGACCCAAGACCTTAGAAATTTCCCTCTTTTCTTATGATCTATATCAATCTTCAGATGCCACGTGGAGGAAGTGGTTCAGCCCCGGACCCGATGTTGCAGATCCTGCAAATGTTGACTTCTGACCGCGAAGCTGAAAGAGCGGAACGTCAAGCCAACCTAGCCACTCAAGGATAGCCCAGCTAGCCCACAACAACCAAGGCCACGGAAATCAGGACAACCATGGATCTAAGCTCAAGAATTTCCAGAATACTAACCCACCCGTTTTCACCAAGTCAGAAGAACCCCTAGATGCTGATGATTGGCTGCAAACCATGGAAAACAACCTAGAAGTCGTCGGAGTGGAAGCCAACGAGAAAGTCCTGTTCGCCACCCATTATCTAGCCGGAGATGCTAGGGCATGGTGGAACAGTGTTCGTGCAATGACCGGAGGCCAGATGATGACCTGGGAGGAATTCAAGGTCAAGTTTAGCAGAACCAATGTGCCACCAGGTTTGATCAAGAGAATGAGAGACGAGTTCAGAGAGCTAAAGCAAGGAAGGATGACTGTAGTGGAATACCGTGATAAATTTTTGTCATTAGCTAGGTATGCCCCGGACGAGATAGACACCGAAGCCAAGAAGAAAGAAAGATTCCTGAATGGTCTGCATGACGAGATGCAGACGGTGTTAGTCAATATCCCCTTTGCTGATATTGAAGCCCTTCTCGACTCTGCTATCCAGATGGAAGGAAAGATCAACCAAGCCAATGAGAACCGCAAGCGTCGCATGATGCATCAACCCGGAACCCATCAGACCGCAAAGTATCGCCCCAACCCATCTCCAGGATTTGCCCCAAGAACCAACAGACCCCCTATGACCCGTCCGACCTACCCCAACCGTGGAAACCCTAGACCCGGAGGAAATCACAACAACCCCGGCAACTCTAGCAATTTCACCCGTGCCCAACCCAAGTTCAACACCAACAATGCTACCGCCAACAAAGAACACGCCGAGGACTGGAAGCAATGCTGTGCCTGTCGCAGCCAAGGACAGGTCACAAGTGACCTGTTATGACTGTGGAAATAAAGGCCACTATTCCAACGAGTGCCCCAACAAGAAGAATGCTACCGCACCCAATACCAACGCCCCAGCTCAGCAGCAGCGCCATGTCCAGCCAGGGAGAAGATTTGCCCGAGGGAATTCACTGAACCGCAATGGCCGTCTTTTTCTCATGCATGCTGAAGAAGCTCAGGAAGCGCCAGACGTCGTGCTGGGTATGTTTTCTGTTAATTCAGTACTTGCAAGAGTATTGTTTGACTCCGGTGCCTCGCATTCATTTGTCACCAAAGAATTTGCCTGCACTAGTAAAATTCAACCAACCAAACTGAAGCATGTTTTGATTGTGCAAATTCCCGGATCAACCACCAAGGCTAGGCAAATTTGCAAAGCCGTCCCTATCCGAATCCATGGCATAGATTTTTATGCTAATCTAATAATACTCGGAACTAAAGGTTTGGAAGTAGTACTAGGAATGGATTGGATGTCCAAACATAAGGGATTGATTGACTGTGCTAAGAAAGCCATCACCATGACCAGTACCACCGGAATATCAGTCGAGCATATCTCTGAAACCTTACCTCGCCAATTCAAGTGTAACAAGAGTCTAGCCCAACCTACCATTGACCAAGTCCGGATAGTCTGTGAATACCCCGATGTATTTCCCGATGTTTTGCCCGGTATGCCCCCAGATCGGGATATCGAGTTTATCATCGAACTAATCCCCAGAACATGACCCATAGCCTAGAGACCCTATAGTATGAACCCGTCGGAACTAGCAGAACTGAAGAAGCAACTGGATTCCATGCTAGAAATTGGATTGATTCAACCAAGTGCGTCACCATGGATATCACCTGTCTTATTTGTGGACAAGAAAGATGGAGGTAACCGTTTGTGTATGGATTATCGGAAGTTGAATGATGTCACCATCAAGAACAAGTACCCCTTTCCCAAGATAGAAGATTTGTTTGATCAGTTGACCGATGCCCAGGTGTTTTCTAAGATTGATCTTAGAACTGGCTATCATCAACTCAAAATTCGTGCAGAGGATATTCCAGAGACTGCCTTTACCACCAGATATGGATTGTACGAGTATACAGTCATGTCTTTTGGATTAACCAATGCCCCCGCTTATTTCATGAACCTCATGAATAAGATTTTTATGGACTTCCTGGATAAGTTTGTCGTTGTTTTCATCGATGACATTCTGATTTATTCCAAATCAGAAGAAGAACATGAGCTACACCTAAGGACCATTCTTGGAACCCTTAGAGAGCATCAGTTGTATGAAAGTTTAGCAAATGTGAATTCTGGTTACAGGAAGTAGGATTCCTCGGTCACATCGTATCAGCCGGAGGAATTGCCGTTGACCCTGCCAAAGTGAAAGATGTAGAAGATTGGCAAGCCCCAACCACCCAAACCCAAGTTCGTGCTTTTCTCGGATTGGCAGGATATTACCGCAAATTCGTAGAAGGATTCTCGAGTATCGCCCGACCCATGACCCAATTGCTAAAGAAGGACAAGAAGTTTGAATAGACCGACAAATGTGAAGCGAGTTTTCAAGAACTCAAGAGGAGATTGATAGCAGCCCCAATCTTAATCATGCCGGATATCACGAAGCCCTTCGATGTGTATTGCGACGCATCCAAGATTGGTCTCGGATGTGTGCTAATGCAAGAAGGCAAGGTTATATCTTATCTATCTCGACAATTGAAGCAACACGAGCAAAACTATCCAACCCATGACCTCGAACTAGCAACAGTAGTTCTAGCCCTGAAGACATGGAGAAATTACCTAATGGGAAACCGTTGTGAGATTTATTCGGATCACAAGAGCCTAAAGTATATATTCACTCAGAAGGAGTTGAATATGAGGCAGAGAAGATGGATTGAGCTAATCAAGGATTACGACCTGGACATTCACTATCACCCTGGTAAAGCCAACGTGGTAGCCGATGCCCTTAGCAGATTGCCGTGCCCCTTGAACTCCATGATTTTGAAGGAGCAACCAAGTCTGCACAAGGAGATGGAAGATTTTCGAATGGAATTAGTAAGTGAAGGATTTTTTGCTAGCATAGAACTTCAGCCCACTTTGATCAGTCAGATTAAAGAGGCGCAGAAGGGAAATGCCAGTATCGATGGAATCAAGCGTCGTATCGGTACGGGCAAAGTACCCGGATTCACCGAGGACGAAGAAGGAGTTCTGTGGTACAAAGGACGCCTTTGTGTACCAGCGGATTCGGAGTTGAAAGAAGTTATCTTGAAGGAGGCTCATGATACTCTTTATTCTATCCATCCCGGAGGAACTAAGATGTATCACGATTTGAAAGAGCAATTTTGGTGGCATAAGATGAAGAGAGAAATCGGAAGCTATATCGCCAAGTGTGATATATGTCAGCGAGTCAAGGAAGGACATCAAAGACCTGCTGGATTGTTGCAACCTTTGAAAATTCCGGAATGGAAATGGGATTATGTAGGAATGGACTTTATCACTGGACTACCTACTTCTAGTAGGGGAAATGACTCTATTTGGGTCATAGTGGACAGATTGTCCAAAGTCGCCCATTTCTTGCCCGTCAAAACCACCTATTAGAGTTCGAAGCTAGTAGAGTTATACATCGTAGAATCGTCAGTTTGCATGGAGTCCCCAAGAATATAGTATCGGATCGAGGAACTCAGTTTACCTCGAGATTCTGGAAGAAAGTCCAAGAAGGTTTAGGAACCCGCCTAGATTTCAGTATCGCGTATCACCCTCAGACCGATGGACAAACGGAGCGAGTAAACCAAATACTCGAAGATGTGCTTAGAGCATGTGTGCTAGAATATGGATCCAAGTGGGAAGACTGTCTGCCGTTTGCAGAATTTTCATACAACAATAGTTACCAAGCCAGTTTGCAAATGGCCCCATTTGAATTCATGTACGGAAGAAAGTGTCGCACCCCTTTGAACTGGTCGGAAGTAGGAGAGAGTCAGATTTTTGGACCCGACATTCTCCGAGAAGCAGAAGAGAAGGTTCACAAGATTCGTGAGCACCTCAAGACCGTCCAATCCCGACAGAAGAGTTACGCCGACAAGAGACGTCGAGACCTCGCCTTCAACATAGGATATTTTGTTTATCTGAAAGTGTCGCCATTGAAGGGAATGCAACGTTTCCAACTCAAAGGAGAGTTAGCCCCCAGATATATCGGACCTTTCAAAATTCTGAACCGTCGAGGAGAAGTATCGTATCAATTGGAACTACCTGAAGAGATATCAGCTGTGCACGATGTGTTCCATATCTCGTTACTTCGCAAATGTCTCGAAGTCCCCGAGAAGACCGAAGTGTTCAAGAATATCGATCACCAGACCATAGAGATCAACGATGACCTGACCTATCCCGAAGTACCCATCCGCATTTTGGAAGAAGCTTTTCAAACTACCGAACCGAAGCATCAAGTTTCTCAAGATTCTGGAGCAACCACACGTAAGAGGAAGCTACCGGGAGCGAAGATCACATCAGGACGGAGTTTCCCGATCTCTTCAAATCCTAGGTAATCTTTTCGTCCTTTTTCAAATCTCGGGACGAGATTTTGTTTAAGGGGGGAAGGTTTGTAACATCCCAAAAATACTAAGCTTGGATCATAAAATTCTAATCATCAAAATTAGGGTTAACAAAAACTTTTCTAAATGAAACCATGAATGCATGCATATGTGTATGCATGGATTTTGAAATCCTTTAAAACCACCTTGTTTGTTTGTTCCATTGCTTGTAAAATGTTTCTTAGGTGAAATAAACATCATCTAAAACATTTCCCACACTTTTCCTAAAGACAAGTAAATCAAAATACATATATGAAATGAATGGTCATTTTGGCCAATTTAACTCACATGCCAACTTTGGCTGTCTCAACCTTTCAGAACCTAACAGAAACTTTTCTGGATCTTTGCACCCCTTGAATGTACTCATAACAAGGTATCAAGGCCCACTTTGTGATCATCCAGAAACTTTCAAATGCATAGTTTAAATGACAATTCAAAATTGAATCTTTATCATATGGGAAGATCCCACTTTTTCAAAAACTACTCAAACAAGCTCAACTTTCAAAACCCAAGCATCTGCAGACTCACCAGCACCAATCTAGCAAACCCACCAAAAATCATTTCAAAATTCAAAACTTGATTTCATGCGGCCATTTCATCAAACAGGTTGCAGACACAAATCAAACAAACATCAAACACTATTGTGAGCAGTGATTCTTGCCTAACTGGTTCCCCATTTAGCTCACACACAACTCAGTAGATCATCTAGGAAGATTAGCCAGGCACTAGCACCACTGTGAGCTTGCCATTGTCATCAATGGTGAATAGCCGAGCACCCTCTTGCCACCCCATAGTCGATAGCAAGCTAGGAGCAGCAGCAAGCCTAGCCAGCATGTCTGGGAGGCAGCCCACCGTCCACCGCCACTCACTGTCCTAGCCATGAAGCGTTGCCAAGCTCGACCACGCGCACAAGCCGCTCCAGACCATGCCGAGCGGCGCCAGAGCGCCACCTCGACCATCACCCACACCACGCACGCCCGCCGCTGCGGCATACACAATCCCCACCGACCCAGGAGACCGCTAGACATCCCCGTTTGCCGCCCCGCGACGCACAGCCACTGCCCGCCGTTGAAGACGCCGCCTCTTCCGTGCAGAGCACCGCCCGTTCCAGACCAAACCACACTGCCCATGCCTCGAGACCATGTCGTTGAGCATCGCCAGGAGACACCGCACCGTCCCCTACCCTTGTCCATGCCTTTAGCCGCCTGTAACCTCGACGAAGCTCACCAGGCGCCTGACGGTCCCTCGCCGACTATAAATAGAGGCCACCCCCGCATGATTTCTTCACACCATCTCACTCCCCTATCCTCACTGATTGTGCCACACCATTCTCAGAGCAAGGCGAGCACCACTTCGTCGGAATTTCACTGAAGCCTGCCGCTGCTGGAGAAGAAGGGAGCCAGCGATTGGAGCCGCCCCAGGAGATGCCGCGACCACCCCTGAGTTTGTCGTCGTCGACTTCGTCGTTCGCCCGCCTCGCTGACCCTCGCCAGTACCCCAGTGAGCCCCCAGTGACCCTCACTGGCCGCGCTAGGTTTCGTTCTCGCCGGAGTTGTCTCGCGTCGATGATGACTCCCAGCCGTTAGATTAGAACTAGATCGAACGATCCACGTCGCCCCATACCGCTTCGCCCAGTCCCGTGTCACTGACGAGTGGGGACACCCACTTAAGCAGCTCAAGGAGCACTGCGCTTAGCAGGCCGCCCAAGAACTTTTCCCTCACGCCCAGTTATTCAAATTAAACCTTTTTCTATTTCAATTCAAACACACTTCTGTACCCAACTTCAAAAATCAACCCAGATAGATTCAGTGCACCAAATTGAATGAAACCAATTTTGTTGGAAAGGACTGTGAATGCTGAATCCAAGCCCGTTGGATTCAAGTCATTTGGATCTATAGATCACCCATGGTAAAAATAACAAGGCAGAAGCTTTTCGGAATTCAAACATTTTTCAAATTTAAACCATAATAGCTTTTGAGTTGATTCCAACTCTCAAAAATCACATTTAACCATACCTTTCAGAATATATAAAAATATATAGGTTTACTTGCAGAAATAATGTTCAAGGAATAAAAGAATGCTACATAAGCATTTCTAGCCACTTTAATTAATTAAAATAAAAGGGTAAAACCTTATTAAATTGTGACACCACTTTAAATCACATTCCCATGGACTACAATATGTTGTGATGACATGTGTCAACATGATCCCATGTTTGGTTTGGAGAATATTAAATCTTAAGTAGTTTTTGAATGAGTAGAAATTACTTTTCTAAAAATAAAAGGAATTAAATCAAGCCTTAACCTTGTAATATTAGGGATGATGCTAGATCATCCATAGGACCCTTGTGTGTGATGATTGCAAGTATTTAAGTATTGTTTGGTGATTGTGTACCTCGTATTTATTCATAGACGCTAGTACCGACCAAGGATACGAGGAGGAAGGAGGATACTACGAAGAAGAAGCCGAGGAGAACTTCAACCACTGCTCTGCACAAGGCAAGCTAAAACTTGCAAGACACTCTACTTTAACAAGCTAGTAACTATGCAAGCCTAATGCTATTAGTTGATTGTGCAAGCTGAGACTATACATATGCAAGCCCATACTTGTTACTATACCTACTATATGCCTTAAGCATATGTGATCACACCCACTAGATAAACCAATCCTAGTTTTACTTGCAAGCTTCTTACTTTATTTCTTTATCAAAGCTTACTTAGAGTTTACTTAAGTGACTAGTAGATTTTGGAAAGATGCTGAAGGTTGCATAAAGAGCATAAAATTTGGCCTAAGTTAGAAACCTTGACATCAGCCTAAGACATGAGGTTGTACTTAGTTGAAACTCCACTAGTTACCAACCCTCTGTTGGAATTATGCCCTAGAGGCAATAATAAAGATGTTATTATTATAATTCTTGTTCATGATAAAGTTTATATTCCATGCTAGAATTGTATTAAGCAGAAACATTAATACTTGTGTGGTTTGTGAACAACACCGTGTCCCTAGTACGCCTCTATGGACTAGCTCATTGATCAATGATGGTTAAGGTTTCCTAACCATAGACATGAGTTGTCAATTGATAATGAGACCATATCATTGGGAGAATGATATGGTGGACAGACCCAAACTAAGCGAAGCAATTAGATCGTGTCTTTGTGTTCATCTTTGCGAATCTTTTCCTATGTCAAATATTGTATTCCTTAGACCATGAGATAATACAACTCCCTGGTATCGGAAGAAAGCTTTGAGGTCATCAAACGTCATCCTATGAGAGGGTGATCATAAAGGTGTCTCTCAGGTGACCGGAAAGTATCTGTTGGGTTGTATGTATCGAGATGGGATTTGTCCCTCCCAAGTCAGAGAGATATGCTTTGGGCCCACTCGGTAATCGATATCAACACCGCTTGCAAGCATGTGGTTAAGGAGTTAATCACAAAGTGATATCGGATTACGGAACGAGTAAAGTACTTGCTGTGAATGGGATTGAACTAGGTATGACGATACCGACGATCGAATCTCGGGCAAGTAAAATATCGCGAGACGAAGGGAATATATATATGGGATTGATTGAATCCTGGCATCGTGGTTCATCCGATATGATCATCGATGAATGTGTGGGAGTCAATATGGGTGCCTGCCATTGTTGATTATTGATAGAAGATCATGTCTGCATATTCTCGAACCCGCAGGGTCACACACTTAACGTGTCTCGACGCTAGGATAGATTGGATAATTGGTTTATGAATTTTTTTCCGAGTCTCGGATGGGATCCGGGACATCACGAGAGGTTCCGGAGTGGTCCGGAGAATAAGATTCATATAAGGCAGTGCAGTTTTTGGAGTTCGGAATTGTTCCGGGTTAATCGGTATTGTACCGGAAGCTTCTAGAACCTTCCGGAAGGGGACCAACGTGGCCCCACCTTCCGAGAGGGGGCATGGGCCTATGAGGGAGTGTCCCACGCATTGGGGGGCACAAGGCCCCATAGGGCCCAGCCGATCCTAGATAAGTTTAAATCGTTTAAACTAGAGATAAGATAGGGTTTCTAGAAGGGAGAGTTTAAATCGTTTAAACTAGAGATAGGCTTGGAGGATGGGCAAGGGCTGGCCGCACCCCCCTCTATATATAGAGGGCTGGTGCGCCCCCTCCCCCTACACACCTTCCTCCAAACCCTAGTAGCCCTGCTGCCTTCCTCTCTCCCTCCCGACTGTTTGTAGGCGAAGCCCTGCTACAGAAATTCTCCACCATATACACCGCGCCGTCGTGTTGTAGATCCAATCCATCTCTCCACCATACTTGCTGGTCCGAGGAAGGAGGAGACGTCGAGGTGCTGCACGTGTGCATCTCACGGAGGCACCGCCACTTGTGGTGCTAGATCGGATCGGATCGCGAGGAGGAGAAGCGAGTACGACTACATCACCCACGCTCGATTTAACGCTGTCTTGTAATCTTCAAGGGTATGAAGATCTAATCCAATCTCTCTCGTTGTTTGCATATCCTAGATTAGATCTTGGCTTTCCTTCTGTTCGCTTCCGTAGAAAATTTTGATTTACTATGCTGCGAAACCCTTCACCCTCATCATTACTACCCCCACCTGTAGATGCTAGTGCTAAGCATAAAACTTGATCAACTTTAGATGGGAATACTTGGTGGAAAAATGGTTATGAAAACCTTGGAATGATGGATCATTCTATTGAAATGTTTTGGACATGTGTTTTCGAACACCTGATGATTTTGGTGAATGAAAATGTTGAGGCATGAGCCTTACCCCTTTTTAAAACTGATGGTTGTCTGGATGCGATACCATTCCAATTTTATCGTACAACCACAATACCCGAATATTGGGTAGGGCTTGACTGGAAACTTATATTCCTTAGTATTAGTTCCCTCACGGCCAAGGTCTGAGCTGAGGCTACCTTGTGAAGATTGTCCACATGTGCAGTACCCAAGATGACAGTTGGTCATGATTGGGAGGCCAAACTCATAGGAGAGGTGCTTATACTAGGGCGTGTAATCGAAAGGTTAGGATTGATTATCCGCATACTGAGTATGGTGAATTCAGGATTTGTTCCTGACGGATGTATCGAATGTTGTGGTGAAAGTGTACAATCTCTGAAGAGTGTCAAACTATTGAATAGCGTCCATGTTATGGACAGTTGGAGTGGCCATACTGTTCCCCCGTCAGACTTTTCAAAATGACCTGTGAGATGAATTGAGACTTTGACTTGACCACAACAGAGTTGTGACATGAAACACAAGCTCCCTCTTAGGATTTATAAAATTGTGACTAGCTTTAGAACTTAGTAGAGTTAAATCTGGCTTTTGCAAAACAACCCTAGAGCCTACTGTCCTATTATCCAAAAACCCCCTTTTACCTATTAGTATTAGTTTGCGAGTACTTAAAGAGTACTCATGGCTTTGTCCCTGGCTATTCCCATGGCCAGACTATGAAGAGGAGTACCTGGAGGATGGAACCCAGGAAGGTTACGACAACTAGGATCATCTCCCATCGTCAGCATTGCCTGTGACCCCGAAGATGGAGCTTTGGCTACGCTACCGTTATTATTACGTATTCCGCTGCTTGATGTTGTATTAAGAACCGGATCATGAGATCCCTATTTGTGTAAGAACTTATGTATCGTTTGTAATGGATGATGTACTATGGTATCCAATTCTGTTATGTCTCGCAAAAATGGTAATCCTGGGATTGCGATGTATGGCATAACAGGCATCTAGGATTGAAAAATCCGGGTGTTGACACGAAGCATATGGAACCCTGCTGATGCGCTCATGCTCATCAGTAGTCGAAGGACACTGAGTCTTTCTGAGTTTAATGCCATGAGACATGGGCAAGAACCCCTTCTTAGCCTCTTCCATGCTGAACCGTTTCAACACTTTGTCAATGTATGTAGTCTGGCTTAATCCAATTAGCCTCCTTGATCTATCTCTATAGATCTTGATGCCCAGAATATATGCCGCTTCTCTTAAGTCCTTCATCAAAAAACTATTTTTCAACGAGGTCTTAACAGACTCGAGCATAGGAATGTCATTTCCAATCAGCAATATGTCATCTACATATAAGATTAGAAATACCAGCACTCTCCCACTTTCCTTCTTGTAAACACAAGGTTCTTATTCGTTTTTGATGAATCCAAACTCCTTTACAACTTCATCAAATCGAATGTTCGTACTCCGAGATGCTTGCTTCATCCCATAAATGGACTTTAGAAGTTTTCATACCTTTCTAGCATTGTTTGGATCGACAAAACCTTTGGGATGCATCATATACACGTCCTCGGTTAGGATTCCATTTAGGAAAGCCGTCTTGACATCCATCTGCCATATTTCATAGTCGAAATGTGCAGCAATGGCTAGAATTATCCATATATATTTAAGCATCGCTACGGGCGAGAAAGTCTCGTCGTAGTCAACTCCTTGAACTTGTCAAAAACCTTTTGCAACAAGTCGAGCTTTATGGATGTGAACATTTCCATCCATATCAATCTTCTTCTTATAGATCTGTTTGCACTCGATGGCTTTAAAACCATCAGGAAGGTCAACCAAGTTCCAAACTTGATTGTATCCCATGGACTCTATCTTGGATCTCATGGCGATCAGCCATTTCCCAGAGTCTGGGTCCACCATCGCTTCTGCATAGGTCGCAGGCTCATCATTGTCTAACAATAATAATTCCCACGCTTCGTAGAGCCTCGCCGACCTTCGTGGTTGTGGTGCTTCTGTTGCCACGGGTTCCTCAGCTTGTTCTGCTACAATAGCATCACTCGTAGAAGCATCCCCAACTGGCTCATCTTGAACTTCTTCAAGTCGCACCGACCTTCCACTTGTTCCCTTTGTGAGAAACTCTTTCTCTAGGAAAACACCGCTACGAGCGACAAACACTTTGCCCTCCTCTCGGTTGTAGAAGTAATACCCTAAGGTTTCCCTCGGATATCCCACGAAAATGCACTTACCCGATTTAGGTGTTAGCTTGTCCGACTGAAGTCGCTTGACAAATGCATCACAACCCCAAATCTTTTGAAAAGACAAACTGGGATTCTTTCCAGTCCACATCCCATATGGTGTCTTAACTATGGATTTAGATGGTACCCTATTTAGTGTGAAAGTTGTTGTTTCTAGAGCGTAACCCCAAAATGACAATCGCAAATCCAACTGTCTCATCATCGATCGAACCATGTCCAACAAAGTTCGATTACACCGTTCGGAGACCCCATTTCTTTGAGGCGTTCCGGGCGGCGTAAGTTGTGGAACAATTCTGCAACTCTTAAGATGATCACTAAATTCGTGACTCAAATATTCACCTCCGCGATCAGATCGCAAGGCCTTTACTTTCTTGCCATGTTGATTCTCTACTTCACTCTGAAACTCCTTGAACTTTTCAAAAGTTTCAGACTTATGCCTCATCAAGTAGACATAACCACATCTACTGAAATCATTAGTAAAAGTAATGAAGTAGTGATATCCTCCTCTGGCTGTCATGCTCATTGGTCCACATACATCAGTATGTATGAGTTCCAACAAGTCTGGCGCTCTCTCGGGTAAACCCGAAAAAGGCGACTTTGTCATCTTTCCAAGTAAAGAAGCTTGACATGTCTCGTATGATTCAAAATCAAACGAAGTTAGAAGACCATCACCATGGAGCTTCTTCATGCGCTTTTCACTTATATGCCCCAAACGACAATGCCATAAATAGGTAGGACTCAAATCATTAGGCCGAAGCCTTTTAGCACTAAGATTGTAAACAGATGCATCATCAAGATTTAAAATGAATAACCCATTCACAATGGGAGCATTAGCCATAAACATAGCATTCTTAGAGATTACACAACCATTGTTTGCACTCGCGAATGTATAATCATCCCTCATCAAACATGAAGGTGATAAAATGTTTCGACCCATACTAGGAATGTAATAACAATTATTCAAATCCATAATAAATCCTGATGGAAGGTGAAGTTGCATGATGCCGACGAACAATGCAGCAACCCTTGCTTTATTTCCGACGAGAAAATCCACTTCGCCTTTCTGCACTTCTCTAGTCCTTATTAGCCTTTGCATCGAATTGCAAATATGAGCAACCGATCCGGTATCAAATACCCAAGAGTTAACATAGGAATCAGCGAGAAGAATGTCCACAGCATTTACAACAAGCGTACCTAAGTGGGAAGTACTCTTACTTCCACTCTTCTTCAAAGAAGCCTGGTACTTGCTGCGCTTTCTTCCAAAGGGCCATGTTCATGACAAAAGAAGCACTCAGCATCATCTGTAGGTCCAGCCTTTTGCTTGGGTGCAGACTTAGGGATCGTATCCTTAGACTTGCCCTTCTTCTTCCAAGAAGTACCCTTTTTCTTGAACCTAGGCTTGTTCTGCACAGCCATCACATGGCTATGCCCTGCACACTTCTTCATGTCACTTTCTGCTGTTTTAAGCATCCCACATAATTCATTAAGGCCCTTCTCCACCCCATGCATGTGGTAGTTCGAAATGAACTACCCATAGCTGGATGGAAGAGATGCCAAAATGAAGTCAGTGGCCAACTCTTGGCCTAGTGGAAAACCAAGCTTTTCCAAAGTCTGACTATAACCAACCATTTTGATCACATGGGGGCCTACAGCTGCTCCCTCTGCTAGCTTGCATTCGACAAAGGACTTGGCAACATTGTACCTCTTAGTCCTTTCTTGATCTTGGAACATGTCCTTAAGCGCGACGATCATATCGTACGCTTCCTGATCCTCAAACTTATTTTGGAGTTCAGGTTCCATGCATGCAAGCATAAGACATCTAACCTCAAGAGAATCATCACATGCTCTCTTGTAGGCATTCTTTAGGGCAGCAGATGCATTATCAGCAGGTTCATCGGGGATTGGGGTATCCAGAACCGTTTCCTTTTTATCAGACCTAAGAACAATTCTCAGGTTATGGACCCAGTCTGAATAGTTTGTTGCATTTAGTTTATCTTTTTCAAGAATCAAACGCAAAGAGAAAGGTGTTGTAGTGTTCGGTGCCATTGATCTACAACAGAAAACATGCAAAATACTAATCCATGTAACCATGAAAGAGTAAAACATATTAAACAATTTAATAGCATATACTCCCACTTAAATCAATATCCCTGTATTGATACTAAGTGATTCAAGATCCAAAATTAACAAGTCGACTAGTGAGTTTTAGCATCACTGCTAGAAGACAAGGTAAATCGGTAAGCAACACTTGCTAATCATATCACATATGACTCTTGTTGTTGGGTGACATCTCTATGTCAAAACTAGGCACCCAAACCTTATGCCCCAAGGTCCTTAACTGTTAAGATGACCTTGTCAAGCTCACCAACCCTTATGCGTGTAGGTATCCGATACAAACCCATCCAGCCAAGGAAAACTGCGGCACCCTAATTTCATATGCCCACCAACGATTGTACAGGACATAGGATGGTGCAAGGTTTGGTTGGGAAGGCATGGTTTAAATTAAACTTTGTGAGGGATCGTTCTACTTCTAAAATCTAAGCATGCATAGTAGTAAAACGCATAAGAATAGCATTCACATAGATGTGACACAGTATGGCCCATTTTCTCATGGTGATCTCCATCGCCATAGAACCTATCCACCATGATGATCTCCATCTTCATGTTCCATGTGAGCCATCTTCCAAGTGATGAGTCCTCCAAGAACTAATACAAGCTATTACTCCTAACAGCTAGTAATCAAAATTACATAGTATTGAGATCATCACAAGTTGGCACGCAGGCCATTACAATAAATGACAACACATATGGCTCCATCTGTGTTGCTCTACTCACGACACGCAGGTCATGAAAAATTTCATACATGCATCACATACATATATGGGCCATACTGATCACATACATCCTGCAAAAACAAGTTATGCGTAGAATCGCATTCTACCGGATCATGTGACATCGCAGCACCTAGTTACCTTAATGAGATACAAAAGGGGCTACGATTAAGGGGGGTCTAGGGGGTCTCCCCCTGCGGGGTTCAAAGGGGCAAATCAATTTTCTTAAAGGATTTTGATCGGCAAATCAAATTTACCATAAACCGACTCCTGTCCCGATTTAATCAAACTCCTTTGATCACGGTATATAGATTTTAGATCTAGGTTCCGATTCAATCAATCATATTGATCTTCGCGTGATTCAACAGGATTTATGTGTCACTGTCTACCCCGATGGCGGAAACCGACCGGTAGGGGTAAGTCGTTCGACAACCTCAGAATCACGATCACGGAAAGCTAGATCATAGATCAATCCTGAACCACCACAATATAAACGATCACATCATTCATATCAATCTGCATATCACCATATGCAAACATCCCGAACCTATAACTAAACAGTATCGGCTCTGATACCACTGAAGGGATACGGGTAGGCTACACTAGCGCAAATCAAAAAAATTCTACCTCGTATACCAGGATTACTGTTGTCATAGATCACGGGATTACCACTAGACGCGTAGTGGCAGAATCGATGAAGCACGCCGAGGCAGTGCAGACATTCCACGTCTCCTCCTTGTCCTCGTCCCACGAGAATATCCCCTTGTGCGGCTCGTCCAAGTGCCACAGATGCAGCACCTCCGAGGTATCCACACGTGCGGGGTGGAAGCGTCAGACGCCGGACTGCTAGGTCCGCGCGCGCGACACAGGCGTGAGGAGTGGCGGCTAGGTGGAATGGTCTAAGGTCTAACCCTGGTCAGCTCGCGCCACCCTCTCTTATATAGGCGTCCCTAGTGGGCTTCTACATTAGTAGCCCATTAGTAGCCTAAGCCTGGTCTAATTCGGATCCAATCCTCATTAGGCTTCCAGCCCCTTAAGTGTGTGACCCTATAGGTTCATATACGTATAGACATGACACGAATACACTTATTCTGCCAATAGTTGGTAGCGGCCTCTAGCAAGACATGCCAACTCCTAAACGTATACAAAGATCATATCGGACGAACCATCACAAGGTTTAGTACATGTCTTTTGCCTCATGATATTTGGTCTAGATCCAAGCTGAACTCCCTTTCTCGATATTGTGATTCAGAATCCCTTTACTAGGTTAACTCTTAACCTTATGTAGCACGGCCATGCATTTCTGGATCCGATCACTCAAGGGTCCCAGAGATATCTCTCTCAAGTAGAGAGGGGAAAATCCCATTTTGATTGACCATACCTTGCAGCATGCTTCAGGACAAACCCTAAATCTACCTTTATAACTACCCAGTTACGGAGTAGCGTTTGATAGCCCCAAAGTAGGTCGATTCACATCTCAAGTACATGCGTCAGTCTCAGGTCTAAGGACAAAACGTACACGATGTGTAGAGAGAGAGCTGCAACTAACTGCCAGTCTCAAGTTGGGTCAGTCCAACCCCATGTTCATAACATGTGTCCACATCATTGGTTTGACATCTCCATGTCTATGACTTGCGAAACATAGTCATCAACCAATCGATGTGCTAGTCTAATATTCACGTGTGTCCTCAGATGAACTCCGACTAGGGAAAACTATTAAATAACCATACAAGTAAAGAGTTTCACAAACAATTCACATAATTGCCAATCAATACAAGTTGCCTGATATGGATATTCAAGGAACATTACAATAACTCGTGGATACATATGAAATATAATCATCTCTATGATTGCCTCTAGGACATATTTCCTTCAAATACCACTATACTATGTTTTTGTATGCTAAAACAACACATGATTCCTTCAAGGCACACTAAGCAATTCCAATTTTGTGGAACAAGTCATGCTACAGCAATAATCACTAAGCATAAAGTCAAAACAACATCTAGCATGACATGATAAAGTCTAAGCCATCGTCAAAGCAAGATCCTCTTCTACTATTCAAGCAAGAACTTTCTACTCCTCTCCAACACCAATCAACTTATTTGAAACAATACAGCGACAACGGGAGTCCAAACTACTTTATTCAGGCAAACTAAGCAAACTAAAAAAACTAAGACGCTCCAAGAACAACACAACATTGCATGAAACAATAAAAACGAAGTGTCTAGAAAGACCTGAGATTTTTATTGATGAAGAAGGGGATGCCTTGGGCATCCCCAAGCTTTGAAGCTTTTACCTCTTAAATATTTATTGGGGTGACACGGGGTGACATCCCCAATCTTGAGCTTTTGTCCATTCTTCATCTCATTACATCATTCTTTCTTTACACCTGAAAATTTTCCTTCATACAAAACTTCACACAATCTTCATTAGCAACATTAGTGTAATCAAAAGATAATAGACCTTTGGGTTTAGCTTTAGAACAACAAAACTTTTACTAAAAACACAAGCTACTGTAGCAATTCCCTCAAAAAGTTCAATTTCCCAAAAAGAACCCAAAAAGGAATCAATAAGAAGCAAATGCATATAATGGTAGAAATCTGTCAAAATAGACCAACAGGTAGAAACCGATTTTTTCGAAGACCTTCTGTTGCTCAAATCAAAAAATTATTAAACTAACGAAAGTTAGCTAACATACTGGAGGATTTATTCAGGAAATATCACCTCAATCCGACTTACAGAGATTTTACACGATTTTTTACGATGGAGCACAAAAATCTGTTTTGGGATAGCAACTCCCCAAATCTTACTTCCCTCTCATTAGAGGTTATTCTTGCCACAAAAAGAAAATAAAAATGATAAGGAGAGGTCATTACAGAAGTAATAACTTCCAAGAATCAAGAAAACTTTTGGGTTATCTCCCAATAAGTACTTTTATTTGCCTTTAAGTTAGACATGATAGTTTGATAAGATTCTCACATAAGAAATATGAACTGAAGTAAAAGAGATCATCAAGAAGAAAATTCAAAACACATTTAAGTCTAACCCACTTCCTATGCATAGGAATCTTGTATGGAAATAAACTCACAAAGAACAAACTGACAAGCATAGGAAGATAAAACAAGAGTAACTTCAAAACTTTTAGCACATAGAGAAGTGTTTTGGTACCATGAAAACTCCTACAACCATATTTTCCTCTCTCATAATAATTTTCAGTAGCCTCATGAATAAACTTAACAATATAACTATCACATAAAGCATGCTTTTCATGATCTACAAACTCATAATTTCTATCAAGATCAAAAATAGTGGGATTAAAACCTTCAAACCCACTTTTAACAATTTTATAATAGGGTGACTGGTCATTCAATATAGGACCATCATCTAGAGCTTTATCATAAACATTTTCTAAGAAAAACTATTTAGTACCATGCATTTTGAAGTTAGGCACAAATAAAGGATTACCATAGATAACAGGAGCATAACTATTATCACAAGTTTTACCCATAGCAGATGTTTCAAAAGAATCCACAAGAACATAACATTCATCCTCCTTTGGTAAGCATCGGGGACAATCAAATAATGTAAGAGGTAAAGAGATACTCTCATTAGAAGGTATACATGGGTAGATCCATTCTTCCTCCCTTTGTTCATCACTCTCCTCCTCTTTTTCATCTAATGAGCCTCCAGTTTCAGCAATTTCTTCTTCCATAGGCTCCTGCAAAGCATTAGTCTCTTCTGTGTGTGGAAAGCATTTATTAAAATATTCAAGAATATAGCCATTTGCTTCCGTGTAATTATCAAAGCAAAATTTAAGTATCTCATAAACCTCATATTCATAAGGTGCATCATCGGTATTTTCAAGCAAACTAGCAAGTTCAAATGCACCCTTGAAAGCAATAAATTCTTCAATTTGTTCCACATCATAAAAGTCATAATTTCCCTTAACATAAGAAGATATGGTAACATTATCATTGTACTCACATTGAAAAGGAAGGTGTTTATACCTCCTACAGCAACAAGATTTATCAAAGCAATAAGTAACATTATAAGTAGATCACATGTCTCTAGCAATAGTATTCAACTTATCAATTTGTTCCCATAAGTGTTTCCCTTTTTGTGACAAATGATATTCCTTATAATAATAATTTTGTTCTTCCGTGAACCCACCTTGCCAATAAGAACTAGTTTCAAAGAAACCATCCAATGATAGAAAGCATGACAAAGCAAGGCAATAACAGACCAACAACTAGAGTAGGAACTATTTTTTTTGTGTTTTTTATAAGAGAAAGCAAACCAAAAGAAACTAATTTTTTTAGAGTTTTTGATAAAAAGTGGCAAACAAAACCAAGCAAAAGAAACTAAGCAAAATAAACTAAGCAAAACAAAAACAAAGTAAAGAGAAAGGTTGTGAAGGACTCCCCTTGTGAAGACGTCCTTACCCTCCCGGGAAACGGCGTCAAAAAACAGCTTGATGTGCTCAGATCAATGTAGAGCTTCGTTGGGAGACCCCAAGAGGAAGGTATGATGAGCACAGAAGCAAGTCTTCCCTCAGAAAGAAACCAAGGTTATCGAACCAGTAGGAGGAAGGAAACGACTCAAAGGTGTTGCTAGCAACATGGAAACCTGCACAACACAAACTCTAGACTTTGCCGCAACGAACAGTGAGGTTGTCAATCTCACCGGTTTGCTAAAAACAAAGGATTAACTGTATGGTGTGGAAAGTAATAGTGGTTTGCAGAAAGTAAACAGTAACAGTGGAAGATGTATCAATGGTAAAGATTGGACCGGGGTCCATAGTTCACTAGAGGTGTTCTCCTTAAGATAAACAAACATGGCACGCTGGGTAAACAAATTACAGCAGGGCAATTGACAGGACTGAGCAAGGCATAACAATGCAATACTAGACATTCATGATCCTATGAGATTCGATTGGGAAATACAACAAGATACATAGACTGCCATCCAATTGCATCTATGACTAGTAATCCACCTTCAGGTTATCATCTGAACCCACTCCAGTATTAAGTTGCAAGCAACGGATAACTTCTTTAAGCAAAGTGTGTAAGGTAAACAATCCATTTGTTCCATGAACAAGAGACCGTTGTTTTCTCCCTAGTGGCAACAACACATCTACAACCTTAGAGATTTCTGTCATTTCCCTTAGATTAAATAGAGGCATGAACCCACTATCGAGCATAAATACCCCCTCTTGGAGTCACTAGCATCTACTTGGCCAAGATAACTACTAGAAACGGAGAGCATGCTAGATCACAAACAACAGAGACATGATAGTAATCTCCATCGGTTCCCCGCAAACACAACATGCATGATTACAAATAGATGATCTTGATCATGAACGGAGCTCACAAGATCTAAACATGGTAGCACAAAGGAGGAGATATAACCATCTAGCTACTACATGGACCCGTAGTCCAAGGTGGAACTACTCACACTTCATACCGGAGGTTGGCATGATGAAGAAGAAGGCCTTCGGGATGATCTCCCCTCTGGCAGAGTGCCGAGAAGAGATTTAGATCCCCCCGATCTAGGGACGATGGTGGAGGCGGCTACAGACGGTTTCGTGGAAGATTGATCGAGGTACTTAGGGTTTTGGTATCAGGGGTCTTTATAGGCGAAGAGGCGAGGCAGGGGGCAGCCAGGGCAGTCGCACCCCCCAGGAGCAGGCCAACCTAGGCCGTGCAGCCATGGGGTGTGCCCCCTGGTGGCTCTCCTCCTTCTCGTACTCTTGCTTCGTGTTCCCCACGGTAAAATATTGACTTTGGATTTTGTCCCGTCCAATTTCGAGAATATTGATTTTCTACCTTTTCTGGAACCAAAAACAGAAGAAAACAGGCAACTGGCACTATGGCATCTTGTTACTAGGTTAGTCCAGAAAAACATATAAAAACACCTCAAAGTGTAGACAAAGCAAAGCAAAGTAGATACTAAACAAGCATGGAACATCAAAAATTATAGATACGTTTCCGACGTATCAGTAAGCTAGGTCAATGCCTTAACCATGACCTAGTTTGTCAAAATACGGTCATATTGGCACACTCGTGTATCTTGGATGGAAAATAGTGTTGAGTCAGGGTCTTTTTCATTTATATTTACCATGGACCCATTTTCCGTCCATCTCTAGTGATCAGAAAAAGGCGTTTGCTACTACTCTGTGCTTTAGGGAGCAGACCGCTCCTCCTCCCGACCCCATACGGTGGAGCCGCCGCCGCCACACCGGGTCGCCACCCGCGCCGCTGGTCAGCCACCCCCTCCCGCTCGACCCCTCCTCTTCGTCGCTGCCAGATCAGTCGTCGGACAAAGCTCCAACGGTGAGGCAGTGGCGAGGCCTCATCCCTCTCGTGTTTCGCTTCCATGGAGGCGGCGGGGCCCCATCCCTCTCGTGTGTCGCTTCCATGGCGGCAGCGGCTTGAGATCCAGGCAACAACAACGGCGCTCCAGCGGATCTGTGTAGAGGTTCGTAGCATGGAAAACAAAAAATTTCTATCGCATGAACACATACAAGCCAAGATATATCTACTAGATTGTAGAAACAAGTCGATAGAGTACTCACCCTTGAAGATTCCAAAGCGGTTAACGAGATTGGATTCTGGTGTGTGATGTAGTCGTTCACTTGCCGGTCTCAAGATCACGTAGATGATCCTTCTAGCGCCACGTTCCGGCAGTGCTCCCGCAGTCGGTCACACGTTTAGTACTCGATGAAGACCTTCCTCTCCCTTGTTCCAACATGCAGCGGAGGTTGTAGATTTGTCCTCGCGATTCCGGTAGCACGACAGCATGGTGTCCGAGTTTAGAGGGGAAATCCCATAGGGCTTCGCCTAAGCCGGAGCGGGTATGGTGGAGTAGAAGAGGGCCTCAGTGATCTAGGGTTTAGAGTGCCAAGGTTTAGAGGTGGCCAATGGCAAGTAGAGGTTTAGATGGCGGCTAGTTTTAGAGGCTATAAATCGACTACAACTTTAGAGGCTACAACCAATCTAGGTTTTGATGTGTGGGAGGGCCAAGGGGGCGCCCCTCCCCTCTATTTATGAGCGGGAGGGGCGGCAAGGGGAGGGGAGTCCTCCCCCAACTCCCCTTGCTTCGCCGGCGGCAAGGAGAGGGAGGAGTCCTCCCTTAGGTAGGACTCCTTCCCTCCCTCCACTAGGCAACCAATGTTGGGATTTGACTTTTCAAATTGGCATTTGACTTTTCAAACTATAGTTTGATTTCTCTCTTTTAATTTCCCAGCCAAGTGACCTAGGACATGATGCAACCATTCCACTTTGTCATGATAGATCCATGTACCCTTCCCACTCTAGAGTGATCGACCTTCTAGACCCTTTTAGAACATTTCGGTGAAAACACCAAAACCATTCCCAAACTCTGGAATTGGACTTTCCTTATATTAATCTTATTCTCCGAACCATTCTGGATCTCCTTGTGTTATCCCGAATCCCATCTGAGACTCTGAACAACATTTAGTCTTCTTACTCACTTTCCATATCTAATAAACAACATCGAATCCTTAAGTGTGTCTCCCTACGGTTCGTGAATTATGCAGACATGACTGAGACTCTTCTCCGATCAATAACCAATAGAGGAATCTGGAAATTCATATGGATCCCACATATTTCTACGATTACTTCATGATCGAATGAACCATTTACATACGAAACCAATTTCCCTTTGTCTCGTGATACTTTACTTATCCGAGGTTTGATCATCGATATCTCTGCATACCTAGTTCAACCTTGTTACCGATAAGCACTCGTTACTCGTTCCTGTGATATGTGATCCCTTGTAAGTGATACGCCCAATTTGCATCACCATTCTATATCATAATTTACCTCTATTCATTGATGCTTGTCTTATTATGAGGTAATAATTATGGCTTTTTCATCTGTTTATGCATGTTGGATGATTCTTGGAGGATGGACTGCCGGAGTCTGGATTCTGATGGAAAATAAGGCGTTTCGGTGCAATTTCACAAAGATCGGAAAAATACCAGAAAAATATGAAAACGTATTATTTCTCTAGAAGAATGAGGGAGCCAGAAGAAGGGACGAAGAAGGGCCTCAGGGGGGCCACACCTTCTAATTGTGGAGTTTCCGGAGTGAGAGAAACTTGAACCCCCGTTAGGACACCTTTGCACAAGGGAGTGTAGGATCTCTGAGTTTAAGGTTGTGGTTAGATTTATATCTTAATTACTTTCCTGTAGTTACGGATGTTTGTAGGGGGTTTAATCACAAGTATGTATTAGTCCAAGTACGGTCGGTACATTAGCACAGGTTCACCCACACAACACTTACAACACCAGGGAAGAGTACTCAGCTATTTGAAGCGAAAGCACTTGACAGAATTCCCATGTGTCCTCGAGAACGTTTGGTCCTTATAAGTATTTCCACTGGCTTGTCCTTTGCTAAGAAAGGATTGGGCCACTTGCTCCGTTTGTTTGTTACCTTTGTTACTTGCTCCTTGATTTGTTGCCTTGTCAGAAAACCACTAAAAATCCATTTGCTAAGTATTCACAGGGATTTCCTGCTCCATACCACTGTTCAGCACCTTTTGCTCCTCGTTGGGATCGACACACCTATTTATCAAAAGTACTACGATACACCCCCTATACTTGTGGGTCATCAAGACTATTTTCTGGCGTGGTTGCTGTGCAGTGAAGCGCTATTGAAGAGTGGAACTGGTAAGGGAAACTTTTACTATGAGTATTGCTCTTGTTACTGCTTGTTTCTTTGTTTCCAATATGGATAACCCACTTGGTTTTCTGTTTGGGAAAACTACTACCACTGCTAGGGTAGTAGATGAACCACCACCTGTTGAGATAGATCCTTTTAAGATACCTACAAGTATTGTTAATCGTGTTATGGATAATTATTATTTTGGGGTATGTGGGTTGTTTAAGTGTGTAGGTATCACAACTGAACAGGTGAAGAAGAAGTTACTCTCCATATCCTTGAAAGGGAGAGCTGAAGAATGGTATAAGCTCCTGAAGTAGGGACAATCCATGGAATGGGAGGAGATGGCATCTCTCTTTTACTCTAAATTTTATCCTCCCAGTGAGATTCATAAGGATAGAAATCTTATATATAACTTTTGTCCTCTTGATGGAGAGAGTACAGCTCAAGCTTGGGGGAGATTGAAGTTACTAATGCTTAAATGTCCTATTCATGAACTCCATAACAATATTATTCTCAATAACTTTTATGCTAGGCTTCCTCTTCATGATAAAGATTTACTAGATGCTTCCTGTGTTGAATCATTCACACGTATGAAGGAAGAAGCTAAATGGGATCTCTTAGACCGTATTCAAGATAACACCGAAGCTTGGGAGAATGATAAAGGAAGAAATTCAGGTATAAACTATGATTATGAATGTATTAAATCTTTTATGGGAACTGATAACTTCCGTGATATTAGCAATGAGTTTGGTCTTGATCCTCAAGTTCTTGTAAAATGTTTTAATGCCTTTGCCTCTTATATTGAAATTCCCAAGAAAGAGTGGGACAAGTACCACGCGCCTTATAAAGACAGTGTCGCCCATGTTCCTGCTAGCAAAGAGGTTTGTACTGTCGATCCTATTTTGCCTGAACCTTATGTTGAGAAAATCCCTTTTTCCTCCAAGGTAAGAGCATTCTATTATGGATAATGTGGTTAGCAAAAGCGCAAAGAAAACTGTAGGGTCCGATGAGCTTATTGATATTGAACCTGTGGTAGCTATTGTGAAAGATCTTGTCACTAGAAATATAGAGGATGAGCATATTGTCTTCTGTGAAGATGCTACTAATATTGTTTCTCATCCTAAGAAAGTTAGAAAACCTAGTGTTCCTGTGCTTTCTGTTAGAATTGGTAGTCATAGCTATTATGGTTTATGTGATATTGGTGCTAGTTCTAGCGCTATCCCTTATGAGCTTTACAGGGAAATTATGCATGATATTGGTCCTTAGGAGCTTGAGGACATTGATGTGGTTATTCACCTCGCTAATAGAGAGCAAGTTTGCCCCATTGGTATTGTAAGAGATGTGGAGGTCCTTTGTGGTAAGATTAAATATCCTGCTGATTTTCTAATACTTGGTAAAGAAGCTAGTAAAACCTATCCTATTATCTTTGGTAGACCCTTCCTTAATACTTGTGGGGCTATGATACGTTGGAAACGTATCTATAATTTTTGATGCTCCATGCTTGTTTAGTATCTACTTTTCTTTACTTGTCTACACTTTGAGGTGCTTTTGACATGTTTTCTGGTACTAACCTATTAACAAGTTACAACAGTGCCAGATGCCTGTCTGCTGCTGTTTTTGGTTTCAGAAAAGTTAGTAAAGAAATATTCTCGGAATTGGATGGGACAAACATCAAAGTCAATTACTTTCTGTGGGGAACAAGAAGTCCAGAGGGGAGCCGTAGGGGCCATCCAGGGCGGCCAGACCAGAAACCCTAAGCACCCGATCAAATCTCCACGAAACCGTTTGTAGCCGCCACCACCATCGTCCCTAGATCGGGGGGATCCGAAATTCTTCCCGGCACCCTGCCGGAGGGGAGATCATCTTGGAGGCCTTCTCTCCGGTATGATGCATGAGTAGTTCCACCTTGGACTATGGGTCCATGTAGTAGCTAGAGGGTTGTATCTCCTCCTTTGTGCTTTCATGTATAGATCTTATGAGCTCCGTTCATGATCAAGATCTAATCTATTTGTAATCATGCATGTTGTGTTTATGGGGATCCGATGGATATTGAGATTATTATGTTGGTTTGATTAATGGTTTTGTCTTTATGATTCTATCATGTCTGTGTTTTTTGTGATCTTGCATGCTCTCCGTTGTTAGTAGTTATCTTGGCCAAGTAGTTGCTAGTGACTCCAAGAGGGGGTATTTATGCTCGATAGTGGGTTCATGCCTCTAGTTTCCAAGGGAAGTGACAATAATCTATTCGGTTGTAGATGTGTTGTTGCTACTAGGGAGAAAACAACGGTCTCTTGTTCATGGAACATGTGGACTATTTACCTTACACACTTTGCTTAATGTAGTTGTCTGTTGCTTGCAACTTAATACTGGAGGGGGTTCGGATGATAAACTGAAGGTGGACCTCTAGTCATAGATGCAGTTGGATGGGGATCTATGTATCTTATTGTATTGCCCAATCAAATCTCATAGGATCTTTCTGACTGGTAATTGCATTGTTATGCCTTGCTCAGTTCCTGTCAATTGCCCTGCTGTAATTTGTTTACCCTTCATGCCATGTTGTTTATCTAAGGAGAGCACCTCTAGTGAACTATGGACCCCGGTCCAATCTTTACCATTGATACATCTTCATATGTTACTCGTTTACTTGCTGCAAACCACCATTACCTTCCACACCATACGTTTAATCCTTTGTTACAGCAAACCGATGAGCTTGACAACCTCACTGATTCGTTGGGGCAAAGTCTTGAGTTTGTGTTGTGCAGGTCTCCGCATTGCTTGCAACACCTGTGTGACGTTTCCTTACTCCTAATGGTTCGATAACCTCGGTTTCTTATTGAGGAAAACTTGTTGTTGTGCTACTTCACACCTTTCTCTTGGGGTTTCCAACGAAGCGCTCCTACATCAACTCAGCGCTGCATCAAGCTATCATAGATTGTAGGAAGGAAAAGTTTTGACTAAGTTTGCTGGATAATCTTATGAGTTTAATTTTTCCAAATTTTCCAAAACTCCTTATGAAAATGAACTACCTGATGAGAATTTCTGGGTTGAACAACTGTCTGCTATTTCTCTTGCTCCTAACAATGCTTTGCAGCAGTTCATGGAAGACCATGAAAGGATGTCTTCATGAAGGAAAGAAATGAAGTTTTCCTTCGTCAGCCGGAACAACTTAAGCATAACCTACCTATGGAGGATTTGAGTACCACACTACCACCTAAAGGGGATCCTGTTTTCGAATTAAAACCTTTACCTGATGATCTTAAATATGCTTATCTTGATAATAAGAAAATATATCTTGTTATTATTATTTCTAAACTTTCAGGGAAGGAAGAAGAAAGGTTATTGGAAGTATTGAAGAAACACCAAGGAGCTATGGGTTACACTCTTGATGATTTAAAAGGACTTTCTCCTACTATATGTCAGCATGCTATTAATATTGATCCTGATGCAAAACCAGTTGTTGAGCACCAACGCTGTCTAAATCCTAAGATGAAGGATATGGTAAGAAATGAGGTATTAAAACTCCTTGATGCTGGTATTATTTATCCTATTGCTGATAGTAAATGGGGTAGCCCTGTTCATTGTGTTCCCAAGAAAGGGGGAATAACTATTGTGCCTAATGAAGATAATGAGCTTATACCCCAAAACAGTAGTGGTTGGGTATATAATGTGCATTGATTTTAGAAAGATCAATAAAGTTACTAAGAAAGATCATTATCCTTTGCCCTTTATTGATCAAATGCTTGAAAGGTTATCCAAAAAGACTCACTTTTGCTTTCTTGATGGTTATTCTGGGTTTTCTCAAATTGCTGTGAAAGCACAAGATTAGGAGAAAACTACTTTCACTTGTCCTTATGGTACTTATGCTTATAGGCGTATGCCTTTTGGTTTATGTAATGCTCCTGCTACCTTTCAGAGATGTATGTCTGCTATCTTTCATGGTTTTTGTGAAGAAAGTGTGGAAATTTTCATGGACGATTTCTCCGTCTATGGAACTTCTTTTGATAATTGTTTGCACAACCTTGATAAAGTTTTGCAGAGATGTGAAGAAACCAACCTTGTTCTTAATTGGGAGAAATGCCATTTCATGGTTAATGAAGGGATTGTTCTTGGACACAAGATCTCTGAAAGAGGCATTGAAGTTGACAGAGCCAAAATTGAAGGAATTGAGAAGATGCCTTGTCCTAGGGATATCAAAGGTATTCGTAGTATCCTTGGTCATGCTGGTTTCTATAGGAGGCTTATTAAAGATTTATCCAAAATTTCAAAGCCCCTTACTAATCTTCTTCAAAAAGATGTACCTTTTGTTTTTGACGATGATTGTAAGGAAGCTTTTCAAACCTTGAAGAAAGCTTTGACAACTGCTCCTATTGTCCAACCACTTGATTGGAGTTTACCTTTTGAAATCATGTGTGATGCTAGTGACTTTGCTGTGGGTGATGTCCTTGGACAACGTGTTGACAAGAAGCTGAATGTTATTAATTATGCTAGCAAAACCCTAGATACTTCTCAAAAGAATTATGCAGTACTGAAAAAGAGTTCTTAGCTGTAATCTTTGCTTGTGATAAGTTTAGACCTTATATTGTTGATTCTAAGGTTACTATTCATACTGATCATGCAGCTATTAAGTACCTTATGACAAAGAAGGACGCTAAACCTAGGCTTATAAGGTGGGTGTTGCTTTTGCAAGAGTTTGATCTGCATATTGTGGATATGCAAGGTGATGATAATTTATATCATTTGGAAAACATTTCTTTTGACCCTTTGCATGTTAATGATAGCTTTCCAAATGAGCAGTTAGCTGCAATAAGGGTAAGTCCGCATGAGAGTCCTTGGTATGCTGATTATGCTAACTTTATTGTTTCCAAGTATTTGCCTCCAACCTTTACAGATCAGCAAAGAAGGAAATTCTTTTATGATCTAAGGCATTACTTTTGGGATGACCCACACTTATATAAAGAAGGAGTAGATGGTATTATGTGAAGATGTGTTCCAGAATTTGAACAATAAGAGATGTTGAGAAAATTTCATGGCAGTGCTTATGGAGGACATCATGCTGGGGATAGGACTGCACAAAAGGTTTTACAATCTGGATTTTATTGGCCTACCCTTTTTAAAGATGTAAGGAAGTTTGTCTTATCATGTGATGAATCCCAACGAGTAGGTAACATCTCTAGACGCAATGAGATGCCTATGAATTATTCTCTTGTTATTGAACCTTTTGATTGTTGGGGATTTGACTTTATGGGCCCTTTTCCTCCTTCAAAGGGGTATACTCATATTCTTGTTGTTGTTGACTATGTTACAAAGTGGGTGGAAGCCATACCTACAAACAGTGGTGATGGTAAGACCTCTTTGAAAATGCTTAAAGATGTCATTTTTCCTAGATTTGGTGTGCCTAGATATCTCATGACTGATGGAGGCTCTCATTTTATTCATGAGGGTTTTAGAAAAACTCTACCTAAGTATGATGTAAACCACAAAATTGCTTCATCTTATCACCCCCAAACTAGTGGGCAAGTAGAACTTTCCAATAGGGAAATTAAATCTATCTTGCAGAAGACTGTCAATAGATCTAGGAAAAATTGGGCTAAAAAGTTGAATGACGCTTTGTTGGCTTATAGAACTGCTTATAAAAATCCTATGGGTATGTCTCCTTACAAAATGGTCTATGGGAAATCTTGTCACTTGCCTTTAGAATTAGAACACAAAGCATATTGGGCAGTGAAAGAGTTGAATAGAAATTTTAGACTTGCTGGTGAGAAAAGACTGCTCGATTTAAGAGTGGACAAGTGAATCTTACGAAAATGCTAGGCTCTTTAAGGAAAAAGTAAAAATATGGCATGATAGGAGAATTCTCAAAGGGAGTTCCATGTTGGTGAGGAAGTTCTTTTGTATAGGTCTTGTCTCAGATTTTTTGCAGGGAAACTACTCTCAAAATGGAAAGGACCTTTTGTTATCAAGGAAGTGTACCGTTCAGGTGCCATCAAAATTTCTTCTCTAAAGGATGACACAACACAGGTGGTTAATGGTCAAAGACTAAAACATTATATTTCTGGAGATTCTTACAATGAAGATGTGGATGTTATTCAAATGGTGACTCCAGAAGAATTCATCAGAAAGCAAACACTAGAAACTGCAGAGTTCATCCTTGAATAGGTAAAAGTGGTGAAAACAGAAGGTTCATGAAACCCCGATATTTTTTTATTTTTGATGTTTTTAATACATAAGGGAAGTTGCGAGATGAAACCGAAGAGGAAACGGAGCCCGGGGTAGACAGACCCACCCCAGGCGCGGGCCCAGCCTGGTCGCGCCTGAGGGGTGTTCCACCCTCGAACTTCGTCTCTGCTTCGTTTCCGTATCAAAACCTTCTTTATGCATTGAAACTTCGTAATATATAACCCCCTGGGTTCCCCGAGGTTCTTGCACCGTGTTCTCATCGTGCTTTCATTTTGATTTGTTTCTGTCAGGAAAATTCTCAGATTTGGAGCCTCAGTGTCTTGCTCTGGATCACCCACGGAGGGTTCCTCCGCGGACGTCCTCAACCCTTAAATGCATGAGTTGAGGATTCATCCCAAAGAGTTGATCCTCAAGGAGGGGAAGGTACAAATGAAATAAGTTCAGGGCCCTAAAGGAGAAGGCAGTCTAGAAGACAGGATGGAAGCATTGGAATAGGAAGTTTTCAGGTACAAGAAGATGGCAGAACGCGAAGTGGATGTTATTCACAAGATAAGTTCAGAAATCATCACCAAGCACGAGGGAGAAGTAGCTGAGCTCCGAGAAGAGATCTTTTCACTTCATCAGATCACCAACCAATTGCAAGCATAGTTTATGACGTACAGAACCAAAACTGTGAGTATGAGGCTAGATTTGATTGCATAAGCTCTGCTGCTAGTGTCGGGATTGCGGAGACAAGGACATCCTTTTTGGATGGGGAACCATTACCTTGGAAGTTTTATGATGACAAGAGAACACCACCACCAACAAGGGAGTAATTCATCATCAGGTTTGGCATCCCCTTGGCTTGTTCCAAGCTTGGGGGAGTGCCGCAGTATCACCACCATTATCTTTTATCTTTTACCTTTTTAGTGGATTCATATCTATGGTAGAGGGGTTATCTTATAGCTTGGTTTGCATGTGTAAGTATCTCTTCTTTAGTTGATTATCTTTGTATCCCTTGGTGTGAGTGCCTTTATTGAATATTAATGAGAAGTCTCATCTTTTACTTTTTGCACTTCTTATTTTAGTTTGCAATCTCTATTATATGATGGATCTTGTTGATCAGTATTGGCACCACTTTGGGATCATCAAGTGGACCTAAATTGGTTTTGGCAAACCGATTTCTGGTCAGTAGCATTACTATGAAAGAGAAAAAGAAAGAAAAATCTTACAGGTATTTTTTATCATTTGTTTTCTTTCTTGTTGGCTCATAAGCTTAGTATTCTTTATTTAAGATCCTTTTGTGTCTTCAAGGAAGATTGCATGTTTGTCTTTATTACTTGTATTTTTGCTTGTTTCTTTCAACTCTTTTGCTTGCTACCCAGCCTTGCTAGCCAAAAACCTGTTTTGAGAAGGCATACTTCTCATGTTTCCAAAATCCTTTGAACCAAAAACTTTTGCCATTCGTGTCCACCATATCTACCTAGTAGCTTTTGCTATTCTAAGAAAATTCTCAAGCTTCATCTACCTTTCGAATTAAAAATTATTTTGTTATGTGAAAACTAGTTAGTAAAGCTCTCACGAACTTGATGGCACACTTTATTTCTTTGCCCCTAATAGACTTGAACCATTGTGAACATCGAAGTTGTATATGCTTGCATCTATACGTTGGAATTAGCAGAACCATGCTATCACAGGGAACGTTTTCAACATTGCGCTTGTACTCTGTACACAGTTGATATCGTGTTATTTTGTCTATGGATGTCAATGGTGTGAAATAAAGAGGGAACTTGTAAGTCCATGGAGTTTGTATCCTGTGTTAGAGAAATGCCTGGGCCGCTAGCCTAAGCCATGCTTAATCATGGTGGAAACTTGCAGCATCACCATAGTGAGTCATCTATGAAGCATCCTCAATAAAAATCTATGCACATAGTAAATAAAAAGATTGCTGAGATGCTCATTGTCTGCTTGCCTTGTTATTTTGGTTATGGGAAAGCTCCTATACCATGTGCAAGGGGTACCCCGTTGGAGGTTCTCAATGATATGCAAATACTTACAATGACAAGAAATTACCTGTAACCAAAGTTGAGTATGCATGAGGTGTGGCCCTCATATTCAAGGGACATGAGATTGCCAACTTATATTTCGTCAAGCATATACTCCATCTTTGTTCACTTTAACCTTAATCATATCAATATGCTTGTGATAGGGGCAATGAGGTCTCAAAGATAGTAAGTACCATAATCTTTTGGAAGCTCTTTATGACTTGTAATCGCTGCTACCCTCTAAGAAGGGACCTCTCTCCTAGTTACCAGTTGATTCAGTAAACCTACTTCCTCTCTATCTCCAGCAAGCATTTGAGTTGTTGTGTTTCAAGCATTCATATGGTGATTTATTCAATCATGTTATTTATCTTCCTTGTTTGCACAAAACTCCTATATATTGAGTATTACTTTGAAAGACTTCACTTGTGAAAAACCTTTTGCGGAAAGAGTGTTCATGTTTTGAAACTTCTACAAAAAGCTTTTGTGAAACTGTTTGCCAGGTGTTCTCTGACCAAGAACAAGTTTGCCAATTCCAATTATGATTTATCTTTAGGGCATCTCTATTGTGACTGTTGTACTTGGTTGCAAGCTCAGTTATATAATGGTGAGTTGCTTTCTTCTATGAGTTGTGCAATGGTAAGTGTGATGCTTCTTGTTCGTATTCTTTTGTCGACACTTCACTCCATAAACCTGTGGACATGTTTACTGAGCTCAGTTTTCGCTTGGGGACAAGCGAAGTCTAATCTTGGGGGAGTTGATACGCCCAATTTGCATCACCATTCTATATCATAATTTACCTCTATTCATTGATGTTTATCTTATTATGAAGTATTACTTATGTATTTTTCATCTGTTTATGCATGTTGGATGATTCTTGGAGGATGGACTATCGGAGTCTGGATTCTGATGGAAAAGAAGGAGTTTCAGTGCAATTTCGCAAAGATCAGAAAAATACCAGAAAAATATGGAAATGTATTATTTCTCCAGAAGAATGAAGGAGCCAGAAGGAGGGACGAAGAAGGGCCTCAGGGGGCCCACACCCTAATACGCCCAATTTGCATCACCTCTCTATATCATAATTTACCTCTATTCACTGATGTTTGTCTTATTATAAGGTATTACTTATGGCTTTCTCATCTTTTTTATGCATGTTGGATGATTCTTGGAGGATGGACTGCCGGAGTCTGGATTTTGATGGAAAAGAAGGCATTTCGGTGCAATTTCGCAAAGATCAGAAAAATACCAGAAAAATATGGAAACATATTATTTTACGGAAGAAAGAGGAGAAGCGAAGAGGAGGGGCAGTGCAAAAGACGGAGGGAAGGAGGGAGAGGATTTAAGGGCCTCAGGGGCCCACACTCCCCTAGCACGGGCCCACCTGACCCCGCGCCTAGGCCCACCTGCCCGGCCTCCGACTCCGCCCCTTCGCCTATATCTTCCCTACGGAACCCTAATACTAGGGGAGCGACCACAGATAGATTTCCGCTGCCTCTGGGGGACGGAAAACACCGAGAGAGAAAGATCTCTCCGGCAGACAGATTTCTGCTGGGGGAATTCCTTCCCGGAGAGGGGAGAGAGTCGCCATCAATACCGTCATCAATCTAGGCTTCATCGGGATCATCATCATCCACACCATCATCTCCACCAGCACCATCGTCACCACTTCGTCCCGCTATAACAATTGTGTTGGATATTGCTCTAGTTCTTAGGGGAAACTTTCCCGGTATTGATTACTATTGTAGTTGATGCTTGTGAGTGGAACCATTGGATTATTGTTTATGTTCAGATTGTTATCCATTATCATATCATCTTTGATCTTGATCCATATGATGTCTTGTGAGTAGTTCGTCTAGTTCTTGAGGACATGGGAGAAGTCATATTGTTAGTAGTGAATCTGTGATGAGTTATTATTCAATGGTTTAGTATTTAAGTTGTGGTGCTATTCTTCTAGTGGTGTCATGTGAACGTCGACTATATGACACTTCACCATTTATGGGCCTAGGGGGATGCATTGTGTATTTGGCTACTAATCGTGGGGTTGCCGAAGTGACAGAAACATGAACCCCCGTTAGGACACCTTTGCACAAGGGAGTGTAGGATCTCAGAGTTTAATTCTGTAGTTAGATTTATATCTTAATTACTTTCCTGTAGTTATGGATGTTTGCAGGGGGTTTAATCACAAGTATGTATTAGTTCAAGTATGGTCGGTACATTAGCACAGTTTCATCCACACAACACTTACAACACCAGAGAAGAGTACTCAGCTATTTGAAGCGAAAGCACTTGACAGAATTCCCATGTGTCCTCGAGAACTTTTGGTCCTTATAAGTATTTTCACCGGCTTGTCCTTTGCTAAGAAAGGATTGGGCCACTTTCTCCGTTTGTTCGTTACCTTTGTTACTTGCTCCTTGATTTGTTGCCTTGTCAGAAAACCACTAAAAATCTGTTTGATAAGTATTCACAGGGATTTCCTGCTCCATACCACTATTCAACACCTTCTTCTCCTCGTTGGGATCGACACTCCTATTTATCGAAAGTACTACGATACACCCCCTATACTTGTGGGTCATCAGTAAGCCAGTCACATGCTTACAAGCTAATTGGATGACATTCCACTGAGAGGGTCAAAGTATATCTATCCGGCATATGGATGGACAAATCCCACTCTTGATCCATGTGCCTCAACACATACTTTCCGAACACTTAATACCACCTTTATAATCACCCAGTTATGAAGTGGTGTTTTATGTCATCAAATCATCCATCTAGTGATGGTGATTAATATGATCTCATGGTCGAAGTATTTAGGTTACTATGTATCTAAAAGCTTATAGGAAACGAACTATTGAAATGACTTGATATTTATGCTACGCTTAACTATAGGAGTATGTCCATCACACCATTCTCCTAATGATATGATCTTGTTGTTAATAACATCTCAATGTTCATGATCAGGAAACCATGATCATCTATTAACCAACAAGCTAGTATTACAAAGAGGCTTTACTAGGGACTCTTACAAGTTTACAAATCACACAAGTATCAATGTTTCTGGTTAATACTATTATAGCATGAATGTAAACATTTATCATAAACACAAAGATATAATAATAAATACTTTTGTTATTGCCTCTTGGGCATATCTCCAACAATTTGTAGTAGTGATGGCGGGTGGGCGGCGGCTGGTGTGCTCTGATGGCAGCGGTTCCTAGGCGGCAGCGTGGCGGGTGGTGGCGATATCTAAGGTTCCTAGATCGATCATCTTCGCCTCCTCGACGTCGGCTGGTGTCATCCGGAGGTCTTCTGTGGCCTACTTTGCATCATGAGGGCGCCCGGGGCGAAGGCTCTGGGTTTGGTGGAGGTGGTCATCTTCACCGTCAAAGGTGGTCGGCCTATGGCTGGATTAGCAGATCTCGCAATCCGTCTTCCAGTCCCAGCTGCGAGGCAGAGAGACCTAGGTGCCGGTGAAAATCGAGCCATTGGCAGGCGATGGCGGCGTTACCACGTCGTTACCTTGATGAAGGCATCGACATGCACCTTATGTTGAACTCACTCGTGCTACTCCGGCGGAAACCTAAGATCTTTGGGTCGGGCGATGGTGGTGCCACAGTGTCGGTATCACGTTCTCTCCTAGGATCATCGCTTGTGGAGAAGCGTTGGATGGAAGCGGTAGGACGGGTGGAGCGTCTAGCGCGCGCGGGGGGAGGGAGCAATGGTGTTGCTTGGCATCGAGGTGGTGTCGGTGGCTGGTGTGGCGATAGTCTGCGCATCGATCTACATGATAACGACGGGTTGGCGGAAGATTATGAAGGCGGCGACATCCGGAGCGTGTGCGTGAGCGCAACTCCATGGATATGTTGTGCGGTTCTAGGGCTCCTTTTGCTTGAGTTCGTGCTGCCACACCAAGGCACTCCAGCTTCTGGCGAGTGACAATAGTGTGGGTGAGCATGGGGCAGGGTCGAAACAGGTAGATAGGGGTTTGATAGATCTCGTTGGGGAGCTAGTGATACGGTTATCGTTTTTGCTCAGTGTTTTGCTTTGGCGGTTTCGGTTTGTATGATTTTTTTAATGGGCTTTGACAAACAATGTGATTCGAATAATAAATAATGGCTGTGTGCATCGCTTGATGCAGAGGCCGGGGCTCCGTTCCCATTTCAAAAAAATTAATCCATTTTCCATATTTTGAATTCTGCCAATTTCGGTGGAAACAACCTCCGTTTATACTATAAGTGTCACATAGTTTTCTCGTGCAATTTAAAAATTCATTTGTAGGTCCACAATATGTCGTTTCATTAGAGATGTTGTAAGAAAATCCCAAAAAACTAAGCCCGAAACCCTTTTTAGGGGTGCAAAAGTGTTCTTTTATGAGTTGATGCGCTGATTGGTCGAGACGGCCTCACACGGATCGTGGCCACCCACTGTTGGATTCTCTATGATCGAACAGACTTAATATCCGCACACACACTCTCGCTGTTCCAGTGTGGCACTAGAGCACCAGTTTGCCACCAAGAGTATAAAAAATTACCAGTTTGCCACCAAGATACTTTCCATAATTTGAAATATGTGGGACTACTTATAAATTTGTGATGCTTTTTAGAATTTGAAATCTACGAGGTTGTTTACACATTTGTGATGCTTTTCATAATTTGAAACCTATGAGACAGTTTACAAACTTGTGATACTTTTCGAAAATTAAAATCTGTGAGGCTTCTTGTGATGCTTTTCATAATTTGAAATCTACAAGGCTTCTTGTGATGTTTTTATAGTTTTAAATATGTGAGACTTTTTATAATTTGAAAACAGTGAGGTTGTTTAAAAAATATTTTGAAATCTGTCAGGTTGTTTAAACATTTGTGATGCTTTTCATAATTTAAAATATGTGAGATTATTTACATAATTGTGGTACTTTTCATAATTTGAAACATGTGAGGCCGTTTAAAAATCTGTGTTGCTTATCATAATTTAAAACCGTGAGGATGTTTACAAATTGGTGATGCTTTTTATAATTTGACATCTATGAAGCTTTTTGTGATGCTATTTTAAAATTTGAAATTTTTGATGCATTAGTGATCGACGATGGTACACCGAAATTTGTGAGGAGGCTCAATTCCTAGCGTTTGTCTCCGACACCCTCTCCATTGCTCACGTTCGTCTCCATCACTATCACAGAACAACCTCATCTTATACATGGCTTGCATATGCCGCTAAATTTGTTCGTATTTGATACAAGGGTACACTTTTTCCTAAATACATCCAAATAATTTATAGAAAAAGAAAAAATACATGATCCTAAATTAAAGGGTATGCCACCGGTCATCCACACCGGTCGGTAGCGCCTGGGACTACTATCGCCTATGCGTCCTCGACCACCGCCTTGACATCGTGCTCCACCTTGACGTCTTCCTCCTCGTAGCACCTACGGGGTTTTGTCGTAGATCTTGATGATGAAAATGTGGCTGTTAGAGTACTTGAACGCCAGGATGTGGCCCTTGCCTTAGGCCAGTGACCGACGGCCTGATGTAGTCGGTGGCAGAGATCTCTTTTGCGGTGGCGGCTAGGTTAGGAACCCGTGGAGTTATTGAGTGCGATATGCGAACAGTTCCCTGCCTATGCTTCTGATGCGCCCCATGGAAGTGGGAAGAGGGAGCAGTGATCGAGGAGAAGTGGTCGGGCGGTGCATGGGGAAGTGGGGAGGATAAGCGGCCGGACATGACCATTAAAACCAGGGTTTCTGCCTAGCTAACTCCTTTGTGTCTAATGGATAGTCTCCTGGCGGCCACACTCATCAGCAGGGAACGGTTAAATAAGAACACACTCCATCGCGGTCCCACTCATTAATAGGTAACAGTCAAAGCCTTTGATCCAACGACAACCCACCGTTCGAGCATTGTGAGAGCTTCGCACAAGAGCAAGGCCAAAATAGAGCAAAGTTTTCAAGTGTAAACAAAACCGAGTAGAACTAAGAAACCAGGGACACCAAAACAGAAAACCCTTTCATAAAACATAACTGAATCTACACATTTTATTGATTTATACTAGGAAATCATGTACACTTGGTTTCCAGAGTTTTTTTTTACCGTAAAGGTTCTTTTCACCTGATCCTGTCCGCGAGACAATACCTTTTGCAGGGACTCGCGATCTCCCGTAACTTGACGGCACAGGACTGAAAGCACGCCCGGGGAGCGTCCTCCGGACGGATCTGCTTGAGCTCAACGCCCAACTCCAACTCCCCGACGTGGATGTCAGCAGTCATGCCGTCCCGCAGCCTCTGAGACAAGAAGACGCCTCCGTGTGTCAAGGAAACGTTGAGGTCCATTGACGATCACTTGTCCACGCAGAAGGCGGGCAATTCGCCCCATCCGACCGCCAAGTGATTGTAAAACAGCGCTATCGAGGTGTTCTTCCTGCAGAATCGCCGTATGTCGTCACGGTTGTCGACGTGGACGGTAAGATTGAAGGTCGGCGAGGAAGCCATCGGGCTGCCCGACGGATCGAGCCCCCCTAGGGCTGTCAGCTGGACGGTGAACTGAGGATCCTCCATGAGAAATACCCACACCGATACACCGATTGCGACGAGAGAGATGAGTATAATCAGCGCCGAATATTTGGACAAACAGTCGCCGCCCTCCTGTGCTGCCGCCGAATCCTTGCTTACGGAACCGTGCCAGGGCTGTGATTTCGCCGAAACGTCCATGCCCCCCACAGACCCGCCCATCGTTGGCACGCTCGAGAGGACCGGAGCCCGGAGGACACGACCAAGTAATAATGCCTGTAAAAAAACCACGACGGAGTAACAAGCCCGGATATATATATCGCTCGGGCTGCCATAGGTTTTCGGTAACTCTCTCCCTTTGTAAGTATAAGTTAATAATCAGTAACAGATTCCGTTTCACTTTAGATTTCATGCCGTGTATATCTAGGACTCTCTTCCATGTACATCTCTTCAGCAACAGATTCAGTTTAGTTTTCAGTAACCGTAATTATCTTTTCTTTCCAGCAACATATATTTCACTTCTACAGCAACAAGGATTCTCGTACCCTGACTCCGAATGGCATCAACGAGCTATGACCTTAAAGAGATATTCATAAGCTGAACTGGTACGTGAGGAAGAGAATATTCATAAGCAGAACCGCTACGTGAGGAAGACACAGGCCATCGTGAGGCGGCGGCCCTAAAACCCATGTAGCGTTTTGTTCCCTTCAGGTGGTAGGGTTTCAGCTTTTTGTTTAAATTGTTTTCAAAGTCTTCTTTAGAATCGTGAGGTGGCGGTTATATCTTCAAGTCGGAATAAGGTCCTCTGCATCTTATGCTCGTAACAATTGTATGTTCAGCGCCAACAAAGAGCCCATGGAGCCATGTGTATGACAGATCTTGGATATGGTCGGTTTCATGTTCGTTGATGTGGTTTCAGATAAGTATTTTTTGATCTACCCATAACATCATTGGCGATGATTGCTGATCTGGTGTAATGTTCCTTTTGAAACCCTAGTACGATGACCTCCCATTGTGTACCACAACAAGATTTACTAAGACAAGGTTTATGCAACTCCGATGATGGAGAGGCCAAGGACGGTGCCACGCTTTCGGTTCGCGCTAGTGTTTATAGTCATTGCTAGGTGGTCCATGTTAGAATAGTATACAGAATTAGAGATAGACTAGGATATTACTTCGTGTACTCCAAATCTCTCCTCCTCCTGTAATTCTATATAGGGAGTGACTAGATCTCAGACGCATGAGAACTAGTTATGTCTAAGTCGCTGATCGTGTCCTAATATTGTGCTAATTCTCAGTTGTAACCTAGTTACAATTCATAAGATTTACACTAATTCTCAGTTACAACCTAGTTGCAACTCATTAAATTCTCAGTTATACCCGAGTTACAACTCATGTGTAACTTTCATTTTACACGAATCACGAGGTAAATCGAATGGTGAAAGAGACGACTAAAACTTAAGAAGTTCTCAGGCTGAGAACTAGCAAATCTGTTCTATATATACGCCACGAGGGTCAACGAAATAAAAACAACAAATACTTAGGGTTTTACAATTTATACATGGTATCAAAGCGGTTAGTCTCGTAATACCGGTTTTAGGTTTCTCTCCACTTTCACAACACGTGCCGGGGAGATCGTTCTCCTCTACTCGAGGGTGTGGCACCTCGCCTTGATCAAAGATCAGACCGATTCTTTAGATTACATCTTAGATCAGTTTAAATTTCATAGATCAGATACAATTAGTTCAATCCCTATACTTCTCAGTTACAATTGTGCGGATCAGGCTCTCCATTGACTCGAGCGTGCAGACCGCGGCGCTCCAACACGCACGCGTCCTGTCCTGTCCATACTCTACGTCGCACACGCACATGGCCCAAGATAGCTCCACGTGAGGATCAGCAAACCAGGTTGCAAAATTAATTTCTGTGTTCAGGTTCAGTGTTCGTGCACGTACTCCATTTGTTAACTGCAACAGCCAAGGCTTCTGGTTCGACAACGATCTAACTGCGCGATGCCTTTGGTGTCGCCTCGCCGTGCTCACAGGGCGATCTACTACATCGTATGGCCAGGATCTTCATCGACTCTAAGACAAGCGCTCTGCACCGCACCAAGCCGACTCACGACATCGAGTTGTACGACTATATCAGGATATAAGTCAAGATTATCGTCGAGTACATCTACGAAGCCTGCAGCAACGTCATCCGCACGCCAGACTGGTGTGGGGCACGACTTCGTCAACTTCTCAAGTGCAAGACGACATCGACATCATCGCCGCCGCAAGGGACACCTTCAAGCGACGCTCTACTATGACATTGCTGACACATCATCGCCAAGGTATATATCAACGTGGTCTTCATCAACATTTTCGTCAACACACCCGCGCCGCTATACCCATCCACATAATGGGCGTACTTCTACGCCCTCTCATAGTACAACTACAAGGCACGATAACATGGCCACATCCACAACATCAACGACAGCATCGACCTTGTCCGACGACTAAGACTGCATCAACAACCGCTCATGGTCCTGGGAAAACCGTTTGTGCTCAGGTAAGCTTCCTCTAGTCCTGGCAAAACTAGTGGTCTCACTTATAACTGTTTCCTCTGACATCCGCAAGACGTCCCTGGCGGTACCTTTATAAGGTGCAAAACGCCCACAACCGTAGCCCCATCCAAAAAACGTGCATTTTTTGCATCTCCGGCGCTGACGGCCACACACCATACGACAACCATGACATTGACCATGCCCACATCGACTACGGCCACCTCAACATCGACATCTACAACGTCTATAGATACATAATAGGAACAACTACATTCAACAGCGTCCGCGTCATTAACCGCGTTCATGGCACTCCCATGTGACCGCGGGAGGAAACATAGGCACCAGAAGGAGACGAAGTCACCACCCCTAGGTTTTGGTCATGATAATGTCCATCAGAGACACAATTGATGATAAAAGGAAGAGAAGACGATGGACTTCAAATCCAATCGCAATCGCCCACGCCTCTCCCGCTACGACTGAGGTGGAATGTAAGAATAGTAAATAGAATCTAAAGATGTAATTGGTGAGACCCCTAGGAGGCACTACATCGCTCAGCACGTCCTGGCCGTCAGATGGACTCTCCAGACAAATATCGGTCGTTTATTTTCTTACCACTGGAGATCAAAACCAGTGGTTGCAACCCTAGCCACCAGTTCTTCCCGTGACCAGCCTCCATTGCCCCTCCTTTTCTCCCACGTCTCTCCCTCTCCCTCAATCCCCTTCCCCATCCAACTCCGTTCTTCTCCATCCCCCATCTCCTGGTCGGCGGAGAGGCACCACCTTCCTGGTCTCCACGCCTCCCCGCGCTGCTCGCTCCCTCGCCTCCCTCGTTCCTCTCCTGCCTGGAGCCACCGCCACCCCTCGTCTCTCTCCCCAGCCCCCACCTGGTCCACGCATCTACTGGCCGAGCCGCCGCCGGCGAGCCGCGTGGACGAGCAAGCAGCAGCAGTGCTCTCCATGATACTGCTCGCCGTCGAGGTTGACGCCTACTTCCAGGGCTGATTCTCTCTGCCAAGGAAGGGCTCGTCGCCATCGACGGGCTCTTCGTCGCCGCCTATGCCGGCTAGATGTGTGTCCGCCTCCAGTACCTCGCGCCTCTGCTGCAGTTCCTCACCAGCTCCTGCGCCGTGCTCTTCATGATCCATGGCGTCGACTGCCTCGTCCTCTGCCTCAGATGCCTCTGGAGTGATGTTCTGGCATGATGTGGAGGTACAACCTTTCTGTTTGGACTGGTTGATTTGCAGCTAATCCTTTTTCTTATTTATGTGACTGTGACCTGCAATTATACTTTACCTCTCTTAGATTAATAGATGCCCCTTTGGCAGTTTTTTCTGTGCATATAAATCCTCTTTAAATATGGGTTCCTACTTTCCTTTTTTGCTCAAATGTTTAGGTTTGTCTTGTAAGAATCTGAGACCACAAATTTACCAATTTTCAGAACAATTGGCAAATCATATAGCAGTGAATGAGGCCATAGAGCATTTTCAGTACATGGTTGAAGCATTGTTCTTGTTTATGTTCTTTCGCTCACCTTAAGAAGCATAAGCACACCTCCTGTTTTCAAGCAGAATTCCAGAAGAAAGTTGTGTGGGCTGGAGTAAGGAAAGGGGCATGCTTGAGTCTCACCAACGTGTAAACAACAAAAGCATTTTTGTTCTCTTCCTATTGGCAGCCACATGTAGTTCGCTGCAAAGTAAAAGCATGAACCTGATTGGTGATTTGATGGGGTAACTAAGCCTGTAGAAGGCGAAGTTCTGTACTCTGAGCAGGTATTTCTTCAAGTCATTCCCAAATGTAATTTAATATTTGCTTATTCTCATACTATGTTAAGTTCAACTTCCGAGATGTTACTCAGCATGAATATAAGAAATTTAAATCTCGGAAGGACACCCGTGAAGGAAAAAAATTAGACTAACTAAGGAGAATTTTCAAATGCAGGTTTATCAAGAAAAACTTCAGAGACTAATCATATGTGATTTTTTGATCCAGGAGTACGAAGTGTACTTATACAGTATGATATATCCTCTCCAACTTTTGCATAATTCTTTTAAAAGATTATTAGCAAATTAGAAATTGGTGGAAGTACAGTAGTATTAGTTGGGAGTAAAATAGCATTTGAGACCCATTTCCTGGTAGTTTTATTGATACATGGTAACCAAATACTAAGAAATGTATCAATTCAAGGTATTGGAAATACTCCAATATTCGTGCCAGTTGGATCAGGTAATGCACAAGCTCCAGTTACTTTGTCCAATCATTGCCACTGAATTATGGAAGTAAATACTATGTTTCATGCACAACAAGCTTCTAGTGTAATTATCTGTTACAACCTGGTGTATCTTTTCATCAAAAGACTTCCTGTCCTTTTCCATAGGCACAAACACCACCAGTTCATCCCCACACTCATTACGCACACATGAACCCCATGGGCCAATAATATGTACCACCTTCATCCATTTCATATGTTGTACGATCCATTCCATGTAGTCCTACTACTGCTGCCACATCATCTGGTAGTCCTAAAATCAGTTTGAGTTACATGTAATACTTGATGAATATATGCAACTAGCAATATGAATATTGTGTTTACATCCTCATACATTTTAGGTACAAGAATCGCAAATATCATCTTCTAACCGTTGCAGCAACCGGTGGTAGAAGGGCAACTGGTGACCACATCAGTTTATACAGACATTTTTTCTTCAACTTGATAATATATCAGTTCACATTAGTAGTAGGACTGTAGGACACATACTGACATAGAGCTGAGGTTAGTGTACTTGATATATCTGATGTTGGGAATATGCTGTCTGCAGTTAAGAATCGACTTGCCTGGGAAGGTGACACATAAGGTGTTTCTTCAAGCCTTGAAGATCTTGGCTCATGATGCGCCGCTGGTTCTAGGTTTCAGAAGGTCCAAGGGAGGTATTAGTCCCCATATTTTCCTTGCAAGAAAATGTTTATATATTCGCTTGCTTCAAGTTATTGAATTAGCTAACAATATTGTTTTAATCTTTATTCATGAGAATATGTTGGATCATTGAAGGGCAAACATCAAATGTAAATGCCTATGAACCTTTCACGTCTCATTGGAAACGCGTGATTTGTTTCCCTGATTTTCTATGAGGATCTGAATTATTCGCGTGGAATCCTTCCATTTCAAATGGCTGCGATTGTAACTTGTAATTGCAACTATCCCTTTTATTTCACGTATACATTAACTACTCGAGGTGGTAGTCTACCAACTCTTCATCAGAATGGAGAACTCTTTAAGACATTGTCCTTCTTCAGAAATAAAAGCACATAGGGAGTGTTTCCCGTCGAGCATGAGAACGTCGTCATGCTCTTCATGATCCAAATCGTCGACCGGCTCGTCCTCTGCCTCTAGATCAAGCTCAAGGGCATCAAGCCCATACCACTCGCCGCTGACAAGGACGATGTTGAGGCCAGCGCCGAGGACTTCCCCATGGTTCTTGTGCAGATGCCCATGTGCAACGAATGAGAGGTAAAGCCCAAGCCTAAACTCCTCCACTAATTTGCTTCCTGCAGCTTGCCAAGCGATCTCAAACTGGAATTTCCTAGATTCCAGGTAGTAGAGCATTTTTTTGGGATTCATGTTAAGCGTAGGCTGCACTTGTCTGGATCTTTGACCTGTGTTCTGTAACCACAAACAACTCTGATGCTATCTGAAGTACTACTTAATTTGATGTGCTCGTATTCTTAATGTGCATCTTAGTGCAACAACAACAAAACTCATGGTCTGCCTTACAAAAGGCTGAATTTGGGTTGCTGTTAGGATTCATACCTCTTTAAAGGCACACTTAATATTCCACATCTGAGTCTGGAACATTGTTGTCAGCAGAGAATAATTGAGAAGCCATGTGATCGAGGGTCAAAGTATCAAACCATAGAACACTACTACTTAATTTGGGAAGAAGTTAAGAAAAGATAGATTTCAACCACTAGGCCACACTTAATTTTGTGGAAGATTTGTGCCAGTTCGATTAAATTCTTAATTTTGTGGAAGATTAGCGCCAGTTCGATTAAATTCTTTCATTTTGATCTCTGCAAGTTTACCAGGAGCGTTGGCGCAATTTGCAACCTGGACTGGCCAAGGTCAAACTTCTTGGTGCAGGTGTTGGATGATTTCGACGATGCTACCACTTCGGATCTTATCAAGGAGGTTGAGAAGTGGCAGTGGGAGAGTGTGCGCATCGTATACCAGCACCGGGTGATCCGTGATGGCTACAAGGCTGGAAACCTTAAATCAGCAATGAACTACAGTTATGTGAAAGACTATGAATATGTTGTCATCTTTGATGCCGACTTCCAACCACAAGAGGATTTCCTGAAGCGCGCCATGCCCCATTTCAAGGTTCGACTCAACCAAGAATTTCTAGTGTTGTCATTATATTGCTACTTCTCATTGACTTAACAATTACTTCATTCAGTTATATTTTTCTAACAAATTCATTATGAAAATTTCAGGGAAAGGACGATGTTGGGTTGGTTCAGGCAAGATGGTCTTTTGTAAACAATGATGAGAACTTGCTAACTAGAGTACAAAACATAAATCTGTTCTTCCACTTCGAGGTGGAGCAACAAGTGAATGGCACATTTCTCAACTTTTTTGGGTTCAATGGGACCGTGGGAGTGTGGAGAATCAAGGCTCTTGAGGATTCCGGTGGGTGGATGGAGAGGACAACGGTGTAGGATATGGACATTGCTGTCTGAGCACATCTCAAGGGGTGGAAGTTTCTCTACCTGAATGATGTTGAGGTACCGGCACAATTTTTTTTGTGGCTTATTATGCCTTTCAGGGAGATTAACGAGTCATGATTTAACTTGTGTGAATTTTCTTTCAGTGTCAATGTGAGCTTCTAGAATCATATGAAGCATACAGAAAACAACAGCATATGTGGCACTTTAGTCCCATGCAATTGTTTAGACTCTGCTACAAGGACATTATAAAATACAAGGTATGAGTCTTGAAAGTTAAATATCCAGCAATGTACATAGCATATTCAGTAAAAAGTAGTTTTGATTTTATAGGATAATTTGAAAGATACTAATTGTCAGTACATGTCAAGTAGGATGTTTCGAACATAATTCTTTGGAATGATTGCATAATTTAGTTCACCTCCTTTTCTTCTCATGTGACTGGATTTTCTTGACAGGAAAGCATTTTTTGGTCATCCAAGAATGCTGAAAACTTATGGGCCATCTAAGATTTATATATTTGGTGTTGGCTTTCTCATTATATTTTTTGGCCTAAATTACGGTACAATAGGTTGTGCAAACCAAATATCAACGCTGATTGTTGTTTACAATGGATAAACAAAGGTTTAAGAATTGTATTTATCCTACAACATTGTTTTTTGTATTGTCTTGGTTTAGGTACAACAAAACTGAGCTGCTCGACTTGGAATCCACAACCAGCAAGAAGGTGCGTGTCCGGGCGGAATGGCTGGCGGCCGGCGGGAGCAGTGCCGCCTGTCACTCACCCTTGCGTGCTGTCTCGCCACCGGGAGGACCGTGACAATACTCCATACGAGGTGAACGGGATGCAGCTCCCTTAGCTGCTCCACCCATCTTCGCCTTTGCTCTCCATATCTCGCTAATTTCCTATTTCTCCATCGCTTGGCTAGGTAGGAGGACCGCGGAAAGCAGAATAGTTTCTCGATGAAGAAGGACAAGGAGGAGCCTGAGCTGCAAATTGAGGTATTAAGACTGCTTGATCTTTTTTGCTTTCAATGTGATTTCTCCAGGTTCATAATGTTTTTTTGGAGCAACCAGCAGGAGCTCTGCCTTTTCAAATAAATGGAGGGAAAACCCGAACAGTACAGAGGGGCATGTAATAGATTGTATAGTGCTTAGATTTTATCCCTCCATGGTTCAGGGTCAAGCTAATGGTACTGGTTATTTGCTTTATTTCAGCCCCAAGCTAGGAACAAATTTTGCATCTTCTATTTGATTTTATGGAATTCTCAAAGAAGAACTTATGGCATGCTTTGTATCCTTTACTTCTCTTTATTTTTTCCATTTCTTCAAATCTGCTCTGCCCTCGTCTCGACGACAAAATCCTGGTCCTCACTAAAGGTTTAGGGAGGTGGAGACACTGATGATGCCCTCATTGGAGCTACTCAATTTGGTCTGAACTCAATGATGAGTTGACTGACATACATGTAAGGTACAAAACTGCTCGTGCAACTTGTGTTGCCATCTTCTGCTTTATTGGTTAACTCACTACTATATATGTATATTAATCATTCATTGGCCTTCTGTTACAACTATAGCATGCATCTAATGATGCCCTGGGGAAAAATATTATTAAGGAGGTTTAAGACGATTGGGCACACACTTCCTGCATCAATGTAAAATGAAACATATTGGTATTCTTTTTGTAAGCCTTCCAATTTCACCAAAGTACGATTGCAGTTGACACTAAATGTAAAAAAGAAATAGAAAATACAGTGGAGTACTTTGTTTGTAATCATGAACCTTTAACCCTTTTTCCATCTATTTCCTTTTAATGGTCACCGTGTTTCAGATATGGTTGTATATATGCATCATGATACATGTACCAGGGCTTGATGGTTCAGAGTTGTTAGATTGTTTCGACCCCTTCCCAATTCTACTAATTTGATTTATCTGATATCTTGGAAGTTATCTTTTTTATATTAGCCGTATTTGAATGTTATCTAATTTTTCTTGAAACCTTGGTATTGATAAGGTATTGCTAAGTTTTTCTTACATTAGGAATATAAGAAAAATAAATTGTCAGCTTCTAAAAACTTATCCATAAAGAAGGATGATGATGTCCCAAGCTTTACTTAAATAGATGAGTAAATAAGTAGCTGGTAGTTTTTATACTTAACTATCATAAGTTCACCTTTCAGTAGCCCCTTGATAATAAGGCTTGAATAACAAACAAAACCATCACAGCCCTTACACCGTGAGAGTGAAACTGATGGCCTTAACATTGAATCAGTTTGTATTTTCTGTAATCTTACAGTCTTTTCCTTTGTACATTCCTCTAAACCATATTATTCTTATGGTACCATGATTACTCTAATTGAAATAAATGCATGCTTACTGATTTTTAATGTTTTGAAAATAGGTGGCTTTACCTTATGGACCGGAAAGTCATAGATATATTTATATACATATAAAAGCTGATATCCAGGTCCAGCCATGGCTCTCTTGACTAATACAAAGAATGTTTGCTCTAGCCTACCGCGCCCAGTTCTAGGAGTGTTAGCCGGTAACTCTCTGCCGGCTATGAGCCTCTATTGTATGCATAGTGTAGCCTTTTCCCGGGAAACAGATGTAATTATCTCTAATACAGTATATTTTTCTTTGCTATCACCTATTTCATTGTGGCAATTAACCCCAACTGTGGAGCAATTCATATTTGTCACTTACTGTATATATATTTTCTATTGTGCTACTTGCTTATTCCAATTATTTTTTACCCCTTGAAAATATTATCTACATGTGCTTATTAGTTGATTGCTTATCATCTAGCCTAAAATAGTGGTTTACCGGATGAGACGGCTAAAGGTCGAGGAACATCATTGAAACCGACCGTGAATGATGCATGTTGCATCCACAGAACTTTGCTTAAACGGTTGGCTTACACTGGAACCTGCCAATTGGTTGATATGGATATGGATTACTTTCATTTGACAATAAAAGAAAACTACAATTTATAAACACATTAATTTATCCATATTTTTAGTGTTATACAAGAAACTGGACGTATTTATTTTTCGCATATTTATTAGAGCTAAATTGGTTTAAAATCAACGGGGTCGTGCGCCAAGACGCACCCCTAAATCTAGTTAGAGATAGAATAGAATACTACTTCTTGTACTCGAAGTCTCTCTCCCTTTTGTACTTCAATATGTACTCTGTGAGGGTCAATGAAATAAACACAATAAATAATTAAGTTTCTACAATATCTACAGTCCAAATACCTATTTAAATTTTTTATAACTTTTACAGCTCTTTATGCTCTCGTAGATGATTTAATACATAGGCGAATTTTTGCAAAAAAGAAACGAGCGATGACCTTGATGCTGATGTGAATAATATTGTATGTACACAATGAAATCACACATGAGAAACCAGCTCCATCTGTCCAAGGATCGTGGAAATTCCTAGCAAGCTATTTTTTAACATAAAGATATATTAACATTAACGATCACAGTGTATCGTGGCTCTGAAAAATAGAGCAAGAAACAGGAAACAGAAAGCGGCACAACCCAAATACAAATGAAGATAACGCGTGACGCTGACACCAAAAACTATAAGAGGAACCAAACGGCAATCACCAATCCGTCGACAATTCGGTTCCAGAAGTACCACAACTGTAGTCTTTAAAGGCATCTACGATCCATACCAGTTGATGCCCCACTGGTGGTGCTCCGACAGTGTATCTGGCATATGCATCCGAGAAAGAGTTGGAGTACTGATCTGTAGATATCGAATATCCTTCACCAAGCTCAAACTCAGGGGTCCCCTTCATTGAATCTGAGGAACGACAACATAAGTGTTGTCATCCACTTCCCAGGGATCAATCCGAACAATGGGGATGGTGTCAACACGATGCTTATCATCGAACCAACAGAACCGTCTGTAGCTCAACTTTAAAAGAAGATCTTGCTTAGTTGAACATTTAGCACTGCCATTGATTTTCTTTAGGTTCTTAAGTAACATATGCTCATGTGACTGCGATGTTGGGAATATACCCTAGAGGCAATCATGTATGATATAATTCTCAATGTATTCATAAAGTTATTAAGTTGTCCTTATATGACCATCTAATATGTATCATTGAATATGTGATTCAGTTATGGAACTATATATTCATATTCTTCATACTAGGTATCCTTAGTCATCGAGATTGTGCTGGACACAACTTAGACTAATGTGAAAGTCGGTTGATGAATCGGTTCCACTTGTCATGGGCATGGTAATGATATTCCTACTTACATCAATTTGACTAAAGAATTTAGCGACTTAGACTAGCCTATATTGAGATACAACGAGAAAGTCGTCATTTGTATGTCTTAATCAATGTAATCCTTACACTAGAGGTTGTCGCACAACCGAGAAAGCCCTCCTCTTCTTCTTCACTTTCAGCTGCAACTGCAACAGCTTCATCTCCTCCACCATCATCGTCTCCATCATCATCATCCTCGTCCTCATCATCATCATCGTTCCCACTGTCATCATCATCCCCATTGTCATCATCAGAGGGTGGATTCAGCTGTGCTTGGAGAGCGGCAATCTGGGCTGTCATAGCTTCAATAGTTTGATCCCTTTCCTGGACGGTCCCTTGCAACTGTTGTATGTTCTGGGTGTTCTCCTGCACTGTACCATGAAGATGAGCTATGGTTGCATCTCTGGCTATCAGGGCATTCTCCAGAACTCCCACAGCTTCATGCAAGGTGTCAATCTCCTGTCCTTGGACCACCATACCATTGCTAGCAAAGTCTGCAATCTCCTTTATCATCATCACTTTCTCAGCTAGAGCTCCATTCTCCCTTTCCATGTCCTCTATGTGCCTCTGTCGGGGCGGCATGTTGTTCCTGTCGCCCGGGGTAACCACAATGTGCCCATCTTCATCACGCCTCCCATAGTCACGGTAGGGTGAATCTGCTGGCAGCAGGTGTCGGACATGATGGCACTGGCGAGACAGGGCTTCATGTATGGCCAAGTTGATTCCAAGTCCCCAGTTGCAGTATGTCTTGATGTAGATCAAATGCACTGGGTTTGGCAAGGCGGCATCCCTGAAGATGAAGGTGGTGATCTCCCATGCATCCTCACCATATCCATAGGTGTACAGCCTTCTTCCCTTGAACATGGGCAGTGGCAATCCCAATGACTGCGAGAGCTGTGCTAACTGCCTTGCAAAGGGCCTTGGTGACTCCATGGTTGCATACTCAGTCCTGACTTCTCCCATCTATCAAGTAAAAGAGGAAAGTGTGAGAATAGCATATGGTAAGAATTTACGAGGGTGAAAGGCATAAAATGAAAGACAGAGTTAATATAGGCTTTAATAAATCTAAGGCTTCCTAATCCAATCCCTGGTCACGATTCTTGTAACACCGCGGTTCTGAAAAGACCGTGGCTTCTATGTGACATGCCAATCCCTGGTCACGATCCTACAGTCAACACACGGGCTCTGGTACCATCTTGTAATACCGCAGTTCTGAAAAGACCATGGCTTCTATGTGACATGCCAATCCCTGGATAGGTTCATTGGCCCACAATAGAATAAGATGAATAACATAGCAAAATATCCGTGTATCATAAATAACGAAGATCCAGAGTACCATTATTACAATAAAAGCTTAGCTCAAGGCTAGCTCAAATTATTCAGGTAGCAACATAAATAAAGCAAATCCTCCATTCTTCAAATTGCCCACAAGTGAACAAGTGCCGAGTGGAGTACCGTGGCCTATATCGATTACTCAGAATCGGAATATCCTGCAACATGAAACGTAGCAGCCCCGAAGGGTCAATACATGGAATGTATGGCAATTAGAGCTAGTAATGGAGACAATAGTACTAACATCTACATGCATATTTGGCAAGTGGAGCTGTGTCTGGCTTGCATTTGCAAATACCTTTTTGTCCTACTTTCATAAACAGTTTTTGATTTTCTTTGAAAAGATCCCAATTAAGTTAACCCAACAACATTAAAACAATTAAGAAATTGGAATGAGCGAGAAACATGTCATGGAATCAATATCAAGCAACTCAGTTGTCCATAACCGGGGACACGGCTAATCGATTAGTTTATACACCCTGCAGGGGTTAGTACACTTTACCCATGTGACTTGGCCAGCCCAGCTCGTACCATCACTCTCATTTTGGGTGATGATAGGGAGAAGTCCAAGAAGAGACTGTTCGGGAAGTAGCACCCCAATCCCGACGCGCACCGGTCCAACCTACCAAAATTCTACATCTCTGGATACGCGGGTTCGAGTTACCACAACCTACTAAGTCCAACCAACCGCCCATTTCATTATTGGCACATGGTTGTACACGTAAGCTACACAATAAAGAAGCCAATCATTCTCTCTTGATACCTGGGTGCCTTTCCGCAATGAAACCACCAAAAATTATCAATCCCATCACACCCAGGAGATTCATTGATTAAGTTGTTTTAGTTTTGGCAAACCAACTCATTTAGAAACAACTTTCAGTGATGTAACCCAGCCCTCGTTCATCATAGCATGGCTAGGCACATCTACCAACGGTGGTTCATCTACAAGGAAAACCCTACCACATAATAGGACATAGCATAGCGATAATATCATTCTACACATGCGTCTACAAAATACACGACAATGCATAGAAAATAGTAGGACAATATCATGAACAAAATAGCATCTACTTGCCTTGGTTGTAGCGGTCGGAAGAACAATCCACACACGAGCAAGCGTTGCACTCGTCACAATCTACACGATACAATTGCAATCATAAACAAACAATCCACAAGCATATGCAACAAAGATGATGCATGAAGGTATGCAAGACAAGTGAATTGGTGCTACAGCTGCACCATATAATCCTATTCAATAATACTACTGATTGCATGCATGGAAAATAGTTTTAGCGCTAGAAAAACTATTATGCAAAATATAGTGCTCGAAACTAGAGCTAGAACTCAAATAATTCACTACCGGTAGTATACTATTTGTAAAATCCTGGGAAAATTCTACCGTATAGGCTTTGCTATTTAGGAACAGTACCAACTGGAATTACTCAAAAAGAATTATAAAACTCCCCAAGTAATTAAAACACTGCAGAAAGCCACTAGACAGTTTCTGCAGAAGTTTTCACTGTAAGCCTATCCTTTTAATTCACGATGAGATTCCCCTCGTTCCACTGAATCTAGGGACATATCATACACAAATTTTGGAGTTACAGATCTTTTTCTACGAATTAATTACTCCAAAAAGACCATTAACTAATTTGATTAAACTGTACTAAACCTTGCTGCAAAAGTGTGAAACAATGGTACAGCAAGATTCTACACGACTCACTGAACCTACACATATTTTATTTGCTATTTTTGGCCCAGCGGTTTAATTTCTACGCAATTTACAAATTTCTACATCTGCCAACTAAATCGATTAAAGAAAATACCCAGTCAATCGAATCGTCAACGCTGGTCCGACGGCGGGCCACAGGCGGCTCCGACTAATCAACGCCTGGGACTGACCGACGGGTCGATCTGGACCGCTGATCTGAGATCCAACGGTCCCAAGAGATGGCGGCTGCGGACTCACCGGAAACGAACGACGGCGAGCTCGGGACGGTGGCGGCGATCGGCTCCGGCGACGGCGGTTCCTACGCGGAGGGGAAAACGGTCAGCGCGCGGAACGGTGGCGGTCAACGCGACGGCGGCGCGAGGCGGCGGCGTGGGCGGCGAGCAGCACGCAGCGCGAGGGCGGCGGCGTGCGACGCGGGGCGCGTGCGCGGGCGGCGCGTGCGGCGGCTGTGGGCGCGGCGCGCGGGCGGTGAGCGGCAGCGGGGCGCAAGGCGCGCGGTGCGGTGGTGGTGTGGCGGCTGCGGCGCATTGTGGCTGGGCGCGGGCGCAGCGCGTGGCGGCGGGCGACATGCGGGCGACTGAGGCGGCGGGCGCGGAGGCCGAGGCAGGCGGGGCGGGTGCGGAGATCGAGGCACGGAGGTGGAGAGGCGGCGCGCGCGGGTGGGGTCCGCCTATATGGGCCCCACGCGGGTCCTAGTCGGATACGGGGCGCGGTTGGAGGCGGACACGGCAAAGTCGGCGCCGATTTTTGATCTTTTAGCAAAACGGCCGTAACTTTTCCGTACGAGCTCCGAATCAGGCGATTCTTGCTCCTAAGTTTTTGTAAAAACGAGGGGAACAACCTAGGGTCAAGGGTCGAGTGAAACCACTAGGCTACAAGGGTGGACAACACAAGTCCTACTAAAGCCTCCCGCAGGAGCCTCGTAGTAAAATAGAGTAGGGTTTTGAAAATAGCGTTTTGCCGAATCTTTTCAATCGGTGGTTTTGCGTGAAAAAGGATGATACAATGATATGAATGATATGCAGAACCAAATCTAAAATTTGGGATGTGACAAGACTAACCCCCTTAAGATGAATCTCGTCCCCGAGATTCGGCGCGGCTAGCAAATAGGTGTGGGTAGTCCTCTCGGATGTCATCCTCACGCTCCCAAGTGGCTTCCTCTTCGGTGTGGTGGCTCCACTCCAACTTGCAAAACCTGATTGTCTTGGTACGGGTAATCCTCTCCGTTGTCTCCAGAATCTTGACCGGCTTCTCCTCATAGGTCAAGTCATTCTCAAGCTGAACCTCTTCTAGCGGTACAGTGTCTCTTAATGGTGTATCCACCATCTCCGGATGGCACCTCTTCAGCTGGGATACGTGGAACACATTGTGAACAGCGGACAGAGCCTCTGGCAACTCCAACTGATAAGCAACTTCTCCTTTGCGCGCTAAGACCCGATATGGTCCAATAAACCGAGGTGCCAGCTTACCTTTAATTCCAAATCTCTTGATTCCTCGAAGCGGCGATACTCTTAGGTATGCTCTATCACCTATCTCGTAAACCACTTCCTTGCGCTTGGCGTCAGCGTAGCTCTTCTGCCTTGATTGTGCTACCTTCAGCCTGTCCCTAATCAAGGCGACCTTCTCCTCAGCGTCCTTGATCAAATCAGGTCCAAATAACCGGCGTTCTCCTACTCCATCCCATAACAATGGTGTTCGGAACCGTTTCCCATACAGCATGTCGAACAGGGACGTCTTGATGCTGGTTTGATAGCTGTTGTTGTAGGAAAACTCAGCATATGGCAAATTCTCATCCCAACTAGAGCCATGAGCCAAAGCGCATGCTCTCAGCATGTCCTCCAAAATCTGATTCACCCTCTCGGTCTGTCCATCAGTCTGCGGGTGAAACGCTGTGCTAAACTCCAATCTAGTGCCGAGTGACTCGTGTAGCTGGCGCCAGAAGTGTGAGGTAAATTGGGTGCCTCTATCAGATACGATACTCTTGGGAACTCCATGTAGGCACACAATTCTGTCCATGTAAATCTTGGCCAACTTTGCACTCGTATAGGTTGTCTTCACCGAAATAAAGTGGGCTACCTTGGTCAAATGGTCGACCACTATCCAAATGGAGTCATATCTTGACCTGGTCCTGGGCAACCTTGTGATAAAATCCATTCCCACTCTATCCCACTTCCAATCCGGCACGGGCAATGGCTGTAGCAGTCCTGCTGGCTTCTGGTGTTCCGCCTTTACTCGGCTACAAACGTCACATAGGGCAATATGCTCTGCGATGTCTCCCTTCATGTTGTTCCACCAGAATCTGTCCTTTAGGTCCATATACATCTTCGTATTGCCCGGATGTATGGAATACGGCGAGTCATGAGCTTCCTGCAGAATCAACTTCCTTATCTCCGGATCGTTGGGAACGCACAAACGATCCCCGTACCACAGGGTACCTTGCTCATCCTCGCGGAATTCCCTTGCTTGACCTCCCTTCATCTTTTCCTTAACTTCATCTATCTCTTTGTCTCCCACTTGAGCCTTCCTGATTCTGTCATGTAGCGTTGGTTGGACTTCCATTGTCGCCAAGTATCCTTCCGATACTACCTCCAGTCTAAGGTCCTTGAATTGCTTACACAAATCCTCGGGCAATTCCCCAATTGTCAATCCATTGGCATAAACCTTCCGGCTCAGAGCATCTGCTACTACATTGGCCTTTCCTGGGTGGTATTGCAGATTCATATCATAATCCTTGATAAGTTCCAACCATCTTCTTTGCCTCATGTTCAGTTCCTTCTGCGTGAATATGTACTTCAGGCTCTTGTGGTCGGTGTACACATCACAGTGTTTTCCCATTAAGTAATGCCTCCATACCTTGAGCACATGAACCACTGACGCTAACTCCAAGTCGTGTGTGGGGTAATTCCGCTCATGGTGCTTGAGTTGTCGCGAGGCATATGACACCACTCTCCCATCTTGCATCAGCACACTCCCAAGTCCCTGTCGAGAAGCATCACAGTACACTTGGAAATCCTTCTGAAGATCAGGTAGACACAGAACAGGTGCGGTTACTAGGCGACGCTTCAGTTCCTGAAAGCTGGCTTCACATACATCTGACCATTCAAACTTCCTCTCCTTCTTCATAAGTTCTGTCATTGGCTTAGCAATCTTGGAAAAGTTTTCAATGAACCTCCTGTAATATCCAGCAAGTCCCAAAAAGCTTCGTATCTCACCTGCATTCTTGGGCGCTTCCCACTCAGTTACTGCAGTCACTTTGCTCGGATCAACAGCGACTCCTTCTCCTGACACTACGTGTCCAAGAAACTCAACGGTGTTAAGCCAGAATTCACACTTGCTGAATTTGGCATACAGCTTGTGTTCCCTCAGCTTCTCCATAATCAGTCGCAGATGCTTCTCATGCTCAGCATCATCCTTGGAATATATCAGTATGTCATCAATAAACACCACCACGAACTTGTTCAAGTACTCCATAAATACCGTGTTCATCATGGTCATGAAATATGCCGGGGCATTCGTTAGTCCAAAAGACATAACTGTATACTCATATAAACCATACCTAGTGGTGAAGGCAGTTTTTGGTACGTCCTCCTCCCGGATCTTCAATTGGAAGTAACCCGATCGCAGATCAATCTTGCTGAACATCTTCGCTCCTTCCAGTTGATCAAACAAATCATTTATGTTCGGCAGTGGGTACTTGTTCTTGATGGTTACTTCATTCAGCGAGCGAGAGTCCACTACTAATCTCTTGCCGTTGTCTTTCTTCTCCACAAACAGAACAGGTGCTCCCCATGACGACGAACTAGGCTGAATGAATCCCTTGTCCAACTGCTCCTTCAGCTGCTTCTTTAATTCCTTCAGCTCATCCACATCCATCTTATATGGTCTCTTTGCTATAGGTCCTGTTCCCGACATCAGGTCGATGAGAAACTCTACTTCCCTGTCAGGTGGCATCCCTGGCAGCTCTTCCGGAAACACGTTAGGGTAATCCCTAATCACTGGCACAGTATCCATGCTAACCCCCTTAAGAGAATTCAACCTACACCTTCCTGGTCGTACAGCCGACTTGAATCTAATCCTCTTACCATCCGGGGTTTTGAGTGAAACAGCTCGCTGTGCACAATCTATGTGTCCCTCATGCATAGACATCCAATCCATACCCAGAATAACGTCTAACCCCTGTGATTCCAACACTACCAAATGTGCACTGAAGTTGTGTGTTCCAATCCTCACAGTTAAGTTGCGGCATCCCGCGCTAGCTATCATATCTCCTCCAGGTGAACTCACTCTAATAGACCCTTTCATAGACTCAGTTGGTAGCTTATACTTATCCACAAACGCCCTTGATATGAATGAATGCGATGCACCAGTATCGAATAGTATAAGTGCAGGGTGAGTGTTGATTGGAAACTTACCAATCACAAGGTCAGGCTCATCTGGGATCTCCTCCACATTCATGTGGTTCACTGTGGCCTTCTCGTTGTTGGTTGGCTTCAGTCCCTTCCTCTCCGGACAGTTGTCAGCATAGTGTCCCTTCTGTTTACACTTGAAGCACGTCACCTCACTCAGATCCTTCTTCACAAAGCTGCGATCACGGTTGTGGTCATGTCCACCGTGTCCTCCAGAATGGTGAGAGTGTCCTCCCTTGTGGCTGTGGTGGCTGCTCTTGTGGTTGTCATGACGATGCCCATCGCCTCCATGGTGGTGGCGATCATGGCTCCCATGGTCACTCCCTCCATGCTTGGAGTACCCATCATATGAAGTGCGAGACTTGTGGTGAGAACCAGAGTGGTGATTATTACTCTTTCTCTTGCGGTTCTCCACCTGCTTGTGCTTCCCTTCCAAGATCCTGGCCTTGTCCATAAGCTCCTGGAAAGTGGGGCAGTAAACCACCAGTAGCTGCACTAAAAGCTCATCACTAAGGCCATCCAGGAATCTCTCCCTCCTTTTCGCATCAGTGTCAACATCCTCAGGTGCATAACGGGACAGGTTGTTGAACTCCTCAATGTACTCAGCCACAGTGCGGTTGGTTTGGCGCAAGTTGCGGAACTCCTTCCTCTTCAGGCTCAGAACTCCTGAAGACACGTGGTTGGTCCTGAAACCTTCCTCAAACATTGCCCAAGTCACAGTGTCCAGCGGGTGGGTGATCTGAAACGTGTCCCACCAAGAAGCGGTTGGTCCCTCCAGTAGGTGAGCGGCAAACCTCACCTTCTCAGCTTCAGTGCATCCGACAGTTACCAGATCCTTGTTGACTGAACGCAACCAGTCGAGAGCAACCATTGGCTCCGTTGCAGTAGAGAACTTAGCTGGCCTTAGCCTCAAAAATCTGGTGAGAGCATCTCCCTGAGGCTGATTGTTTCCATTGTTGTTGTTGTTCTGAGCTGCCATGAACTGAGTCATTACTTGGGTCAGCTGTGCCTGAGCTGCCATGAGTTGCTCCAACTCAGTGGGTTGACGGCGGGGAGGCATCTGCGGTTCAGCACAGGTAAGTTTAGAAAGAATCAACTACGATAATAGGATTCTACCTATGCATATGATCAAACAACATCAAACAATAGCAGACAATCACAAGCAAGCAACACATCAACAAACAAGTGATCCAGCAACATCCCAGGGGTTATCCTAGCATTATATACCTACTGAAATAGTTTTACAAGAGTTGGCAATGGTTAACTAAACAGTTGATCAACTAAGCAACAAAACAGCAATCTGCCAGAACAGTCCAGCAGCGTTCACGAATTTTTCTACGTGACTTATACTCGTCAGAAAATTTAGCTGATTTTTGCACATACAGTAAAGAGAGTTTCGCATCAGCCCAATTTTTTTAAGATTTTTCCCAGTTATCAGAAAAATATGAAAAATCGTAAAGTACTGCTGTATCAGCAGAAAACTGCAGCGAAAATAACACAGATGTTAACCAAACTTGCCATAACTCTTTCATAAAATTTGCACAAATAATTCCTGGGATACTAGAGTACACAAATAAGCAACTAAACACTCTTAAACTAACAGCAACTAGGTTTCACATCGATCGAGACTAATCCTAACGAATTTACCTAACGAGGACTAATTGGTGGTCTTCTATCTACTTCTTGAAGAGGTTGCGGTAGGTCCTTGCACTCATGCGTTGGCGCTTCGGTCCACGGTTCAACCATGGCGGCGGAGTGTACACCTCTCCTGAGTCATCACTTGAAATCTCAAACTCCACCTCTTCTGGATCCTCCTCTTCTTCTTCACTTTCAGCTGCAACTGCAACAGCTTCATCTTCTCCACCATCATCGTCTCCATCATCATCATCCTCGTCCTCATTATCATCATCGTTCCCACTGTCATCATCATCCCCATTGTCATCATCAGAGGGTGGATTTAGCTGTGCTTGGAGAGCGGCAATCTGGCCTGTCATAGCTTCAATAGTTTGATCCCTTTCCTGGACGGTCCCTTGCAACTGTTGTATGTTCTGGGTGTTCTCCTGCATCGTACCATGAAGATGAGCTATGGTTGCATCTCTGGCTATCAGGGCATTCTCCAGAACTCCCACAGCTTCATGCAAGGTGTCAATCTCCTGTCCTTGGACCACCATACCATTGCTAGCAAAGTCTGCAATCTCCTTTATCATCATCACTTTCTCAGCTAGAGCTCCATTCTCCCTTCCATGTCCTCTATGTGCCTCCGTCGGGGCGGCATGTTGTTCCTGTCGCCCGGGGTAACCACAATGTGCCCATCTTCATCACGCCTCCCATAGTCACGGTAGGGTGAATCTGCTGGCAGCAGGTGTCGGACATGATGGCACTGGCGAGACAGGGCTTCATGTATGGCCAAGTTGATTCCAAGTCCCCAGTTGCAGTATGTCTTGATGTAGATCAAATGCACTGGGTTTGGCAAGGCGGCATCCCTGAAGATGAAGGTGGTGATCTCCCATGCATCCTCACCATATCCATAGGTGTACCGCCTTCTTCCCTTGAACATGGGCAGTGGCAATCCCAATGACTGCGAGAGCTGTGCTAACTGCCTTGCAAAGGGCCTTGGTGACTCCATGGTTGCATACTCAGTCCTGACTTCTCCCATCTATCAAGTAAAAGAGGAAAGTGTGAGAATATCATATGGTAAGAATTTACGAGGGTGAAAGGCATAAGATGAAAGACAGAGTTAATATAGGCTTTAATAAATCTAAGGCTTCCTAATCCAATCCCTGGTCACGATTCTTGTAACACCGCGGTTCTGAAAAGACCGTGGCTTCTATGTCACATGCCAATCCCTGGTCACGATCCTACAGTCAACACACGGGCTCTGGTACCATCTTGTAATACCGCAGTTCTGAAAAGACCATGGCTTCTATGTGACATGCCAATCCCTGGATAGGTTCATTGGCCCACAATAGAATAAGATGAATAACATAGCAAAATATCCGTGTATCATAAATAACGAAGATCCAGAGTACCATTATTACAATAAAAGCTTAGCTCAAGGCTAGCTCAAATTATTCAGGTAGCAACATAAATAAAGCAAATCCTCCATTCTTCAAATTGCCCACAAGTGAACAAGTGCCGAGTGGAGTACCGTGGCCTATATCGATTACTCAGAATCGGAATATCCTGCAACATGAAACGTAGCAGCCCCGAAGGGTCAATACATGGAATGTATGGAAAGTAGAGCTAGTAATGGAGACAATAGTACTAACATCTACATGCATATTTGGCAAGTGGAGCTGTGTCTGGCTTGCATTTGCAAATACCTTTTTTTCCTACTTTCATAAACAGTTTTTGATTTTCTTTGAAAAGATCCCAATTAAGTTAACCCAACAACATTAAAACAATTAAGAAATTGGAATGAGCGAGAAACATGTCATGGAATCAATATCAAGCAACTCAGTTGTCCATAACCGGGGACACGGCTAATCGATTAGTTTATACACCCTGCAGGGGTTAGTACACTTTACCCATGTGACTTGGCTAGCCCAGCTCGTACCATCACTCTCATTTTGGGTGATGATAGGGAGAAGTCCAAGAAGAGACTGTTCAGGAAGTAGCACCCCAATCCCGACGCGCACCGGTCCAACCTACCAAAATTCTACATCTCTGGATACGCGGGTTCGAGTTACCACAACCTACTAAGTCCAACCAACCGTCCATTTTATTATTGGCACATAGTTGTACACGTAAGCTACACAATAAAGAAGCCAATCAATCTCTCTTGATACCTGGGTGCCTTTCCGCAATGAAACCACCAAAAATTATCAATCCCATCACACCTAGGAGATTCATTGATTAAGTTGTTTTAGTTTTTGCAAACCAACTCATTTAGAAACAACTTTCAGTGATGTAACCCAGCCCTCGTTCATCATAGCATGGCTAAGCACATGTACCAACGGTGGTTCATCTACAAGGAAAACCTACCACATAATAGGACATAGCATAGCGATAATATCATCGTACACATGCGTCTACAAAATACACGACAATGCATAGAAAATAGTAGGACAATATCATGAACAAAATAGCATCTACTTGCCTTGGTTGTAGCGGTCGGAAGAACAATCCACACACGAGCAAGCGTTGCACTCGTCACAATCTACACGATACAATTGCAATCATAAACAAACAATCCACAAGCATATGCAACAAAGGTGATGCATGAAGGTATGCAAGACAAGTGAATTAGTGCTACAGCTGCACCACATAATCCTATTCAATAATACTACTGATTGCATGCATGGAAAATAGTTTTAGCGCTAGGAAAACTATTATGCAAAATATAGTGCTCGAAACTAGAGCTAGAACTCAAATAATTCACTACCGGTAGTATACTGTTTGTAAAATCCTGGGCAAATTCTACCATATAGGCTTTGCTATTTAGAAACAGTACCAACTGGAATTACTCAAAAAGGAATTATAAAACTCCCCGAGTAATTAAAACACTGCAGAAAGCCACTAGACAGTTTCTGCAGAAGTTTTCACTATAAGCCTATCCTTTTAATTCACGGTGAGATTCCCCTCGTTCCACTGAATCCAGGGACATATCATACGCAAATTTTGGAGTTACAGATCTTTTTCTACGAATTAATTACTCCAAAAAGGCCATTAACTAATTTGATTAAACTGTACTAAACCTTGCTGCAAAAGTGTGAAACAATGGTACAGCAAGATTCTACACGACTCACTGAACCTACACATATTTTATTTGCAATTTTTGGCCCAGCGGTTTAATTTCTACGCAATTTACAAATTTCTACATCTGCCAACTAAATCGATTAAAGAAAATACCATCAAATACTTAGGGTCACAACGCGGCAGCCGACTAGACGCTGACTGAAGCGTAATGCATTGACTGGTGTATGCTATGACTACTAGCGGCTATTTAGGCGTCTGACTAGTCAACGCCTGGGGACTGACCGGTCAACGACCGATCTGGACCACTGATCTGAGATCTAACGGTCCCAAGAGATGGCGGGTGCGGACTCACCGGAAACGAACGGCGGCGAGCTCGGGACGGTGGCGGCGATCGGCTCCTGCGCGGAGGGGAAAACGGTCAGCGCGCGGAACGGTGGAGGTCAACGCGACGGCGGCGCGAGGCGGCGCGATGGCGGCGAAAGCCTTGGCGAAGCGCTGGCGCGGTGGCGCGGCGGCGCGCGGGCGCTGGCGCGGGCGCAGCGGTGGCGCGGCACGGCGCGAGAGGTGGCGCTTGCGTGAGGCGGCGCGGGCGCAGCGCGCGAGGCGGCGGCGCGCAGGGCGGCGGCGGCATGCGGCGTACCTGGAGGCGGCGGCGGGCGCGGAGGCCGAGGCAGGCGGGGCGGGTGCGGAGATCAAGGCGCGGAGGTGGAGAGGCGGCGCGCGCGGGTGGGGTCCGCCTATATGGGCCCCACGCGGGTCCTAGTCGGATACGGGGCGCGGTTGGAGGCGGACACGGCGAAGTCGGCGCCGATTTTTGATCTTTTAGCAAAACGGCCGTAACTTTTCCGTACGAGCTCCGAATTGGGTGATTCTTGCTCCTAAGTTTTTGTAAAAATGAGGGGAACAACCTAGGGTCAAGGGTCAAGTGAAACCACTAGGCTACAAGGGTGGACAACACAAGTCCTACTAAAGCCTCCCGCAGGAGCCTCGTAGTAAAATAGAGTAGGGTTTTGAAAATAGCGTTTTGCCGAATCTTTTCAATCGGTGGTTTTGCGTGAAAAAGGATGATGCAATGATATGAATGATATGCAGAACCAAATCTAAAATTTGGGATGTGACAAGACTAACCCCCTTAAGATGAATCTCGTCCCCGAGATTCGGCGCGGCTAGCAAATAGGTGTGGGTAGTCCTCTCGGATGTCATCCTCACGCTCCCAAGTGGCTTCCTCTTCGGGGTGGCGGTCAACGCGATGGCGGCGAGCTGGCGACGTAGCAGCATGTGCGGCGGCGTAGCTGGCCTTGCAGGCGTCTTGGCGTACTGGAGGCGCTGGAGGCGGAGGCCGAGGCAGGCGGGGCGGGTGCGGAGATCGAGGCGTGGAGGTGGAGAGGCGGCGCGCGCGGGTGGGGTCCGCCTATATGGGCCCCACGCGGGTCCTAGTCGGATACGGGGCACGATTGGAGGCGGACACGGCGAAGTCGGCGCCGATTTTTGATCTTTTAGCAAAACGGCCGTAACTTTTCCGTACGAGCTCCGAATCGGGCGATTCTTGCTCCTAAGTTTTTGTAAAAACGAGGGGAACAACCTAGGGTCAAGGGTCGAGTGAAACCACTAGGCTACAAGGGT